>UELW01000189.1:2322845-2922845 GCA_900490495.1 Danionella dracula
AGAAGCGAGAGAGGAGAGGAGACGGAGAGAGAGAGAGAGAGATTCAGAGCTTTGTGATTATTCACACATGAGGTGTTATTGGCTATGTGCTTTTTACTTAATTCAGAATCTGATTGAAGTTAAGGAAAACAAGTAAATGTGTTATCACTCCCTCATGCAGACTTATTTTAAAAATCTGCATTGATTGTTCAAAACTGCAAATTTATATAAGAGCCTCCATGTATGGTACCTTACCAACAATCAATCAAATCTTTCACAAGATGCTTCAGAGAGCTTGCTAAGATCATGAGTTTTTAATTTGTACATCACATTAGGATAAGTTCAGATGTTTAAAGCAGTTATCAGAAGACTCTTATTTTGAGACTATTTTGTCTGGAAGACGTGATAAAGGTATAGCAGTAAAGTCAGTCAACTCTTTAATTTTTTACTTTGAACTTTTTTACTTTTTTTTACTGTACAAAATCACTTTACACACCATCCATTACATTTAGATTTAGTAGACGTTTTTGGCCAAAGCGACTTACAGCAGCGCAGAGACAATATATAATTTGTTACACAGTTAAAGTCTATCTCAGTTTGGTCATAGTAGAAGTTGTATCAACTGATCAATCAACCACAGCAGAAAGAAAATAAAAAGAGAAGAGTAAAAAAGGAGTGTTTAGTTATTTTATAGTAAGTGTTCCTTGAAGAAAAGAGGTTTCTGTTGCAATTTGAAAGCTGTTAGTGTTGCAGCATTCCTGACTGAATCAGGGAGTTTGTTCCACCAGCCAGGGACAGTGAAAGAGAAAGTTCCGCTAAGACATTTACTGCCTTTGTGGGACAGAACCATGAGACAAGATCTTTTGTATGTTGTACAGAGCAAACCTAACTGATGGTTCTTCATCCAAGTAGAGATGTTGTTCAGGCAGTCCATTATGACAGATAGAGTGGCATCAGCATAGCAGGGGTACGATAATCTGGATGATAGGGCCAAGGGAGGTGGTGTAGATGTAGAAGAGAAGGGGACCAAGGGCTGAGCCCTGAGTCTATGAGTGTTGGAGACATCACCCCACCACCCAACACTAAAAGATCTACCAGTGCCAGCATGGAACCTTGTTGATGGCAGACTGATAGTTCCAAAGTTCCACAAAGAGGGAGTTCTAGTGTTCTAGAGTTCTAGTTCTAGGGTTCTAGTGATGCAATCTACCATGACGGGTGGATCAGGGTGTAGCTGAGAGAATGAAAGGAATGTAATAGAAGCACATGTTAGCAGATGTGTGAAGAAAAATAGCAGGGAAAACAAAGGCAAAGGAAAATAAACAATAGAGAAATAGACACAAGAATACAGCTTATTGTGTGTCGACTCTGTTGCGCTGGCGGTGGAGTCGTGCAAGCAGAGTCGATCGTCTTTACTCAAATAGTCACGCAGGTAGAGTCGATCGTCTTTTACTCAAATGGTCACACAGGTAGAGTCAATCGTCTCAAGTAATCTTACTCAAGTAATCTTCATGGGAAAAGGATGAACGCTTCCGTGACAGAAACACAGCACTATCTATCTCAAATAAACATAAAATATTGTACAGATTTGACTTATCACGTCCCACTGTGTGTCCTTCTTTAGATCCTCTCATTGGGATCCTCTCACTCAAGCAGACCTGTAGTCTGGGAGAGTCAACAGTACCAGTTTTGGCCACATATCTTACTGTTCCTAATGGGTCATGAACCGAATTATTAAAAAAATTTGTACTGTATCGCTCTACTCATTTGAGTAGGTGCTACATTTGAACTTGAAATTACATTTCTTTATTCTATTTATTCCATTCTAATTATGATGTGCTGCCATTTTATATGCAATACATTTGCAGACTATAATATAGTATCACGGAAAATATAAGGTGGTGCAGTCAGTGTGCTGCTGCCTCTTAGTCAGAAAATTGATGATTCAAGGCTCACTGCAGGGGCATTCCTGATTGGAGTTATATGTTCTCCAAGAGGTTACCTCTGCTAACTTTCCTTCTGCCAAAAATTTTATCCGAAGACAATGTAACAGTAATTTTCCATTTGCTTCCCTGCAATGGAAACTGGTGACCTGACAGAGTAAATAATGTATTTTTGCTCAAATTGAGCTAGATATTGCAACAAAAAGTTAATTAGAAAATATGGCATTGAAAGAAAAAATAATACAGGTTTTCTCAACATGTCATTGTTGTTTATTAACACAAAAAGGTAATAAAAAAGTTAAGTTTGTTGATGCCTTGTCTAGTTTTGGTTAAAACTATTTTGTGTTGGAGATTAAAGCTTAAAAACCACCCATCTATTATCTTGATGGGTTTTACCCTTTCGGGGGTCGCCACAGTGGAATGAACCGCCAACTATGAACCGCCAACTATGGACAATTGTTTTTTCTCAACTCGCTTATTTCGCACGTCTTTGGACTTGTGGGGGAAACCGAAGCACCTGGGGTAAACCCAAGCGATCACGGGGAGAACATGCAAACTCCACACAGAAATGCCAACCGACCCAGCCGAGGCTCGAACCAGTGACCTTCTTGCTGTGAGACAACCGTGCTCTTTAAGAACAAATCCACAAGAAGGCTATTATTTGAGGCCTTGGTCTAATCTTCAGAAAACAATTATTAATAGAACCAGGTGACTGTAATGAGAGCACTTACATGAATGCACCAGCACAGGGTAAACACATTCTAACTCTTGTAATTAAGTGGTTCTTTTTTCATGTTACTGTGAAAATTTGACTAATTTTTTTCTTCATTATTTTTAGACAGGTGTTGGCAGCCATTAAAAAGCTTTTTTGGCAAAGACTCAATAATTGTTCAGGAACCTGGGCTATCACTCAAAATTCTAAAATCAGCCTCAATCAATTCCTAAAAGCACTCTGTTCCACCTACATATCTCCAAATACATTCATCAGGTTTTTTCCTTCGGAGACCAAACGTAGAGCCTAAATTGAAAAAAAAATTGAAAAGATTTCTGCAAAGATGACCCGATGTTTAGGCTTGCTGTGGGGTTTGTTTGGCCACATGTGGATCGACTGATCGACTGAAAGCTTTGTGACATTCTGAAGTCTGGTCAGAGTATGAAACATTTGTGAAGCCAGTGGAGGCAGCATGTGTGAACGAAGTGAAAATTAAAGTGTCTAGAAAACAGTTGTTTTTAACATATTTTCAGACTGAAACAGAAATAGTTTCAGTGGATGGAAGACATATGTTTTATAAGCCTTGTGAGGATGAATTGAAGATGGTGTGCACTGTAAAAAACAAATAAATTAATTAAATTAATTAATTAAT
The DNA here is from genome assembly GCA_900490495.1 of Danionella dracula. NCBI lineage: Eukaryota > Metazoa > Chordata > Actinopteri > Cypriniformes > Danionidae > Danionella > Danionella dracula. Next base: position 2,326,129 of record UELW01000189.1, read on the forward strand.
TGTATAGTCTATAACAAATTCTATACATTTGTTCCAAAAGACTAAACACAAAAAAAACTTTAAATTTAAAGTTCTCGTTCTAAATCTTTCAAGTGATCACAAGATGTGAGATGTTTTAGTAAATGTTTAAAATTTAGTTTAACTGAAGATATTGAATATATAAAGAGTTATATGTTAAAAGATAAAAGTTAGATGAAATAGAAAAACAAAAATAAAATATTGGTTTTGAGAAAGGTTTTTTTTAATTACAATGTAAAATGACCTAAATTCATAGTTTTAAATCGGTTTGTCTTTAAATTACTTTTATAAAAACCTCAAACACCCTGATGCTAACTTGAAAAGGGAGATATGTGAATAGGCAGAGAAACTCTGGCAGCTGCAATGAATAAGTCCTGATCTGCTGATCCCTTACAAGTCAATAACCAAAAAACTTGCTGCTCAGCTACTTGAGTATGTGGTTTTAAGTAGAAAGAAAATCTTGTTTCAGATCTTATAAATCCGAATACTCATAAATATATTCACTCCAGGTTCGTAGTGCTTTGTTCAAAGACCCAGTTGATGTTTTACCCTTTCCTTTGCATCTAAATTTAGCTGATATTTCTAAAATTAATCACAATGCAAAGTGTGCAAGGCTCAACCCACATGTTTCTCCTAAAGGCTGTTTTTCATGACATTTCTCTCTGTTTTCTGAGGCGTGTATTTCTGTGTAGAGCATACATTTTCACATCAACTCAACCGACAATGGATTTTCAGAGCTGTAGGTGTCCCTTGAAATGGATTCCCCATGGGCTCATTCATTACAAAAAGCAAACAAAGAAATCAGTGATATGTGGCTGACTGACATCTGCTCTTGACTAGCCAAATTTAGAATTTCAGCTGATCTGCAATGTACTGTGACTGTTTCAGCCACTCCAATCTCAGCCTGTAATTTAGTTGATTTGAAAAAGGATTCTTGTGAAGGTTCACAGCAGCGATTGCCTCTGCTGTGAGTGAATGTAGAAGAACCAAGAATTTCAACTAAGCAATCTGAAAATTTGACTTTTACAAATGTCCAAATAAAGAGGTTTACATAATATAAATTTGGTTACCACACAGCACAGACTATACTGAATGCACTGACAATGTATGTTTACAGTATGTTGGACAAGAGAAGGGACAGAGGATTTAATTTCCTAAACCAGATCTTATGCAAGACTCATAAAGCTCTATTGTTGAGTGCAGGCGGACAGAAGAACAGTGGTGGAGCCAGGGATGGAGCAGAGAAGAACAGGCACTCACAGAGCAGACGTGCATTCATACAGGAGTACTGGGAATTGGTGTGAATGTAATGTTATCAGGTATGGGAGAGTATTAAAAGTTTCTTCAGGTGAAATCAATTGGGAAATGTATACATATGCTAGTGAGTCATTTGATAAATATCTAGAGGTCACATTTTACTTTGCATCAATTTGGTCACAAACCATCAATACAGAAGAGATTAATGCAGCATACACTTATACATAAATTAAACAGCTAATCCCTGCACCCCTCAAACAAACTAACTAACAAACAAACTGTTCTATTTTTTTTTAGATGAACAGATGTATATTTATTAAGAACAGAGTAAGTACTCGTACTAAATGAAGCATGATAACATACCTACGCTGCAGCCATGGCAACTAGGTTACATAAAAAGAACTCAATAAACATACTTTCTAACTTCTAAAACACATTTAGAATAATGTATCATGTTTTATAAGGCAATTACCAACTAAACTGACTCAACAATTACAAACATATAGTCAACTACTCCCACAATGCACCAGGTCTGATCAGCGCTCTCATCACTCAGACTGGTTACAACATTAAGCACTTTAGCAACATTTAGTAACTTTAACCTTTCTATTAAACACTTTGGAAATCAGATTTGCCAAATAAATGAAATATTTGAGACAAAAGTTTTCTGAGGAGGCTCAAAAATCATGGCAGTTGTTAATCTGATTTTAGATTATGGATATGCCCCAAAGTTTTCAACTGTATGGTGTTTCTTGGTAATCTGAAGCAAAATCACTGAGAAATATATCCAGAGGCTTGTTCCATCAATTCAGCAAATAACACAATTCTGTGAGGCAACAGGGAGAGCAACTTGCCACTGACAAGGCATACTTAATGAGTGATCATACACGGAGCGTATATGAAATCCCCGCAATCACTCTCAGACTTCACAGCAATATGCTGAGCCGTAAGGGATCTGAGAAGTTGTTGACAGGTAGAATGACAAACCCAAAGTTGAGATTTTTTACACCACATGTACTGAAACCAATTGCCTGTAGAACTGCAAAGCAACTTTGCTACAGTGATGTTTAATCCAGCTGTCTCACACCCCACACGTTCCAGATCAATTAGAGTCAAGTGTGTCCAAACGCCCACAGGCTTGTTTGAGTGATTTATGTTTAACGAAAAACAGGATTGCAAGAACAGATATAGTTTGCACTGATCAAAATCAAGATTCTAAACCAGTGAGATCACTACTTTTAATGTCAGCCAACTTCTCAACATGGAAATAAAGATCATTATTAATTACCAGTGTAAATTACTTTTATGAGATTAAAATCAAAATGTTGAGAAAACTATTAACTTAGAGGCATCTGTTCATGTAACATGATGTAATACAAAATCCTATCAGTCTCCTGGAAAAGTCAAATTAGGTTTCAGTTCAGGTTAGGTTTTCTTTGATTATAGAAGTCTTTTTCTGGGGGGTGTTTGACTGATTTGTGCTATTTTAACAGAGTGTGTTTATAACATGAACGGCATTAGCAGGGAATCATGTCATATCTCTTCAGAATACTTATTTTACGAGGATAATCAAAGTGCTACGTACTGTGTAGAGTAAGCATAGTTAGAGACAGTAGGATTATTTGACCAGGAATCTTCTACACAATGATGTTGGTAAGTCAATGAGTTAATTCAATACATTTTTGCAATGCCTTCTAAACAAAACAAAAGGTTACTGCTTCTGCAGCACAATTTGAAGTACAGGAAAAGTTATCTGTATCCCCTGATGTCCACACTGGAGCCGACTAGGACCCAAGATGCCCTTTCTATGTCTGCTTAAATTCTCAGATTAAAAAACTCCTCTTATAAACATGGATTTTATGTGAAAGTGTTTTTGTGATATATATTTAAACATGTTTTTAGGAGTTGTTTGATTGTTTTGAGCATGTGGTTCAGATAAAAAAAAATGTATACATCTGTCAATCATTATTGGTAGGCAGGCCAAGCAGAGGGGAGGGCAGGTTTTAATATAATAAAACAGATCTGAATTTGTTATTTTGATTTTAATAAATGTACAAAATGATGTGATGAATTTAAACCTCTTTAACATCAGTGTGTTCACATTTTTAATGCAAATACATATGACTTCAAAGGTTGATTTTTTAGGTCCCCTTTAAACTTTAAGAATCAAGTTCACAGTACTTGATTCATGAGTATTAAAAAGACAAGTCATCATATAAAATAGATTATGATAAATGTATTGCTCCCTGTTTCCCATCAAAATGCTTTTAATTCAACTCACAGCATAACGTGCTAGTTGACTTTTTTATTGACTTTGCTATGACTCATGGTAGTCTTGACTTCTACTTTTCCTCAGAAGGTTATGTGCCTGTCCTTAGATGTGAGAAAATCAGACCCTCGTACAGTATGTCATGCAGAGTTAAAGTATTTTAAAACCTGTGATTAAACAAGAAACATTCAGCCCGAGATTGGCTGGGGTGCGAAGAGATGTGTTCTCCCATCTTCAGATGATAGCGTATAGATTTGTGATGGAAAAATTCTGTACAAAATAGGATGGTGGAGGACACAGCCCACATAAACATGTTCATTCCAAACAGAGCGCTCTAACATACATAACTGTGAATGTACTTGAGCAATCAGAAAAGTGTCAATCGATTTCCCAACTCCCTTTCTACCAGTGGGGTTTACTGGGGCTCTTGGCTCCCCACAGAGATGAGAGAGCCAATGAGAGTCAATGAATGAAACTAAAATTGGGCAATTATTGATCAGGGACATAAATTGCACAATTTTCAAAGCAAAGCTGTCACAAACGTTATATTGAAAATAGTGGGGTAATTTAAACACTGTTTTGAGACATCTGATTGAATTTTTTTCTTTGAACTGATAGTAAATTGATCTCGTCAATGCACTTTACCCAAGCAAAAGAGAATATGAATGACCAACATGAACAAACAACTCAAGGAGCTCAGCTACGAAGAGTCCTATATCAACAACTCCAGCTAAAGTGTTTTAATCTTCCAGGTAATTCTTCCTTAATCAACTTTCTTTTATAACCTTTGCTGGATGTAGACAGCACTTTTATGTTTGCATTGATGTTTATGTGTAAGGGTTTATTTGAAATGTGTTTCAAAGAGTTTTTACTCATAATTTAACATCTGAATCTTCATAAATGCACAAATAATAAACGCCTCTTAAATGTTTTAAAAGGAGCTTCAGATCTACAAAGGTTTACTGATTTTGATGGTGCATAATGTTAGATAAAGATGGGTGGACGTAGTCTTCATGTCGGCTTTCTTCCCTTTCGGGGTCGCCACAGCGGAATAAACCGCCAACTCTCTGGCATATTTTTTATGCGGCAGATGCCCTTCCAGCTGCAACCCATCGCTGGGAAACATTCACACACACATTCACACTATGGGCAATCGTTCTTACTCAATTCACTTATACCGCATGTCTTTGAACTTGTGGGGAAACCGGAGCACCTGGAGAAAACCCACGCGATCACGGGGAGAACATACAAACTCCACACAGAAATGCCAACCGACCCAGCCGAGGCTCGAACCAGCGACCTTCTTCTCTAACCACAGTTTTTTTTATTGCTTTGACCTGGTTAAAGAAACTTGGATACACAGTTTTCATCATCACTATTTAAGAAGAGCAGAAAACAGATATTTCTCATTGGATTGACAAATTGTCTCCACCCTTTTAGTTTTAGTAATTATTAGAAACCATCAAATCAGTATGAAATCAGTCAAGCACTGGTTTGACACTCCTTCACAGAAAACTTCAAATAGCCATCAGGCATCTTTAAAAAGGTCAGGTCTGTGTTGTTGCTTTTTTGTCAGCATGGATGGAGGAGGTCTAAGGCAGATGAGAGAGAGGTAGAGGGGTCAGGCAAAGAGGAGTTTGTGTGTGAGGTGGAGTTGTAGTTGAAATTGCAAGATTTTAATTAAATATAAAGGAAATTCGTGCAACCTTTATTGATCACATTATCAATCATGTACTTTCTCTTAGAGAGACTAAAAAACGGTTGGATAAGGCATGCAAGAAGTTTTTCTTGCAAGAGAGGATGTTGATTGTGATGTGGATGATGTTACACCACCTTCAACCGGAGACTGAGTGTCAATAGCGGCTAAAGTCTAATGTCAGATTCTTCTTAGATACTTTGCTGCAATAGATGGTATACTTTTTGTATTTTCTTCATTTATTATAGTCTAATAGATTTGATTGTATTGTCTGTATTTACAGTATTTGGTTTTCAGTCAAAGTCTTATTAGAAAAGCTATTTTTCTTATTGAGCAATTGAAAGAGCTTGTATTCATGTGTCCAAATTGTGGTGTTTGAAAGCAAAATTTAAAGACGCATTGGAAGTGTTTCATCTTGGTTAGGGCAATGTGTCATTTTGACCATTAGTGCTACTGTTTAGGTCCGTGTGTTAACCATAAATTTGTGTTTCGATATTACCTAATTATTACCTAATTTCTTTTCAAAACAATGATACGGTAAGGTATAATTATAATACATGTTCATATTTGGGAGCTAACAAAATATAAATGCTTGTAATTACACAGATGTTCTACAAACACTGGGGAGATAGTTAAAATTCAGCTAAATGTAACGCTAACTGGTGACTAAATGTAACTGGTGTACTTCATAGTTAGAATATTATTCTAATTTACTGACTCACACAGCTTCTCTAGAAAGCTCGTTATAATTCAAGCAACTATTCATACAGTTATATTAATCATTTATTTTTGTTCATGTAGCATCAAAATAATTGAACAGTCTCTCATTAACCCCTCGGTAACACTCCGTGGATCTTATAACAAGGATTTAACTGAGTGCTCTGATTTTTTATTCATCAAAAAGCATGAGTAGTGTCTAAATTCTGAATGTATACATTTATTCTAAAACGTGCTACAATTTCTGCTCTGTTAAAACCTCTGTTATTATTCAATAATGTACTTTAACAAATGTTAGATATACAGTGCGTCTCAGAATAAAGCTCTTTATGAATTCCAAACAAAGAGTAAGATGGCAATACATATTATTTTTCATCTAGTAGTTCATGGATTTGGTTCACATTCATGTATGTGTTTCAATTCACAGAAAAATGCAAACATTTCAATGGTGGTTTCAAAAACAACTAATTTTGTGCAAACCTTTAGTGTCTATTTTGACCTTGTGATTGTGCAGCTTACACAAAAACAGTGAAAATCTACTCTAATAATAACAGCTCTTCTTTGGAACCTTAAAAAGCTTCTTGTTTTCTATGAAACACAAAAAAAGTTACATTTCCATTACAGTTCCACAACAACAACAACAACAACGATAATTGGCAATGTTAATGATAACTAAACCATTTAAATTTTTTTCTTTTTTAGAGGTATAAAAAGGAAATAGTGTGTTGCTAATGGAAAGTCAAGTGAAGCTCCTGGCTAGATTTCTGGAGGCTTTCAGATCAAGTGCCACTCTGTAGTTTAGATAAGAAGCTCTACTGCAGGTCCAAATTATTCTGCAGAATAACAGCTTCCCCAATTATTTTCAGTTGGTCACAACTCTCTTGTACTAGAAGTTACCGGCAACACACAATTATTGGAAGAGGAGTTTTGTTTTAAGTGTTACATTTTGTTTTTTAGATATGCTTATCTACTGTATGTTAAGCAATGTTTACAATAGTTCTGATGCCTTCATTCTTGATCAACTCTTGTCAAAAAATAACTAATTAGAAAATTAAAGTTAACCAATAAGAAACGTGATGGCTTGTGGAAGGAAAAATAGTGATTTTACATGAGAAAAACAAGATTTTTAAAACAATTTTCAGGAGAATAGTGGATTTTCAGGAGAAGCATGCACATATGATTAGTCCACATGATCAGGTTCATTATTGCTCTTTTTATATGTCCAGTTTTTTGACAGATTCCTCTTCTGTTTCATTGAAACGAGAAATTAAAGTGTCACTCCAGAACTCTTCTGTTTGACCATACAACATATACAGAAACTTTGTCTATCAGTGTATTAAAAACAAATCAAAAATATAATTATACTCATTAGACGAAAATACTATGTTATTTAATTAGAGGGGTTGTTTCCCATCACATCATGACTTCTTTTAAAAACTGAAGCTTTTTAACCTGCAGCTTCTAAACTTAAATTTGACAATCATGTTTGTTTAATCCAAAATGCTAGGATCTCTATTTACATTAATCAGAAAGATATCTATTACAACGTGTGCTAAAAACAAAAATCTATTATTGCTGATAGAGAGTAAAAGGGACAGCATTTTAACCTCCATTAGCATCTTCAATATCAGGTTCTGGATTATCTGCTGTAATTATGGTTTCAATAGCTATTGAATGTGCCAGTTTGAAGCAAGAGGATTTCATGCTAATTAGAGTGATTTAAATGGTTTGGCCTGTCAGCTTCCCAGTCATTTGTTACTTTCAACATAACACTGAACAAACCACAAAACTAGACTGGAAAATTTGTCATTCTTCTTCTATCACTGACTGTATGACCCCATAAGCAGCAACAGCCGTGATGTTCAGTACTCATTAGTGTGTAAGTGTGAGGGCCTGTGTGCAGAGTGCATGTGTGGGGGCGTGTGCTTGCATGCAGGGGTGGGTTTGAGAGAGAGAGAGAGAGAGAGAGAGAGAGAGAGAGAGACAGAGCATTAAAGCTCAAATTTATAACTAATTAAATGTAATATATTATGTTCAAGAATCATTTTAAAGTTTAGGGTCAACAGATAACATGGGTCAACAGATCAGTGATCAGATTATAAATGTAGTCTTTATGAGACTTCTTGTGAAGCAGGATTGGGCTGCCCACTAGTGGTCGGCTGCAATATCCTTTTTAAAGATTCTCATTAATACAGTTTTTTAATATTTAGTCTGCCAACCTCATTCGCTCATTGTTTGAATGACTCATTAACTATAAATTTCCATACATCAATAAAGCTCACATCAGACAAAAAAACCATAAATTCAACAACCCATTCCAAGGATGATTTTTATTTAAAACTATTGTTAAAATATTTGTTTTATGAGACATGTTATATCACATTTTAAATGTGAATCTTTAAATCTGGTGTGTTCTTACAAGGTTAACAGTTAACAGTCGATATATAATCTATCATGCATTATGTAAGTAAACCCACTTCTAAACATTTTTTTATTTGGGGTGTTGCTGTAATGTCAGGGTTAATGTCAGGTCTGAGGGAAACACCGAGGCAAAGTGAATATTAACAAAATAACCTGCATAGCCTTTCTTATTTACGGTTCTATGTTTTTGTATGTCTTTTTTACTTGTTTAAATATAGATAGAAAGAAACATACAAATTTTTATATTGTGTATCTCTCTACTGGTAACTAAATATCCCATAGCAGTACTTTAATGCTATGTCTGACCCTAATTAGGATTCATAAGAGGTAAATGAAAGGAATGAATGAATGGATGGATGGATGGATGAATGGATGGGTTAAAAAATGGGTGAAAATTCATGAAAATGAATGGATGGATTAATAAAAATGAATGAATAAATTAATGAAGGAATGACTGAATGAAGGAATGAATTAATGAATCAAGGAAGGAAGGAAGGAAATACGGAAGGAAGGAAGGGGAAAATGAGTGAATGGATAGATGGATGGATGGATGGATGAAAATGATTGACCACATTTAACAACCTTTGTCTAAAAGCATTTTATAAAAGCCTACAAAATGAATGAATGAATGACTTAATAAACAAGTGAAAGAATGAATGAATGACTTACTAAAAACAAATGGATGAAAAAAATGAATGAAAAATAAATTAATTATTTATAATTGAAATATCTATAATTGTGAACGATTAGAAAAAGGTGTTTCAGTGCACACAACCCCCCCTCTCTCATGATTCATTGCATAGAAGCCAGCTTTATGAAGGTGCACTCAATTCAGTAGCACTTAGTAGATCGAGCTACTCTCACATAGGTGCAAGATTTATTACTTCCATCTCAATGCTACAGCATGCAGTACTCTGGCATGCAGTCCATCACAGAACTGCTATCATTCTTTACCAAAACGTTTCGTTTTTAATTATCTGTATATTACCCCTTTGATTTGAAGTCCTAAATTTGCAACCTTGTTAGTTGTGGGTGCTCACTTTGTATACCTAAAACAGGAACTGATACCACAACATGGAAGGGCAGGGACGACACTGAATGTGAGAAGATAACAGGAGTGAACACGAACTGGAGAAATGAAGCATAGCATGACTGAACAAGTCAAAGTTTTGTCCTCTTACACTTAAACAGCCTTAAAATTACAGTATATTGGATTACATGGAAATTCCATAGAATTCTAAACCTGAAAAGGCCTGAGCTACTTCAGTATCATTAGCGTGTGCTCTTCTGATCTAAGGGGCGTTGCATTCATAGACAGATATATAATACCAGGATTTCACAGTAACTCTGCAAAAGGGAGGGTGGGTACATTGTCAGCATTCAACCCCAGCCCTTAAGAGCCTTCAAAACAGGTATGTGTGCATTTTCAAGATTTTAATCATATTCAGACGCTGAGAATATCTTTGACTTATTTACACGTTTGAAAACATTATGTTTTACATTTTTAAATGCCTGCAATCAGTTGAATACAAATGGTTTGAGCTTTTATCTTAAACATGATCTAAGACATCAAAAATATGTTACAGTAATTCCTGTTAGCTAAGCGTCAGTTTGTGCTTTTTCAAAAGTATAGACCTTGATAACGATTTATACTTAGTTAAACAGAGAAGACTGATTTAGCACAATAGCAGAATAAACATGTTAAACCCAGCTTTATTAAATATAAGAAATTAACAGTACTTCTTCATTTTACAATGTGAGTTACATCACTGTAGTTTCACAAACCAGTTTATACATTGCAGTCACTGAAAGAAGTTAAAGAGTATTGTGTGAATACTAATTCTTGCATTTTGAACATTATCATATGTAGGATCTTTGACTCAAGCATAAATAAAGAATGACAGAAATGAAACCATTTTACAACTCAAAACTCTATTTGAAAATCAACCTGTGTATTTCAAATCATCTTCTGTTCGCTCAAGTATTGGTTCTCTTGATAGGACTTGTCTTGAGAATGTATTAGAAGCAAAACATAATGCTATTTACCTATGGAGAGTTTAGTTTATTTTCCAGTCAACCGCTGACACAGTTCACAGTAAGCACTTCCCTATTCTATCTTTAAAAGCTGGCCAGCAAAATTTGTCAGTATGGTGCCAAGCATTGTTGTCTTTTATGGATTCATTAAGAGATAGGGTTTTTCTGCTTGTTGATCTGGTGTCAATACTCCAAGTGTGCTTTAAACATTTGACTTTTTGACATTTGAGTCAAATCACTCGCTCTATTCACCAGAGATGCAGGGGGAGTGGTTCATGTATTCTATGATGTTCATAGTCTGAGCTCACTGTGCTTTATGTGTTTGTTTTTACAGCTTCTCACTTGACCTTATGGCAGGTACGTTTCTACCACTTCTATCAGTACAGTCTTATTTCTTGTAAGAATTCCTTTATAATTTGTATCTGTTTTATTTATTTCTCTTCAATCCTTTATTTTGAAATTAGTGATTTTTTTAAAAAATGTAATTAATTTTAGTAGTGATTTCCCTATTAGTTTAAGCTTTTTTATTTTTACATATTTTTTACATATTTGTCTCAGTGTTGCTTTAATGAATCAAATTCTTGTTTGGAAAAAAACACACCATTCACACTCATTTTTACAACCTGCAAATGATTAATCCGGCCCTCCCAACGTGTGACTTTAAAAATAAATACATAACACCCTTTTGAGTAAATAATGAAGTAATATGGCATTCTCCTTTATAAAATGTTAACAGCTGCAAATTTATGAATAACATAAATATGTTTTTTTTTTCAATTGAAGATGCCCATAGAGTCACAGAGTTACAAGTGGACCTTAAAATTAAACAAACTTTTTTTTTTTTTTTTTTACCAAATGTATTATTTCTCTGTACTTCCCACATCCCAAGGCATTAGTTTTCCTTTATTATTATTATTGACCGTAATTCTTCAACTCTGTTGTGGACATTATTACTCAAACTACTGTGGACTTCAGATTAATAATGTCCCACACCAAACCAATTCAATCATTTGTATAGGAATAATATATAAAATTTATAATTTTGCTCTGTTAAATCCTGACTACATTCCCTAAATGTATCTTTTTTGTGGTGTTGTTTGCTCGACAGGGAGCAGTTTTGAAGCAGAGTTCCTGCAGGTGCACAACGCCTACCGCAGACAGCACGGAGCTCCGCCCCTCAGCCTGAGCAGAGCCTTGTGCCGCTCTGCGCAGCAGTGGGCGGAGCATCTGCTGTCAATCAAAACTCTCCAGCACAGCAACAAAGACTACGGGGAAAATCTTTATTATGCTTGGAGTTCAGCCACTAAAAAACTTACAGGTCAGTTATCTGCTCTTAAATCATTCCATTAAACTCACTTTACCTCAGTTAAAAAAAATGTATCACTTCTGAACAGGCTGCACACAGTTTCAATGTTGAGTCAACGAGAAATAAGGTTAGCCTTTAACCTGAAAGCTAAAGAAGTGAGACACTGAGTGAGAAGTGAGAATTGTGTGGTAAACACGTAACCTCATTAATGTTCTCTCACAACATAAGAACAGAACTTTGTATTAACTTACTTTTGCTTTGGTATCATCCATACGTTGTTGTGTTGAACATGGATTGACATTAGCATTTATTTCCAAAGGGCGTGAGGCAGTGGAAAACTGGTACAGTGAAATTAAGGACTACAGCTTCACCCGGCCTGGATTCACCCCCAAAACAGGTAAAGAGGGGATGAGGGGGTGGCGGGGCGGGTGCAGATGCCATCTAGACATCTAAATAGCATAAGATAAGATTGATATCTGAATTTGTCTATGTAGTGGTAGCAGGCAGAGTTTACAATATTGGTGTAGAGCAGAGGTCTCAAACTCGATTCCTGGAGGCCTGAAGCATAGTTTTGCACTGGCCTTAACTGAACCCACCTGAATCCACTGGTTACGCTCTTTTGAGTTTGGTTGAAGCTAATGGTTTCTCTCCTGAAACAGGGTTGGAACAAAAACCTGCAGGTTCTGCGGCCCTCGAGGAATTGAGTTTGAGACCCCTGGTGTAGAGCCTTGTATACAATATGGGTTAAGTAAGAAAGCATAGGATTTAGCAGAAAGCAAACAAGGCTCAAAGTTTGGGTAAATCAGCCGTTCCTCTTGTACAAAGGTAGATTAAGAATTATGAAGAGATGTCATGATGATCAACTTTAGGTATTCACTGAAAAATCTAATAGAGTCAGGGGTTTATCTATATATTTTTAATATAAAGTTGAGTGGTTTTATCTTAGCGGTCAATGAAAACCTGCTCACTTCTGGAGTCAGCCTTAAGGTGTCAGAAGGCTAAATGCAGTTCTGCCACTTCCTGTTGAGTATTGAGAAAAGAAAGCCAAAGTTTGCCAGATTGGTCTGCTGGCCTGAATATCTTACTCCACAGGGACTAATGGCATCACAGCTCACTGGGGATTGGCGTTTTGGGATTTTTATTGGCAGACAGACACTATTACAATCACACAGGAAGGCAAACACCTGTATACAGATTTGTCCTGTTTTCAAAGGTCAAGTAATGCAAATCATGAACTACGATGAAAAGTAAAATGAAACGCAGTTATAAATTTGTGTAAAACTGCCTGTTTATTTTAAGTATAAAATGTATATACAATATGTATAAAATACTTAAGCTCATCTATGATGTTTATTATATTGCTTTTTCCAAAATAATGAAAATTAGTGCTGAATAAAAATTAAAATTTTTGATAGCTGCTAATATATATGTAACTGCCTATTGATTTTATTTGTTAGAAAATGTTTAGGTATCAATCAGAAGACAAATTTGACGAGGAAACCGAGGAATAGAGGGCAGTAATCCACCGTTCACATTAAAACTTAGCGCGAGCTGAATCTGGACATACATAAGTGGCTGCAGTTTCTTCCCTGTTGGAATGTTAAAATCCTCTTAGCAGCATTTTCTCAAACTAAGCTTATGCTGTGGATGAGATACAAGGAAATTTTGTGATACTGACAATGTTTTTGTATGCTTCAACTCATACAGTTTGTGGGTTAATTTAGTCTATAATAGTTGCAGCCTCTGGGTCTTTAACAATTCCTCCAGGGTCTTGTATCACACTGACCCCTGGTGCTTTCTGCAGGACACTTCACTCAGGTGGTCTGGAAGGACAGCAGAGAGCTGGGAGTTGGGTTGGCCACTGATGGAAACACTACTTTTGTGGTTGGTCAGTACCTTCCAGCTGGAAACATTGCAAGTGTGGGTTACTTTGAAAAAAATGTCCTGCCAGCTGGCTCTAAAGTAGACCTAAAGCACACTGATACAAGTGAGTACTCTTTCTGCACATTTTATACTGAATTTGTTCAAAAAAGTATTTAGATCTTCATTTTACCTCATGGCCCCATCCATGCAATGAATAGCTCTGGTTGCAATTTGTTTTTGTTAGTGCTACAAATTTGATTTGGATTTGAATGGAAATGTTTGTTGCAAGTATATTGGTGGTCATTGCAATTAAATACACTAAATATTTGATATCTGGCAACACGCAGGTGACAAGATGGGACAAATATATAGTCCATCAGGAAGTCATAAAAACAAAGTGCCTTCAGTTCCTCACAATACAGGAAAACCAACACCAGGGAAGACTCAGCTGCAAAACTATCCAGAAGGTAAAAACAATGACTTTTGGGAAAGTAACTGATTCATGTATATTACATGTAAGTTGATTTTTAGAATTATTAACACATTTTCTCATTGTGTTTATTTCACACAAATGAAGACAGACATATCCATTTCCAGAATATTTTTCAAATTGTAAATGTTTTGGTAGTCGTGTGTTTGCACTGCAACAAATAAGAAAAACTAGAGCCGACCAATCATATCTGACAAAAAACCTCTTTTAGGAAATTATCGCAATAATCGCTTTTTGATTAATTGTGAAAGTCCTGTAATTTGAATTCAACTCACCTGTGACAGGAAACAGATGTGGGCAATATAGTAGTCCCACTTGCAACCAGTTGAAATGGATAAACAATTGTGTTGTCTGACAGTTCTTGTGTGACATGGTGGTGTCTGGAAATATGAATAAAAGAGTTGGTGAACAACGATGAAAATCCTAAAACTACATTTTCATTTCCAGAGATTTTTATGTTCCTCTGTTCACTTTGAGCAATATCATTGTGTTGTACATCCCATGGCTCTGTATCTAACGTCTCTGGACATGGACGAAAGAAGAGATGAAAAAAGTTAGCTCGCACTATCCATCGCTCTCTTAATGAAAAGGGATGCTGTCGTAGGAGACCTAGGAGGACACAAAGGCATAAAATAGGTGTGAACTCAACCCTTCTAAGAGAACAGACTGTGGCCAGCTGAAAATAAAGTAGAGCTTTTTGTTCAAGGACATCATAGCACTGTTTTACAGAACAAGAAACAAGGTCTTAAAAGTAAAGAATGCTGTTCTTTAAGTCAAACATGGTGGAGGTTCAAAGACGTTTTGGAGTTGCTTTGCTGTTTCTGGCATTTACTGTAATGCCACGACTGTGAACTGTAACATAAAATCTGAAGATTATTCAGAAAGAAAATTCAAAAAGCTCAAATTTAAAAGCTGCTTCTCCTCTAGAGATCAATGAGTCTTTCAGGTGTCTCAAAATGTTAGAAAGCATCTTTAAAATAGGAATGACCTGATTTGTGGTAAAACCACATATAATAATAATAATAATAATAATAATAATAATAATAATAAATGAAAAGTGGTTCCAAAAAAACAACAACCAAACATTAGGTTTTGGGCGTCAATAATTTTGTCCAGTAATTTTTGTGTGTTCGGTGTGAATTTTTGTGAAGTTTGACTTGTCTTCTCTGTTTTGTTGTGGTGTTTCAGTGCAGCTAAAACTAATAAACAAGAAAATACCCAACCATTTGCAATTGGAACAATTTTCATAGAAGTCAGGGTGCCTATTTTAGGGTGCATATATTCATGCACATCATTGTGGTATTGTTGATGAATATTTAAAATCAACCTTTTAAACTATTATTTTCCCAGTACATGTTAAGAAAGCAGTTTGTTCATTGTAGATTTGCTTTGTAGCATCTGGTATAGAGCGTTCATGAAAGCCATAAATAATTAATGAAATAAAAATTGTCAGCCGTTCAGTCTGTGTGTGAAACATTCTCTTCAAAACAAAGCTCTTCTCTCTTTTATGCAGGACTCAACACTTTTGAAGGAGAGTTCCTGCAGGCCCACAATGCTTATCGCAAACACCATGGAGCTCCACCTCTCAGCATCAATAAAACCCTGTGCCGCTCTGCACAGGAGTGGGCGGAGCATCTGCTGTCAATCAGGAAGCTCATGCACAGTAATGGACAGCATGGAGAAAATGTGTATTATGCTTGGAGCTCCGCTAACAAAAAACTGACAGGTTAGGGTTTAGTAGCTACTGTTTTTCTTACTTCCAACTTTTTCCACTGGAGCATGACCTACTTTTCAAAACCCTCAGATTGTCATGATGTTCCTATGTAAGACTTGTGTTTGAACTTAATAAAGGGCGTGAGGCAGTGGAATCCTGGTACAGTGAAAATAAAGACTACAACTTCAGCAGGCCTGGGTTCAACTCTAAAACAGGTGAACACATGTGTGATCAAACTCTGGTGCTCTAATCTCTTGTATCACACTGACCCCTGGTGCTTTCTGCAGGACACTTCACTCAGGTGGTCTGGAAGGACAGCAGAGAGCTGGGAGTTGGGTTGGCCACTGATGGAAACACTACTTTTGTGGTTGGTCAGTACCTTCCAGCTGGAAACATCGCAAGTGTAGGTTACTTTGAAAAAAATGTCCTACCAGCAGGTTCTAGGGCAGATCTCACATCCACTCCATTAGGTAAGTTTATGACTGTATGTTCAATGAAATAAAAATGATTTTACTGTGCTGAAAAGTCTTTTCCCCTGAACACATTTAATTCACTTTATGGCGCTCTCTTAATCTAGAAATATCTCAGAAACAAAAGTGGAAATATATAAATTTCTTGAAAAGTTGGTATTTAAATTGTGACATGGGTGCAGTATTTAACTCTACACCTCCAAAACAAACAGGTTCCTTTGTTTACATGACTAGCAGAGTTTATATGGCCATTAGGTTGGGGCCTTGAACATTGTGCTTGTAGTAAAAATAATAATAACAAGGCTGAAGGTTAGGATTACAAATTATATTCCACTTTTTCTGACAATCATAGCACTTTGCATCTAGAGTGTTGCCATTCTGAGCCAGAACACTCACTGTGTAAGACAAAGAAGACAAAGTAATTTATCAATTAGAGTACGATAAAGTTGGCCTGGATTGCAGGGTTACACCAAGTTTTTTTTAAAGTAACGTCCTGGGATTTTTAATGACTACAGCAAGACTCCTAATCTCCTTTAAAGTATGGTGCACCTTTGCAGTGCGTTTATCGGTCAAGGCACTGATCTATGGCACCCACACAGGCTAGAGTGAGCACCCCCTGCTGGCATCTCTAGCTCAACTTCCCAATGACTATACATCTTTATGGGAAATGTTCATTTGATGGGTAAATCTGAATGTAAACTCTGCTGAATGATATTTAAAAATGTAGACGTTTAATCAGGTTTTTTTTTCAAGATTTAATATTTTTCAAAAATCCTGTAAGATATAGTCGGTCTGGAGAAGCGATCAAAATTGGGGCAAAGTTTTATTTTAAAAGTTTATACTTTCAACACTGGCTCTGAGAAACAGAATACACCTTTTTGATTGTTAGAAATATATCTCTGCAATCAGAATACAGTTGTAGCAACTTTTATCAACCGAATTTGCAGAATTATACAAAATTCTCAAGACAGATTATTGCCAACATTTTTTTTGTGTTCAGCTGACAAAGTTACTCAAGCAATTGGCGGTCTTAATATCAAGCCCAGTCAGCTTCCTTCTTCATCTCACAGTGGCGGACCAACACCTCATAGAAGTCCGTCTCCACGGAGCAGCAGCTCAGAAAGTAAGTGATCTTCCTAAGTAAATCACATTATTATCTCTCCTTTTTATCTGCTCCATCATTCTAAATGACCAAAGCCGTTTGCAAGCTAAAAAAACATGCCTTAAATTATCAATATTATAGAAACACAATTTTTGAAGGTGTTAAGACATAAATATGTGCACCAATACTGTGTAAACAATTTTCTCAGAGTGGTTTCATTTCATTGACTAAAATGAAATTTAAAATAATTTTTATTGACTGTTGCACATTAGCTTAAAATTTATCAGTTTCCTGTTTACATGGAGCCAATGGCCTTTCTGAGTGGCGTTTTCAAGTTTGCACTACATTGTTATTTGTCTCTGACGGATTCCTCTTGGCATCCTCTCACAGACTACAACAAGTCAGGTGGAATGATGAATCTGCAATTGACTATGATCATGATGTGCTAATAGTGAAGGAAAGTGATCCTATGATGGATTGATGATTTATGCCCACTTTAATTTAGATAGAGATGAGCCGACACAAGTGGCCTTATGATACTTTTTTAAGAATTGGATTCTAATAAACCCATCATCAATGCATTATGGACTGCAGTAACTGTATATTCAGTAAATACTTGTTTGTTTTCTTTGTTTACTCTTCTAAAGGTGAGAACTTGTCTAGATTTCGACAGTTTCTTCTTGAAGCTGAGAATGACTATCGGGAGCAGCATGGTGCACGGCCACTCTCCATGTGCCCGGCCCTCAGTAAAGAGGCTCAAGATTGGGCAGCTCATCTGATCAGAATCAACGCCCTGAAGAACAGCGGCAAAGGTCATGGAGAGACGATGGCTTATAACTGGACATCCACCATGCAGCCTCCAACAGGTAAACTGCTTGGCCATTATACTGCTTTGCTTTGTTTTGCTTTCCGCATGATTTGAACTCCTATTGTTTTTTTAATTTAGGAAAAGAAGTTGCTGCATCATGGTACAAGGAGCATGAGAAGTACAACTTTGCAACTCCAGGATTTCAGAGTGGAACTGGTAAGTATTTGGCTCTAATTGCAGTTGATCAGCTGAGGAGGAACAGATTTGGGATATAAAAGTGCTAAAGTATGCTATAAACATTTCTGTCACTTTGAAAGCAATTTCATCTGTGTTCAGGTAACTTTACCCAGATGATCTGGAGGTCGACAGAACAGGTTGGAATTGGGCTTGCATCAGACGGAAAGGGAAAGTTCATCACAGTTGCCTTTTACAAACCTCCTGGGAACATTACTAACCCCGGATATTTCCAGGACAATGTCAAGCCTTCTGGGAAATGACAACATTTTGAAGATTCCTATTGTCCACCTCTCATCTTACGATCAATTGGTCAATCAAACAATTCATCATTAAATTAATCAAAAGGTATTTTAGGAGTTGACCAAATGGTGTAAAATGTATGCTGTATAACAAAAACCACAGAGAAAGTATGGAAAAAACAGAAATAAAACAATTACAGAGTATAACAATGAAACAATTAAAAATTGACATAAAAGCATAAAACCTGGCAGTTCAGAAGTCAGTATAAAGTGATTAAGAATTGAATGGCAATAAGGGTGTTTTAAAAGGTTTAATGATTGTCACAATCTTTGCTGAGATTAGAAGTGATTTTCTTTTCTGTCTGAAAAGATTATTTTTCATTTGGGATTTTTTTCTTTGTATATGACAGGGCAAGAATTGTACTGTAGACACATTTACTGTATACAGTTGTTGATTTGTATTGCAAGTTGCAAGATGTATTACTAATTCATGACATTTGTCAACACTCAAAGTGCTTGATATTTTGAAGGGGCGGTCTCTGAGTCAATCATCAATGTGGAGCATCTACCTGGATGAGGTGATGGCTGCCATTCTGTGCCAGAACACTCACCACACATTGGCTTTATGGTTGACAGGAGATGTGGGTAGAAAATCAGTGTAATCCATCAATTGATGGTGATAATAAACATATTTTTTTATAATTTACAAAAATGTGTGACAAAAATTTGGAATAAAGAAAATGTTTGCAAAGATTTGTCCTGGTTTATTTTATTCTATTCTGTAAAATTTGATCTATAAGAATGATCATTTAAGAATTAATTTCCTTTGAATTCAAGAGAGTTACACCATTCGCTAACATTTTAATGTAATTTTCCCAGTTTCTCATTAAACATCTTTATGTCAAACTACTGTATAAAAACTGGTGTTATACTATAAAAAAACTATTACAAAAAGTTATTTGTCCCCTTTCCAAACATCCTCGGTTATTTAAACAGATATGTTAAATACTCAGCAGCTATTAAAAAAATAATAATCTCTAAGTGTTTTCATTTTGATAAAGATTCTCCGATCCTTTTAACCCTCCATCTCATAATTAGCCTGATGACTTGACAGAGCTCTGGGGAGCCCGGATGGGACAGCTAAGCTGAACAGGGGAGGTGTCATGTTGCTTTAACAGCTCATCGCATTGTGATCAGGAGACACATGAGATGCCTCCATCTTCCATTATACAGTCATACAACATGCCCTCTTCCATAAAGTCACAGGGGAAATCAAATAAAAGTTAAACATTTAACAGGCGCAATGTTTTTGCATTGCTGTTAGGGTTAAGATGACGTCGTTCACATTCTCACATAAGTACCAGAAATATTTTAGACTTATTGAAAATGCTGCCACTTTGAAAAGAATCAAAGTGGTACGATGGAGCAGTCAGTGCAAACAACATAAGTACAATTTAATAAGTAAAGTGCAACACAAATTAACAAATAACATGAGGCAATGAGGCGGATAATGTAAAACAACAATTAACAATTACAGCAAAACAATTCAGCAAGTAACAATTCAGCAAAAAAAAATTATATATATATATATATATATATATATATATATATATATATATATATATTAATACTAATTATACTATAGATTATAGTAATTTAGTAAATATAAATATAGTTAATATGACCAAAAGCTTCTCCATAATGTCTAATGCATGAGAAATCAGATCCTTAAATTGAAATAATGAAAGTGTTTTTTTCAAGAGCTACTACCAGTTCTTAGTAAATATTAGGTTAAATATTACGTTTAACTTTTTTAGTATTTCAAAGTGTGCTTGTCTAGCTTTAATCATGTCCGGACTTTTGAGAATTACAAGTTTGTCTTTTTTTATTATTATTAAATTGCAAGTTTTGTCCGAAACATCTAATGTTAATGCAAATTACTTTGTACTGCACAATTTTCACAATGATTTTGTAAATTCTATATTCATTGAACAAACGTGCATCAAAGCATGAATAAATATATTTAAAAACTGGCATGTTATTCAATGGATGCTTTAAAAATATGCATTTAGTATTGTAAACTGTAGAATGTAATGGTGGAAAGATGGCGCAGTGGTGGAGTTCATCGTTCTGTAACTGGAAGGTTGGGGGTTCGATACCCACTAGGGCCATTCCGTTGTGGCCCTGGGCAAGCCACTTAACCCACATTGCCCAGTATGGATGTGTGAGACTGGTGATGTGTGGCAGGAGGCCGTAGGCGCAGAATGGCAGCCACGTCCTTTCAGACTGCCCTAGGGCAGCTGAGGGCTACCAGAGTGTGAATGTGGAGTGAATGAATAATGCTCTGATAATTGTAAAGCGTCTTTGTGTTTCTTGAAAAGCGCTATATAAATTGAAGGCATTATTATTATTCCCTCATTTTACTTCTTTTATATATAAAAATATATATTTAGACCAGGACCATTAAACTAATTACCACTGACTGAGTTATACCATTTGGTTAAGAATATGAATAATGTTTTCAAGAAAAAGTTACAGAGTACATTATTATATAAAAATACACGTGACAGCATTTTAATGTTTAAAGACTTTTTCAGGCCTCAATCTACATGATTAAGTGTTTGCTTTTGTTATGGTTTCCTGGGCTATGAATAAACAGTACAGTACCGTGGCTCTGGGGTGAAAGGATGATCTCTCTATGTGTGGAGTTTCTATAGCAGTGCTGATATGGAACTGTTTCCATAGAACTGCTTTTGTTGAGTTTGTGAACCAATGTTTTCCATAGGTGCGCATTTCTCATAGGAATCACCAGCAACCTCATGCACATGAAAACAGGGTCAATCATTAGTAAAATACCTCAATGTTTGCAAAAAAAAAACTACACTATTAAAACTCAACCTAGAGGTGAAATGAAGTGAAATTTTGCAGGTATTCACCCTAATGCACAATTATCCTATTGAAATAGAAAGTGCTTGTTTTCGTGCAGGTAGCAGCTGCTGCCTGTACTGTTGTTCTGCTGAGTATTAATTATGTAGGGCATAGTTTTGCCTTACACTCCTGGTAAAGCCCCCATCCACACACACAATGACAACCTCTACAGTTTAGAGACCTCCTCAACCCCTTCAGAAGCTCATCATTCACTCATCTTAACCATGTGAAAGTGCTTATTAGCTTTTATTTTTATTTACTGGAGACAATGAAACAACAAAATGTTGACATAAAATCAGTTCAGAAGTCTACATACAGCGAATAATCAAATGACTAAGTGTCTTTTAAAAGTTGTATTGAGCGTCACAATCTTTGCTGAGATTATTGTTGTTTGAAAATCATTGAATTAATTTGTGACTGTTACAGGGGAGGAATGGTACTATAAACAATTTTATAAAGAAGTTGTGTGATGTATTCCTAATTGACACATTTCTAGACACTCAGAGCACTTTATATTTTGAGAGGGCTGTCTCTGAATTGACTTTCAGTGTACAGCATCCCCTGATTGAACCGCCGGCTGCCATTCTGCGCCAGAATATCTCATTAGAACATTTTAACTGACAGTGTGAAATGAGTCTAAAGTTTACAGGACTTTTGTTTACAGGAGCTAACTATAAAATGTAATCTATAAGATAAAGTAACCTCCCTCACTATTTTCGAATGAAATCATAAAATTTGCTTCAGTGACAAAAAAAGGTTGTGACTTAAATAAGAATCAATTGATTAATCAACTGGGCATCTTACTTTTTAACAAATATTTGTATATTTGCATAAAATAAAATGTAAAGTAATTAATACTAATTCCACAGAAGTTTGTGCTAAAATAGCGGAGTTTAATTGTGATTTAGGCTAAATTAAAAAAACACACAAAGGTCTTTTTGCTGTTTTTTATACTTAATTGTTAAGTTATAATTTGAAACATGCCATGTACTGTTTGGTAAAGAAGCTGCTAGGTAACTTGAACACAAATGGTCGATCGAGTGACAAAGCCTCTGCATTAGGTTACCAACACAAAAAAACTCTCTCTCTCTCTCTCTTGACAACAAATTAAAACATACTCTTCCCAGTCAAATGCTGAGCCAATAAGAAAAGGAGAAAAAATGATAGACAGGTCCTTCATCCACCTGCGTTTGATGTCAAAGGCTGGCTTTGTTTAAATTCTGAAACCGTTAGTTACACTTTACAGAATTTTTTTGACACGCGGTGGTTGAGGTCACCTCAATTTTATATTGAACATAAAAGCGCTTTTCTGCGACGTCAAGATGAGGGAAATTGTTCACCTTCAAGCCGGACAGTGTGGAAACCAAATCGGTGCAAAAGTGAGTAAACTTTAAGTGAGTAATTTAAAAAGCGCGGGAAAGAATTTGTGTATCTTTTCGCGGTAACGTTAAAGGAACAACAATAAGTTAACCTTACAGTATTAACACATGTTAAATATCCTCAAAAGCAGTGTTTTACAGTTAAAACCACCATCTAGATGAGACTTTAACTTTAATATTACTCTAAAACGTAATCTTAAAGTTGAAGATGTCCGACGTTAGCAAGGTTAGCAAGAAGTCATCAGCGTAACGATAACTTGAATGTCGTTGTAGTTAATCCCTATCATGATTATAATGTGTTAATTTGTCTTTTCTCCATGTTTTTGTAATGTTCACGTGTAGTTTTGGGAGGTAATTAGCGATGAGCACGGAATTGACCCGACAGGAACTTACCACGGAGACAGTGATCTTCAGCTGGAGAGGATAAACGTCTACTATAACGAAGCTACAGGTGGGTTTGCTTATTACATCCTTCAAACACTTAAACATTAAACAAGTGTAGATCGTTTTTATAATTTCTCTCATTTTAATCAATTTTCCCAGGTGGAAAGTATGTGCCACGTGCTGTTCTTGTAGACCTGGAACCTGGCACCATGGACTCCGTCCGGTCTGGACCCTTTGGACAGGTTTTCAGACCAGATAATTTTGTATTTGGTGAGATTTTTTCGGATAAACTTTTCTATTGTTGAACTGTTACGTGTCCTAAATATCTAAAGTATATTTGGGTTACATAATGAAATTCAGGTTTTGTAGCAAATTATTTAAAAATGTTCACTTTAACTGTAACACCACTAAGAGATTATACTCTGATGCTCTACAAAAGCATGTATGAAGAGAATTAATACCTGCCGTAAAGCAGAATCTGTGAGTGAACTGAGCCTGATATTGGGCTAATGGGAAATGGTGAGCGTCCAGTCTGTTCCAAAATATTTTTCACTTGAATAAAATGGCAACACAGCTTTCAGTGATGTAGTTGTCTGCCATGTCTTTGATTCAGAATACATAGCTTCAACATGAGACTAGTGTTTTTGCGCCCAGCAACTGAGACTGAAGCAAAGGTTTTTTTTTCCACAATATTTGCAAAATTTGTTTAATATAAAAAACCCTAAATGTTTATCTTTCTGAGCTGCTTTATGCTAAGTCATGGGCTGCTGCAAGAGTTTGTAATTCAAAAACCTACATTTTATTCTTCAAAAAAAAAGTTAGTTAATGAGCTGCATTGTCACTTCTGCTTCTCAAGCATCCAGGTTTGTAGCCTAAAAGTATTTCAGTCTTTTGTTTTGTGATTTTCTAGCAGCGGAAGTACTAATATTGTAAATCCACAGTGCTACATACAGTTAAACACCATTCGGGCTTGTTCGTATACCATTGGAGCTAGATAGTTCTGGCCAGCATTTTTAATTTTTTATTAACAGTGTCATAAACTGCTAATGCGTAATACACTCCCCTTCGTTCAAACATGTCTAAACAATTAATTTTAAATCCAATTCCTTTAAAATTCTCACATAATTTTTAAGCACACTAACCTTTGTGTGCCTGCTTAATATGCACAGGTCAGAGTGGTGCAGGAAACAACTGGGCTAAAGGCCACTACACAGAAGGAGCAGAGCTTGTGGACTCTGTTCTCGATGTGGTTCGCAAAGAGGCAGAAAGCTGCGACTGCCTGCAAGGCTTTCAGCTCACACACTCCCTTGGAGGCGGCACAGGGTCCGGCATGGGCACGCTTCTCATCAGCAAAATACGTGAGGAGTACCCTGACCGCATTATGAACACTTTTAGTGTTGTTCCCTCACCCAAAGTCTCAGACACAGTGGTAGAGCCATACAACGCCACACTGTCTGTCCATCAGCTTGTGGAGAACACCGATGAAACATACTGTATCGACAATGAAGCTCTGTATGACATATGCTTTCGTACGCTCAAACTCACTACACCCACTTACGGTGATCTCAACCACCTTGTTTCTGCCACAATGAGTGGTGTCACCACCTGCTTGCGTTTTCCTGGTCAGCTCAATGCAGACTTGCGCAAACTAGCAGTCAACATGGTGCCCTTCCCTCGTCTGCACTTCTTCATGCCAGGTTTTGCCCCGCTCACCAGCAGAGGGAGTCAACAATACAGAGCCCTAACTGTTCCTGAACTCACTCAGCAGATGTTTGATGCCAAGAATATGATGGCTGCTTGTGACCCCCGTCATGGCCGCTATCTTACCGTCGCTGCTGTTTTCAGAGGCCGCATGTCCATGAAGGAGGTGGATGAGCAGATGCTGAACGTTCAGAACAAAAACAGCAGCTACTTTGTGGAGTGGATCCCCAACAATGTCAAGACCGCAGTGTGTGACATACCACCTCGTGGCCTGAAGATGGCCGCCACATTCATTGGGAACAGTACAGCCATACAGGAGCTCTTCAAGCGCATTTCTGAGCAGTTCACAGCTATGTTTAGGCGCAAGGCTTTTCTGCATTGGTACACTGGTGAAGGGATGGATGAGATGGAGTTTACAGAGGCTGAGAGCAACATGAACGATTTGGTCTCTGAGTATCAGCAGTACCAAGATGCCACTGCAGAAGAGGAGGGCGAGTTTGAGGAGGAGGGAGAGGAAGATCTTGCATAGTGTTCAATGGAACATTTTTTTTGTTCCTTGCATTTCAATTTCCAGCTATTAAACTTTGTTAACTCTAGATTTTATTGCAGTTTGGTTGTTTTTCTTGGGGGTTTTGTTCTTTCTTCAGTTTAAATCAGTTTAAATTCTTCAGTTGAAATTAAATCAAAACTGTTTTGAACCTCTTGCTTTCAAATTGTTCAGAAAGTCTCATTTTATAAGTTAAAATGTAATCCGTTCGTTGGATGTTAATGCAGGCTTGAACATGTTGGGTTTGTTCACTTCTAACCTGTAAATGTTCCATTTTGAATTGTTACTGTGAGAACATTCATGGCTTGTGTGCTAAAGGTTTCATTAAAATTAACATTTAAAAGTTTGTCTTGATTTTTTGTTAAAATTAAAAGATTTGGAGTTGTACTTGTGGAAATAATTGAAGATTTATTTGACATGCAAATATTGTTCTATAAAATTTAAATTTTAACATTTCCTGCGTTTCAGATGTGGAACACGTGTTCGAAAATATTTACGGATTAAACATGCATGCCACCTAGCGTTGTAAAAAGAATTGTTCACTTTGACTTGCGAATAAACTAATGAAACGGTCTAAAATATCCCATCGATTAAACAGACTGGCAAAATAAAATATGTAATGTTTTATAGCAGTAATTCACAAGTGTTACATGATGTATTATATCTTAAAAGTTGGTGTTTGTTTTATATTTTGTTACACCCTGTCAAAATGTCCGGCAGATGGCGGTAGAAGTTAAGGAAATGTCTGTCAATGGTCATGATCGTTTGGTAGAGGTGATTAATGACAGCTGTTATTCTGAGACGTGTACAGGCGATTATGTAGCTCAGCAACATCAATCAATAGTTATCTTATTATTTGTTAAACCTGAATTTTACACAGACGGAGCCATCGTTGATCACGACAAAGCACTGAGGTATGTGATGAAGATGATAGACAAGCAAACAATATTCAATTACTTTTTTTGAACATTAAGTTCATTCATGTCCCTCATATGTCGACAAAGTAATTAAGGTTACCGGAAAAGAGGTAAATGTAGCATTTTAATATTGACCAATGATTAAACGCGTGTTTTATACTTATCAAGCGTGAAGTTTCAGTTTGTTTATGTCTGTAAAACAGCAACAACATTATATAAATCGACAAACTGAGCTGAGCTTAATATATTAATCAAATAAAGTAAATGCCTCATGAAGCTAGACATCCTCTTTCTTCATTTTCTGTGGCAGGTAAGGCCATACCATTAAGGCTACTAGAAAGTATATAGTTTAAAAAGGTTTACAACTCAACATTTTACGTTTACTTTCCTATTCTGATAAAATATTTTTTAATTAAAGGAGTTGGATAAAACGTTGGTTTGTTTTGCAACATTTGCTTCCTAAGTCAAAGTAAATTGATTATATATATATATATATATATATATATATATATATATATATATATATATATATATATATATATATATATATATATATATATATATAAGTTAGTCTATAAGAAAACTGCCAAAATCCAAAGTATTTGTTTTGTTAAAATCTGATAATAATATGTTACAGTATTGTATTTATAGGAAAGTTGGATATCTTCGAAGTTGAATATTTAAAAACTTTTAAAACCATCAAACTGATCTAATTAAAAGAGGATCTTCATCTTCTGAAGTTCTTCTGAATACTGACATGCCTGTTTTTGTGTAACGCAGGAAAGACTTAGTTCTGTATCAATAAGCAGTTTTCTTAAAAAACAACTGACAATTAAAACACACAGTCGTTATATTTATAAATACATTTCAGAACAAAAGCCTTGCGCCGATAGTAGTGGGCACTTTTAGAGCTTTGTGTCCAATTTCTCACTCCATTAATTTCAATCAGTTTGATGATCTTATACCTCATTTCAGAGGTGACAGAGAAAACTCCTGAGCAGCCGAATCTTCTCAGATTTAGCTGTGGATGTACTCTGTGTTGATGAAGCTATCTAAACAGATGATGGATTGCGCTCTAACAGCCAAAACAACTTCTCTGTGGCTGTCGCTGAAAAAAGAGACAAGGAAACAGACAGAGGGAAAGAGAGAAATGTGCCATGACAGTTTGTGCCATGAGATGCAAAGCGTGGCGACAACAAGAGGTGTGAAACATAAATTAGGATGGTTTTAGGCGGCACAGATGGGCCTCTGCCACTGCGTACGCTGCATACAAATGTTCAGAGCCTGAGGAGCAGCAGACTGAAGGGCTGTTCACCCTCATGAGCCAGGCCATGCTGTACATATGGACTTAGACAGATGACAGGAGACCTTTAAGAAAATAAGCAAGTTTCTTCTGGTGTTTTTGGCACTGATAAGATATTAGGGACATATGGACCATCTGTAGTAAATGTAAAAAAAAATTATTTTATGTATGAAGCCTGATAAACAAATAACAATAAAATTTAGCCTTCTTGTCTGACAAGCTTCAATGGATAATTTAGTTAAGTTATACTACATTATATTAATTGCTGCTGACAAAATACTAATCGTTTTGAAGAGGTTTGATAACGTAACACTAGTGTTTAATAATGAAGCACATTTAAAGTAATGTATGTATTTGAAGCCCATGTTTTTGCATCAAGTGTTTGTCATCATGACATCATCACCATGGATTGGCTCAAAACCAGTTCTGGTCATATAATTAGGATCTTGTGAAAAAGTTAATTTATTTCAGTGATTCCGTTCAAAATGTAGTTTATATTCATTCATTGCACACAAGATGATATGTTAGAAGTGTTTATTTCTTTTAATTTTAATGATTATAAATGAAAATAACTAATGAAAAGCTAAAAATGTTGGCCAACTGAAAAGTATGCACTTGAAAAGTGTGAACATGTACAACACTTAGTTGGCGCTCCATATGTCTGAATGAATGTAATTAATTAATAATGGTGTGGCATGGATACGATTGTGAAATCTCAGGTTGCTCTGATATTGGGCTTCAGCTGTTCTACATCTTTGGGTCTGTCGTATCTCGTCTCCTTCTTCACAATACTGGATTTTATTAATTTTCTCTGGGGTAAGGTTAGGCCAGTTTGTTGGCCAATTACGAAAAGGGATACCATGATCCTTAAACCATGTATTGGTAGCTTTGGCAAATGCCAGGACTTGTTTGAAAATGAATTCCATGACGTTGGTCAGCAACAGGAAGCTCTTGACCAAGGGCCTCAGAAAACACAGTGGACCCACACCAGCTGATGATTTGGCACCTCATTCCTTATTTGGCTCCTCAATCCTCAGTCTAGTTTAGTATTGAACTTTTTCACAACATTTACATTTTCTGAGTATGTAGCAATCAACCATTAAGCTGCTTAGGTTGGTACAAAATGGATCTTGTTAAGAACGTGCAAACTCCCACTTAAATTAAATCATATATTACTTTAAGTAAAATAAAATGGCAAATCTAAAAAACAGAATTAAAGTAAAAGGTCAGGGGTGCTACGCGGTCAAAACTGTGTAGCTTCTGCTACCAACCTAACCTTATGGAGAGCCCTACTGCCCCTAGTGGTCAGGAGCAATGTATAGCTCCTACACATTTTTTGTGAGCCGTAATCACCAAATGTAAAAGAATCACTTCAAATATATTAGTGGGTGTGTAATGAATGAATGTAATATACAAGTTTAACCTTTCGAATGGAATTACTTAACAAAATCATGCTTTGCATTATTTTTCATATTGATATGACTATGAACTGTACTTATGAAGTAGTGTAGCATGAGTATATCTGTTATTTGTGTTGTATTCTGTAGGAGTGGAGGACTTTATGACATACCACACTGGAATGAAAAACTAGAGGAGTGAATTTTTGTGGAGGTGCGTAGTGCGATTTTCATTATTCTCCCAACTTTGGCCTTCTTAGTATATTGTTGTAATTAATTTTGAACCTACACTTATTAAGCTTAGTGAACGTGTTGCTGCTCTAACTCTCATTGAATAAATGGCTGTGATACACCTTGAAACATCCCTTCCATTCACGGGAGGCTTTCAGTTTAAAACACATTTAATTACATTCCAACGCTTAATTTACACTTCACTTGATGCAAAAAAAAAACCTTTTTGTTTTTATAATACTTGTTTATCTGATTGTCATCACAATATATTTAAGAACGCAAAATATATTAGTAGTTTAGATGTAAAAAAAATATATAATTTTTATAACGGTGAAAAAAACTGCGATTATAAAGTTATTTTTTTGTTCTAAGTTTGTATTGGTTAACATTACCTTTCTTTAGCTTTTTACATCGATTGCCTTGTAATAAGGCGCACAGCTCAGGCAGTAATCAAGGGTGTTATATATAAATCCTCATGATGACTTCTAGTAATTTACCAGTCATCATGAAAACATTAAAGGTCTCTTATTGTGCTGATTTGCAGGATGTGATTTTAATAGTAAGGCTCTTCTAAACATGCCAAGTTATTTTTTATTTTAACATACAATTTATTTCCTATTATTGTTAAAACATCTGATTATCGGCATGTTGCTTTCACATTTGTCTCATCAGTAGCTTCTATTAGTTTGTTTAAATAAGATGGATCTTTCAATAAGTGGGGACTTATACAAAGTGTTGGAGTTAGTTACTCAAAAAAGTATTACATATTACTCTCTAAAATAGTAATGCCTTACTTTACTATGTTACTCTCTGGAAAAAGTAACTAATTATATTACTAGTTAAAAAAATGTCTTAACTACTCTCTATAATTGCCTGAGATGCATCAGATGGGGGGAGAACACTTATTTTACTATGTATGCGCCAACAAGCTTATTTGTCTCAGATTTTTATGTTGTTAGTACTTTATGTTGAAATTAATGTTTTTACTGCTTGTGGGACTGCTCGTTCATGTCACTGTTGCTTCGCAACTATCTTGATGTGTCCGCACGGTTGCTGCAGGTGCTAAGTAGGAGGTAGAGTTAAAAGCGGTGGAGAGCAGCTTTCTCCCCGGGCAGAGGGTGCACTTCACCGTCAAGTAATTTTCCTTCTGTTGAACATATTCAAAATAATGACTGAATCTCCACATCTCAAAATTAGCTTTCTGTTGCTGGGAACTTTCCTCTGAAACGCTTGCCGTTGTTGATGCTTCTGTTTTTTCCCATCTGCTGCCCGGGTTTTGACCAATCATTGATGATGGTAAATGATACCTCGTGCCAAACCCAGCTACTGGCAAATGTAACGCAAGCAACTAGTTCACTAGTAGAAACACTAACTTTAATAATATTAGCCTTTTCAGATGAGTAATGCCTTAGACTATCAGTTACTGAAAAAAGTTATATTATTACAGTAACAAATTTTTTTATTATTTTGAATTTTGAGTTTGATTATTTGTTAGTAGACACTGAAGGCTCTTGTGTTGACACAGGTATTCTGAAATAGCGCAAGGGTTGTTATTCCTTTGTGGGCATTGCTTCTATAGCGTACATGCAAGATGGGAAATGTCACATGAATAAAAAGGAGGCAAGACCATGCACATCTGTTATTGTCACCTATTTTATTTTAACTCATTTTACAAATTTGTTCATACGACTCCAGTAATAGTGTGCACACATCTTTCATGCACACATTTAAGGCCAAAAATCTTCCATTTTTGCATCATAGAAGCCCTTCACTATGTACGCCTCCAAACTCAACAACAGCTTCTGTGAAATTGTCCCACAGCCAAATCAAAATGTATAGATCACAAGCTATAAACCATTGTTACAGGTTTAAATATGTAACATCTCTCGTCCACTCTGTCGTGCCAAAAGCATTTCCATTTCAGGGTCCAACTACGTGCTGGAGGACATAAAAATGTTAATATCTTAAAAACCCAGCATTAAAAACCATATAAACAATGGCATGTCAGCACCTTTAAGCATAGTGGTTGGTGCACATCCAAACCTGGTCCTTAACAAACAATCTCCCTGCTCTTTCTCCCAAATATCCTTCCTGTCTATCTATTGAAGGAATTCAAATAAAATATAAAATGTGTTCAAGATAAAATGTCAAAATATCTTAAAAAAATTCAACAAAGTCATCGCTGAAATAGCTTTTGCTACTCAAGGTGATGAAGGGGACCAGCATCACAGTTGTTTTAAGCTCTCCCAGAACTGGGCTGCATTGTAAAATATCACATTGCTCTACTTGCTTTGTTCTTGACACTTCACTTTGACGTGAGAAGTTTGGCCAACCGGCACTTCTCTCGGCTTCCTCACTTTCCCTCTCTTTTTGCCTTAGGCGTGTGTGTGTGTGTGTGTTCGTGCCTGTGCACATGTCTATGCATGGAGCTGATGACTTCCGTTGTGCGGGGTGCCACACACGCAAAAGGGGTCCTGTCACTCACTCGGAGCGGCCATATGTGTGCCTGCGTGAGCTCAATGCCAGCGGCACGGACTCCCGCCAGAAGACATTAGGGAAGCAGCGGGGTGTCATTACCCAGGCACCATGATTGATTAACCGTGAATCAGGAGCACCAGGCTTCTCCAAAGCCCTCTGCCGATGGGCGGAGAGAGCCCCCTGCAGATATGGGGGAGTAATTGCATCAAGGCCTGGCAGGGGAGGCACACACAGATGAGTGCCCTTATTAGTGAGCCAATGAGATCAGGCTTGCGAGTGTGGGAGGGATTATATAAATGAGAGAAAATATGGAATTTAAGACCAAATTATGAAAGAAAAATCATAATTTGTGTTTATTTTATGTGTTTAGGATCAGACGTACAAGAAGCCCCAGAGAGTATATAGATATTTGAAAAAGAAAAATCCTACAAAAAAATGAAGATTTCCTCCCGGTTCATCCACTGATCCTGAGCGGCAGGGAAGCTGGGATGAGATGATGATCCCTTAATGGCCCCCTGCCCTTCCTCTCACTTTCTTCCTCTCTCTTCCGTGTGTCCTGGAGCCATGCGGTGCATTTGTGCACTGTGGAGGGGTGACTAATGAAATCCAGCGAGAGGCAGTCAGCCCTAGGAATCTGACACTAATGTTTTGTTTGGTATTAAGATGCGCAAAGGCAACTCAAACTCCCACTGACTTGGACGCGAAAACATTTGGAATGGGCTCATCAATCAAGCCCCTCCGTGCTAGATCTGTCTAATCCTGGGGAGCGTCACGTGCCACCGAGACACTTTGCACACACTCATTAGATGTCATTCACACATGTATAAACTCAAAGTTGAAGAAGTGACTTCCAAACTGACATTAGCTTCTGGCGCTTTGATTTTCCCTCTGGAGTTTTCCTCTCCTGAGATGGCACCATCAGATTCAATCAAGTTTTTACATGAGGTCTTCATTTTATGTGACAAGAGATGGAGAACCAGCACAGTTCAGTGTATCTATTATGTTTCCTTTTTTATGTTTTTGATCTTTTGATGTTTTTATCTGAAAAACATCTATGCCAGGGGTGTCCAACGTCGGTCCTGGAGGGCCGGAGCCCTGCACATTTTTGGTTCAACCATCATGAAACACACCTGTGGCACTAATTATGGTCCTCTGATTGGCTGAAGTAGAGTAGTATGCATACTACAGCAGGGTTACAACTAAAATGTGCAGAAGAGTGGCCCTCCAGGACCGATATTGGACACCCCTGATCTATGCTCTCTTGAGAAGGCATCGAAAAAAATTATTTCAGTAGAATACTTATTTTAATGATGGTGTTGAAATGAAGCATACAAATGAATAAACCTGTTTCCTAAAGGTAAATTATTTTGAATTGTTATTTCTTTTTATTATTTTATTTATTAATTATTTAAAACGTTTTTGTTTAGCATTTTTTATGTTGTTTTACTTTTCAATTAAGGTAATCATTATAACAGGATTCTTTGACCACATAAATTTTAACTGTTCATAGTACTAGTTTACTGTATAATCCTAGTTATAATGTTTTTATTTATTCGGCATACTGTTGATTAATAGAATACACAGTTGCCACATGGTCTCTCAGAGCTGTGGGCTTTTAAGAGTCATTAATCCATGTAATGTGCATATATTTGAATAACAGAAAACTACAGGATGATGGCAACTTGCAGACTTTACTGGAAGATTAGAACTACAATCCTACTTTCTAAAAAAATAACTTTTCTATTTTTTTTTTAATTTT
The DNA here is from genome assembly GCA_900490495.1 of Danionella dracula. Classification (NCBI taxonomy): domain Eukaryota; kingdom Metazoa; phylum Chordata; class Actinopteri; order Cypriniformes; family Danionidae; genus Danionella; species Danionella dracula. Next base: position 2,359,794 of record UELW01000189.1, read on the forward strand.
GTAACATTCTCTACACACCTACTTATGCATTTCCTGTTTGTATGAAACCATTGCATTTGAGTTTTTTTAAGGAGAAAAGCTTTTTTCTTCAATGTTGTATGATGCAGTCTTTATTTATTTATTTTATTTAGTTAATTTATTGTTAATTCCTAAACGTAACAAAAGCAGAGTTCTTTGATTGATAGCAGAGGTGAGGAAGAAGGCCCACAGTCCAGCACAATTTAGCCTTCATGCAACACACCTGATTTTACTAACTAAGCTCTTTTAGTCTTGTTTGAAGTTACTTCTTTGTCTCTTGAAGGTGGGTTGGAACAAAAACCAGCAGAGTGTAAAGAGTTTCAGTGCTGTTTCAGTCATGCTTGTTTGTTGAAAGTTACATTCAGTTTGAAAAAAGTTGGTTGAACTTATTAAAAATACATTTAAAGGGCCATTATTATAGAAACACAACTTTTGGAAGGTGTTGGGAAATAGTGTGTATGCAGTAATGCTGTGAACATGGCTATATTATAGTGTTTTTTCTTTTTTGAGTCTTTTCTGCAATACATGAAAAAGCTGAATGCTGTGCCAATCATGAGGTATTTTCAACTAATTGCATTTGTTTATCGCAATGCGATTTCCCTACTCCTGAATTGTAATTGACTATGACATATTAGACTAACATTGATTGCTTGCTTTACAAACACCCTTGCTCTGTTTCAGGACCTACATCCGCACTGAAGTCTTCATCATCTATCGAGATGAGCAGCAGACCTTCCTACATGAATGGTTGAATTATGTAGCTCCTCCTCTTGCTCTTGTTTAGATTTTTTTTTTTTGCTTGTTCGACAGTGTAGGCGGTGACAGGAGACGTGACATTTTAAACCACACGCCCCTAAAACAACATGACTGGTTGACTCTCCTAACTTGGATAATTTTTCAACTAAAATGTAGCTTCAGTAAAGCAAAAAGATCAATATAACCCTTTTTAAAAATGTTGGGTAACAAATGAAAAAAATAAATTCAGTCAACCTTCAAAAAATTATATATCAGAATTAGTTGCATCCTTTTTTAAAAGTGCATGTTTCATCAGGCCTTGGATACAGCATGAGTTGTTTTTATTTAGATGTTTTTATTGTTTTATTTGTTTTATTATACTGTTATATCAACAATGTGTGGGCTTTGTTAAATACATAAATGCATTTTGAATAAGTTTTTTCAGTGTAGCTCTGACTTAAACCAGTAACCGCTGGAACCAAATAGATGTCATAGGAAAATATGAAAGAAATTTTTTTTTTAACATGTCATAAATCATCTCTGTAATTGCTTTCTTTAATAAAATATGTCATGCAGTTCATTTGAAGATGTTTAAAAGTGAATTTTATCTATGCAAGCATAACCTTGATTTCTTAAAGCAAAACTTAAACGAGATGCTTTCGCCCTCCACTCAGTTTTAAAGTAGAATTCTATGCTTGCAAGTTGTTGTTTGTAAGCGCCTTAATTTTCTTGAAATTCCTTGGGGCAATCAGTCTTTCAGCAGTTAGAGGGGCTCAGGCAGCTGAGATTAGGGTCCGTGATGACACAGACTGTCACACCTCTCTGTGGTGGCCTTTAATCAGAAGCGTACACATCACTAATGCCACACATTGATTGATGAGTGAGGCTTTCCCTCTTGATTGTGACTCGCCATACAAAACTGACAATGTTTTTCACAATCTGTTCCTTTTTCTTTCACAAAGAGGAGGACATGATTACTGTGAAAGCCAGACACACATTGCGAGGTGACGTGCTGGTAGACACCTTTGTGAGATTCGTTCTATTCTGTGTTTTAGCACAGGTCAGTTTTAGTCGTGTTTACTTTTATTACTTTTTATTGAAGGAAAATGGTCCTTCATAGAGAGAATGGGGAACATTAGTTTGTATTCTGTGAAGGTGTTGCTTGCTTTAGGAATGAGACATTTGTGTTTCTGTTGTTCCTGGCACAGCTACGTAGAGAGACATTTTTCATTTGTTTTCTTGTTATTGGTTGTTTACCATTGGGATCACGCTGTTGGACCATTTTGGCATGAATAAATGTTTAAGAAAAAAAAGCGGCAAACTCAAATGTTGTATGGACCATGTTTTTGTTGAAAAGAACTGGGAAGCTACTTAGTTTTTATCCAGCAGGAGGCAGTAGTTGGCCAGTGCTGGGGAAGTCAATGACTCAAATCCAGGGCTAAATTAGTTATAACTAAACCCAAATAATATCTTCTGTTCTGCAAAGTTTTCTTTTGATTTAGAAAATTCTTTAACTTTGAGTAAGCATATAAAGCAAAATAATAATATAAAGGGCTTCTCTTAACAGTTACAGCTGACATTTTAGGACAATTGCCATCATTCATTACTTGAGTGTACTTGCTTTATAATCCTGTAAGATTTCACAGCACCTTTTGAAGAGATACGGGGCAAAAGTTAACCCTTAACAGGTTTCCAGCTTAGCAAAGACATACTGTATAGCCCCTACTAAAAAGCCAATTGAATTATTACTCTATGTTAATACTTGTAAAATAGCTCCAAGTGAATCCATTTTAAATCATTCAGAAATGTGTATAGTCATTATATAAGTTGCAGTGTATTGGCTGCTTATTTGTTGTAATAATAGTTAGAATTTTTATTATTTGTATAATTAACATGTGTTACTTTGGTACTTTCATAAAGCAATAGTGTCAAAGCAGCTTTTCAATTACAAACAATTGCAGATTCTTGAAAATATTGTTTTTAAGGCTTAAAAATGTAAACTACTGGTATTAAATATAGTATAGTGAATTTACAATGGTTTTAATTGTTCATGCCAGCTTTAGTTCAAGGTTTTAACAACTCCTGTTGAACTAAATTCTAGCCTTAACCTTCTCAAGTGTCTGTAAGCATCTGATTTGAGTGATTTCTCATCGTTCTCTCCCTCAAACTGTCCAGGGAGAGCGAGAGCCAATCGGTTGATAGCAGAATAATGAAAAGGAAGGATTTAGGCCATTTGACTTCAGTGGTAGCCTTTGAGATAGAACAGCAAAGAAATGTCAAAGCAGATCTTATCAGCTTGGTGATAAGAGCAGAGCGCCCCCTAGGTGGTACTTTATTTACTGAAGGTCAGAATGGGGTCAAGCTGACCTGGCAAAACAGATCCAGGTCCATCTCTGACCACCCATTGTGTAATATCCAGTTTATGTGGAAGGTTGGGAATGGAAGAGATGGAGAAATGAGAGAAAGAGTCATAGAGCAGATAAATCTGAAATCATGGAGCATCTTTGTTCTGTCTCCATATCACTTTTTCCTCCTACACAACAGTTTATTTCCTGGTCTGGAGCCCCTGTGGTTTTCAAATGATTTTAAAATGGTTTTCATTTCCTGTTGGGGGAAGAGGTTAGTGATGGTTGGTGGACTAACCTGAATTCAAGTTGTGTGGGAGAGAGATGAGGAAGGAGATCTGGAGGAGAGGATGTGAGAGAAATAACGAATAAGTGGCTTTGTTTTCCTGGAGATGAGAATTTGAGTTGGGCCCTCAGGCTACAGCAGCATGCAGCATTTTGTTACAGTGATCATTTCTTCTCACACACTCGGAATGGCTTCTCTTCTCTTCACTTCTATACTTCTACCTTCCTTTCGCTTTGTTTGACTTTATTAGAGGTTTGCAAGTAAAATGTATAAAAACTCTATAATCAAAAGGTAGTTGTGAGTGCCAAAGTGGTCACAAACCACCCTTTAACAATCCTAAAAAAAAAAAAAAAAAACACATGTCAAGAAACTATTACATTTTTTTCATAAAACATTTAATATTACACATATTTGTCTGTTTTTGTTTAATAATTGAATATAAGGGTAGAAAGTGTCTCATGGGGTTCATGTTTTCTGATCATCTAGATAGTCTCTAAATCAAACAAAACCCTCTTACATTAAAATCCCTTTCTGAGTCACTTTCCTTTATATAGGTTGTTTGTCTTGCTTTAAACATGATATAAAACTTACAGAGTTGCCGTGTTTTATTAGTTATTGTCCGTATTGTAACTATTTATAGTTGGACCAATACAATTTGTGGACTTTTTTTACGTATTTGAGCTAACCTTTTTATATTCTACTTGTGTTTTCACATTCAAAAATTCACATTGTTTGGAAAAAATGTACATATTTGCTTTTAGATTTTTGTGGTTTTATATTTAATCAAATTTTTTGATAATTATTCAGGTTTCCTTTGCTCTGACCCAGGACTGATTGTGAGTGGCTTTAGAAAAATAATTTTTTTTCCTGTGTTTGTGTTTTATCATTCCAATTAATAAAAGCTTTATTTATACATTACTTGAGTCACTATCCACTTCTAGGGGCAAACAGCAACAAAAGCTATGCTTCTCTCAATGAACTGCTTTCATTCGGTCTCCCTCAGGCCTGTAGAATCGGCCTGACATTAGCTGCTTCCCCTCGAGGTTGAGGTCGCAATACAGCAGCAGAGGAGGAAGGAGGAAGAGAGAGAGACGGGGCTTGATAAGCGCTGCTATCAGAACGCACCCAAACACAGTGTCCGGCTGTTCTCCTTCATGGATGCGGAGGAAAACAGATACCCTCAGCAGGTTTGGGCACTTTTCCATGTACTCTCTTCCCGCTTTTGTCACCCATTTCAATAGGTAGGACTCTGAGAGGATGTCTGTTAGGATGTTCGGGACAAAGAGTAAATACTGCAATTGTCTTCCACACAAGTGGCTTTATCAGGAGCTCCAACTGCAAAATAGAGCTAGACCCTTGTTCATTGTGTTCCTGCCTCCTTTAAAAACAGTGAACAGGAATGAAAAAGAGAGTTTAGCAAACATTTAATAAATAGACTCTCTGGCATTCTATGGAGCGTTCATCTAATATCTTTTTTTAACCTCCCTCTGCCGTATCACTTCTATAATGAATAGATACTCTCAGTTAACCTGAAGGACCTTCTGCTTGAGTCTTACAGCTAATTATCAGCAACATGTCACAGCTTATGCAGATGAAGATTCATCATTCCCCTGAGGTACGCTGTAGGGGCTCTCAGTCTCTACTGATCAAGTCCTGCTGCCTGATAGTGCTTGGAGGATTATATTTTTTAGATTATTGATTTTCACACTCATTTCATAGATTTCTCAATGCCCATTTTTACAAGGGTCTTTTTGACCTCAGATGCCAATTTAACACCAGTTAATTTAGTTCTTTAGGGTATATACTTGTAACAATCCTGTAACAATCGAAGTTTATATTTCTGAATGGTTTTCAAAAAAAAAAAACTAACAAAACAATTATAGCAAGCTTACTAGATATATTTTTGTTAACTTAATATTCCAAGTTAAGGAACAACAACCTTAAATTCTAGGTGCAGTCGGTTTAAAACATTTTTAAAAGTAAACCAAGAACATTTGTAAACTGGAACTGCTGATATAAAAGACAAAGGATACTCAGCACAAATCTAAAACTTTATGTATAAGATTTATTATTAAATAAATAATACATACATACAGATTTTTAAGAACAGTGCAGTGCAAACACAACAAATGCATTAACACAATACATTGCCATCATTGGATACATTGCTCCATTGCGATTTTTATAAAGCAGTGAAAACACTTGTTGCTTGAACAAATAACCATGTTTATTATATTAAATCTTATACATATATATTTTTGTCTGAGATGGAAAGTATGTTCATGATGTTTCAAGCTACAAACGTACAAAACAGGTGTTCTAAAAGAAATCATGCTTCATAAACATCAAACATCATGATCATAATTAAGAAAAAATAAAACATTAACATACTTCAAGTATCTTAATTTGTGGATGCTCAAATCGTCGTCTTCAGGGCATGGGCTTCAGCAAAGTTTAAAATAAATGTTTTATTAATTTTAAAGTAAACATAGTGGCATTTATTGTTGTAAAGTATACAGTTTTTTACAGTGATTTAGTGTTTAGTATTTTAAATACTATCAGATCATTTAAAATGATCATTGTTATGAAGGTGTAAGTCAAGTATTGTGACAACACAAATACCCTAAACCAGAGCCTGCCGTTCATGTATTTGCTTGTTCCTCGGCTGTCCTCAAGGTGGTGCAGGTGAATGGAAACCAAGACCTGCACATGCACAAAGCTTTCAGTGAGTGTGTGAATGACTGGGAGGTTTCTGAGGGTGGATGAAGTGTGTTTGAGGGGTTGGAGGAGGGAGCAAGGGAGGTATGGATGGGGCAGGCCTTGGCTCCGCTTGGCGGGATTTGATCAGCCTTGCTCAAGGCTAATCACACTCGCGTTGATTAACAAGCTGCGCAAACACACAGGGCATGATTGAGCTGCCCGGGTAAAGAAAATAACCGACAATCTTCAAGAAACCTAGTACACATATGCCTTTCACAGTCTCTGATGCAGCCCAAACAAGCTTGTGCACACACAAAGCTTCCTGCAGAAGTTTCTGTCCTTCCCATTCAGAAATCTCACCCATTGTTGTGTTTTAATTCAATGATGAACTAATCAACCATCCTCAAAAGTCCACTGTATGGTTATTCATAGTGCTCATCCCGATTTGACTTTTTCTCATCACTGCTGACTGTAACTCAACTCATAAGAAGTTCAAATGACTTTGAACCAGAGCTTGCTGAACATCTACACTTGCTAGGTCTCTTTGTGTAGGGTTTAGGCTTATGTGGGGGTTAAAAAAAGGTGCACTCCACCTCCTCCTCCTCCTCACTCTCCTTCTCTCAAACACATTCCCTCCTGCTTCTGCAAGTTGCAAATGAAACCAGATGGACTCATTTATTGCCAATTAGCTCCAACGCTGTAAATGAAGCCTCACCTACACAATTTAAAGAGTTTTTTATTGAATCCTCCCAGCACCTCTAACACTGCATCTCAATAAGGAGCTTTAACATCTTTTTAACCTCCACCTCCCACTAGAGCAGAGGACGAACTTGAAAGAGCCTGCAATTTTATACATTGCCTACAGACCACCAAGTTAACGTTAATACATAAACTGTGAAAATTATGGTATGATAAACCATTAAAGGTGTTATATTGTGTAAACTCAAATTTTCAGACATTTCTTGCTTGCCTTAATGTTGTTCAATCTTCAAAATCATCCCTCAAGTATTATACAGATTGGTTCATTCATGTTTGTGTAGTCTTATTTTATTTTTCTTGGAGCTCAAAATGCCTTGATGACCTTACCCATGCCCATTGGCCATAACACAGTCCACTAACCAATCAGATTAACAGCTAATGCATCTCAATGAAGAACATATGTGCAGCCCCGGATAAACAGTTAAAAGAAAGTGTGTTTTTTGATGTCCAGGACCAAAAGGTTTTTTTTGGCTTACCAAAAGATAAATGTATTCATTAGAAATGAATGCCAACTAGAAAAACCCAGTAGGGGGTGTGATGGAAGGAACAGGAGGTACACAGCTGGTTTGCAGAGAACAACCATTTGAGGGGATTCAAAGACACAGGTGTATTATAACTACTGCCTTTTTAGAATGTTATTAAGGGTGCAGTGATCGTGTAGGTCAAATGTTTATTATAAATAATTTAAAAGGGATTTACTAAGATTAACTAAATTAAAATGATGTACCTGATTTAATTAAGGTTACTGTATGATTAACTAGCTTTATAGACTTATGATTAACTAGCTTTATAGATATAGAATAGCATAGAAGACTCAAAAGGTTTTTACACAACTTTACACCCACATGAGTGAGGTAACAGGAAAGGGCTAAAGAGGGGTGAACACATGTCATTAATCCTCAGAGTCACACATTTGGAGTTCCCAAGAGAAGGATTTGCCATTAACATGACTTTTTAGTCATCTAGGCCAGATGTACACTATGAACTCTGTACTGGCCTCAGACAATAATGCTTTCTTTTTATTCTTGTGGCCAAGTCCTTTTGGGTTAATTTGTGAACTGTAATGAGGTTAAGGTTTAGCATGGACCGTTAGGGGTTCTTTAATCTAAGGCCAGCTGTAAGTGCTCATGTGGCTCAAACAGAAGAGTTTGGTGCTTAATGTTTGATTCCATAGATGCTTCTTTTGTGTTTTCCTTGATTTAATGATTAATGTCTTGCTCGGACACTAAACTGGTCACCATGGAGTGATTATCTTTTATGTTTTGGTTGATCTCACTAATAATGTTTTCTTCTCTGTAACATTAATTCCATATGGGTGGAAATAACCTCAAATGTATCTTTTAAAACAAGTTTTAAAAGCAGTTGCGAAAAATGAAGCTTGATGTGTATGGTAAATAATATTATATAGTAATAAATATTATATAATAATAAAAAATAAAAAAATATTTTTTTTAAGTAAAGCACCATATGCACCATTGCACTTGATGCTGACCACAGATGAAAAAATATGTAAAAAGAAGATGAAGATGAAGATGGAGGAGGGAAAAATAAGATGAAGAAGAAGGAAAAGAATAACAGACCGCTTCACCCTTATGACACAGTGCAAAGAAGCTAGTTGAGACCTTGGAGAAAAGTAAATTTAAATGATGTGTGGATAAAAAAATCATGTTATCAGAGTTGGTTAAAACCAATGCCGTAAAACATTTTGCATCATGTTGCACACTGTGCAAGAATAAATTCCAAATAGGCAGAATGGGTTTGAAAGATTCCCACGCTAAATCCACAAAACACTTGATATCGGTCAGAGAAAAAGCAAAAAAAACTCCATCAATTGTCTCGGTTCTGTTTGCTTAGTAAATTATTGTTCTGAAATTCAAAAATTTCATTTACATTGTCTGGGAAGAACGCTGAGAGATAGGACATTTTTTTTAATAAATTGTATTAAAAGGGTCCTAAAAAGTCTTAAGTTTAACTTAAAGAAACTTGTAGGACCCATTTTTAGTAACTATTTTAACATTCTTCAGTTTGAATTACCATAGAAATTATATAGTAGTTTATTCAGAAAACTACTTCGATGTTTGTAAATTATATCTTACAACTCATTATAGGTTGGCTTTCTTTTTTGGATAGTTTGATAGTTTGAAAACTTACTTTTTCTTTTAGATGTAATGTTCAGTCTTAGTGTACGTTTAATGGTTCGACTTTTTGTGATGATTAATTTGCTCGTTTGGAAGGGAAATGACTGAACAAACATTTTATTTTTTATGTTTATATAGGAAAAATACTCAGCAAATAATGCATTTATTTGACCAAGATGGCCTTTCTTCCATTCGACCTCCATACTGTATTTGATATTCAGGAACCTAAGAAAACTCTGATCAGATTGACTCATCTAATATCCTTTATTAAGATGCCACAAAACTCTGTGGTTTCCTCTTCAACAACAAATGTACTCAAGCATGGTCTCATTACTTGTTTTCACTCTGAAAGTGTGTCGAAGGACATGAACCATTAGCCTCACCATCCATGTGACTTCTCTCTAGTTTTATTTTTCTCTCCACCCTCACTAAGCAAAGCCATATGTCTGCTGACTTGCATGTCACACGGCTCATTGGCACTCAGTCCCGCCCATTTACATGATATTCCGCCTCTTTCTGCTCTTCTCCAATCAGTTGGGTGCTAACTCACAGCCACAGCATGTTTGAGTCATTTTTTATTTAAAAGTATTTCAAAAATGGTTTTAGCTTTTTCATGTTTAATTGTTGAATATTATGATTGAATTCTTAACAGTTCTACATAAATATATAATCTGCCTAGACTGTGATGTTGACAGCAATTGACAGCACCATAAATGTAAAATCGTAGCAATTTCTTAGAACCTTTTCCAAGGACATTTGGAAAAGGTTCTAATCGCAGAATTTCGATTAGATTACATTCATAATGGCATAATACCCCAATTTGTTCACCTTTGAGAGTCAGACATGTCTCATGGCAGACAGTTTACATGTTGATATGCATAGATAATTAGAAAAACATATATAATACTTGAGATTTTGTAAAATGAAATGTAACATCAAATATATATTTTATTACATATCTAATTTATAAATTCAAATTCATGGCTGCTTTTATTTGAAATAATTTGTTTGCCGTTTTCTGCAAAAAAGACCCATGTCCCTTATCACATGTTCAAAGGCTCTATTTGAAAATACTTCAGGACTAGTATTACTAAAATCTAGTAAGATTTTGCTCTTTTTTTCACATTTTTAAATGTTTATGTATGAAAAATACTGTATAGTGTAGTTGGTTTTTGTCACCATCTACATTAGGCTGCATAAAATGCTAAACTACTGTCATGATTTCTTTATGGGTGTATAACACATTTACCTTTTAATAATATAAATGAGTCAACTACGCAAAAAACAAAACATTCTCAAAACATAAATACTCCAAATTATAACTCCAAACTTAACTCAGTTTTGCCTTCTACATATGCCTGTATTTTAAATGCTAATGTTCATACAATTTGCATTTTTATGGTAAAAATATACAAATAGATACACCTACCGGTCCCTTTATTAGGTTAACCTTTCCAATTGCTCTTTAACGCAAATTTCTAATCAGCCTATCATGTAGGTTAAGACCATCTGCTGCAGTTCAAATTAAGCATAAGAATGTGGTTGAAAGGTGATTTAACTGACTTTGATCCAGTCAGTTAAATCACCGGTTGTTTGTGCCAGTCTGCTAGACTGGCTGGTCTGAGTATTTCAGAATCTGCTGATCTAGTGGGATTTTCATTCACATAAACTAGGGTTTACAGAAAATGGTCTTAAAAAACAAGTATCCAGTGATTGGCAGCTCTATGGGCACAAATGCCTTGTTAATGCCCAAGGTCAGAGGGGAATGGCAAGACTGGTTTGAGCTGGTAGAAATAACCACTCGTTACAATCGCGGTATGCAGAAGAGCATCTCTGAATGTACAACACATCAAACCTTGAAGCGAGTGGGGTACAGCAGCAGAACACATGGGGTGCCACTGTACCAGATAAGAACAGAAAACTTAGGCTACTATTCCCACAGGCTCACCAAAAATGGAAAAGATTAGAAAAACATTGACTGTTCTGATGAGTCTAAATTTCTACCACATGAAGCGTGGATTCATCCTACATTCTATCAACAATTCAGGCTGGTGGGTGTGGGGAATATTTTCTTGGCACAATTTTTGGGTCCTCTAGAACCAATTCATTATGTCAATCCTATAATTGCTGTGCATTATTGCTGACCATACAGGAAGGAAGGTACAAGAATGTTTTCCAGTACCTTGTTGAATCTATGCCATGAAGGCATACTTTGGAAGGTACAACCAAAGTATACCTAATAAAGTGGCCTGTAAAGTGGCCACACACACACACACACACACTGTATATATTACTCAGTTTGGTCTTTGGACATAATATGCAGACATTAAACAAACCTTCAAGACTTGAATGTAAGATTTCACCAATGGAGGTCACATTTTGTTGTGAGATGTTTGACATGCTTCATGACAAACCAGGTGGTAAGCAGAAGTATATCATGATCCTGCTGTAATAGATGTTGACATTTTCTGATCAAATATTATTATCTCTGGATTCACAAAGTGTCTGAAATTCTTGACATTTTGCACAGTCCCTACAGCTAGAGTTTTATCACGTGATTCGAATTGCACACTTACACTTAATATTGTACCTTTTAAATCATCTGTGCATTTTAGATTAAATAATACATCTGCGCTGTGAAGATAGAAGCCTTATAGAAAGTCATCATTTATTTTGTGTGTCGCATCAGCGGACTGAAAAGGATGAGGAAGAGGTTATTTTCAGTGCTCCTCATTGAGACCGGCTCTAATTGTCCTTGCAATGCTAATCAGTTCCGCCAATCCCAAGTGGGCCAGAAAGAGACCAATTTTCCTGTTACTGATCTCTTGAGGGTGTGCTAGTGTGTGTAGTTGAAATAATCTGTGTGAACATGAAGGCATGTGTGCGCCATACTGCTATTATGTACATGTGAGACTCAAGAGCATCAAAGTAGTGCACAACACCTGAAAGGCTCCCCTAGGGTTCCAGCAGCGAGGAACGGTACCACTTGATCTTGTTCTGTTGACATGTTACCCAGTTATAATTTAAAGTTCCTACATGAAAGCTTTTAACAAACCTTTAAAGTATCATAAAAAGTAATCTATTTAATTCATGAAGGAACTTGGTAGTACTTAATATTGACAAAAACAGCAAATCAGCAGATGGTCAAGTTTATTGCTGCATGTTTACAATTGCAGTTTGCTGTGATTGTTCATGGGTGCCACTATCGTTAAACACTTTTAATGTGGATACACCACTATGGCAATTTCAATCTGGTCAGCCAGCTGGATTCTCCCTAGAGGACTTAGCCTGGAAAATGCAATTTATGTCTGACACACTATCCAAACTATCAAACACACATTTTTTTTTTCAGTCTTAGTATGTTGTTTAACTTAAGAAGTTGTTTCCTAACAACATTAATCCCCTTAGCGTTGAAAGGAATAATTAATTTATTCAATTTGTTATTGACTGAAAACTTCAAACCTTAGGCTGTTGTGAAACTACTGAACTGAAACTTTGTGATTATGGTTTTTGTGAATGTTTTACACTATATTCCTTCATTGCCTTCATACTGTATGTGCCTGGGACAAAATGCATTAGTTCTGTATTTTTATGGATTTCTTTGTTGTTTATAGTACAAATCAATTTTAATTGTAACCTAATAATATTATGTTTATATGAGTATGGCTCAGTGCTGATATCAAGAGGGGATATAGTGCTGATATTTACCCTCCGTAAACTTCTCTTTTTAAATCCATTTTAGGTAAAAGACCCAACAAGCCAGTATATATAAAAATACAGCAGTCTATTGGTCCCTCTCACCTACTATATTTGAAGACAGATGGGGGCATACTCAGGACACCAGTTCTTAACGTCATTTGCTTTGAAAGTAATGTCATCAAGGAAAGCCAATAATTTAGTCGTGAGTAATAAAAGTAAATATTATTTACATATAATTACATATTAACTGAAAGAAACTGATAGAAGCAGTGCAATGCCATTAAATAATAAATTATGGTAAAAATGTGATATTCTCATAATCAAGCACAGCCCAAGTGTAAAAAAAGATTGGGTTTTTGATGGAGTCAGAGACGAGGCCTGACCTGGACATCCAGGGCTTTAGCCCTGAATGTTTTTTCTTCAGTCCAGATAAAAAGTGGATGTAGTTTCAGAAGAAATGCTGACTGACTTCAAAAAGATTTGAAGATTCAAGGAGTCATCTCATAGTTCAATACCTCAAGATTTAACCACACTAAATAAATGACTGAGAACTAATTTTTATTGCTTTATTTTAACAGCACATGAGCAAAAAAATACTGAACACATGCGTGTGATTTCTGTGCTCCCGTGAGCATCTTTTTGTAGAGATAGAGCAAAAGTGTCCAAGAGTACCTCGATTGGCTGCTAAATATGTGGCACAAACTGGTGGTTCTTAGAAACCATAGGGAATGAAGAACAATTGACATTTGATGACAGTTTATAAACAATTACGAAGCACTTAGTTTACCAAGTTGGTTTATTAAAAAAGTGCAGTAAAAATGTATTGAATATGGTTGTTACCTAAACACTGAATTTGTTTTCTTGAAATAGTATAGTGGTACAATGTTCATTATAATTTGTAATCCACTTTACTAATCACTTTTATTGATTCATTAGCTTATTTTTGAGCTATTACAGATTGTTTCCATTGCATATATTCCTCTGATTTGATAGTAAAATGCAATTCATCCTAATGTAATGTAGAGTTGTGGATGAGTTTTCCATTAAACTCCAACCCCCATAAAGAAACAACATTCCCTCTGGGCTTAGATATTGTACGTTCCATTTCTCAAGACATCCTAATAGATGTTTAGCAATATCTTACACAAGTTGAATGAACTTGAATTAGTTTTCTATATAGCATTTGCTCAAACTGTTCTCTCAACAGCTAAACGGAGTTCAGATTCAGAGAAAATACACAATTTTGCTGACAGAACCTTCTTGAAACACTGGTTTAAATATTTTGTGGGTGTATTTGTTCCGGGGTAAGATGAAGGTTTCAGTTTTCTGACCTTTGACTGTCAGTGTATTACTCTTTAATGAGTACTTCAGTGGAAAACTGGTTAAAGTGGAAACTTTTTTCATTTCACAGTGGACAGTAGCGTATTAGCTCATCATTACAAGAGCGTATTTATGGAAACCATGTAGATAACAGGTGATGTGATTTAGCAGGCATGACATCTGACCAGTCTCTCTAGCCAGCAGTAGCCTTTTCTGGACGTGTGCATGTGTGTCTGGAGGGGGTGTCAGCGGCTTTTATCAACAAATGACTGTAATACTATTGTCAGCTACAGCCCCCTCATTAAAACATTCCCCAAACTGCCCACATTGCCTGTAAAGTCCCTTCTTTATTTTAGGTATCTAATTAGGGGCCTTTGGCTTAGGCTTCACGCACTTTGTGTTGACTTTAAAGAGGTAATTAGTGAGATTATGTCTAGGTTGCTGTGAGAGTTCAGGAAAAAGAGAAAAAAACGGATGGATGGCTTCATCAGGCTAGAGGTTTGGAGCCAAAGAGTATAAGCTGGATTTCTATTTTCCATCAAATTGGGAACTTCAACAGCTAAACTAATCATCAAATATATTTAAATAGTAGTTTACATGCCTTCAGTTACATTTCTGAGTAAAAATGTTGCTTTTAAAATGTGCTTAATTTACATGTCTCACATGTGTGCACAGCACAAGTACCCAAAATCTATGACATTTTACATGTCAATGTAGGTTGAACACAATAGAATGTTTATCAGATTAAATTCATATAATGTTTTTTTTTCAAATGAATATTTAAAAAAAAAAGATTAAGTTCAGGACATAAAAAAGAGCAGAATAAATGTTTACATTAAACTTTCCACTGCCATTGAAGTAAGACGTGGTTCTTTTTAAATCTACTTCCACTTTACGAGAACAATACAACACTCTTTCCTATTTGTGTTTCGTATGTTGTTCTTATTTTACATGAGGAAGCTGCTCGATTATTCTGTTTCCTCCACATTATTGAATTTAGCTATTTCTTCCTTACAATAAGCAAGACATATTTAAAAGACACCACTTGAAGTTTTGTACAGTTTATTAAATAATAGCAGTCTTTTCCAGAAGGATGTTTGACTTAGTATAAGTTAGAGGAACACTATTTCATGTTTGGGGTCAGTAAATGGCTCTTAAAGACTAATTGTACTTCGTTTGAAAAAGCTTTGGAGAAACTTTGATATGTATGTTGAAAACGTAATTAGTGAATCTTTTAGACATTCCAGGCTTGTCTTAAACAGCATGCATGCTGTTTTCAAATACCCAGATAAAAATTCCTTGCAATTTCCTTTAAATTCCCACAGGGATGTCTGTGGAGGCACTCAGTGCAAGCACATACACTGCCTTTTTCAAGAGACAGCTGAGTCAGGCTCAGATTTGGTGCAAAAACGAAGACTCGTTTATTTTCTAGCTCTATCCCTTAGAGAAAGAAACTATTCATTATAAATAAAAGCCTGTTCTGGCTTTAGGATGGAGAGAATCTGTATGTGAGACAGATAGAAAAACAGAGGGGGATTGGGGAGGGTGGCACTGGACCAGCATGCTGTAATGGAGTTGGAAGTGTTCTTAATTACACATGTGGCTCTGTGAATATGCAAGCGTAAAGCCAGTGAATCTGCTTGAAAGAGAGATACTAGCAGAAAAGGCAAATAAAAAGCCACAAAAAGTATCCAAAATTTAAAAACAAAACAAAAACAATGTAGCAAGAAACAAAATATCTTGGTTTACGTGGAGGGCAAACAAACAGGAAACCGAAAACAGGCAGGGGGAGAGAGTGAGCTGCTTGGTGTGCAGGGCCCCGTGCTGTAAATTGCATCTGTTCCTAATTAGAGAGTGCTAATGAAGGCCCGTGTTCGTCCTGGTCCCACTGAGAGACAGGCTGGCTTACAGCCATCATCACAGAGAAAAAGAGAAACAGATCCAAAGCCCTTTTAATATCACTCGCTGTCTCAAAACAGCCGAAACTTGATTCAAAATGAAGCTAGTATGAAAATATTCCTGGATCTATGAGAACATTCACCTACAGGACAGATTCTTTTGAACAGGGGATTCTTTTCATATTTAGTTCATGCCTACTTTTAAATCAGTGTGTTGTGTGCATGTGTCTGTGTATGCGCATGGCCGTTTGTAAGCAGCAGGCGTAATTAGCAGGGATTTCTCAGATAACGAGTTTTTCCTCCAGCAGCGGGGGATGTGGGAAGGTCAGGCTGAGTCGGACATTCCCACAGCCTGCAGTGAATACAGGTGGCCTTCCTTTCCTCCACATCCTCCATGCTACTTACACACACACACACACACACACACACACACACACACCCAAACATGCACACACACACACACACACGGATGCGCTGTTTGATCATGAGCTTATCCTTGGTGTAACTTTGCCATCTCTCTCAAGTAATGGAAAACAAGTAGTTTCTACATTCAGCAACTTATCAATATTCTACAGTAGAATCATTTTGAACTTACTAAGCAATATATCTTGTATCTTCATAAATTCTTTTTTGTTGTTCTTTAAGAAAACCACCATTTGTTATTCTCATATTCTTTTGTATGTCTCATAAATATATTCTATGAACAGCATCTCTTACATCTCTTGTGCTTTTAGTGGATTGTACTGAATCTATATTTTAACTGAAGCATTGATGATTCTGTCTTGCTCTAATTACTAGGAAAAGGTTTGAAATGCAGCGTGGTGGAATTAGCTACACCTTCAAAATACAGAATACGGTAGCAACTCACTGTTCAGCAAATTCCTCATGCCATACAGCAGGTTAACTAGCAGACATAAACACTACAAATAGTAAACGATGTACAAAATCTGGTCTATACAGTCAATAAGCTATTTTATTCAAAAATGAGCATCAAAGCTGTCAGTCAATGTATCAATGTATTTGATTAAGAAACACATTATTCATAAAAAACTTTTAAACCATCGTGCCAATCTAACTCCTGCCAGAATCTGTTAGAGGTATCAGTGGCTTCAAACATTTCCATTTGCATTCTGACAGCAGTGTTGTAAATATTAGACTACAATAAACAGATGAGGTTTAGAGCAGTGTGTGAGTGCTTCTGAGGATGAATCTAAACGTCTTCTGAAACTTATGAAGATGGGGGGGAAATTACACTTTTTTCTCCTTTAAAGAAAAAAACGGTTCCTTCAAAACATTTTTTGTTTAAAAGGTCTATTTGTTTAAAGGTCTATCAATTTCATTGAACAAAATACACAAAAATACACAACGACAAATAAAAGGCAGTAATGTGGAGCACTTAACCATCATGCAGTGCAACCATCTCAACCATCTAGGACTATCATTGCAAGCTTAGTTAGCATCATATTTGAATCCATTCAGAACAGTTGTAATTCCTTCTGCTAAACTATTTTTATATTGGTTTTATTAACACTTAAATGACAGGTGGAGTTCAGAGATCTCATGATGTTACTGATCCCACTATTTATACTTGAACAAAATTACTGTTATATAGAACCTATTTACAACTGAAGTATTTCAATTTAGCAATTAGAATAGAATGTTACCAGTGTGTAAATCTAATGGTCAAACCCACTCGCAGTCTGAAGCAAAGGTATTTAGCTGCCACAAAAGAATCAGTGCTCCTCCCCTCCCAATTACTGATCTGACAGGGGTAAACAGAGCTCCCCTGCAATCTCTCTAGCATCTCCTAGCAGCCAGACAGAGCTGCAGCCCTTTGATCAGCCTGGAGCTCATTAATGCTCTTATCTGCTTTAATTAGCTCCCAGGGTCACGGCGGCCCCTCTAAACCTGACCCCAGACCAGCTGTTCAAGAACTCCCATCAGCACGGTATGGGTGGGACTGCTCTTCGAAAGCAGATACTGGAACAGTTTTTCAACTACATAGTTGAGCACAGTGTTATCGATCACATGGCTTATAAACAAGAACTGTTGGACTATACAACTTATTGCAAATTATATTTGAGTGAAAATATATACCCAATTAAACTAAAAACTTTGTCTTTCTGTCACCGGCTGGCTTTCAAACAAAGATAAGTCACCTTTCTTACACAGCAATAAGAAAACCACTCCTTCAATGATTTCCATCTTGATCATGATCTCTGTGTTGTCTTGGCTTCAGCTAAAAAGGAGAATTGTGAACTCATTTTTAAGCTTGTTACTGGTCTTTTGTTGTCACCTGTCCATGTTTACCTTGATTTCCCTTGAGTTATGAAGCTAACCACAAAATCAACAATGGCTTCCATTCGGGAAAAATCTTCACAGAGAAATAGATGAAAAACTGGTCGAAATTTGGCAAGAGTATTAATGTCTGTTTAACGTGTCCTCGGAGCTGTACTACAACCAGGTTGAAAAAGAAAAAATTATCCCAGTCTCACGTGACTCCAGTGTTGCACACATGCCCTTATGTCGATGTCTCGCCAGACGTTGCTGCCAGTTTATGTAAATTCATGCAATGTGAAAGCTCCTGAAGCCGATCCGTCTTGCAATATGAACACATCAGCGACTGAATGTCTCCCCAGACAGTCATGCAGTGTTAAAAACTTCTGTGACACGGCTACTTATAAAATTGTACAGTCTGTAGGTGCTTTAGCCTTTAGTTATTGCCACATGTTTTCATGCTCTAATCTCTAGTCCCCATATTGCTGTTCCTTACGTAAACTACATAGGTAAACAAGCTGCCCTCGATGTAAAAAGTAGTCCAAACCTGGAGTTTTAAAATAAATCACAAAGCATTCCTGTTCAGACAGGGCTACTCACTTTAATGCCTCTCTGTTTCTAAGTCTGAATGTTTTATAATTTTTTTGTATGCTTGTTTTAAAGGTCCTATAATTATGCCCTTATTATACCACTTAGAATACATATATTCACTTAGAATCGTAAGTAGCGCCGTACTATTAATAACTTTAAAAATGCAATATTTTTCATAAAAATGTCTTTGAATCACCTCATATTTTTGGCCCAGCAAAATGTGCTGTTTACACCAGTCCCTCCCACACCCCTACTGAACAGCGCTTTCCTGTTAGTCAGATTTCTTTCCAAGTTTTCTCTAATGGGCAGAAACAAAATCGAGCCATTTCTGATGAAATAACT
This sequence comes from Danionella dracula, assembly GCA_900490495.1. Taxonomy (NCBI): domain Eukaryota; kingdom Metazoa; phylum Chordata; class Actinopteri; order Cypriniformes; family Danionidae; genus Danionella; species Danionella dracula. The sequence goes on from UELW01000189.1 coordinate 2,378,902, forward strand.
CATTCTTTGGTAATCCAAACAAATGTTTATGATCCGGATATCTGAAAACGCACTTCTTCGACATTGTTTACCCAGTGTGAGTCTGCTGCTCTTACACTTCCCGCTCATCATAGAGTACTGTACTAGCAATTAATATGATTGACAAGTGGTTGGGGCTTGGGTGGAGATAAGGAAAAAGGGTGTTGTTAAGTTAAACAAACCGTTTTCAGCTCACAAAAAAGGAATAAATGATTACTCAAACATGCATGAACTAATCTGAATACTACCTGAGGCATGTTTTTGATGTGGAAACAACACTTCAAGATGCCAGGAATGTCAGAAAATGTATGTCATCACTATATGGCACCATGAGTGACAAGACAGGTGCCTCTAAATAAAATGTATTATTATTATTATTAATTCTTCTTCTTCTTCATCATCATCATCATCATATTGTTGTTGGTGTTGTTATGTATTTGGCAAACAACCATCCTTGCTGTGTGTGACAGTGGGTTGAAAAACCTGTACTTGGATACTACCTGTCTGATGAAATGATATCAAAAGCACTCAAAAATCCTCTGGCTAGGGGTCATAAGTTCACCCTCACACTTATCCTGGCTCTTGATCTTAGAGCTTGCAACAAAAAGTTGTCTGTCGACGCTAAAGAAGTCATCTGAGAGTCAGCCACTACTAACCTCAAGCGTATCTCACAGAAGCAATACTCAAAACCCCTCAGGGTAGTTAAGGATGGAAGGACAAAAGAGCTTATTCACAGTTGAAGCATCTATGAGGAGGAGTAGCTGGTAAAACTACCAGGCAGAAGCACCCAGAGTAACCCAACATTTTTGTCCACTCTTGCAAAGTTTTTAGTTATACCTGCAAGCCCATACGTTACAAGGTTATTCATGAGAGATGAGGTTGAGGGCAGGGGCTTTTCCACCACCCAAAGTGCATTTGCACCACCCAGCACCTACCTTTTTATCTTAACTCTCTACTCACTCACACCCTGGAGGGTTTATTTGATATAACATTGACACGACAGACTGAATAAATAAATTCCGGAGTCTGTGCAGGCTACTCAGAATGCTTAAAGGGATATTCCACCACAAAATTAAACGAAACTTTCTGGGACTTTTACAAGTGGAATTGCTTGAGAGGCTGTTGAGTTCGCTGTTCCCTCACAGCTTTTATCGATAAATATCAAAAGTGTGTTCTGAGCAGGGTAAAAGCTTGTATCTTGTATTGGTAGAGGATGATTAATAGCAAATGTTTGAATTTTTAAGTGGAAAATACATTTTGTGATGATTCCTTTCTCATACCAAAACAAAAATTACCAGCCAGCCATGGTTTAGATCTGAGTCAAGCAACTTGAGATCTGACCATATATTAGACTATGTGTTGATTTACAATGCAACCTCAAAGATTAGGTCATCTTACCTGCTAAGATACTCAGTTTCATGACACATTTTATTATAGGAAGCATCAGAAGCAAAGATAAGTTATTCTGCGTTCTGCTGGTACCATGATAATCAGTGGTGTCATTGTAATCCAGGTCTGTTCGTTCATTTGTGTAGGTGTCAATTCACTCCTGAATAAACAGTGAGCATCTCTTCACTGTGCTCAGGAGACGGTGGATGAGGGCATGCAAAACAAAGCAATTAATCCTCTGCTTACTCTCCTGCTCCTCTGGAGGACAAACCACCTCTCAGGCAAGCCAAGAATACTAGGACTATTAACTAGAGAGATCAGCTCTGGGGCCAAGCTGCCAGTGGCACAGACAGGCCACTGAGAGGACACTGCATGAAGCGCTTCGTAATCTGATTAAAAAGGTATTTTTAATGTTATTTAGCCCTTTTGGCTTTACTTGTTTGGACAGTATGTAGACAGGTCAAGACTGAGATTTTTTTCTAAACTGATAAGAAACGTTAGCTTGGTGAGTTACTAACTTTCTCAAACACCATGAAGAATCATATTTTTGGAGAAATGGACAATTTAACTTAGAAATGTAGCCTTTAATATTCAAAACGATTATTTTACTCATCAAAATTGCTTAGAGAGTATTAAAACCATTTAATTGGCAGATTCCTGCAACACATAATCTTTTGTAGATGAAGTTGATATGCTGCTTTAGCGATGGATTGTTGACAGTAAATCTTTTCGCCTACAAAGTCTGTTTAATCAAAGTTCTATCTGTAACTGGATGGGTTTCTAATGGTTAATGGAAATGGTTTCTCATAGTTTGCTGTAGAGAGTCTGAATACCAAGGTTTTCACAGATGGCATGTTATACTCTCTTTCCACCTTTACAATGATCTGCACGGTACAATAACCACATGGTGAAATAGCAAGTAAGACATAGCAGCATGGTACCACGGAGGTGAGTCTTCACATTGCCCGTGGTATCTGGCAGCACCTGTAACTTTGCGACAGTGTATCAATAATGATGCGTTTCATTAACAGCAGATGTGTCAGGGGTTTGATTGTGTGTTCCTGTAGCACATGTATGAGTTATTCGTAGAAGTGAAGGTGGGTTGTTAAAAAAAAGCCAAGCGACGACCCTGGATGTTGCTAATTCATTTACAGATTTAATTAGATGGATGGAGCCCCTCGCAGTTATTAAAACAGAGGGGAGAAATGTTGCCAGCACCACAGCACTTTTTAATTATGACTCCAGATCCCTGCTTGCTGACGTCTGGGGAACTGCTTAATTAAAATCCTCATTATTTTACTTTTAATTAGTTCCCCCCTCTTTTGTTTCCTCTCACCATATGGCCATGTTCCATGGTCAAATCAACTTAATTGAGCTAATTAAGCTGATCAGTTTAATTATTCCAACTCTTCTGATTGGTTGGTGTTGCTGTCCCACTCCCCCCTCATGTCATTCTCCTTCTAGCATCTGCCTGACGCCGATTTTCTTGGCTCCTGCTCGTGACGTTAACATGACATGGAGCGACCTCAAACCCTTTGGGTTTTCCCAACATGGGCAATAGCAGCTCTACCACAAATAATCCCCTTGGTACCGTCAAAAGCTGACATCTAAATACACATGCGAAATATATCCTTCCTTTATTCGGTGAATATACAGTTGCCCTCTTGTGCTGTTTGCTGACTCCTTTTGGCTTGTAGAGAGAAAGAACTTATGTTCATTAATGAAAATAACTGCTCTCTATTGCTGCTAATGAGGAAGGCTAATGAGGACTAGCCTGTGTTTCATTTGTCCTTCAAATTCTTTCAAAGTCTTTAGAGTACTTTTTCCTGGTTTATTTGTTTTACAAGAAAGGATTATGCTTAGTTCTAATCATCAACAAATACAACTCCTGGACCCTGGGCTCTCCCCCAGACAGCTTGCCTTGTATGCTTCTCCATGCTCGCCAAATACACTTGCAGTTCTAGACCAGTTCTATGTAAGGATAAAATAATGGATCAGATCTGTTCTACGATACTTCAAACAGGAAAAAAACCTTAATTTCAAGATCACATTCAGCAGTCATTTGTATGTGTAAATAAATCAAATATTTGCTTATGGGATTCTAACGTAAACAGGCAAATTGGATCTACTGATGCATGTCGGTCAACGTCATTAAACATGACAAGTGAGTACAAAAATCTAAGCGCCCACCAAATTGCATCTTTTTACCCATGTTTATGGTAGTGGAGTTCAAGTTCTTTTGAAGTAACATTTGCAGAGGAAGAGAATTAGAGCAAAAGCCTTCTCCTGTGACTCATTACATTTAATGACTAAGCATTGAGGTGGATTTTCAGATTTTTGTGCCTTAGTGGGACATCTCTCGGTTTATTGTTTTGGTGTGGCTGTGATAGAGAGCATATTACTTTTCAGTGTAGCCAATCATATTAGATACAATTGGAATGTTAACAACTTTGTGACCTAAAATATGGTTATAATATATACAGTTATTTGAATAGATAACATCCATCATTGCTGTACTTGCGAACCCATTTGACTTGTATTAACTGGTGATTAATTGCTGTGATTTATTGTTGTATTAAAGTATTAGCTCTGCTTCTCCCTTTTCTGTCTCTAAAAGGATTTCATCTGTTCTAGCTTTTTTTCCATATTCACACAACATGAAGTGAGGAAACAATGTAATTACACCAATTTGCATGTGTTAATTGGATTAATTAGTGAATTGAAGAAAGAAGGGGGAAGACTGCATGTTCGTCCTCACAGACAAGGGCTTCTCTAATTTAGTTCACTTAAAAATAAAGTTTCTGCTTCCTTTATGAGCTTGCTGAGCCTTGTGGTGAAGCTCTGATTTGAGAAACTGTTAATTGGCTTTGGAATATGTCAGACTAATTAGAAATGCACAGCTGAAGCATGGTAGGTTTGAATGCAAAGAGCTTACATGAATGGCCATGGGAGTTTGTATTTTATTTTTTGAGACTCGCCAACTCGTCTTCTCACCTATCAAGATCGGCAGTTAATTGCAATCAAGATCATTTGCATAAATTAATGAATTTCTTGTCAAATTTTCTTAACACTCTCAAGCTAGAGAGCATTTCTGAACCATGTAGACACAAGATGGTATTAAGCAACTAATTGTGGGAATGTAATTTCCTATGGCCCAAAATATTTTTTTCCTCATATCTCATAAGTCATATTGTATTATGAGTCAGAATTCCTGAGAATCCAAATAATTTAATGATTTATATTCTTAAGAAAGAGTGACTTTTATTATTAAAACAGTGGCAAAATGTAGTTGGAGTTCAGTGACAACTCTCAGAATTCAAGCAAAGCATGAGAACTATGTAATACAATTTCAAGTACTTTTATTAAAGTAATGCCTTTACACCAATGAGCCAAACGTGTGTTTTTTCTCTCGTTGTCGTACATCAGAGTGAAGGGCAGAGAGTATATCAGAAGGAAACTACAAACTATTAGTTGAAACAGCAATTACCAGTTAGTTACAAAAAAGTTATGCATTGTGCATTTCCGTTTTTTTTTCAATTTTATTTTTCTGATTCAGTATTCGGTTACATTAGAAGCTACTCCGAAATAAGTTAATTGAAACATCTTTCAATATATATATTGTGAAAAGCTGTTCAAAATTCTGAAATAAAAAGTTTGCATTAAAAAAGAACCTTAATTGTTTATACCTAAAGAAATACATTCGTTTTTTTGTACAAAACCACAAAATAAGTATTGAAGTTCATTCAGTGTCTGCCTGTTTGTTACCAGAAATATCTATAGGTGTTTGTGACTCTTATGGGAGGTGCTTCTGTATACTACTTTTAAATAAACTGAGCAGGCAATGTTGCAATTTTTCTCAGGGCAGGATGAATGATCTCCTCTAAGCATCATTGCATTGTAGTTAAAAAGATTTTCATAAATATTGTCTTATTCTTATTTTTGTATCTAATGACTCCTTTCAGGACTCCTTTCACAGGTCAGATATGTAGGAACATTTTCAACTATGAGACTGCCTAGTGGACAGAGGAGGCTCTAGTGAGCAACATGTTTACTTGGCATTCCCTGGCATGCACCTGTGCGTGGACAGAAATTAAGCAGAAGCCAGTGAAGAACTCTTGAGTTCAGACTGCGTCGTAATGGTATACAAGATGAAGACACACAGTTTGGATAAAGACGAGGGGAGATGCAAGTTGTCTTAGGTGCCAGAGATACCAACTGATGATGGTCGAAGAGAAGGGAAGAAAAATGTATAGCTTTGAGAACCAACTTGAGGTTAAGTACTGCTTTACTTTATGATAAGTATTATGTGTTGTAATATATTTAAAAAGCGATTAATTAAAATAAATGTGATTGATTAAAATTATTGACGATCAGGTTTTTATTTTAAAAATTTTAAGACACTGTTTACAAAAGACCTCAAAGATGTCTTCTGGACAAGTGTCAAGTAACTAAATGCTTAGGACTTAGGCCATATTCTACTTAACCTGAGAACAAAAAAGGTTGAATGTCTAAAGAATTCATTGAACAGCATTAAGCACTGGCTACAGGGTTCCCATTCTAGTAAAAACCTTTTAAACATGAACATCATTTGCTTTTGACAGATCATCCAAAATCATTTTGAAAAAGTGGTTTTACTCCACTTAGACATCTACCAGCAGCTGTAGTGAAGGGCTCTTGCCTTCCAATTTCAGATAAGAAATTCAAAGGAGAAACACAATCATTAATTGCAAAAGTAAACTAAGATGTGCTAGCTGAATATACCTTGTGATTGAGAGTTAAATGTAGTTGAAACAGGGGTTCTGTGTTTACTTGGGTAATTAAATTAATTATTCATGGAGGAGTTTAATGACAAAAACCAATTACCAGTAAAGCGAAAACTAGTCAATTAAATATTGAGATCAGTAACTGGAAATCAGCCTTTTACTCATTAACATTTATGCTTTTGGCAGATGCTTTTGTCCAAAGCAACTTACAGAAGGGGAAACCACCGATGCCACTCATGGAGATGCTAGGGATTGATCCCAGGACCTCTTACATGCAAAGCATGCGCTCTACCTCTGAGTTTAAACTTCTCCAAGAGACTTTAAACTCACGATCGTTACAGACTGAAAAACAGTTTTAAAAATGGTCAAGATGTTCTTTATTACTGTTTGTACCAATCCAAACACATGATTTGGAGGTGAAACCGGGAAGTAAAATACACCCTGGTTGGTGTAAGCACTACAAAAGAGCCATCTAAACTTGAAATAAGATCAAATAGTGTTAACAACTGAGCAAAGATGTCAAGACTACACTTTAAATAGTTATATTTAATGATTTATTTAAGTATTTTTTTACAGATATCTTGTTTTTGAATACTGCTCCATTTGAGCAGAGGACACAAGCAAACAACACACACTACGGGACATGAAATATATTTACAATTCATCTCATCTCGCTCATGCTCCCACAAGCCTTGGCCGTCTCTTTTAGCTACTATGCAAACAGACTTATTCTTTCTACCAAATCATTGAAGTGAGACAAGCCATTTCCTCAGGAGGTTACGACCATTTCAAGAGTTTCAAACAAAACTATACATGGTCACATTTCCATATTGTGCATTTTGTTAGTTGCTAATAAATGTGAGATGAGGTACTGGGACAATAAGATTAATTGAGACAACAATTTTAAAAAAATCCAGAAGGAATGTATTCAGTAAATAAATGCAACCAACATTGAAAATAACAGTTTTAACAGTCTTCTGATGTATTAATCACAATAAGTTGGAAAAAGTTCACTAACAGTCCAAAAATGTCAGGATTTATTTTTTTTTTTGAGATTCTTCATAAAACAGGAGTTCGTGTCAGATCATCCCAGCCACAAACAGACAGGTCACATGAGAAATCACTCATTTTTAGCTTCCATTAATTTCTTCCATTTGATTGTGTTGCCCTTATTAAGGGTGATTGTCTTGCAAGTGACTCCAAGTACTTGCACAGTTTTCAGTTCTGCTGATCTGACTGGAATCCCAAAATAAGGGTTTAAAAAAAAAGTCTTGGGTCCACAAGGATTTGCAAAGGTAGATTGGATGGCCGAAATGAGAAAAAATATCAAGAAAGGCACACGGCAAATGATAAATCCATGTTTCCTCAGCACACCTGTGTTAAAAAGAGTCTTGTTATTAGACATTGATGCCGTGAGAGAGTTTTTTTGATGAGCAGGCAAATTCTGGTGAGTAAACCTATTCAAACCACTCCATTCTGGAATTAAAATGTTTCTTTACCCAATGCTTTATAGAAACATCTGCATCTAGAAGAGCAGAATTAAAAACAATACTTTGAAGAACTATTTATACCAAAAACTATTTATTTGAGGTTTATTCCAAATAATTATTCTGAAAATGGAAAATTTCACTTCATTTGTTGTGTGCATCATACCTTTTGGTCAGGCAGAAGGGTGTTGCTCTGCAGGGGGGTCAGGTGACTACTGAGCAGCGCTCCACCTGGTCGATCATGCTCACAAAAAATGGTTCCATTGACGTAGTGAAATCGGTCACCAGGCACCAAACGATTTCGGCAAGTGGCACACGTGAAACACTGTTGAGGAGAAAAGTTTTCATTTGATAAAACAGATCAGACTTATGGAAAAATAAATGTTGCAATTTTGGTTGATCCTTCAATGGCAATATATTATAACTGTAAAGAAAGAAGTTGACTATGTTTGTACACTCAAAAAATGAATCCTAGCCTAGTTTATTATTAAGTATTTACATTCTTTATATTTTATGTGAATAATTGTTTTTAAAGATATGTTGTCAGAATACTTATTTTTTATTTAAAACATATTTTATTTTATTATTTCCATAGTATGTTATCTCTTCAGTATGCCTGAGACAGCCAATCAGAATCGCGTATTCGGGAAGTAACGGCATTAAGAAAACTAACTGTAAAATCAAAACCATTGTGTACAGATTACATCAGAGTGTTTAATTACACTTGTAAACACACTAACTAATAGGAGAGTATCAAAATATTAATTCATTCTTAAAATAGCAAGATGAAAAATTCTAAGTAGTAATTTTTGGTTCCTTAATGTGAATAATGTGTTATAATATAGTCAATATTCCACATCATTCATCAGATTACGAGACTAATAATGTCAGTAGCCATAGAGAATGCTTTAATGATAAGGGGAAGATGTGTTTAAATACTTTCTTTTTACTCAATACAGTGTGACCTCATGTTCACTGCATTAAACGTCCAAAAATATATTCCTGGAAGTGTTTTGGGATTTGAATCTGTAGCAGATATCTTCAAATATTAATGAATGTTTCACTTTATATTACACTATATATCAAAATATATTGTTGCAGATTTTGCAGTTTTGCAGTTGGCATACTTCACATTACAACCAAAAATCTTGTGCACACAAGACATGAACATGTAGCTAAATAATTAGCTGAAAACTTAATTAGCAGAGTAATGTCTCGCACTTATCTTGAAGAACAATGGCACCCTCTCAAGGGGTCAATGGAAAACCGATTTATATTACCTTAAAAAGTGCTCTTTTGTGTACTTTGTGTAAAAAGTGTACTTTGATCCAAATTTAATTGTGTAAAAAGTAGAATTTGATCCATAGTTAGATAAACTAAAATGTAAATGTAAAAAATGTTGGAAAATGAAACCCCGCTCATTCAGAACTGATACTGGAAGACAAACTGTGGCGAGAAGATGAGTCATGCCATTTGTAAAAACGTATGCACACAAAAAGATGTTTGATAAAAACAAATAGATAGACTTTGTTTAACCTTTAGATGGTAGACATTTCCTTGGGCCCTCATCACCATTTCACTCGCAGGAATAGACTGTCCACATGCACTGCAGGCTCCACTATGACCAAACAATCTGGATTATAAAAATGAAGAAGAAGAAAAACTGTTAGTTTCAAGAACATCTAATCTACAAAACTCAAGTCTAAATTCACCAAACACACAAATGGCCCAGAACACAAAGCGTCCCTTACTGATTGGCATCTTTTTATGCCTATAGCTTAAAGTTTCAATGCTTTGCAATGTGTAAGTCTGTACATGCGTGGGTTAGATGGCAGGGCACCAAAGCCCCTCTGGTCCTAGACTGCAGCCTATCAGCTAATCTGGAGTGGCAGAGTAATTGGTGGCAATGAGTGGGGGTGGCTCCAGGAGCCTCTGATCCACCCTTTGCTGCTAATTAGGATGCCCTTGATTACCCCACTGCCTTAGCTTGAGGTTGTTATGAGCAATTTTAAGTGAACACTCAAATGAGTACAAGTCATGCTCTTGGTGAGCAGAAAGAAAATAAATCCATCAGCCAGCTTATTTGTGTGCATGTTGCTTCAGTATATCTTCATACAACTAAGTTGATTTAATTCAGAAAACCTGGAGCCACGGGGTCACAGTCCGGTTTGAGTTGGAACCATTTCAACCAGTGCCTCTCAGGGGTCTTTACTCTGAGGGTAAGCAGACCAGTTTGGCAGCTAATTCTCTGCGCCTCCATTCCTCCTCTCGCTCTCTTTCCACCGCTATCATTGTCCCAGCTATGACTGCTCACAGTAATGAATTTTTGATCTTAATCCAAACAGTAATTTAATAAGAGACGGCAGAAAGGAGCCCTGTTCTCCCTAATTAATGCTCCCTACTTTTATCAGACCTCAGGCTCGAAGCTCTGTCATTTGGTAATGAAGCTCTGCCCTTTTGATTAGCTGTATTATACATATTTAACACGCTCCAGATTGAGTACACCTTACATGCTCTCCTAGAGAAAAAATCCTCAGGACCACCCTTGATATGTCTAGCAGAGCTGTAAAAGATCATTTGGTAAAAGGGTTTTATAATCCCATTCGAAGTCTCTTGAAGCAAGGATCAGTTATGTCACGCAATGCACAATTTTTCTTTGATCTTAAACAAACTAGCTACTTATTTCAATCATTTTTATTTCAGGAAAGTAAGATTTGTGTACATGATAAGTCTTTGTTATATTAGCCCTTCTAAAATAGGACTTTAACATATTTTGTGAATCATTACAAATGTTTAATACTTATGCTTTACTTAAGAGCTATAACAGTCTCCAAATAATGTAATGCCAAATAGACAACGACCCTGGTGTAGAGCCGAAAAGTTCCATTTGGATTCAACTGGCCAAAAATGTTGTGTCATGGACTAGCGCATCGGTGCACAAATCCAAACATACAGAGGTCAAGTTCAAAGCCTCAGTCACTATAAACACATCTTATCTCTTCACCTTGAGTCTGGAGGCTTCATCTCAAAGCATATGAGAGAAAGAGGCTGAATTCAATCATAGAGCGGAGTAATCAGTGCGCAGACAGACAAGCAGTCAGAAAATCTCTCCAAAAAAAACCTTGGGTTCTTAGGGTTTAACAATAATAATGTATAAAACTAAATGAAACACTAGACATAGTTTATATATAATGTTGGCTCTGTATTGCAAGCCTTTAAGGGCTGTTATGCACATTAAAAAACATGTGGGCAGTTCCAGATGCCCTGTTACAGACACCCACACACTTTATGTCTTAATGAGTGGACTTTTCTTATGGTGGAATCTTGAAGAAGATTAGAAAAATAAATAGTAAACCTTTAATTCTAAAGGTTATTATTATTGATTCAATGCATACGACCCATGCAAATGATTAATCACTCATGAAAGATACCAAACCCAAAACACTTAAATTAAAATTAATATAAATAATATTATAATCTTTTGACTAAGCTTTAATGCCATGCTTGTTTGGACAATCATCAGCTGGGGATTATTCTAGATACAAAACTTCAGAAATCTGCAGACCCTCAAAGGCAAATTAAAAATATTAGATGTGTAAATTTGAATTTGAGTGCCATTCAAATAATTGCCATTTATAATATTAAAAATATGTGATACAACATGCATTTTTTTCTTCAATTTATAGCACTTCTTTCAATTCAACTCACAGAGGCTTAGAAATCTTTAGTTTTTTATTTCTGCATCTAAAATTTTTTTTTTTTTTTGCTGATAACATCAATTGATGCATGGGATGGTGCAATACCACACATACTTTACATCTTCAATGAAATCAATCATAACCTTCTTACAATGTCATTACAACTCATCTGACAATAGGACGGTTTTTACAGTGATTGTAATTCTTTCTCCAAATTGAGCAACTTTAATCCGCAAATGCTTTGTTCGGTTTGCTTACGCACCTGATGTAATCGTTCCTACAGAGGATCATTCCTCCTTTACTGAAGCAGGTGCTGCCAATCTCTCCCAACTGAGCCTGGCAGCAGGAGCACTTGAGGCAACGTGTGTGCCAATATCGTTCCATAGAGAAAAGCAGGAAGCGGTCAGAGATCCGGCCTCCACAGCCAGCACAGGAGCGTCCTGTGCCACCACTAACCGCTCCGGTGACTGACACAGCGGAGGCTTCCACACGGCTGTTCACCATCGCCTGTCTGCGGGAAAGAATTCACCCCGTCACACTGAAGATCTCTGTTATAAACTAAAAGTTTTTATTGTTCACTTTCAAAGGTGAGAAAACTATATAATAAATAAAACCAATAAACTGCCATGAATGAAGCAAGTCTCCGATCTGACCAAATATTTCATCCTCTATTAAGAGACACAGCGTAGTTACTTATTGATAGAGGAGTACACGTATAGGAGCAAGTAAAGTGTTAACAAAAACAGACTAAACACATTCTATAAAGTCATTTATAATGAATTCAACAGTAGAAACCAATCCTCACAATGTAATTAGAGTAGCTATGTAAAAATGTACAGGTAACTGGTGGTTTGAAAATTCAAAACTATGGCAAGCATCAAGCCTCAGGGCTCATTTCTGAGAAAATTATATATGATCAAGATCTCTCCAAGGGTTTCCACATATCAAAAAAAAACATTTAATGCCCTCTGAAATCATCCTAATTCTGTGATCTTCCTTTAATTTTAAAGACACTATGACAGCATAAAAATGACCCACTATCCAGTAAGAATTTGGATCCTCAGTGCACTGAGTTTGTTTTATTAAACATTTTAAGCAGCAATGGCTGATATGCCACGACATTGTTTTGTTATATTATGTATGCATGACTCAAACATCACCTTCATGGAGTTTATTGTAGGTGGATAAACAGCTTTCCATTAAAAATATTTATTTTAAAACTTTTTATATGATCTTATTAATAATAAATTCTATATTTAATGCTAAAAAAAGTTAGGTTGAGTTGTTAAATTGCATGTTGTAATTTTTCAGTAGATTAAAAAATTTTTTTGGGCACTACCTTGTAATTTTTTAGTTGTTACAACGTCCAATTGCTTACGTCACCTGCCGTAGTCGTTCTGTAACTATGGAAAGAATATCTATGTTGCTGCTTAAAGTCCATAGTGTCTATCACGTACAACTTGCATTTTGCGTACAACTTGTGTAAGAACTTGCATTATTTGCAGCTAAGAGATTTCCATTCAGAGTTTCTCTCGTGTCGTATTTTGGGATAGAAAAGTCTGCATTATAACAACCCTTAGAAAACAAATCAGGAACTTCTCACTTACTGCTTTTCACAAACACTGCTCCTCTCTGCATTGATGGAACCATGTTCACCAATCAATTGTCTTCACCTCTCGATCTCTAGATGTAACCATAGCCTATAACAGACTTTCCATAGATACTCTAAAGAATCCCATTAGAAACCATAATGAGGCCTATGTAACAGCAGTTTAACCTAACACTATTAGCTGACTTAAGGACAAACTGAGCAGTAAAGATGGCAGGTGTATGCATGGGGGTTGAGGTGGCCTTATTGCAAAACCCAAAAGCCACTTACATAACTGTATAAACACGCATCTTTCTCTGAAATGTCCGTTCCGTGAAGTTCTGTTTTGTGTATTTTGAGTTAGACATGACTGAATGCAATCCGTTTACCAACTGATATCAGATTTGTTTTGTTCTGAATGACTCCCTTTCATAGGCAGATCTAAACCATATCTTATGTACAGTATATAAATCTCTGCTTAAAAAGGAGTTGCTTCAGAGATATCACTTTAAATGTAGGTATGTTTTTTGGCCTTGTAAGGTGAAGAAATCTTGACAAAGATGGGAAATTTCTAAGATTAACTTTAAGTTTACTTAAATTACTTAAAAAAGATTGTAAATCCATTGTTAATAATGTTTAAACTTACTCGTTTTATGGCGGTTGTATTTCAGCCCCAAGCCTCTGTTGCATATTATTTTATGTTTTCTACTTATTTAATACTAATACTAATTTAATCAAGCAGTGTCTCTGTGATCGTTGTTCCTTTCTGGAGTTGAATTTGTTCACATCAGAAATGGATCCTGGCCACACCTTGTACATCTCACGAGTTCGCTGACATAGAATTAGCTCAGCATCTCAAGCATAATTGGCAAGCCTACTGAGCTGCATTCTTTCAGGATCCAGGAGGGGTGGTTTACCTAGAAGTCCTATAAGATCAAGGAAAAGCCTTTACATATTGGTGTTTCAATTGCAAGCACTAATCGGTGACCTTTATATATGAAGCAATACAACATGCTCTTAGTTCAGTAACAAAGTTAAGTAACAAAACACCTGATTGAAACCTTTTTCCAACAGTACTTTTAATTGGTTTTTGCTCTAATTTGTTTTAGTAAACAGCCTTCATGCAACATGGGACTTTGGTCATAACAAAAACCACTTTTAATGATGTTTTTCTAATGAAACCACATCTAATTTGTCATTCCCTCTCTGATGCTTTTAGTTTGAGAATGTTTTCATTTATACCAGTGCGAGTATTCCCTTGATGAGTTACTGATCAGCAAGAAAGCAAACAAGCATGCTCCCCCTCTCAAACCAGCACAGCACATACACCGTTTCTTTAACTTACTCCAGCTTCTTCCAAATAATACGTTGTTTAACAAATAAATACGTTCTTATTATTGTAAAGCTTGTGTCTTGTAATTTGAAACCTTAAGACTAAGCAAAAGATTTACACCTGAGGCAACACATACACTGAAAAAAAGAGAAAAGCTTGCACAAAACATTTCTAAAAATAAAAGTGTATCTCTGCATTGTGAACGGTCACAATGTGTCTGTATCTGCTGCTGCTGCATACAGGAAATTTCAGCAAAGTCCGCACTAGGCAGTTCTTGTGATGGAGTGGCAGTATGGAAACGTCCTCGAAGAGCCTCTGTACTTCTGGATGCTTCTATATCACTTGTTATTTCCTCTCTCTGTTTTTGTGAAGCAGAGGCCGTTCAACAACAGACCGGAGACGGAGACCAGGTTAGAGGTCAAATCTGGGCCCTGTTGATTGCTAGGGTCAACCAGGGGTCAAAGGAGGATAGGGAAGCAACAGGAAAGGGTCATTGTGCTTCACTCCAAATGAATGGGGAGGCTTTCTGTGGGTCCTATCTGTCTTCCTTGCCATGTGCCAGACGTTATATTAGATGTCATATTAGCACCATTAGCCTGGTGCTTTTCCAATCAATTCCAAAAGTACTCCTTTGCCAGTAGCAATACAACATGAATTTCTTCTGTTGTGAGAGTTGTGGATTTTCAGGTGGAATATCAAGATAAACTTTAACCAGATTCTTTATGACTTATGACTTTGTAAGGATTGCTGAATCTATTAGGAAAGGGATAACACTCTGAACTTGTGAGAAAAACCTGTAAAACTGACTGAGCGGGTCTGGTGCAAATCATGGAGTACTGTGTATTTTCTCCAGAAGATCATTTGTTTGACATGCAATGAATTCTGAAACAGACAAGAACCTACATGTTGGAATTCCTGTTGGAGTATTATCATAAACATCGTTTAAACCAGGTTTCAACATCCTCAACTCTAATCTTTTCATTCTCTTGTCAGAGTTGCTCATATTTTAAGCCTTGAGCAAACTGTTCGTCTGATCACTTATTAAATATGTCTGGACCAGCTGTACAAGATTATAAACATAACCAAAAGTAAATTTATTCAGCACTCCTATGCAAACATATTTGCCTCAGGACCTTTTCTCCTCTAGTAACAAGTACAAAGCTTTGTCATTCTCACACCTGCAAGGTTGCCAAATAAGTTTGCAACTGTAATGTCATGAAAATGCAAATCCTTCATTTTTTTAATCATCCTTTTCCTGCAGACTCGAGAGAACACAGGACAATGGTGCTGAAATGGGTCCTGGGGGAATATCAGAAGCTTTGAGGCATGGCTGCTTCAATACTGAACAATTACATTATCCCTCTAATAACTTAGGTAAGTTAATCCTTCTGTGGAAACATTTGGTGACAATATTTTTAAAGCTATGAAGCTTAATGCAGTGTCTTATCACAAGGTACCAGGGGTTTTTGGGCCACTAAGCCTGTATCTTTGGCAGTTGGATTGTGACCAATTCCTGACTAGCAAAATATGGCAAAAATAAATTGAAGGTCACAGCAGCACCAGAAAGGTACAAAATCGATCATGAACAAAAATTCCTGAATTTTGAGCACATTTAACAAAGTCTTTAATTATTTTTAAAAGTCACCCCAGTTGGAAAAAGTGTTTTTCTTACTTTTATATAACTGTAAATATCTGATATTTTCTATGGTGGATGTTCTTCACATAAAAAAAATAAATTCACACCGAGATGAATCAAATTTCCTTTACTTTCCGAGTCTGGCTTCGGGCTTCGAACCTGAAGCCCTCCTTCGAACAGCTTTCCTGGTGTGTGTTTATACACACCAAATCTGGTTGCACATCCAAGGGTTACTGTATGCAATTGCACACTCATGAAATAATGTTAGGCACTGTCAATAAGCACCAAAGAGTTCCATTTGGGGGTCACAGTTCTTGAAAGTTTGCATCATCAACTAGTTAAAAGGTTGTGATTGTGATAAGCAACACTGACCCACCAATGATAAATGATTTAACCACAAAAAATGAGCACGGTTTAAATCTTTTGATTAGTTTAGGGCTGCACCTAACTATCTACTGATTACATTTTTTTGTTGATTTATGACCATTATTCATTTTTATTACCCTAATATTTATTAACTTTTAAAATGTGTAGCCTACATAGCATGTGGTTTTGAACAAAGCCAATCGTAGCAAATACATTTATTAAAGGTTTGTACAGGCTACAGAGTTATATAGTTCACAGAAAATCATGAGGTTCAAATAAGCTCTCTTCGAATATATTTATTAAAACACAGCACTTTTTAACTCAGATAACTCATATGAGAAACTTTTTAACTCATAAGCTGCATATGCTGAATAATTGACAATAAAATTTTTGTTGACGACTATATTGTCGACAATTATTGATACATTTGAATAATCAATTCAGCCCTAGAATATTTATTTGCTTTTAAGGGTTTTGCTCATCTTTCCCCAAACCAAACAAACCAAACCCTGACATCTTTTACAAATCATTGTTTTTGTTTTTCAGTTTGAAATTAAAACTTTTAATCAAATTAACAAACTTCTGACTAAACATTCTCTGCACAAATGGCCTACTGACCGCCTTTTAACCTCAGTGTTTAAACTGTGTGCATAATCACTAAATAAAACAGTCTGATTACAGAAACAAGTATGTATCAGAAAAACTGGTGGCTCTTCATGCCAGACATTCCCCTGAACTACCGTTAATCAAACCAAGTACTGCTTGTTAGGGAAGTGAGGAGCTCCACTGGAAAGAGCCCAAACTCTCTTTCTTTTCCACCCGTTATTTAAACGCTGTCATCAAAAGGTCAGTGAGGGGGAGGCTTGTTCCGTTCCCCTCGACTAACGGGCTGATTGATGAAATAAGAGGCAAAAACAGAAGCTAATGAAGAGAAACACAATACCATCGCTGTCCGAGTGGAGACTGATTGATTGGTGTCTGCTTGACAGAGCAAAAGATGGCTCTTTGCCACAATACAAATCACATACCATCAATAACAAACCTAATGGCGTACAAGACTTGAGAACACACAATTATGTTTTATGGTCATCCCTCTACTTTTCCTTTTGTTTGGTGGGAAACTTCCACTTGGGAGTACTTATATTGAATTGAGTACTTTGGTAATGTAGTAATGCCTTAACTGTGTTTTTAATGTCATGACGTTCAGGTTAAGAGTACAAATAACTGCACACAGACCCAGTGAGTCGCCGGTAATTAAAATAAATGAGCATAACACCATGCTTCGCAGCCTCTAAAAATAGTAGCAAGTCCAGTGAGCAAATGACCAAATCCTGGTTGGCACTGCCGCAGATTAGCAGTATATCCTTCTCTTTTAATAATGCACTCTGGGGCCATATAACTACACGCTTCGCCGTTTCATTAAAACGGCTCTCTTTTTAATTAACACTCCGCTCACAACTCCCCATTGTGCTCAATTCTCCGCTCCAGTGACAGCACACATCAAGGCTTCGTCTCAAAACAAAGTGTGCTGCCTGGTAAAGACTCAATTTTACCTATGCACACAACTCAGGAGCATTATCTCAATGGAGAGCATTTGACGTGCCTCATACGAAAGTGAGACAGAACCAAATGAAAGTGTTGGTAAAGTTTCAGTATTCATAACTTACCGGGTTGATGGTTACGCATACAATAAGTAACCTCCATAACGTTGAACAAACCTTTTATGGGGTTATTGACAATCAATAAAACGTGCTTAATTATCTGTTTACTCAGTCTCTCTTAATCGGTGAGTGTCTTAATGACTCTATAATGATATGTAAACATGTGGCCTCTTTTTAATTTGTGCTACACAAATCAGTGGTCAGCTTATTAAAAGAACAGCTTTGCACAAAAGTTGGAAAATCCAAAGCTGTATTATAATTAGTGAAAAAAGCTATGAAGGATCCCAGTTAGTGTCCTGATTAGGTACCCATTTGACTTTTTTTCTACACATTTTCAAAGCAAAATCTGAACTCATCAAAATTGCATTAATATACTACGCGAGGTGAAGGCCACCGCTAGATGGCGCAAACCCGTACAGTTTATAATAACACTACTATAACGGCTAAACCTAGTTTTTATGTTTCTTAATACAACATTTAATGTTTAATCTTCATGTAATAAGAAACAACACCAAAGCTTTAAGAACAGGCAATTTTTACATTTTTTTTTTGGTTTTTTTTGCTACTAATATGCATGCTGCAGTTACTAGTGTGCAATATACACGACACATCTATGAATCAATGAGCTTATTTACAAATTTAGCCTAATAAACATCAAAAAACATATTTAAATATCGAGACAGGTAGAGTTGTGAAAAAATAAATATCCACACATGTAATATTGCTACGAACGAACCCTGTATCTTTTCATGTGTCAGTTGCTTCTGTCAACGGTTTTAGGCATCCACACTCAAAGTAGTTGGAGGAAAATATGCCTACTCTAAACAAGTTAAAATTACTTAATGTACTCACCGCTAATTAGAAGTTGAGTTCAGAATTCAGAAGTGACTTATTCAGTCTTGAAGTGGGCGAGTGGTACTAAACACTCGGGGTTGTCCTCCCTCTATGTTGGTTTCATCCAGACACAACCGTTGAAGGAAAAGAGCTTTGGATAATCCTCGAGTCGCGCGTGCTCAACAAACTTCTGAACCGCTCCTCTCGTCAAAAGTGTTCCGCAACAACAGTCAGAGACACGTAAGAGTGCACTGCACCTTTATAATGCTTTTCTAAAATCTGAGTCTCTTATTAAAGACGGCTCTAACGGCTCCGAAGTCCGGGTACACGAGAAGCTGCTCTTGAGGCTGGCATCGGTTTGGCGTTACGCGCTGAAATTAGACAGGATCGGTGAGGCAGAAATTATAAAGTCACTCCTATGGTGACGCACTGTAGGTGCAGCCTCTTCAGCCAATAGTCATCGAGGGGCGTGGTCAGTGACAGGATGATGGATGGCTGTTTGGGCAACTTTAAACTATTTGGAGCTAAAGTGAATTGATCATAATCACCGCCCTGACTGCTCTTTCAAACGCTCTCTTTATCCGCACCATTTAAGTCCTCTATAACGACTGGTCTCAATGGTTCGTGTGGAATTACATTTCTGGCCCTGCTCTTACACTGTCTCCTCTGTTACTTTCTATAAATAAACTGTCAAAAGATTCACAATTGTGCCAGTTCAAATGACAGATGTGCAGGGAGAGCAAAACAGGCAGCTGTTAAACCCAATACGAGCACGTGCTCTCTCTCCCTCTCTCACCTTATATTTGCTGCATCTCTCAGCACAGAGCAGCTGTGAACATCTGGCTGGGATGGAGAGCCAATTACTTCTGGCGCCGTAAATCTCTGTTCAACCTCTGCAATACTGTCCAATTTACCCTCCTTTACCGTTACACGAACAGACTTTGGCTTGTAGCTCACAGGCGGAGTTTCCACAAACTGTTTTTTTATTTGCAATTACAAGCAAATCGTAACAGGTAATGGAAAGAAGGTATTTTTTAAAGCAGCTGTTTGAGATCTAAACTTGGATTTTTTTAAAAAGGGGAAAAGGATTTGTAAAAAAAAATTCTAACTGTCTTTTGCAGATATGTTTATTAAGATCTATACATTTGTGGTGAGTTGGCAAACTTATATGTGCACAAATAATGAATGAGGTAAACCATTATTTCAGGATCTTTTATAGAATGTTTTAGTCACTTTCAACTTGGACTATTGGTTAAATTGGGATTTACAGAAGGTGGGGTTACAGGTAGACATTCATAGCAGGCATAGAGAAAAAGAGAGAAAGGCGAAAAGTCGTGCAACTGTCCCCTAGGATCCCTCAGCTACGTTTGATTAGATGTGTCTAGAGATGTAGAACCGAAAGAGTTGAATTTACTCTGTTCTGAGTCTATTTGGTCCTTCTCTATATAGCATTAAACTGAAAACTTTTACATTAAACCCTTTTGTTGCACTGAGAAAAGAAACAAGTTTTGTATAGTAAAAAAAATTATTTAAATAGTTTTCAATTAAAAGTTAGCTGTTTGTTTAGACTCAATTGGAATATTTTACTATTCCAGAGTAAAATATTTTAGTATTCTATCCTGAGAAGTATGAAATGAGATATAAGTAAAATGTTTTATATTTAATTTTTTTAAACAAACTGTTCATAGCATCTCATTCCATAGAGATGGACCCCATACACTCTGATTAGAGTTAGTTTTGCTCTCAGGATTTTGTTCTGTATTTTGTAAAAAACCATCATTTTTTTTGAGGACAAACTTCAATAATTAAAAGGGAATTATACTTAAAAATAATACTAGTGCTCTATTTTTAAAGTTTGCATTATCTAAATTTGCATTATAAGCTAGATAAGGCTAATTTTATTTGTATAGCACATTTCAAAGCAATTCAAAGTGCTTTACATTGGAAACAAACAGTAAAAAAGTACATTTAATAAAATCAAGCATAAAAAGTCATATAAAATCATAGTGATCAAAAGATGAAAATGTAAAAATAGTTTTTCGGAATTCGGTTTGGTTATAAGTAATAAAATGTAATGTTTTCATAGCCCTCTATAATGAATCAAACTCAGAAGTTCAAGAATTATTACAAGGAATGAATTGTATATGTAATGGATTGTTTTATTTCTCAGTCATGTTGTCCTGTAAAAGGCTTCACTCCCAAGCCCACTTTTAGTTATACAACAAGCCACGTGTAAACGGTTTTGTATATTTCAAATGGACCTGATTAAAACAGTAAGTATAAAAAACTGCTTTCTTTCTCAGCAAACTAGTATATACCGCCATCTAGTGGATGAGTAATTGCACTGATTTGAATGTTGAAACATGTTTTAAATTCTATCTGAAATAAAATACAGTCTATCTCAATCTCCCGTGCCTTGAAATGTTTAAAACGGTTTGTAAATCAGAAAATTCTCTGTTTTTCAATCGAATGTAATCTTAGCCACTTTCAGGGACTTCAGTATTAGATGGATCCACACAGCAACTATGGTGTAAATGTTTGTATAAGCGCACACGCCAACATTAAAAAACAGACAGTAGCAAAACAATGCATAATGTTAATTTTAATCAAATGTTTAGCAATGCTAGAAAAGGCAAATCAAATTATGAGAGTAAAAACAATTCTTACGTTCCCCAACTTTTAAATGGAAAAACTATAAATATATTTTGTTTTCTCTGTGTCAGGGGAAGGTGAAGCACTAAAAGCATCCTCATAAGAATAGAATGTAAAGACTGGAAGGTCAAAGAGCGGTCGCAGAAGGATCTTCCAGCTCTATTCTGATGTAAGTCGGTGTCATTTGTTTTAAAAAGGAGGGAGCAGTATGATTCTAATCAAAAGCTGGCTCTGCATACAAAGGCCTCAAAGCAAGGAGACCACCGACAAACTCACACTGGTTTTGGGGATCACCTGCGCTGAGTGCTCTTTGATGAGCCCCTTGCCGCTTTTACATAAGTAAATGTGTCTACAGCCCCCCTGAAACCAAGCTCCCAGCTGCCCCCATTGTCTTATAGAAACTCAAGCCTTTGCATGAGATAGAGAGGGGAAATAGCTTGTGGAAAGACCTTGAGAGAAGAACAGAGCGAAGCAGTGTGGGTGAGAAATATAAATAAGACGGGGAGGGAACGAGACAGAGGATGAAAGGGCTGGAGCTGGTGGAGATAATAAGCAGTCAGAGGAAAGTAACATTTGGGGATTCTCACCAACAATATCTTTAAATTATGTATAATTGGTTAAAACAAAAAGCAGGAAATGGCTTAAATTCTGATAAATATGCCGTAAGAGGGCCACCGTTAGGGCTCGATTAGACTGCACCACCGATGTAATAATAAAGCAGCTTCACTGGCATTAACAGACATTTGAAGAAAATAAGAGTGTGTGGAGTCTATATTGAAGCAAATTATTATGTTTATTTTAGGATTAATATCTCAAATGTATGCACTCTAATATTCCCAAATGAAGTGATTTTTGCACAAAAGAAAATTATTACTCAGTTAAATAATTGAAATAATGTTAAACAAATATTTACATTTACATTTATACATTTGACAGACTCTTTTGTCCAAAACGACTTACAGTAGGGGAGAGATAATATGCAATTTATTACATAGTCAAAGTCTAATTCAGGTCTCTCATAGTAGAAGTTGTATCAGCTGATCAATCACCAAAGCAGGAAGAAAATAAAGGAGAAGAGGTTTTATAGTAAGTGTTCCCTGAAGTTTTCATTTGCTTTTTGAAAGCTGTTTTTGTTGCTGCTTTCCTGACTGGATCAGGAGTTTGTTCCACCAGACCGGGACAGTGAGAGAGAAGGTTCTGCTACGAGATTTTCTGTCTTTGTGTGACGGAACCATAAGATGCTATTCGTTCTCTGACCGCAGGCTTTTGGAGGGCATGTAGGAGTGTACAAGCTTGTGGGGGTAAACAGGGGCTGATCTGGAGATGGTTTTGTTAGCCAGCATCAGCAATTTGAATTTAACCCGAGCTACAATGGAGAGCGGATGAAGAGGGAAGTAACATGAGCTGAAGATACGGTTAGCTACAGAGATCTGGATCATCTGCAGAGGTTTGAGCGCGTTTGCTGGAAGTTCTGCTAGGAGAGCGTTGCAGTAGTCCAGAGGTGAGAGGACCAGAGCCAGAACCAGGAGTTAAGTTGCATGCTCAGTCTGAACTTTCGAATGTTGTGCAGAGCAAACCTACAAGCTTGAGTTGTCTTGGTGATGTGGCCTTTGAAGCACACAGAGGTGTTCATTAGACTTTTTTATATCTATGAACATAATTAGTTTTTGCTGCATTATTTTCAAAAGACACAGCAATGTTACTGATACAAATCATTACATTTCCATGGCATTTGCTAATTTATAAAATCTTTTAAACGACTATGATTAATGGCTATGCTTTTCTTCTAATATCCAAGCTTTCAAATATATATATTTTATCTGACTGAAAATTGATAATCGTTAAACCAAACAAATATATTATTTAGCATAGTAAATTAAACAAACTGCATACTTACCTGTCTGATTTTCTGAGCTTTTCTGAGAGATTTTTAAGTGAGCAAAAAATGCTGAGGATGCCAGGCTTACACCACTACGTGACATCCAGGGATTTGCAATGACTGTTGAGGAAGAGAATTGCTTCAACATCTCAGTTAAATTCTTCTTGCACCCTGAGCTGAGGGCTAATCGATCACTTTTACATATATCCACCAGAGGGCGCTGTTTGTCTCTTGGGAAAAAAATACCAACAAGAATTTTATTTTGTGTATTTTGAGTGAAAGAAAAGTAACCAACCCTTATTTTTTTTCAAAATGTGCGTTAAATACTTGTGATTAAACACTTTTACCTTTTAATTCTTCTTTGTGAATTATAATAACATAGTAACATTATATTATTATTGTATATTGTGATCCAAGCTTGATTTAAGTAATGGACTGGTTTACTTTTCCTGTTTTTCCTACTTTAAATGGGCTGGAAAATAACTAATTTCATTTTCCTTTTATTACCTTGTAAATAAAATGTTGGTGTTGATAATGAGCAAATGTTTTGTGGGTAAAGTAATCATGTAGGCTAAATATGAAAGCTGAAACATTTGGACAACTCTATTGTAAGTATACACAAAAGAGGTTTTGTTACACATGTTATATTTGAAGATTACCTCAAAAAACTGAGGTTCGAATATCACACTTCACCTCAAGTGAAGTCCATTAAATAGCATTTACCGAAAAACAAGTTGAACTCAAAACAACATGTAATGTAACATATGTACACTATTTACAGTCAGTTCAGAGATTAACAGGAGTATAAATATTTTAACCAATAAAATATACATGCACTAATGTACAAAAATCATTATGGACTTTTCTTTTACCCCGAAAAGCTTTTAAACATTGGCTCACAATGACTGTATATGTCATACGTGTAATGACAGGGTTGTAATGATCCATACCCGGTGTGTGCAAGTGTTTTTGAACGAGCCTGATCTGTGTCAGTGTGTGTAAGTGTGGATGTCGTTTGGCAGATTGAGTGTCTCCTCTTCTATCCACATTCCTTCTCCACCTCCTGACCTACTGCTGTTCTTCCTCTGGGCACAAGAGCAGCGCTGGATCCACATGAAGCTGCGGGTGAAGGCGTCCTGGTCGGGCACGGGACACTGGAAGTGCAAGTGCACTGTGCGAGTCACAGAGGGAGCACACATGCGTCCATCAGAGCAGGTTCCACAAGAGCGCAGCCGATACCTCCGAGCAGTAAAACATCCACCAAAGCTGATCTGCTGGGGTTCCTCTGCTCGAGTGATCCTCTCACACTTCTTCCCTTTCTGATGGGTTAGAAAAGTGAGAAATTTTTCTGTAATATAATTCTGCAAAAAAAATTATGTTTAATATGTTCTCATTCCACCCTCGGGCGCTTTCACCTTCAGAGAAGGAGTCGTTTTGATGCCACAAGTTCGTATGTGACAAAGTCTGGTCTGGCTGACGAGACGACAATCTGGGTTATTGTTTGTCACACGACTGGACACGCCCATTCCACAGGAGGCTGAGCATGGGGACCAATCGGTGACCTGCAGGAGGCAGCTGGATGAAGGGATGGCTTGAGAGTTAAAGGATGAAATCCACTCTGAAAACAACAATCAGAAATAAGTAAGAACATTGAACTAAAGTATCTGAATTAAATGCATTGGCAAATGTTTATAACCCTGAGATTATCAGTCTCTACAAGGAAGGAAAATAAAATCAACTGAAATTTTTTTTAATTTAAGTGTCCATAATACATTTTACATAAGATCCTTTTTCTAAAATACAAAAAATAAGTTGTTCTAAAGCAATGACATTTTACACACCTCAACACAGTCAGTGTAGTACATATTAAAAGCTCATTCTACCTGTTTAAACGTACATTGGTTTAAAATACACACGTCTATAATAAGTCCCAAATCAAATCAGTCAAACATAAAAATTATTAACCAAAATATATAATTTAAACATGATTTTTCTACTCAAAGGAATAAACTAAAACATTTACAAACATTTGACAAATTTATAATGTTGTTCATCATGTAATTCTTCAGAAATGCAACATATTCTGTATTGGCTTAAACAATTGCAGATTAGTCATGCATGTTATTTTTTAATTAAATATAAAATACTCAAACAGTTTTGTAATTGCACACAAGCTTTTCTGAATAATTTGATTTGATTTTCTCTCAATACAGTTATGTTATAATTCGTAATGTACAGAGGTTATTGGGATACCTTGATCAGGGACTCCTGTGCTGCTGTCCCAGGATGGGGATGATGCTGCCAGTAGTTCGTTGCCTGTGAGCTCTGTTTGATCCTGCGTCTGTGTATTGGGGAGTGCATCCATCTCAGTAATGTGATTGTCACCATCCTGATCTTCCTCACACAGCCAGTCCTGGCAACATGAGATGTGTCGGGTAGCAAGGAGACGTGGAGTACATGGCCGCACTGGAACAGTGATGCGCTGGGGACAGAGGGGTACGCAGCCCACTACTCCATCCACACAAGAGCACTGGTGCTGGCAGGACAGCTGGAAGTCCTCTCCGTGCTGGTACAGCCGGCCATCCAACTCACACGGACGACCGTCAGCCTCTGCTGCAGGAGAAAGCAAACACTAATTAGTTAGTTCATTATCTGTTAAGACGACTTTAAAAATGAAAAGAAGTGCTTTATTCATCAAAATGCCTTGTAGACCCCCTGCATTTGTTCATCATATCAAACTCAGAGCTGAACATCATGCAATGGTTAAATTGTTGTCTTTAAAATCTCTCTATCTTTAAAGTCTCTCTCTGCTCTCTTATCCTCTCAGCTGCACTATATCTCTCGCACTCTCGCCTCTAGAGATCCTCTCTCTCTCTCTCCACTCTCCTGCGCTCTATCTCTCTCTCTCTAGATATGTGATATCGTCTTCTCTATTCGTCTAATCTTTCTCTTATCCTTCTCTCTCTCTCTCTTCTCTCTCTCTCTCTCTTCTCTCTCTCTCTCTCTCTCTCTCTCTCTCTCTCTCTCTCTCTCTCTCTCTCTCTCTCTCTCTCACCTCTGCACAGGCCTCTGTCAGGATTTCCTTCAATCCCAAGGTGGCAGTGCAGGCCTTTAATGTGGTCACATGGTTCAGAGGGGCTGCAGTCCTGGTTAAACTGCCTGGCACAAACCCGACAGCACCCACAGGAGTCCAGAACGGAACTGATACCTGGAGGACACGAGGGTGGCGATGTAGGACAGGAGCATTTCAGAGGACAGCCTCCATCTATTGCAAGAATGCCCTGAAGGTGACAAAAAGAGATGAGCCTTCCTTTCTGAGGCATCTCTATCAATTAATCTTTTGTTCTGAACCCTAAATTGTAGGCTATTTCAAATTAATTGTAGGACAATCAATTATAAATTATAACTATTTTAATTAATGTTATGCAGTGTAATATTTAATGTTTAATATTAAATTATAATTATATTAATATTAAATATTAATATTAAATTTTACTTTCACAATATACTTTACATAATTGGTCTGTTTTCCATGATGTACAGGGTGTTATCTATATATTGGATATTCTGCTGATTGAACAGGTGGCATTATATCCCAAACATTATATCTTTTTGTTCAGTTGGTCGGTGGAGAATGTAAAGCTTGCCCTTCTTTACTAAAACATGGTTAAATAACATGTTTCTATCTAAGTTATGTCTATAAACTTGGTTATGTGCGCCGGACATACTTGAATTAAAGTTAACCCCGAGTGTTATCAGCTAGTAGCTCATGTTGCTCTATGTTTCAGAGTTAAAATCCTAAACATGGCAATAATCTTGATTTTTACTCTTATAACATTATACAATAGTAATAATCCATTAAATTAATACAAATTTTTGTATTCAAGTTTAAATACATTTTAAAACAGAGTTAATCATGTTTATTTTCTCTCAGTACCTTCTCTGTTATTCTGTTGTTATAAACACAAGGTTATCATAGCACCCATTATGAAATAAATAATAATTATTTTGTTTTATACTTCAAACAAGTATAGTGCATTTTGGTATAGTCTCATTACTCAGACAAAATTGTGGAGTATTTTCCCATACCATGGGGAATAACCTCAGCAGATCAGTAGTTAAGCTAGGGCCACGTTTAAAGGCTTGTGGGGAAAACAGGATAGTGCTGAAAAAATGTTGTTCCGTGGGGTAAATGAGTAGATTTGCTAAATAACATGTTGCTTGAGTAATGAGACTATATCAAATGTACCACATTTATGAAATAAAAATTTAAAAAAACCATTTTTTTCTTGTTATAGATGCAATGATTAAATCATGTTTACAACTAATCTTTCTTTGAGTGCACTTGGAAGAAACCCAAGCAATCATTAGGAGAACATACAGTAGAAATTCCTTTCAAGAAAGCTCTGGCCCAGAATTGAACTGGTGACCTTGTGAATGAGAGGCTACCTAGTCTGCCACCTGCATCACCCCCATTTTGTGTAATGTTGAATTTTTTTAATAAATAATCCTACGGACAATGATAAATAGCTTTACTAGCCCACATTCTGTATTAGTGGTGTTGTTTCATTAATTAATTTGACATCAGATTATGAAAACTTATTGATCATGAAAAAGCTTTCATCAGCAACCAAATGTAAATTTCATCTTATGTTATTCATTTGTAGTAAATCATGATTATGACAAGAATTACAAAACATGTGGAGATGCAAAAAAACTTGCAATTATTAAAAGGATCAACATCGATTGAGTGAACTAATAATAATTTCAACAAATTAAAATGTTGGTATATAAATATACAGTATTGCATATTTGGAAAGGGGAAAAACTCACCTCCATTGCAACCCATGACAGCAGGACGAGTGAGAAATTCTGCAATTGTCTCCACATGATCCTCAGAGCACAAAAACCTTGATGCTATCCTTGACGTTAACTCAAACACATTTAAAAAAATTTTCAGAGAGTGTTGTTTATTCTTGTGGAAGAGAATTTGGTTGGCTAAGACACCTGCCTCAAGTCTTTTCTCTCCCTTGAAGTCTCTTGAAGTGGTTAAAAGCCCTGCTCTACTAGATACAGTGACACAGTGATTAACAGTTTTATAGACCGCTGTGCTCTGCCCCCTCTTACATCACGCGCACACTCACACGAGCACTCACAGGGTGTCTGGGCACTTTAGACATGCACACACATAAAAATATAAGCTATAATCTATTTAGGGTTTGTGCATGCTTAGATTTTAACACGCATTATCCAATAAAAACCATGCAAGTAAAGAACTAGTAAATGCAGAGATTTAGAGGTATACTAAAATCTAAATGTAAAATGTATCTTGTTAATGATGTGTCAGCTTAATATTGTCTACCTCCATTGCAGTTGTTGCTGAATTTTTGGCGTAAGGCTTTCAAAATTGTAAGATGTTGAAGAATTTTTAAGTATATGCCTTCTTTTACCAAAAAAGATGGCTTAATTTTGGAGCAAAAACTACATTGTGCTGGCTTGTTCAACCTAATTTATAGAGTGAAATTATTGTAAACATGTTCAGGATAAGCAATCTTATTTTTATATTTTCATTGTTCAAAATATACACCAAAAGTTACACAAAATCATACACGTTATAACAGCACCACAACACAAAATCCAATAGATAACTTGTATTTCTACGAGAGCAAACCTTGTTTTTTCAGTTTGTTTTTAATGAAAGGGTTGAATTTACTACGGTATCTACTTCTAATTCCAATTTTGGGGTTGCAAATTTGAATTTGAGGTATTTTGGATTTGGATTTTGGATAAGTGGCTGAAAATATTAAACAGAGACTTCTGAAACAGTTTGTTTTACCTAGGCAGTTCTGAAACTGTAGGTTGGAGATTTTGTTCAGGGGAGAGTCCAGCAAGAGACTGATAAACCCACACTCGCACCTCTCCAGCAGACAGCACACAGTCTTAGTGAGACTTCACACACACATGGCACATTGCTCCGACTCGCTCAATGACGTATAACTCTCACAGAATATGAGCGAGAGGCAGAAAAAGAGGGAAATGATCTGTTTGAGTCGACACTGGAAATCAGAGCTTCTCGTTCTTTTCTTTGAGGAAGGTGTCTGAAGAGCCGCTGGAATTACATTCTCCTGGTGATGCGCTGCGGTGACATCCCCAGGTCAGAAGTCAAGGCTGGCATCTATTAGTCACAGCATGTGCAGCAAATGTTTGTAATGACAGATAACGGTGTCACACAGCATGCATTTCAACAAGCTCAGTGAGACACACAACAGGTGGAGAGCGGTTAGGATGCATGCGGTAAGGACAGATTTGTGGCACCATTACACAACTGTTTTTATGTGGCTCACTCTCTGTGCTCACTGATGGATAATGCCTATCAGAAGCCTGCGGTCAGTGAAAAACCAGAGCCTTCTCATTTATTGAACCCAGTCGGTGGAACCATCTTCCAAATCTCAAATAGATGCTTTTAAATTAATAAATATAAATTTTTTTAAGAGCTTTTAAATTATTATTATTATTGTCTGAGTTACGTGGGTTTTGGGGATTGCATTCTGCGTATTAGGTAGTAAATAAACACAAAAAAGTTATAAAACAAAGTTAGAGCTCTCTTCTGGAAGCCTGAATATTTTTTTCATATTTGACCATGGATTTTTATGTTTGCTCTATATTACAGTGACTTTTTTTTGCCAATATGTAACCTGTATCTGAAATTTTCTGATTAACTCAATAAAGCCACACAAATGCCTCAAATAGCATACTCATCTGTTTTCTTTTGTTTTGATCAAAGCCATTTTGTGCGTATGTGCCTTACAGCAAGGTGGATTCTGTTCATACACAGGACAGATACAAGTCACATGTTGTGTGTAATGTGAACAAGCAACACAAAAATCAGATTTCATAAAAAAAAAAAAAAAATCTGAATTGGGCATTATGACCTGCATTCTGAACGTTGCCAAATTCACATACTCTTCTCAAGTAGCGTTTTGTCAGTTTGGCTGTTCTCTGGTTCTTGCACTGTTAGCAAAGCTTTGCATATATACATAGTTAGCTGAAAATGTTAATGATCTTATCCAACTCAATAATCTATGCTAGACTATACTGTAACTGATATCGCCAGAACCAGAGAATGGCCTAACAGATACCAAAAAGATTAAACATTTTTCAATATCTTAGGAAAATATTATAAAGTGGAGTTTCACTTTATATAATTTTGTCAGAAAAAGTTAAGTATTGCACTCGACATTCTTTGTTGTGTTATGGTTTTATTAGCAGAGTTAATCCCATTGAAATGCTCATCCCATTATTTCCCCACAAAGGCCTGCCCTTGTCGTTGTGATATACATCAAACCATGTATGGAAACTGAGGCCACCCTGATGTGGTCACCACTACAGACTGGATGATGATCTGGTTGTCATGTTTTGCACTGCTGGGCAACAGAAGCATGTCACAACAGCATAGCTGAAAATCAGGGTGCATACATGCCTCGTCTTAGAATAGAAGCAAATGCAACAGAGGCGGAACTAACCAATATGATGACAACACTTAGCTGTACCTTACAGGATTTAAAAACCTCTTATCCAACTTGTTAGATGTAAAGTGCTTTGAAAGCCGGAAAACCACTTAATTAATAATTGTTTACAAATTGGGTGATATTTTCTCCTCAAATTTCTGACATGAAAAATAGTTTTGCAAGACTTAAGTTTAGTCTTCTTTGGTTCAACTTTTGGTTTGGAGCTTTGGCTAATGCTTTACACTTTAGTCACAACTACACTTGGTAATTTATATGTATTTACTGGATAACTGACTGGAGAGCGTTTGAGGGGTTCTCTAGAAGTGAAAGTAGGCTAATGTTTTAGCAAGCATAAATGTTTATGAAACATTTTACATTCCTTTGTTGTGACAGTGTTACATTTTTGGACATGATTTGGGGAGAGAAAAGTGGAGAGTTCTTTTGAAGGACACCGCTGAATTAAATCTTGGTTTCGGATGTAAATGTGAGAGTTTCGAGGCACTGGTGCCTATAGTTTATTTGTTTTAATGTGGTCAATTAACAATTAGACTACAAACATTGAACTCGTACACAAATTTATCTGACAGTTAAACTAACGTGGGCGAACAGCACAGAGAAGCAGTACATAGAGCTGCCACCTATCAGCAGGAAAATCTAGCCTGACCTTGAGCCTAAGTTTCCATGGTCCCTCCATGCCTCTCTCAGTCAACAAGCCCAAGTTGGGTTTATTGGTGACTAAACTGTCCATAAGAAAGAATGTGAGTGTGAATAGTGTTTGAATGGGAATGTGAGCGTGTGACCTGTGCAGGGTGTATCTTAGCCTTTCACCCAATACAAGCAGCTGACCTCTGCGACCCTTATTAGGCTGGTAAGCTGGGTTCATCCAAGAACAAACGCAATGACCTGAAATGTATACAGGCTAGATATTGATGAGTAATAACATATTTATTAATTTAAATAAATGATTAGGAAAGGAATCAAACTTTTGCATTAAGCGAAATGTGGCGTTTCATAGGCCTGTTAGCACGCTTGTGTTTGCAGAGCATGAAAACAAACGTCGTAAACATGAATGTTATAACTACTTAATACATTTGAAGTTTATTAACTGAAAATTTTACAAGTGTATTTTAATTAACATTATTGAGTAGTTATCATTATGTTAACATTATGAGTCTGTGAAAAAAAATTCACTAAGCAAAGCAATGTTTCTGTTTCAAGTTATGCAACATAGCTCTTTTAAGTGTAGCTAAATTAAACAGTTTTCAGAGCTGCAGTTGAGTGAGACATCATTGATTTTCTCAGCCTCTTTCATGCTTTGTATCATTTTAACAAGGTGGATTGTTGATCAAACATAGGTCCATATTTTTGCATATAGATGAACTGTGTGAGGGCCTGCCAGCACTTCCACCGGTTATTTTGTAACTGCACTTTTTTAATGTGGTTACGCTGTTCGTCCACATGTATCCAGAGCAAGAGTTTTTGAAAGCGCTCGTCAATGTGTAGGTGAATGCTAGCGATTCGTTTTCGTGTAGATGGTGTAATCGTGTTTATTTTAGTTGCAGTTTGGAGGAGTTATAGGAAATTGTCATCGAAGTAGCAGCTTTTGCTCAAAGAGCTCCATGGTAAATGGGGACAGAGAGAGGAGTCTCCATGCTACAGCATATCTTCTGAGATGTACAAGAATACACAAGAACACAGCATTTTTATGTGTTTAATAAATAAGCTGCACAAATGCAAAATCAAGAACAAACACAAATAGCACCAGTTTTGTAAAATAACCTTTTGAGCCTCAGATAAGTGAGGTATGGCTTTAAAACTTTAGTTTATAACAGATGTTCTTCTTATCTTTGTGTGAGCTGTATTTCTCAGTCATTGAAAGTAAGAAATGATGTGATTTGGATCTGAGAAAAGCTTTACGATTGGTCAAAATATCTTTAGGGTTGAGGCGTCTGCTGGCCTTGACTCCCTCTTTGCAGTGTTTTAAGAACTTTTTACCTGTTTTTGTGTGGACTGAGTTTTTTTTCGACCCATGCTCGTGTGGATCTGATTTGTTTTTGTAAAGGGGTTAAGAAAAACTTATTTAAAAAATAATTGGATACGTGTGGACATAGACCGACGAAGTTCTCTATACTTGAGACTTGACGTCTCCACAAGAAAGTTTATAAAGGGCAGTCAATGAGCTTCAGGGGGTCCTGAATGAATGTGTTCCTCAGAAAAATTAGTTGCTACACTTGAATCCAATTCCTTAAGCATAAATAAAACATTACATTTCCACTGAACTGCTATACTGTCTGAATGTTGCAGCTGGTAAGTGTGAGAAAGAAAAACTCCTGGGAGCTAAATTGGGTCATGGGCTTCTGATGTTGAAGGGCTTTTCTGTTTAATGCAGCATCATCTTAAAAATGTTGTTCCTGGAAATCATTTTGTTCACTTAAACAAGATAGAAAAAAAATACTGCAAATGCCAATATTAACTTTGCAAATATGTATCTTTCTCCTCCATACATCCGTTTGTCAACACAAACTTCGCTTGGATCAATAACACCTCTTTTATGATATTGTTCCAAGGGCAGCTGAAATATGCTAGCTGCAGGCCAACATAATCAAACAGAGGCTCGCCCCCAGATGAGTCAAAAAACTGAAGGATGAAAATACTGGCATGAAATAGCTAGCATGGTGAGAAACACTGCGAGCGGATAGCAGGCATGCCTCGGTTTATTCATGGGACACTTTACAGGATTCGACAATTCACTTAAGAATGCTCCGAGTTCATAAATCACACAAGGGGCAGTCAAATAGCTGTGGACTAGGAATATTTCTGTATTTTTGGGTTACGGTAGCTATGTTAGGTCTAGCAAAAGTAGACTCAACAGGAACTCTTATTGTTTGTATGTGTGCACATTCTTGTCTAGATATTTGGAGATTCCTCTGATTTCCACTCGTAGGTCTCAGAGAGTGAAGGTCAGTTTTTCTCTCTTGCTCTCTCTCTTTAGGTTGCATCTAGCCTCATACAGGTCGGTCTGTATTCGCCCTCTGACAGGCTCATGCATCATCACAGAACCGCTTCTGTTTGTTTGCCTCTGTGCCCGGTGTGTACAGAGCATCCCACCTTTTTCCGCTGCCAATGCAGTGCAAAAAGACATCCTTCCAATGACGTCTGTTACGTACGCTTCATTTCAAAACTGTCACATTGATTCCCAAACATGTTTGAGTAAATTTATAATACTATAAGACGGCATTAGCAGTTTTTGGAAGCTTTACAGCTTTTTTTTTTAAACTTAACTACACTTTTTCTATTCTCAATACAGACTCACACCTACAAAGCACAATTGTCCATATGGATAATTTTCCTCTCAAAAGTACATTTTGTTTTATTCATACTAACTCTTCATTTCAAAACAGGTCTTTCTCTGCACACACTTTACCAAAACACTGACTCAAAATTACTTTTTTGCATCAAAGAATCACAGTTATTTTCACTTCACAAGATACTTGCAGTCGATCAAATTACACCAGATTTCAAATACTGGCTATTGTTTACACTACAAAAACGACATAAAATTTTATGCTTTGGTTTATATGTTTTTGCATGTAAAATATGCAACCCATTTTTGGCACTAAACTTTTTTTTGGAAACTGTGAGTCTACAATTACTGTAATGTCACATTCTAAAGTATCGCAGTGAAAAAATAATGTTCATGTAATTTTTTTGCTAGAAAGTAGAATACTGTGCGTTTTTTTTTTTTCAAAAGATATTCAAGAATTGTTTTGTTCCTGGGTGAGTGCATTGATGATGT
This sequence comes from Danionella dracula, assembly GCA_900490495.1. Classification (NCBI taxonomy): domain Eukaryota; kingdom Metazoa; phylum Chordata; class Actinopteri; order Cypriniformes; family Danionidae; genus Danionella; species Danionella dracula. Next base: position 2,413,510 of record UELW01000189.1, read on the forward strand.
TATGGTTTGTCAGGAAGATGGCACACTGAGGTTCTGGAACTAGTTTCAAAAGAAAGGTGAAATATATTTAGCTTCACAGTCTCCAAGTGACCCTAATTAAGCATCCTCCCTCAGGAAATAATTCAACTGTTTGCTTCCAACCAGTCTACGGGATGAACAAGCAACCCACCTCCACCCTTTTCCAACTTGTTGGGTTGTTTCTGGGTCCAAGATGCCTAAATATTGGCTCTGGAACCCTTCTTTCTTCAGCACACTTAGTACAACTCTTATGTTGTATCAAATACGCTTGCAAAACGTAATACTAAAGGCTCCAAACCGTGCATTGAAAAGTGATCATAATTTAATCGATGAAACAGAAATAGGTGACATTATTTGTTAACACATGAGTTGTCCTGTTTTCTTCACTATGTGCCATTCTGTCTTGTATCTTGAGTTGGGTTGCACCTACACCTCTAAATTTGACACTCTCTCTCACAATGGCAGACTTCACATTCAAGAACATTTGTGAAGTTGTTTTTTGACGTAGGCAATGCTCACAAAAAATGCTGAAGAATCAACACATTTGAGTGTTTCATACTTATTATTTTACATGAAAGCAAGAGAAGCAATGCTTTGAGATTCATCCTTATCTTAAAAAAACTTTTTGCTTTTTTGTACTATGTTATGCAGAAAATTATGGATGCAAATTGCCTGGAAAATGGAACAACTAACTAAACACAGCTGGCTCCTAGAGAAACATCTCCTGCATTACCACACAGTTTGAATCCTCTGTATTGTCAGTGCTCGAGCTTACTGTGTATTCCCTGCATTGCAGCAGGCGAGCCCTTCACCTCATCCCTGGGTCAGAAGTTCAGACAGGTGAAGCTGCTGCTTTGCTCTACACAGGTGTGTTTCAATAAGCCTCTTTCACACACACTCACTTCTCATCACTCACCTGAGCCTGTTCTTCATTCAGCTTGAGTCACTTGACTCTTTCCAGGTAAAGGTGCTGAAAGGCACTGGGTGAGGAGAAGCACCCACCTCGACTTCTTCATGGGACAAACTCTCAACAACACAACTGAGCACTGTCAAAGACAAGATCTCCAGGTGTCCAGGACATATGAGCTGGAACACTGGTCTTTACTTATACTCTGTACTTATCAAGGTGTTTTCCAGGCATTAAAATGTTCTCATCTTTCCTGCAATCTCAAAAAAGGGGGTAAATGAAAGACATTTTAAAAAAATGATTGATGTTTTTTTTTCAATACAGTTGAATAAATCTGATACTCATATGTTAGCCCATGTGAAAGCACAAAAAAGTATTTATTTTACCTTACATAAAACCCTTGAGTGATGGATCGTTCATTATTAGATTTAGCTATATTAAGACACAAATGTGTGCATAATTAAAAGTGGGATTCTTTCAGTGGCGTTCATTGACCAAATCTTCTCAGCTCTGTTAATACTTTGCCATTTTGACTATTTTTGGCTGTCCAGTAACAAGCTGCCAGTGTGAATATAACTGATTGCACTTAGTTTTAACATCAAAATATTTCTCTAAAAAGATAACCACAGTACATAGCACATCCATAGTTTTATCAATGGAATACATTTGATTCGTTCAGGTCTGGACTAGAAATATCATGAGGTTCACTTAAAAAAAACAAGCAGATTAACAATTTAGGATTATCTATTAATCCATATTTTGTTCCCTGCTCATTTACATAGTAGAAGTACAGAAAATTTTATCTGGAATAGTTTTTTCAAATCAGACATGTAAATGACACAATAGTTTTTGTTTTTGAAACTGTCTGGGTCAAAACTGTTTGTTTTTGGACTGTTTGAGGAAACAGCAAGGTTGGAAGAAATGTTGAAAAGCAAACATACTTTTAAAGACCGGAGCTTGTCTGCGCCAATGGCTTTTTTGGCAATGCAGTGCTGCTCAATGGGCTCCCCTGTCAGCTGTTCGCTAACAAATGATTCGCTATTCGCTGACTTTTCGCTGACAATGGTTAAAGTTATTGCTGTAAGTAAGTTTTTAAATACATATAGAGAGAGCTGACAGGGCAGCCCCCAAAATAAAACATCAGTAGGAGCTAGCATAGCAAAGTATGGACAACACTAAGGTTTGAGGTGTGTGTCTATTTTGGGGATTTCAAAAGAGAAAATTGGATCTCAAAGATTGTGTACAGCACCCTTAAGGTTTACATTCAAAGTGTGAGTCTTAAAAAATACTATTATGTGATCCAAGAAATAAATCATTGATTTCCTAATTATTTTACATTATTATCACATTCGTGTCCTGTGTGTAAAATTATGGAAATGCTAAACTGGTTTAAGTGGCCCATCAACAGGTCAAAGATCTTACCACTGTCAAAAAAATCCTTTGAAATGGCCTTATACTGGTTTAAAATTGAATATCAAGATCTAAATGTTGTGCCATTCACATTTCTGTTACACTTTCTGTAGTAATCAAACTCAAAGTTTTAAATTCTCTTAGGTTCAATCAAAGCTGGGCATATACATTAGAGCCTTGACCTTATCTCATATTTGAAGAAAATGCACCATCAATAATTTTTCTCCCTTAATTTTCTTCCTGCTTTGGCGATTGATCAGCTGATACAACTTCTAGTTCGAGTGACCTGAGTTAGATTTCGACTGTGTTACTAATTGCAAATAATTCTCTCCCCTACTGTAAGTCGCTTTGGACAAACGATTCTCCCAAATGCATAAATGTAAATCTGAGGGCTTTGTATGTTTAAGATATTACTTACAAATAATGGGATTGAAGGAATATGTTGTTAAAACCAAAGAAACATTCGAAGTAAGCTTAAAGGCAATGTTTTGTTTCTGCTCTTGGAGGCTCAAATATGTTGTTATGACAGCAAGAAACTCAGGCAGCATAACAGTTTTATCAGTGGAAAATCTGGGTCACTGTAAATACCAACAGAAAAAAATGTAAACTCTTTTACAGAGCACAGGCTAATGTTTGTAATAGTTGTGAAGGCAAAAGAACTGGGTGGTTATCATGGGTAAGGGTTTTCAGTATGCAGTTGTTGCTTATACTATTTCAAATATATTTGAAAACAATAATTTGCTAAGATTAACTTAAACAGTGCCAGCCAGGGATTTATAAAAAAAATGAAGGCACTTTAACATGTGTGGATTATCTATGAAGAATCAAAAAACTGAAAAATATAGGACAAATGCCAAAAACTCCGCCATGCAGCATATTTAACCATTGTAAAGATGACCATGAATATGGAAATTACAAGAACGATGTAGAAGTAAAATGCTGTAGTTGTGGAGGTAATAATAGCATAGTTTACAGGGGGTGTAAAGTAAGTACAAAAAAGGAAAAGACCAACAAGTAAAACCAAAAGTAGTAAACGCAATCAATGACAAAGAAAAAAAATGGCAAGAAATGAAATTAAAACAAGCATCAAACATAAGCAAGAAAAACAATAAAATTATGTGTAATCAACTTTACAGTTCAAACTAATAAAAGAACAGAGAGAATGAAAATTATAGTTGGAAAAAGGGGATTGAAAGGGTAAGCGGGGAAGATATGAAACTATAAAGGAGAGCAGTCTAAATGACAATTAGTTCATTACAACCCAAGAAGTCTGATGATAAATGATAATGATACCTGAAAATGTGATACCCCCTGGAACATTATTCTTGAAGCAACAGACAAACGTACAAAGTGTATTTATATCGGTAATATGTTGAAACCTTTCCTGAGAACACCTTCTGCCATGGGGTGGTGGATGGACCTTCCTGTTTCTGTTCAGCATTGCTTGGTTGAAGCATTCCAGGAAACGAGAAACCCGGGGAGTCGGTGGATTTCCTCTTTCTTCCTTGGAAAACTGTGACCTGTGGAAGCTGCTGCAGTTAGTCACAATAGATGATGGTTTCTGGAAACTATTTGTATGTTTAATGCCAACCCAACATTTCAAGTAAATATTTTTTCATTATTTTTAAAACTATGTTGTCCGTGATTACAGTCTACATCTGACTAAAGTTTTTCTATTTTAATCTCTGTGATGTTACTGTGGTGGTGTTCTGGGTAAAATAATGAGCTTAACTGTGTGGGGAATAAAAAATGTGTAAATCATTTAAATTAAGCAAGTTTGAAGAATCATAAATAAACTTATAATCTTCATTTTTGGTGCAACTACATATTACCTTTTTAAAATCCTGTTACATACAGAGATCAAATAAAGAGAGTAACCATCTAACCACATAAAGTTGCCTAAAGTTATGTCATCTAAACAGGTCCTGCAGAAGTATTGGTGACACCTGCTGTAAGTATCCTAAACTACCACCCTCTCAAACTAAACCTCATACATTTACTGGTTAAAAATAACAAATCCTCTTTTTAGTCTCTTCCTGTTTAAAAAAATAGCAAATATGTAATGTTCAGAGTGTAAGAGGAGTGAGTGATCTCATTAGATGTCAAACCAAATGGCTCAGAATGACATCATGTGAAAAGGTTTCTATTTAAAGACAGTGTTAAATGTTATTTTATTTATGCCTGCTCATATAACAAGTTAACCTCATGCCATTTGATGAGCATCAAAGAGAAAAGAAGTCATGGAAATTCTTTAACACCGAACCACAACTGAGGCTCCTGTAGAATAATAGGGTATACAAAAGAAAGAAATGAACATGCTAAACCATACGGGCTTCCATTTTTATAGGTCTACTTAGATTTAAGTGCTAATAGAAAATCCCACTTGCATTTTTCTAACAAGGCCTAAAATACTGTTTCAGAAGGACCTCACATGAAGATGGAAAAAAAAACATATCATTCTTGTGCCATGTGGCTAACACATAAATAATCACACATACTGTATAGCCATTTGGGTTTTCCACAGATCAGGTCAGATCAGGTTAATACGGAAAATATAAAACGCTTCTGAAACAAAGAAAACTTTCCGTTATTTGCTGTAAGAGTGCTGAACCAGTGCATTATGTTTACTGCTCATTCTCACGCGAGCAACCAATGCATTCTTATCTTCGAGATCTGAGAACTTGAACACTGTTCCAAAAGCATGTGCAGAGAGTGAAATTAACAGAACACTGGTGCTGCATGTGCTCATGTGTAACTGTTTAGTGTTCTAATAAGAAATCAGACAAACTGTTTAATTTGGTCTTAACTCGGTTTAGTCAGACGAAGAGTTTGTTCTTCACAGATCTGAGATATCTGATAGATATAAACAGATGCTGGTTGTGAGCACCCCTGCACAAACACAAAAGTTAATGAAAGATGAGTCAAGAATCAGAAACTTCTTTTTTTTATATCTGTATGTTCTTTGAACGATTTGTTCTCATGGCCTTATTTTTAATAGAATAAATTGATAAACATTATATTATTTTCTGAAAAAGGATCGCATAAAATGTTAATTTGGCAACTGAGACAGATCATAAAATCCCCCCCTAACCCCCCAGAAAATCAAGTTTTACAGTCTTTTAGTTGGCTATACATTCTTTAAAAGATGGAAAAGGTGAGATTATTGATATCTTGGAAGCTTGTCTAAGATGCTAGATGCAGAGGAGGTAATTAACTAGTTACATTTACTAGCATTTACTTGAGTACATTTTAGGTTACTATTTGAATACTTTGGTATGTTTTAATGTTACAGGAGTCCTAGTTTTGTAGTTTTGGCCACAAACTTACAAGTAAAGCATATATATATATATATATATATATATATATATATATATATATATATATATATATATATATATATATATATATATATATATATATATATATATATATATATATATATATATATATATATATATATACACATATATGCGCTAGGCATTGTATATGTAACTGATATATTAATGCCAGTGCATAAGTGCAGACGCACCTTTTTTGTAGTAAAAACAAGATTGGCAGTAAAACCTTCAGTTTCCACTCGTTAATTGCAGCTCAGATATTAATAAAAATCTAAATATGCCAGTGTTGGCAAAGACCGTGGAATAAACGTAATATACAACCGTTAAATTGTATATTGTGTATTGTTGTATATTGATTGAAGAACCGCACGACTATATAGATCTATATTCATTTGGTCTCCAAATGAAAATGTTTAATTATTTAAAATTACATAAAAACTAAGTTATTGTACGTACTGACGTCACGAGTAGTGAGCGGCCTGATTGGTTGGGAGAGCTTGCGCTCAGAGTTGAAGGGTCAGCGCGTGGTTTTGGATGTTTAAGCGGGTATCAAGTGAAAGCCGATAGGTGAACCAAATTACATCCTTTCATTTTTACAGGAAGCAAAGAAGCAACCTAGATGTAGGACAAGTAGCGAAGTTTTTATTTAAAGCACTTGAAAGCACGTGTAACTTTCTTACTGGAGCCAGTTTGAGCTCAGTTGGGTTGCTAAGCTAACCAAGTTTTCGCGGTTGTTTTGATTGAAGTCTTCTTACTGTCTAACTTGCAGCAGAGCACAGATCATTAAGTTCTATCGCGTCTCATCTCGTTAAAGTCTTTAAAATAATGGCTGAAAGACCCGAGGACCTTAACCTTCCCAACGCGGTCATCACACGGATTATAAAAGAGGCAGTAAGTTAACTTTGTTTTCCTTCCAGTTGATACTGAGCAGAGAAACAGTCGTGATTAAAGCGGCACTGTGTAATTGGCCCTAATATTTAATTATTCATTCGAGAATCGTGTACATTCAATCACTGGGCAGCAGTAACTTAGTCCAGTTAGATTATTCAATTTTAAATAGCTACGTTACAGCCCTAAAATAACATGTACCATAGGCTTTAGTTTTACGTTGTTCCTCACCTTTCAGTCTTTAAAGTTATCTATAACCTATAGTTGGAAACCGTTGGCCACATTCTATTTTTGTTATTGCAGTACCAGTATTAGCCACAAGCATGTGTTCTCTCTCTTAGCTGCCAGAAGGAGTCAATGTGTCTAAAGAGGCTAGAAGAGCAATTTCTCAAGCAGCAAGTGTTTTCGTTCTCTATGCAACATCTTGGTACGTAAAAGCCAGATTCTGCTTTTATTTGTGCAAAAATCAACCCCTGAAACCTTATCTCTCTTCCGTTGATCCCAGCGCCAACAGCTTTGCCATAAGAGCCAAAAGGAAGACTCTCAGTGCTGGAGATGTGATCTCTGCTATGGAGGAGATGGAGTTTGAGCGCTTCTTGCAGCCTTTGAAAGAGGCACTTGAAGGTAAAGCTTGAGGTGATGGTGTTTACGAGAGGGTGCTTGTGATACAAAACAAACAACTATCTTTGTTACTTAAGAAGGCAAATGTCTTTGGAGTTGATGAATAGTATCAGCTTCATCAATCTGGAAACCCGGTACTAGTGGGTCCAGCAGGTTTACTCATGTAAACTGTCGTCTGTGGGGACCCTAGCTAGCATCGCAGCGGAGTGAAGGGGATGCTGCATTGTAAAGAATCATCTTCCAGATGATTTGAGTTCTTTGAGAATTTTTATGTAAAAAGTAGTGTGTACAGTAAGTGCATTGTGAGTTTATACATGCAAGAAAAGGGTTCCTTAAATAGGTTTGCACACTTGAACCTTAGTTGATCCGTCAATACGTTAAATAATATTAAAGGTGATAAAACACAGTCAAATGTGTCCGATTAAAAAGTTAAAAATTTTTGCTAGTAGACTGTCAGCAATTTCATGTACATTTACCTCACACAGGAAGAAGTGTGAAATGATCTTAGTTGGTTATATGAAGTTATTTTACAGAATGCTTATGTTTTGTACTCATCTACTTTTACTAAAATAAGTCTAATTTTAGTGGTATTTAAGATTCTGCTATGGATTTGAATATTTTTTTAATTGATGCATTTGCTTTTTTCAGCATACAAAAAAGGTCAGAAAGGCAAGAAAGAAGCATCTGAGCTAAAGCGCAAGGATAAGAAGAAAAATGGTGTAGAAGATAAGAGCAGAGAAGAAGACGAAGAACACATGGAAGAGGAACAGGAAGGAGAGAATGAAGCTGAGGAGGAGGATGTGGAGAATTAATTACCTCACCACTCTTCTCAACCCTTCAAAAGACAAATTAAAATGTTTACTTTCATAATCAATTATTTGTATTTTTACATTTGTAAAATAGTTTTAAATGAGGGTAAAAATGTGAAGGTAAAGTAAGAAATTGTTAATTGCGAAAGTTTGTTTCATTAAAGGATATATGTAGCATAATTTTTTATTTTAACTATCATTATGAAATTGTACTATGTTTATTTTTTTTACACTATTTGTGCTTACAGAGAGTGTTAACTTACTACATACATTAAGTAAAAAACCTTTTAAATATAAATATTTTTTTCTATATAACAATTGATAACATTTACATTTGAAATACTAAACCACGTATGTAAACATGAATATTAAATACACATTTGTAAATAGTATCACACAAGAAAGTTTTTTGCCAACTTTTATTTATTTAAAGCTCCATTTTTTTACTCCTGCAACACACAAAAACAAAAAGAGTTATAATCAGTGAAATGTACCAATTAATTCAACAATCACTTTATGCTTACAGCAGGGCACTCGACTGCGCCACTGTTGATGTCATCAATGACATCATGAGGAGGTCGACCATCAATAGTACAGCCCACAGACTGAGCTGTACCCAAAATCTCTTTAATGGTACCTATAACAAACAAAGGCCACCAGATTACATTTCCCGCAATTAATCTGGCACAATTAAAGCATGTGTTCCAGGCCTTTGGCACAGGGGTAGTCACTGAAAATAACAGCCCTGCTTCCTAGAGCTGGGTCAATATAAGCCTTCTCTGGACAGTACAGAGTCACTCAGACACGCACAGTGGCGGAAGGCTAGTTCCAATGCGTAGGTGCAGATGCTTACCGGAGAGTTCCCTGGCAATGGACCGATGCCTCATGACACGAGCAATGCCGACAATCTCATCAAATGTAACACTCCCAGAGTGCTTAACTAGAAAAGAAGCATAAACAATATACTTGTATTCATATTGCAAGGAACAAACTGAAAAACAAATACTTTTAGAAAAACAAATGTATGGCTTGGGACATGCCTTTTGATGCGGCCTGTTGCTAATGCAGATGTTTTAACAAAGCTTAATAACAGTCCTGATTTAACATAGGAAAATATTGGCTGATAATAATACTGCTTTTCTCTGTTCATTCTCTATGACAAAAGGGGAAAAAATAAGACAACCCTCACTTCAATATGTTTGTGTAAAATGTAATTCAAAATCAAACTCATTTACACATAAAAAAAAAAAACTTGCTCAGCTAGACTGAACTTGTTCCAGGCCTTTCGGCACAGAGCTACCCATCAAGCAGGACAGTCCTGTTTCCTAGAGCTGGGTCACTATGAGCCTCCACTGGACAACGCACAGTCACTTCAACAGACACGCACTGTGGCGGGAGGCTCATGGTCAGTAGTTAGAAACTGTGACTACACACAGACACCATGTGTTGTGGTGAAGCACAAGGGCACTCACTGTTCTTAACCTTCTTCCGGTCACGAGGAGGTTCCTTCAGAGCCTTGATAACCAGAGCAGAGGCAGATGGGACCACCTCAATCTGAATGAAGACCAAACGTTTAACATCAAAAGATTGAAGAACAGAGAAGGATCAATCTTCAAGCTTAAAGCCGTACAGCTGCTTGTCTGTTCTGGATGGTCAGCTTCACAGTGATGCGCAGGCCCTTCCAGTCTCCGGTGGCCTTTGCGATGTCATCTCCCACTTTTTTAGGGGACTGTGGAACAGAATTCAAAATTAGCCTATGGCATTAAACGGTTTCAATTATCCCTGCCATGAGAGGGTTGTTCCAGGTCTTTCGGCACAGAGTTGCCCATTGTTTTGAGGCCACACTGCTTCCTAGAGCTGGGTCACTATAAGCCTCCACTGGATTGTGCAAAGTTACGTTAAAACTAGCACAGTGGCGGGAGGCTTTAAACTGTACATTTATCTGAAAATGGCAAATACTGCTTTTGTGCCAATTATTTACTATATATTAATACTGATTATTCTGACTCAAGATAGACCGTACTACTTTATTGAAATAAGCATCGTGCACATTACCATCGACACTTAAATAATTTGGTTACACACCAATCTAAATGTTATCCTGGGGATCTCTGTTCTAGAAGTTTTTCCAAGACTGAAGTATGGCTATACTTACTTTAAATGGTGTACAATAGTACTTGTTTAACATAATAATGCTTAAAAATCCCCAGGTTTGGGAAAGTTTCACATGCTTGTATTAAATTCTGTTAAAAATGATGTTTTAACTTCGTTTTATTACATGGCTTTATGCACCCTCAGTATAATGAAAGCATAAGTGTTACTAAAAAACTTGCAAACTTTAAAAACAACTTATCCTCCATTAAGTGCAGTACGACACAAGTGCTCAAATAAAATGTGTGTCTATGCTTGCACGGTAGGCAAATCTCACAAGGTAGATGAATCTGACATTGCCAATGCAAGTTGTCAAGACACCTTTCTGCCAAGAGCAATTTTTTAAAGATTTTCAAGTGATTCAACTAACAAAAACAATGGCATTTGTGAAAAGCGCAACGCTAGACACAAAAACTAACGATTAAGTACCTATTAGTTATACTTACAAGACCCAAAGGGCCAATTTTAGGGGCCAATGAGGATGTGGCACCAACCTCTCCACCAGTACATCTCATGTACACTAAAGAGAAAAGTACAGTTAAACAAACTGGCAGTGATACAAAACTAATACATTTTTTGTCCCCCCAGACGTTGAACTTGTAACGCATCTAAAACAGAAATGTTGTAACTTGACACTAATTAAACGTCTAAACTTTTGGGTTGAAACGTAAATACATTTGTAGATAATAATCATATAGACAGCTTCAGGGACATGTATCCACTGATGCGTATGAAATATTGGAGCTTCACAAAGTTAAAGGTAGTAACTACGTTTAGATTTAAATAGTGCCGGGAACAGTGTCGCTTATAAAGAAAACCTTCAAAATCAACACTATCGACAAATACGGGCAAAAAAAGGTAACGTAATTGAATTTCTGTAGTTAAGAAATATGGTGTACAACAAAATATAGATGAATCCGCTTTCTTAACGTCCACAAAATATGTAAAAACATAAACGCAGGGTCTTAATTCTTTTTTTTTACGTCTCTTACAGCTCTACGCTGAATGGACAATTAAAGTAACGATTACATTGGGAGTGCTAACGTTATTCAAAAAACTCCACTCCCAAGCGGATGCTAATGTTAGCATTACGCAGTACATCTTAATAGCGCGAAATCCCATCCTACGTGATACTGATTTTTCTCAAGATGGAATTCGTGTCAAGTATTTTGATAAGCTTTCCCTCGAAGAAATAGACCCTGTTGGTTAACATTACATCATTTGTTAATACATCCGCGGGAGAGCTGGGCTCCACGAGTCTTTCAGCCATGGCCGCCATGGCACGTGCAAACTATCCACCGTATTCCCCAAACGTACCGACTTTAATCTCGGTAGGGTCGAATTTAGGAGGCATGGTGTTTCAGACGATGTTTAAAGATCACTTCTTGGAAGCTTGTGAGGGTGTCGGATGAACCCGAATTCGGGACGACCGAAAATTGTTGCACCTTCACCGCTAAAGTGAAAAAAGAAAAGGCCGAAGAGTGTCTGGGCCGAGAATTTATAGGCTGTAGATATCGCGAGAACTTGTCGACCTTTCACGCTGCGGCGACGCATTACGTCATTCACAACATCCGTCAACATCTTCCTGACTGCATATCATTCGTTCTCTGGTTATGTTACTAACGCTAAAAAGAAGCGTTGTTGACGTTATTATTTTACAAAATGTATTTAGAAGCACATCAACAATCCATGTTTGTATGATTAATGAAATCCGCTGATCTGACATTCATTCGAGAAACGTCGCTTAGCAAAAGGTAACGTTACGATGTTGTCTGTTTGAGCATATTTTATTAACGTTATCCAACATGTGTCAGTTTTGGTTATTTGTTTTCATATTAACGTTATATGTTAGTATACGCCGTGCAACATTGTTTGTGTTAATGCCCTTTTTAGGTTGTTCTTCTTGCTCAACAACAGTTGTCACGCCAACAACAGTTGTCCAGAGGCGTTTGTTTATGTTTTTGGGTTTTCATCTAAAAGTTGAATCTTATTGGCTTCGGGATGTTTCTGTTCTCTAAAAAGAAGAAACCCAGTGGCGATTCCAAGAAACGCCTCGAGAATCAGCTGTGCTTGGTGAGTCGTTCATTGATTTACACTAAAGAAGAAATAACAACACCAGCACCGCTTTCATCTGCTGCACTGAATCAGATCTCCTAATAACACATACAATACTTCTTTAGGCCAAAGAAGCAGGCGCTGATGACATTCTTGACATTTCTGGCTGCGAGCTCATTGAGGTGCTTAACAGAAAGCCAATTCATCGTTTACATTTTGAATACATACTGATCTGATGCTTGGTTCAGTCTGTAAATCTGATTCATTCTCTTCAGGTTCCATCCTGTGTCTTCTCTATGTGCAAAGTTCTTCAGAAGAAAGTGAGCAGTTTCTACGTAAACTTCTAAATCTCTGTTGATGATCAGAGGAACTCAATATTTTACACTTGTTTCCCTCTTGGTCTGTAGGTACTAATTCTTCACTCAAATGAACTGAGGGCAATTGTTCCTAAAGGATGCTGCATAAGTGCCTTAGCAACTTTAAAGGTGAGCGAATCTGTTTAATATCTCATGCAGTGTCAAAAAGTCTATCTTTATCTTCTCTACAGTGACATTTTCTCTGTATCTAATATCAAGGTGTTGGATCTTCATGAAAACAAGCTCTCGTCTCTTCCAGATGACATTGGGCAGCTGGTGTCCTTGCAGGTGATTATGTCTTATGTGAAACAGTCAGAATGCAATCCTTGATTCTGATAATTGGCAACTGTATTAAACAGTTGACAGCATATATATTATAAGATCCTCTTTTACAGCTCAGTTATTTACAGTAATTTTTAAATAATCATAGCTATTAATTATTATTATTCATTATAGCTAAAAACCATGTTTACTCTGACTCCTGACTCCCTTACGTACATTAAGATATATATTGCTTGACCTTCATGACAATTCAGAGGGGGGATTTGTTTGATGAAAAAATTATAATTACATTTTGTTTAAGTTATATTAAGATTTAAAGTTTTGCCTAGTTAAGGTTGGGGCTACTTGAGAGTGATCCATTCATCAGTACTGAGGTTTCGCTCTAGTAATTTACGCTTTCCTTCTCATTTTGGACTTGATGCTCTGCAAAAAAAAGTACCTGCTGAGCACCCACACTGTAGAACTTGAGGGGTCACATTATTACAGCAGCCCTCTTAATGATCCCGAGTTAATTAATGTTAAGCGATGACAAGTTAATTTATGTTTATGGAATGATTTGGAAAAGGAGAAACTTTCAAAAAAGCAGCCTTTTGACGAAGAGATAAAAACAAGCATAATATGACCCATCTGATCCAGCAGACAGCAAATGACATCATAAAATCCTTTTTTAAATTTATTTTCCACTTCAGAAAAAATACAGTGACTGTTCAATGAGTTCTGGGGTTGGATTTGTCAGTTTTTCCCAAATGAAGGAGACAGAGCAAAACAGAATCAGAGCCACAAGTAAAAAGTTTTTCTTGTGATGTCAGCCTATAAAGCTGTATCTGGCTTTCATTTCGGTGATTTCAAATGTCAGAGGCCGAGAGAATGAACTGTATTTCTTTATTATCTTAATTTTTTTCTTATTGTCATATGTATTGATTTAGCATGAAATTATTTTTAAGGTGCTGAATGTTGAGAAGAACAATATCAAGCAGCTCCCAGATTCTATAGGGAATCTAAGGCATCTACAGACACTGGATGTGAAAGGTCAGTTTTGTTGATTTTACCAACAAAAATTACAGATGTTTAGAAGTCTTACATTTTACTAGTATTCAGTAAAACATACAGGCTTTCTTGATTTTATGGATACAGGAAATTGCCTTACTGTGCTACCTGAATCTGTGGGCCTCATGAGCAGTCTACGGACATTGGACATCAGTGAGAATGACATCAGAGAGTTACCCAAACAACTGGCCAGTGCTCGGACTCTGGAGGTGCGGAGTTAATATTCCAAGTTTCTAAAGTATAAAGGTAGAACACACTGGCCCTGTCCCAGTTCTCTTATTCAATGCAGACTTGTGGATTTGATTTGCACATTCTCGTGAAGCGCTAAGCTCCAAAGGGTCTCCTAACTTCCAGTTTTATGCTCTGAAGTTTGCACATCAGTGCCCCCGTCATTCGGTCTTCAGTGAAGACTGCATCTGCACAGCCTCACACGTCCTACAACCCTTAATTCTTTGTGAATGACCAATCAGACAAGTCATTTTGTTTAAACCCACAGGAATTTAGCAGGTCGGTAAAGGCATTTCCCAACAAGTCTTTTTTTTTGTCATCAATTTGAATGTAAAGTTTACAAAACACTGTATTTATCTGCTTCAGCCAAAAGATGCACAACAAAGTCAGCAAATTCTTGAAGAAAGCTAGAATTGTTTTGGTGGTCTGTAGACAACAGCTAATGTTAAAGAGAACACATATCTTTGATACTGTTAGTGTAACATGGAGTGTACTCCAAAAGATTGAAATTTATGTTCTGTTTTTTTTAAGGGTGGGGGGGGGGGGGTGTTTAGGGTATTTCTATATATTTCGGCAACACCCACATCACAGCCAGTTGAGTGCGGTTCATGATTATAACAGTCATTTCTGGGTGTCACTTCATTTAATCCAAAATAGTTCTTTGGAGTGAGCCAGGTTTCAGTTAATCATTGTATGCCAAGGTACTTTCTGAGATTAATTTGTTTATGATTATGGCTTTTGTGATGTTTAAGTGTCCAAATTTATGTTTGTAGACTAAATATTTTGTAATCTAATTTTATATTGATCAGATTGTTTGTATTAAAATAGTGTTGTTTGTTTTTCTATGTTTTTGTGGTATGGACATGTTTTGATAGCAAATGTAAAATTTTTGACAGTTGTTCAGTAGGTTTCTGAGACGGTGCTCTACAGTGTTATAATGGAACTTTTTAGTCTGATGCTAATATGAACCCTAGAGATGTTATCTGACAGAAGTTTAGAGCCTAATTTGATTGGATGCAGACCGCCGTAAGGACAGAGGAGATTTGGGCGCTCCCAGAAGAGATTCTAGTTCTCACCAAATGGTAGCTCCTCTTCTCTTCAGAAGGTGGTGAGCCATCAATATGTCGACAGAGGGACAGAGTTCATTTAGTAATTTGGGTTTAAACAGCATTGTGTTTTGTGTACCAAAACACAAACACTGAGCAGTTCTTTTAGCAGTTTCATGTCTTCTCTCCTATTGAACAATGCTCTGTGTAATAACGATGGCAAACAATAACAAAGTTCTCTTCTGCAGCAACTGATGGTGATCTCTTTGCATTTAAAGCCATTGCAAAAGCTGTGGTTGATTAACAGCAGATCAAGTTGTATCGTAGCTGTAGTGTAAACCCCAGCAGAGGCTTTTCTACTTCCCAAAAGTCTTTCCCAAAAAATATGTCCTTAGAGCACCCTTGTGGACTTGTGGACTTTACTCACCTTGGGGCCCTTGACTCAAGTCCAGGATCTGCCATATGGGATAAGACCACTTTTTATAATCATAGAAACAGTCAAGATTTTCCCTGATTTTGTTTTCACATGTTTGTGAAATAGAGCCTGATCCTGGATGCACAAGTTATGAGCTATCCACCTGCATCAGTGTGCACGGGTGGCACAGAGGAAGTACAGCGCTACCTCTGCTCAGGTAAATACAGCATCTATCCTTAGTACTCCTTAATATCCATCAAGAATACTAGAAAAAAGACTATGGAAAAGTCTGGAAAGTCCTTTTTCTGATCTTTTTTTTTGGAACTAAAACACATATTGCAATTAAAAGATTTTGTGGAAGTTTTGCTTTTTTAATTAAAACAGCATGTTTGGTTTTGCTTTGTTCAGCAATGGGCTTGGAATATTGCCCTCCATCCCAGTATCTCTTGCCTGTGCTAGAGCATGATGGAGGGAAGATGGAGGAGGATTGTGTGGATGGTCAAGACACTACCTGGCAGGTCAGTCGAAATTAAAATCTAAAGACCTACAAAGCACCATCTGAAATATCCATTTAGGGTCCATCAATACTTATTCATCTGCATAAAAATAATAGATTGCAGCTACACCCTGTTATCGTTGTGGCATGACGGCAAATTTTAGAGGTATAAATCAGATTGTGCTAGGAGACGTTTGCATTTTAACTCTTAATGGTTTTATGCAATTTGGTTTTCTAAGAATGCAGTAAAGCTATCTTCTGTTCTCTCTCAAACCAGAGCAAGTTCATGGACTATGAGAAAAGAAAGGTTTGTTTTATTTGATTAGTTTTATTATTTTGTTAAATTATCTGGCAGGAATCATTAATAACACAATGTCCTTGTTTCTAGGAGCAGAAACAGATGGAAAAACTCATATTTGAAAAAGATCTCGAAGAAAAGCAGAGAGAGCATGCAAAGCTCCTTATTCTTAACAACTCTATCAAAGAGAACGTCCTGATGTCCGTCAAACTGGTAACCATTTTTAGTTAACGCCATTAATGACTTATGATGAATATATAGTCTGGTACAGGGCACCTGATGCCAGTACCTTACATTATCACTGTAGAGAGACTGTCAGAAATTTCTTTACTGTCTTGCTATGAGCAAACATTTTAGATATCAAAATCTGATCACTATTTAGTTTCATCCATGTCTTGATTTGCTCTAGTGAATTTGGGTGACAGCCAGAGATTTTGTTTTCACATGCTTTAGTTTAGTTAGGCAAAAACAATGCTCAAATTTAGATTTCCTTGATCCTTTGAAGCTCCCACCCATATCACTCTACGTTTTAAAAATGTTTAAAGCCCAGCGCAAATCTAGACTTCACAGATGCTTCAGAATTGCAAGGAACAATTCTGTACTTGTTCTGTTAACTTTGGTGTCACTAAGGACTGATGTTGACACAATTATTGTTTTCTCTTTGGACAATTTCCGTAAATACCCGGTTTTCTGTTGGCTGTGTTTGTTTTTGTTGAAATGTCATTTCGATGTAAACGTATCAGAGTGGATGACAATGGTGGAAATCATAATTTGTTTTAAAGTTTTTTTTGTTGTTCCTACATGTAGTTTCTACATGTTAACTGATTTTATTGTTTAAAATGTTTTTATTTCACTCAGGAGCAAGAAAGGTTGGAGTTGGGTGTTTCTAAGCAGCAGAAGGTTCAGGAGGCAGAGAGACTGAAAATGCTGGATAAAGTCAGACACGCAGAGAGTGCCGTCATGAGGCGCATCTCTGACCTGCTGCTTGATAACAAACGGTGAGTGAAACAGTGCTTTAACTTAAGAAATCCTCATCCTATTTCCTCATGATGAATCTGTGTTGTGTGATGGATGTGATGATATATTTGATGTTTATTTGATTACAGCCAGGAGAAAAGTGCTGAATTTCTGCAAGCTCTAGAGGAGGAACGGTAAGAGGAACCTACACTAAAACCAAACTCTAATGAATATGACTTCCTGGCATCAGTCCAGTAGTTGCTAAGTGATTCTGGCTCTATGTAATCAGATCTTTTAGAAAGTATAGAGTTACTGTCTTGATTGTGCTGGTACAAACATCAGTTGCTCCGTTACTTTAAAAGTTATGGCCATTTTAGTATGAGCTGTTAGTTTAGTACAGAATTACCACTTTTGTTTAAGATGATCTGAGAGGCCAATTTCTCAGTCGATTTTTAGCATTTTTTTTACACTGTATTTTTGGCCTTTGTTACGCCGCAGTTGTAAATTCTGAGTTTATCCATAAATTATTTGATCTGTGACTCATATCTGATTAGTGTGTTTTGACTTGCTTTAGTGTTCATGCTAATTGTGCTTAAAAGGGTTCTCTGCACCACATACGGTAGCAGCAAAGATGTACAATGTTGGATTATTCTGAATAATGGCTTGTTACAACTCATTTTAAGGCGAGTAGAGTGTGAATGGTAATTTAAGCTCAAAATGAAAAAGAGCTCCAACCACCGCCAACAAAACACCACACACAAACAAATTAAAATATGAAAAAGTAAAATTTTAATTAATGCAAAAACAAACAAACATTTAACATTAAAGAAGAAAAATGACTGGGACTGGCCAAACAAACAAAACCCACTACAAAAAATGAACCAATCCACCAAATTCCTTAACGAACAACAAACTTCCCTAAAAGTTTCTTAACAAAAAGATAGTCTTCAAGAAAAAAAATAGGCCACCCACCACATTAGCGGAACGATCCACAAATAAATAAATGGCTAACAGAATGATCTCCCAGAACTAAAGAACACCACCTCTTCTGAATGCGTGTCACGCACCAACCAGCCGACACAGACACAATCATCGATGTCCAAGCTGATTTTAATAACAATCACCTCCTGAACACAAAACATAAAGCAAACACAATACAAGACAAAACATTTTAAATGAAACTAAAGTGACCCAGGGCACATGGCTTTCTTTCATTCCAGGTAAAAAAGTAAAAAATCCTTACACACATATAGTATCCATTCAGAAAACTTTACCACAAACGAGAGATTAAACCTTATTTTTAGTAAGAAACTACAGAAATAGTTTAAGGACTGCTTGTGTATGATTGCTGGTCAATATTGACAGAAATGTTATCCAATTAGCACAAAGATGTCAGTTCACCAATGGTACAATCGCTTTCCAGTTTTCCTGAAATTGTTGCGTTTTCTGAATTGTTGTTTTGGTCTTTCAAATTGTTGTGTTTTCTGAATTGTTATTTTGGTTTTGAAATTATTGCTTTGTCTTCAGAATTGTTATTTTCCTTTTGATTTATAATTGTGTTTTTCATAAGTCTTTTTCATAAGTTATTCATTTATTATTGCACAAACTCAGAATTACCAGATACAAGTTTTGACTTGGAAAAAATGTTGCAATCAGGCTTAATCGGTACCATGAAGCAGGATTTTGTCAGTCCCTAAATACTCATCTCAAATTAAGTGCATGTTTAACAATGTGCACACAAATATGCGCAGGAATGGGAAGAAAATCTGGAGTTAATGTTACAGACACTAGTATTACGTCACTTAAAAGTTTCTTTTATAACCTCTGATTGGACAAACATAAACTTGCAATCTCTAATCCAGAGCATAGCCTGCTCCGGAGCAGGTTATCCGTGTGGCGTATGTAACCAGAGTGACAAAGAAAATCCTAAATCCTTTCATAGTACCCAAAATCCAGGATTTGATGGAAACCAATCCTAAATTTAGCTGGCTAACCAGTTAATCCAGCTTCATGGTGCAGGCCTCTGGAAAAGTCTGATTTTGCATCTGAAGTCCCATTCAAGAAATATACAAGAAATGGACTCTTAATTTTAGTTAAAAAAAAAGTAAATTATAAAGATCTCTGTTTAATAACTTTTTTAAAGTTTTTTGAAGTAATGATGAAATGTGAATCTTAAGAAAACCATTTTTTTAGTAAGTGTTGATGAAATGTGAATCTGAAGATATTTAATAATATGTCCTCTATCATGTTTTATTGTTGTATTTAATACACAACTGGATAAAATAAATGATAATTATTAACCAGAGAAAGAGAGAGAGAGAGAGTGAGAGAGAGAGAGAGAGAGAGAGGACTCAGAGAATGAGGAAAAGTAAAGGTTCTGCTCCTGTTGTGATTAGCGTTCGAATGGAGCAACTCACTGCCATCACACAGGAAGAAGCCAGCTCTCTTAGGAAGAGGGAAGTGGCAGGTGAGTTTCAGAAATCATTCATTAGTGAAATCGTTTCACATCCTCTAAGGACATAAGTGATTATAAAGGACATCATATTTGAGACTGATCATTAATATTTTGTGTTTTCAGATGCCATGCAGAGGATGTTGTCAGAGAGCTACATGCTGCGCTTCCTGCAGGAGGGAAGAGAAGCTAAAACAAAGATTCTGGTATCTGAGACATGCAAGAGGTGGTCCTTTGTTTTAGAGATATTCAGGAAATATGTCAAAAGCATGACTAATTTTTGTCCTTTTTCATTCTTTAGAATGGACAGTCTGGATAAAAAATTTGACCAAGTATTATCCTTGCAGCAGCTTGACAAGAGCAAAGCCATTAGTCAGATCCTTCAAGAGGTAACTCATATTCACTTTCCTTTCTATCTTGACTCTTTATGAGCTCTTGTATTGAGCTATCCATCACTATCTCGTTCTCTTTAGGAGGAAATGCAGAAGGCTGCGTTTGAAGCCCTACAGCTCCAGAAGGACAGTGTGCATGCCTATATCCGCAATCAGGTAGACTGGTTACGATTTCATCTAGAATAATTTATGGAAAATAACACCACAACACTTTGATGCACTATTGTTCACTTTAAGTTGATACAGTTTAAGTTGCATTCATTCATTATTTGGCTAAAAGTAGGATCCTGTGTTCTAGCAAGCCTATACATTTTAAAATGATGGAATATTTATTCCTAAATAAGACGGATATCCAAACATGAACCTTTTGCAAAACTGATTACACTCTGAAATCTGAAACATTTGCCTAATGCTCAAAACTTTTATATTTAAATACATTGTATAAAACACAAATAAATCGCTAGAGGGAGAACAAGCACTTTGAGTATGTTCAGTTCATCCTCAAGTCTCTGAATACGTTTTGTTTCTGGGAACACACCAACAAATTGGAGCTGGGAACTTAATAGAATAAAAATACTGTTAACCAGTCTACAGGTTGCACCATGTAGCTGACCAAAGGTCATCTTTGAAAGACCAGGAGACATGCGCTCACTTAAGTTCCTCCGGATCTTAAATGTCTTCAAATTTTTTATTGGTTTGAAAAATCATTAACCAACGTCTAAGTTATTGAATATCTGCTTTAAAAAAATTATTTAAGGGCTGCATTTGTCATTTATAATGTTTGTCTGAAATACTAATAAACATTTTAAGTTTCTGGTGCAAAAAAAAAATAAATCTATATTATTTAAAAAAATTGTTAACTTTAAAATAATTAGTATAAAATGTACTAGTGTGAATAGTTAATTATATATTCAACCAATGTACTCACTTTTTACCCTTTCCTATAGCATAAATATGAATTCTAATATTAGTCTACTAATATTTTGGGGGTTAAGTTGGTTACAGAGGTTGTATTTTTTAGCCCCAATTTAAAAGTTTCAGTGATAAATATAATAATAACTTTATTATTAATTAATTTATAAAACACTAAATCACAATTAGATGGTTTAAAAAGATTTACATTAGAGTAATATCACATTAGAATAATCACCATGATTCATTTTTTTTTATGAATTTGATAAAAAAAAAAGTTTGATTTGTACTACAAAAACTTTTATACAGACTATTTGGAACATGCATAAACAGTTCCAAACATTTATGACGGTAGTAACATAGAAGCCAGAGAATACCCAAAAAGAATTAATTTAAAATATATTTGAACGATATTGCATTATAATTAAATATATCACCTGTCTGAATTTAATGTCTATTTTGTATCTAGTTTATTTTGACCATTAGCTTGCGGTTCATATTTCATCATTATTACCATCCAGCCCAAATTTTGAGAGGGGCCTCGCTGCGACATGAATTGGATGTCAGTCAGGACAAATATGAACATCTCTGACAAACAACTTACCCTGACACACTGATAGAAGTCAGAATTCTAATTCAGGTCGCAGCAAAACTTTTTTGTATCTTTTAAGCTCAGCCTACAAAGCAATGTTGTTTAAAGCTGTTCTTATAGTCATTTAAAGCATTTTTGGTTTGGTTTAGAAAGCAGTATTGGTTTAGCCCATACTTCTCACATTCCACTTCACTGGATTTTTTGGTTTTATCATGGGCCATTCATACCATCGCTGTATGCTTGTATCCGTAGATTAAACTCATAGAGGCAGAGTTAATGCAGCTGACAAAGCTGGAGGTTAAGCGGAGGAATTTGGACACTGAAAACCTCCAGGTATGTACAATAGCAGCACTAGAGACTGTTGTGGTGATTTCCTTCATCTTGGTGTGAAAGAGGAGTGACCGTGAACACGAACGTTTCTTGTCACACATCAGATTGGTGTTTGTTTTGTCATAAGTCTATCTTTCATCCATTTCTTCCCATCCTGGGAGCTCTATGAGTTGTGCTTCAGTATGTTCATCGTTGCTTTTGGCTGTATAGAAATTGCTTTGAGTATGTGGGTTTAAACGGGTTCCATGTGTGGCAGGAGGAGCTGGCTGGCCAGAGGAGTGCTCTGACGGACTTGCTGCAGCAGTTACTCAAACAGAAGGACCAGAGGGAAGAGGAGCTCAGACTGGTTTTGGTGAGTCTCTAGAACTTTAAATTCAACTGGATCATAAACTGATCCTTTATAGGGATGGTTATATCACAGTTTATTATAATCATGGTGGATCAATAAGCTTACCAACATCAAAGATTTTCACCCCATTCACTTCTATTCATAAATGCATATTAGAATTTGAATCCACTCACTAGACCAAACAGTTACTGAGGGATTTTCTAAACACGATTGCCACCCAGTGGTGAAAAGTATTGGAAATTTGTACTCAATTACAAGTATTGCTGAAAATGAACTCAATTACAAGTAAAAGCAGTGGTGTTTAAGAAGTACTTAAGTAAAAAAAACTCTTCATAAAAAGTACTGAGTACTAGTTACTTTTTAGCTGGTGGTATTTAATGAATTAATTACTATACTGTATGTTACTATACTATAATTCATTGCTGAATCAGACAAGACCCAGGCAATAAAACACATTTTACGAAGCACATTTATAATCTTTGTAAACAGCATTAACAGAATGTAAGAACAAATTAGGATTTGGCTAATTAATTACTAGTCTGCGTTACAGTGATAATGGATTTACATGTTCTAGTTCTGTCTTGAAAGCACAATAATAATTTCAAAAATAACGTTTTGCTATTGTAAAATAATAATATGGAAACAGAATATAGTTTCAAATAATGTGTTATCTTATCTGTACAATAATCAAAAGACGGTTTTATTTAGAAATAGCAGCAAAAAGTTAATCTTATCACACCAGACACCACACAACACTGCCCAGTCCTAAATAAATAAGAAACAAATACATAAATATATAATTTAAAAAATATCACACACATAGTTTTGTTATATGATTACTTTGAATAGATGCAAAATTTTTGTAAGCCGAAATCACGGCACATGATTTGAAAAAAAAAACAGTAGAGGTCCTCACAGATGATCAACAAAAAATAGAAATGATAGAAGGTCCAAGAAAAAAGTGCTGTAGAAGATACAACACAGCTTCAGCAAGACTGTATCATGGTATACAAACTGATAATAAAGACAATTTTGGTCATCTTTGGATATAAGTTGTAAAACCCTGAAAATGTCCTCAAAATGGTTTACATTTGATATAAGTTAACGTGTGAGAATGCTGAACATATCACCTATATAGCAGAATACTTGAGAATTTTTATTTCCTGTCAATAATTTCGTGAATATTTACATAACATTAGTATAGAACAGAAGTTTTATAGCCACACATAGTATATAAATATATAGAATAAAATGTTTGTTTAGTGTTGTTTTTGTATAATATAATAGGATTTCCATTGGCTCAAGCAGAGTTTTTGTCTCTGCAGATGGAGATGGAGCGTAAGAGTGAATGCAATCAGCAGAACTACTGGATGATCCAGTATCAAAGGCTCTTGGATGCCAAACCACTTTCTCTGAGGATGCAGGTTCGATCAGATCTGCTCCAGACTTTGAGATGTTGAGTTTAAATCGCTTTTCCTGACACTTGGCTTGCTTTCTCATCAGGAAACCGCTGTGGACAGGGATCTAGGAAATCTGCTGTGTAAACTCTCTGCTCAACATTATCTGCCAATCATCGCTCACCACCGAATTACAGCTGAGGCCTTGAGACGCATGACTGCTAAAGATCTCAGGAAGGTCTGGCTCATTTACAACAAACTCATGAAGTGTTTAGTCTGAGATTTCATGTACTTTATTTATTTTTTTAACAGTTGGGGATCAATGAGGTTGGTGTGCAGAAAGCACTTCTCCACTGGGCCAAAGATCGCACTCTTTCTGACCGTAAGAGCTTTCTTGTGCAAGAAGGAGCCGTGATTTATGCACAGTCTAACATTTAACTTTTATTTTTTTTTAGCGTTGCCTAAATCAGTACGAGAGATGGAGGAAGATGATCCATCCAATCAAAACGGTCCACTTCCACATCAGCTCACTCCTCCACTGACTCCCAACACCCCACTCACCCCGACAGCCCCAAGTTCTGATCGATTCAGCTCGGAGTGTGTGGTCTGCATGGAGTTTGAGGTGAGAATTTTTTTTTTATTAATTTTTTTTTTTTTATTGTGATGACCAATAGAAATGGTTTCTGTAGTCCCAGGTGATCTACCTTCCCTGTGGACATGTTTGCTGCTGCCAGAACTGTAGTGAGGCCCTGCAGATTTGCCCTCTATGCCGCGCTTCTATTGATCAGCGAGTTCGATTGTACCATGGTTGAGGCTCTACAGAGGTCAGACTCATTCCTCGTTTCTCTCTTGCCCCCTCTTCCTGTTTACTGCATGGATACTTATCTAAAGCCTCACACATTTCCACTCTAATTAGCCAATCAGATGATCTTGACAGTAAGCAAAAAGACACTCAGTAGGAAAAGAATGTTGCGCTTAGAGCTTTTCGCTCTGATTGTATCTTCACCCAGCACTTGTGCCTTTCTGTGTTTACATAAAAAAATTGGATGCCTATGTTAGTAGACTACTTTTCAACACCTGACTGCCATCTTAAGGCTGATTTATACTTCTGCGTCAACTCTATGAATTGCCTTTGTGGAAGCTCCTCGCACACCCACTTGTCAACAAAGCATTTATAGTTTTTATAGTCTTTGCTCTGATCAATACTGGGTTGATAAGCAACTGCTAGCAAGCCAAAACACAATATATATGTTACCAAAAAGACAGATTTTATTTATCTTATCATAAATCGTTTCAATATAACTTCTTACAAACATTCTCTGCTGCTGTAGATGCACTGATTAATATCACAACGTGCTGTGATGACAATGCTAACTTCTAGCTAGCTAAAACTCAGCACGGATAACAAAGGAAGGATATTTACTTCACGTCAAAGTTTTACTTCATCCAGCGTTTTTTATGGAGTAAAAGCTCAGAAAGAGAGAGGAAGAGCTTATTTGGCTCCACTTCAGCCAATCATTGATCTCACGCACTGCGAAACCTTTACGTGAGGTTAGAAATTTTCAGATGTGCATGTAAAGCTTCACAGAGAGGTCAGCGCAAGGATACGTCAGCACGCAGACTTCGAAGAGGACAATTCGTCGGGTTGATGCAGAAAATCAGGCTTTAGTTCAGTATCACTGCAAAAACGCAGGACCAAACTAGTCTGGTTAAAAAAACATCAAAACATTTAAAAAAAATTAACCTATCCATGCTAATCGTGTTTGGGTTCTGCTGGGGCCTGTGCCTTATTCACATTAGGTGAAAAACTGGGTATGCCTTGGACAGGTCGTTATTCCATCACATAGTTTCAATATAAGGAGGTGGTGGTTGCAAATAGTTCTCCCTGTGATCGCGTGGGTTTTCTCCGGGTGCTCCGGTTTCCCCACAAGTCCAAAGACATGCGGTATAAGTGAATTGAATAAGAACGATTGCCCATAGTGTTAAAGTGTGAATGTGTGTGTGAATGTTTCCCAGCAATGGGTTGCGGCAGGGAAGGGCATCCGCTGCGTAAAACATATGCCAGAGAGTTGGCGGTTCATTCCGCTGTGGCGACCCCGAAAGGGAAGAAAGCCGACATGAAGATGAATGAATGAATGAATGGTTGCAAATATGGAGGACGAAAAGTGGCACAATTAATTAAATGAAACTTAAATGTTAAATGAGTATTACACTTGTTAAATAGCTAAATAAATAGGTGTTAAAAAGAAATAATTAAATATTAATGAATACATGTATTATTAATTAATTAAAAACCAATTTTCTTATAAAAACATTTCCAACTAGCTGTGAGGTGTTTTTATGAGGAGGTTTTTATGGCTGCATCTTTTCACTGGATACGAGAATTTGAGTCATGGATAATTGTGGTACACTATGGCATCATTACTTTCCTTCTTCTGTAACTACATTATGTCACTCCCAGTAAAGCAAACTTTTTGAATCCAGAAGTAAACCCAACCCCCCAGGTTCGGGTTAGGGTTATGAAGGGATTTCATTTTGAGTCCTATTAAAAATAATAATATTTTATAATCAATACATAATTAGAGTATACATAAATACTCCTCACTTCTACTGACAAAAAAATCTATTTTATGTTATGTTATGGTGTGACCCAGTGAGTGTCTAGTGACATATCCAGGGTGTACCTCAAACCTTTGCCTAATGTGAGCCGGTTTGGACCCTGGCAGACACCTGTGAAACCCATTCGGATTGATGCATCAATAATCAACTTTGAGAATTGGTGTAAAAATGCAAATCTATTGTTAGTTCTTCTTCTTCTGTAAACCAGAAGTGCTCTTATAAGCTTATACTCTCTTCTGTCACATGCACGATATGAAAAGGAATTAATTCTTTCTGAATATGAAAGTATGTTAATGCCATATTCATTTATATCATAAACATAGTCCCAAAATGTTGTTCATCAGCATGAAATTAAATATCATATAATCTTTATGTGATGCTGACGTATTCATGAACTGGACATAAAAATA
This sequence comes from Danionella dracula, assembly GCA_900490495.1. Lineage (NCBI taxonomy): Eukaryota > Metazoa > Chordata > Actinopteri > Cypriniformes > Danionidae > Danionella > Danionella dracula. The sequence continues at coordinate 2,440,285 of UELW01000189.1, forward strand.
TTTGCTGTGGAATTTATATTGTTGCAATATTATGACAACTTTGAAGCTTTTAGAATGTGCAATCAGTACATAATGTAAATAAATATATCCTTGCAAGGCTATGGTGGTTAGCGTAGAGGCTAATAGACTCTATGGGATGAGTAACCCTTCAATCTTATTTTAGTTAACTTGTTCTACACTATGGTATGGCTCATTCTGTTAACATGTTACAGTACTTTGTGGATATTGGAACCCATCAACTGAAATGCTGCCTGTTTATTTTTACCATCGTAAGATGTCCACCCATCAGACCCCTTCAAAATAAACATGAAATAAAATGGATGATTTCTGTTTAGTTTTTTTTTTGCCTTTCAAATATGACTGTGAAGTGTTCTAAATAAATACAAATGTAAAATATCATGTTTTAAATGGATAATGAAACCATAATGTGGATTATTGTTCTCCTAAAAACAGAGTTCAAAAAGAGATGGTCAGTGTTTTTTTGCACGCCACCAGATCAGAAAACCTGGTGTTTTACACAAAAATTACTTGCATCAGCCTCACACTGAACCCACGCATGATGTGGCGGGACGCCTGTCTTGCTCAGTGGAGCTTTCTTCTGAGTATAAAGTGTATTTTCCACATAGGTCATTAATCATAAATGTAGCCATATTTAATAAACAGGAAAATATTCTTACCATGTGTTCCATTTGCGTAATCCGATTGCAAAACAAGTCTAAACTTCCGAACTGCTTCTCTTCATGAGACATTTGATTAAAATGTCAGCACACATCAGCCTAATCACTGAAATGCAGATATATGTGGGATTAATATTACTGTAAACTGTACTTTAGTAAAGTTTTCATATCAGGAATTCACAGGGGAATAATTACCCTTCAAATTCACACTGTAAATTCTATTGAGGTTCCAGATAAAATTTTAGGTTCAGTTTAATGTGTTGTTGGATGTTCAAACATGTATGTTGTTGCAATTCATTGCCAGCTGAATATATGGCATTGTGGGTATTTGAAATATGTTAATATTAGCCAATCAGAGAGCCTCATGTGAGTTATTTAGAGAAGATCAAGCAAGACACAATTTAATCGGATCATTAAAAATTTTTGGCAAGTGGCACAGTAGTATAGTGGACCTATAACTGACCAGGTCCAATGAGCCGTTTTGGCCCTGGGCAAGCCCCTACATTGGCCTGTATGAATGTGTGTGATTGATGTTTGGTTTGCAAGTACAAGATGGCAGCCACATTCTGTCAGACCAAGGTATCTTATCACCACCAGAGTGTGAATGTGGCGTGAATGAATAATGCTCTTATCGTTGTAAAGCGTCTTTGGGCATTAGGAATGTCATATAGAAGTTGAACATGTTATTATTAAGAACCACAAGAAATACATTATTTTTCTTCAAAACGGTTATGTTTTTGATGCGAGTATTGGGATATCAATTCAATAGACCTTTATACATATTGTGCATCAACTAGTGTAATTCTTTTTAAAATGACTAACAATTCAATTAAAATAGAAAACAAATCATATGGTTGTCCATACTAAATAGTGTAACTGAAACGGATGACAGAATGTAAATGAGGTTTTGTCTGCACTCAGTTTCACATGAATTGGAATGTACAAAGAGAATCTGTATGACAACCAATGTACGAGTGCACATACAATCCCAGGTTTCTTAATATGCTATGTTTTAGTAAGAAATACACACAAAGGTTAATACTGATCAACTACGTCTGGTTTACTGGTGCAGTCCATATCGCTACCTATTACAACACCTATTGAGTAGACAAGTATGCTTCCTCTACTTCTATGTTATCTATGTCTGATTCCATGTCGCATTGTTCTGAGAGAAGCTTCAAGGTGAAACGCTGCAAAGAATCAGAGCCAAAGAACACAAATTGTTATTTCATCCACACTAATTAAGCAGTGCCTTTTAAATGTTTCCCGATTCTTCCTTCATCTGCTTGGTTACCTTGAAACTGATCCGGAGATTCTCAAGCACAGCATTCCCGCAGTAAGATTCACGAGGGTCAAACGCCTTCCAGAGAGCCTGAAACTCTTTAATCAGTACTTTTTTCACCTGAACATAAAGCATCAAACTGAATTGAAAAAATAAAGTGGCAAAGGCAGACGGAGCCATTTTTATGCAAAGCATTTATAACTTTCATAAATGTTAAAATTGAAGTATTCAAATATTTTCTGGTTGTCTATGTACTGTTGTGAAAATTCAAGAATTTGCAATTCTCCTTCCTTATCCTTTATAACTTCATTCTCATGCCTAATTTAAAGACGTTACATGAATTATGGTATTAAATGAGGATGTGCTGGAGTTGTCTTGTAAGAGAGGTATTTTTGAGCTGCAATCTGCATCCAAAAGAGCAGATGTGGGGGAAAGGTGAAATAAGTAGGGCAAATGTTAGCTCTGGACAACTGTGAGCCTGCCTGGTGGACAAAAAAGGTAGAGCGTATTATCATGACCAGGACACGAGTTGGACAGGTGTAGTGGCATGAAGACAAGACGTGGAAGAGGAACCAATAAACTGTTGAGTTTGGAATGCGTCATAACGGGTATAAAAGATAAAGACATGCACTGAGCGGACAGACGTGCCAGAGGAAGGCAGCCGTCTCCAGAGCCAGAGGACAGCTGATGATAGACGAGAAGGAAAGAAAAAACTTAAGATGATGAAAACAGTTTTGCTTTGAGAAATCAATAAACTTGTATCCACATTGGATGAGTACTATTTTACTTTATTATTATTATTATGTTTTGTATTGTATTTAAAAAGCGATTAATTAAAATAAATTTAATTGATTGCAATTACTGACTTTCGAGTTTTTGATTAAAAAAATTTTTTTATAAAATACTTTTTAATGTAAAAGCTTAAAGAAAGAACTAACCACAAAGGAGTCTTTTGACCAAGCTTTAAGCGTTTAAAGCTTAGAATTTAGGGCAGGTTCGACTTACAGCATATAATAGTTGTATAGGCTCTAATTATTGTGTCTCTTTTGGTGTGAATTAAGCCTTATTAATCTTCAAGTACCTGTTCTTGCAGCTCAGTTATCATTCCTTCCAGTCTCTTCTGCTCTTTCAGTGCAGCTTCACATTTCATTTGCCAGTCCAGTTCAAACTCTGCCTGCTAATGAAATCACGCATTTAAAATGTAAATACCAATCACCGATTTCTCTCTTTTAAATAATACAAATCTCCACAACACAGAGACCTGTTTCATGTGTGCACTTGTGGAATTTCTGGATTGTCTAAGCTGGACTAGGAGCTGAAACATCCCCTGGTGGCTTTTCTCTTCCTCCTCTTCTTGTTTCAGAATTATGCGCTCTCTTTCAGCCTGCCATTTCCTCTTCCTCTCTGACAGCAGCTGATAGCATATAGAACAACAGTGCAAACATCAAAAGAAATCAGTTGAACCAAACAATTCTTTACAGGCTACCAATACTCAACATACCTGCCTTAGATTGTCCTTCTCGGCCTTTAGATCTTGCATCTCTTCATCCATGCTTTGCACAAGTGTTTGCATCTCTTTGCACCTCTGCTTCTCTTCCCTCCACTGCTGCTCACTTTTTTTTCCTTGTTTCACAAGCTCTAAAATTAGACACTTTTGAGAAAATCTAATTGCTAAACTGAACAGAAAAATATATATTCTTGTTGGACGAAGTTCCAAAGTTTTTTTTTTTTTGTTAAATCTATCAGTGTTTAGCAAAGAACACAATGCACTTAAAAGGTGTAGTATGAAATTTCTGAAGCAGATGGTCCAAAACCAATGGAACCTTGTTCTGGATTTGATGATTAGCTTCGATTTCAGTTTTGTTCTGAAAGGACCTGAAGAAACCATAGTATGTCATAAGTTTAAAGGTGCTATTAGATATGTGCTAGACGCAGGGGTGTCCAACGTCGGTCCTGGAGAGCCACTGTCCTGCACATTTTAGTTGCAACCCTGCTGTAGTATGCATACTACTCTAATTCAGCCAATCAGAGGATCATAATTAGTGCCAAAGGTGTGTTTCATGATGGTTGAACCAAAAATGTGCAAGGGCTCCGGCCCTCCAGGACCGACGTTGGACACCCTTGTGCTAGAGGAAAACAACAAAAATAAAACAATTGTTAATATCAAGGAACTCTCATTTCCTGTATAGCCGGAGCTCTGCACTCTTGCACTCACTGACCAATGGCTTAAAATAAGCTAAACTAGCATACACAGATGTGTTAAGTGTTAATAGGTTAAGTTTATATATAAATGTGTAGGACTGTGGACCTCCAGGAATTGAGTTTGAGACTCCTGATATAAACAATTATTTCTATTTGTTTGTTAATGCTACCCCTAGCATCTATCTTTTACATAATTTGCCTCTAAAATTGTGGTATACAATGGCTGCCATTTTACTGTTAAAATCATCTTTAAGCTAAATAATTCAGAAAAAAGGTGCTATTGGGAAAATCTTCGTTTTTAAAATTGTGTTCTCAGCCAGTGACTGATGTAATACAATTACATCCCCTGTAACAACCATAATATGCTTTAAAACTATCACACAATGTAGTGAATTTTAATTAAATTACATTTTAAAAATATCCTTTAAACACGTGATGGTGGAGTTTGCATGTTCTCCCCATGATTGCATGGGTTTACTCTGGTTGCCCAGGTTTCCCCCACAAGTCCAAAGACATGCGGTATAAGTGGTAAAAACTATTGTCCATAGAGTATGAGTATGAATGAGTGTGTGAATGTTTCCCAGGGATGGGTTGCGGCTGGAAAGGCATCCGCTGTGTAAAACATATTCCGCTGTGGCAACCCCAAAAGGGACAAAGCCGACAAGAAGATGGATGGATGGATGTTTTTGGAATTACCATTAATGCATGTCTCCAATTGGCTGATCTGAGTGCAGAGCTTGTGTTTATCACTCAGAGCAGCATTGAGTTCCGCTTGGATCTCTGATGACCTCTGCTGGAGATTCACCTGCTCCTGCTGCAGCCGACCGGAGTGTGTGCAGGATGAGCAGCATTCATCAACCTGAAAGAGAATTGTGTGGAAAAATAAGATCAAATAAAACATTAGGGCCAAGGTCACAAAGTATTGAGCCAATACCTAAACAAAATGCCTATACCTTTAGCGGTTCACTCTGAATGCAATCAGACTTTTTCTGTTCTTGGTCCATGTACCTGTGCATACATTAAACGCTGAATAATTTGTTAAAAATATATTAACATAGAGGAATTTGGAAAACGATGAAAGAACCTTTGCTCTGGTTCCTCAAGCTCCTCAATAACCTCCTTGTTCACACACAAGCCCTTCTTTCACAACAAACACCAGATAGAAGGCTGTTAATTGTCAACTAAACACTCAAAGTATCACTGCATCTGTCCTAACCCGACTGACCCTCTGAATGTTGTAAAGTATTTTGTTTGTTTGTAAAGATAAGGAGAGTTCAGATAACAAACTGCTCTTTTGCACATCATTCACCTAAAAAGAAAGAAAAAATATGTAGTTTTTGAACTTAATAAACAATTGATGAATTTTATTTGTGTGCATGTATACCTTGCAGGTCAGATTGTCCACCCTGTGAGCCAGCTGTGTAATGGCCATCAGGGTTTCTTTGTTGTGCTGGCGAGCATCACAGATCAAGAATGAAGGAAGATCAAGTGCTGCTGTTAGGTGACAAATCAAAGTTTAAACATGAGTCATTTTGTAATTAAATGAAAGAACAGAAAATTTTTTAGTCTTCTGACTTACTTTGGTGTGGGATTTGCTTGGCTGGATGGACTTTAAATGACTTTTCATCTGACGTGGAATAAAAGGACTGTAAAGAAAATATATATACATTTTTTTTCTTTAAATGTACAAACATTTCCATCACATTTTAATTCAGGTTAAGTTAAAATCCTAAACATGTTTGTATATCAGTACAGACATTATAATGGTTGATTACTAAGAAACACTAACAACTTTCAAACAGCAACTAAAAACTATTCTCTTCCTGAAGCCCTTATAATAGTAATAGAATAAAATAAACACTTGAGTTAGACATCGCATTAATAATAAATTGATAATTGTCTCTCCCACTATTGTCATGCTGGAAAAAAGTCTCGTACAAATTGAATTGTAGCAATTTAATCTTGAACTGAATTCTGTAAAAGATGGGGAGCCACAGCACTCTTGCTAGTTCCAGTGAAATATGGTCATGATTCTTTACTACATATTCTTTTAAAATGGATGAATTTAGAAGGACAATGTAAAACAAACTGCATCTAATAAGGAGGAAAATGCAGCATGAACGATGCTTTTAAGTTCTCCACTGGATAAGGTGATTTTGGAATCATTGGAGTACAGTGGAAATAGTTGGAAAAGAGCTATTCATGACCAACACAGCTAACAATGGCATTCCTCACTTAAGATGCCACAGTCGTAAAAAAGGTAGAAAGTTCACTCAAGACAATCCTAAGATAATTGTCGGGCAATATTGGTTACCTGACAATCTTGTGTTTGACCTGCTCTGGGTAGCTCTACTTCCTGGTTCAGACAATCTTCAAGTTGATGCGACACTGTAGTGAAGAGCAGCACATCACAATAAAAAGCCAATCACCACTAACACAACGAAGAGCAAATAATTACTCAACTTCTGAATATACATGACTATACTCATACATGGTGGAGAACTTGAAGGAATCTGGACAGGTTTGGAGGATGATGAATCACAAAGAGACCCAGAATCCCAGATATCCTGCAGACAAAACTGAAATTTAAACAACACTGTGGGAACACTGTGTTTGGATATGCGTGTAACGATTCTAACCCTCCAGACCTCAGCTTCAGAGTCACTGGACTGAGCTGGGATGGCTCCAGTGAGAAATGGAAGCATTGGTTTCCCCATCTTGGCTATTCGTGAGATCAGGGTGGTTTTGAAATTACATGAAGACTGCAGAAGTGGCATATTCTTCATAATCCAGCTATGTGCAATTCTTCCAAAAGTGTCAATTGTAAGCCATTGTTTTTATTCTGGAAGCCATTTGCATTATAAATATTGTCTCAAGCAGTTGAATATGCACAATGATTCCTAGGGTTTTAAAAAATGTTCTTACATCAATAAAATCCCTACTAGCACTGTGCTACCTCCTTGTCACCATCATGGGCATGTGACTTGTACTACACATACTAAACAAACAATCTTGGTTTTAGGTGTACAAACAATGCAGCCTTACTGTTTTAGTGACCTCTAGTGGCAAAAAGTTTAAATATTACAATCTATGTATGAGGAAAATGTACTCACTGACTGGAATTTGCTTATGGACTCCAACTTTCTTTTGGAAGCTTGAGCTCTGATTAAAATGATGAAAAATCTTATTAATAGTATTATATAATAATAAATATTAGTATATTATTATAACGGCTAGTTATGCTACTGTACGATTTTTAGCGAAACATCTTTTTTATATTTTTATTTTAAAACACCATGGTAATTTACAGATACAAACATAGCACTTGTCATACAATTTGTTTCTTCCAAAGCAGGTTATTAAATTAATACTCAGAGATATTTTTCAAACATTTGTCAATGTGAGTTCAATTAGATAATGAGGTTTAATCTAAGACAGTGCATTTTAAAAGCATGCAAGGTGGAACTTTCACTGCTCACTTCAACTCATCTGCATTCAGTTTGTCCTTCTGACGATTTTCTACACTTGAAGTGTCTGAACAAAAGTCTGTAGATGTGCTGGTATTGTCTGCTGATCCACTCTGTCTGTATTTCACCTGAGTATAGGTAAGTGAAGAGATAAAAGGAGCACATAGACTCAATAATTATTCTGGTTAAGTACAGGGTTTCTGCATGTTTGATGAGGTCAAATTTAAATGGCCGTGAACCCCACCTGTTTCAATCCTTCCCATAATTTTTGAAAAATGCACAAAATATGGGTGTGTACAGCTCCGCAGAATAGAGTGGGGTGTGGCTTGGTGGAGACAGGTTTCTCAATCTCTTGCAACCCAAACCAACCCTTTTATCCATTGAGCATTGAGTTTTCTCAATCTCTGACAACCCTTACAATCACATATACATTTTTCAATATTTATTAGTCATATATCAATATGTTACTTACACTAACAATCCCTTTGAATGAATTTTTGAGCATTTATGAGTGTTCAAAAGCGTTTTCTCAAACTCTGGTAACCCTAAATATGACTTGTGTTTTAGGAGCATTTAGGAGCAGTTTCTCAATTTCTGGCAACCCTGTAATGGGAAAATTGAATCATTAATAGATTTATTAATGTCTGAAATATAAAGATCAGTTAAATGTGTACTGATGATTTCATGTGACAAGTGAGTGGTAAAGCAAGGATAGACAGATGGGTGGTGGCTGTGGGACCAGGCAACTAATAATCTTTTATAAGTGAGGCAAAACAGAAGAGGCTCTCTATCCTTCTTCTAGCTCTACCATGAGCACCGAGCTAGCGTGAGCATGCGACAGGAATCTACATGCTCTAATGTATGTCTTACTTTTAATTGGGTTTCTTTAATAAATGACCATGGATGTGTTCTGTATCTATGTCTTCGGAGTCATAATTTCCATAACAACATATCAAATGAGCTTTATGCGGACCTTAATATTTAAGATTTAAGGATTTAAGATAAGACCTATGAAAAATTATTTTAGACCTAGAACTGTAAGGCTTTTTAGGCCTAAAATTTGGCCTTAGACTTTTAAGACTCTACAGAAACCCTGTAAGTAACACGTTCAGCATAGTTAGAAGGCTGTAACATCAGCCATGGCTTACTCTGTGAATCTCTACATCATAGACCAGTGTACTGTGGGCTGGTACAAATTTTGGGCTTCCCTTGGACCCATAACACAAGCTTGAAGCGAAAATAAGAAGCCGTCGACCTCCTTTTTGCATTCCAAGGATCCCCTCTTCCCACCCCTATAAGACACAAAGCAACATTGTGGCATCAGAAGTGTTTGAAAGTCAGCTTTTAATCCATGTATTGCTTTTTTATGCATACCTTCGTAGCTTTCCCAGCTCCAAGCTTTACTCGCTCAAGCTTTTCTTTTCCCAAATTCGAATCAAATTTCTGCATGGATAAAATTTGGGAGAAATTATAAACTGTATTGTTTTCAGTCTAACAAGACCCAATATAAATCTATGTAATATTATATCAGTAACTTGGTTAGCATCATTCAAAATGCTTAACTTGATAAAAAATTATATAGTCACACATTTACAAACCTGTCCCAGAGAGTGGTTCTGCAACAGCCATCCTGAAAACACCACCTCCACTGTATCTCCAACATGAACAGTAGGACCTTCTCCAGGAACCAGGTCCTGGAAAAGGAGAGACTCAGAAGCCTCGCTGTTCCATTTGGCAAGACACACCTAATAGAAATAGGACATTACTCATTGGAGTAGAAACTGAAAAGTAATTTATTGTCATATGAATCATATAAATCTACCTCCCTGCAGAACTCAGGCCTGGCCTTTCCCGAGTCGAACATTAAAGACCAGCTCTGCTGATGATCGTCATAGAAAGTGACATAGCTCCCGATCTGAACCTAAATAAAGATAAAAACACATGAAAGGTGAGTGTTATAGTATTCAATAACAGAATAAAATGTAGCAATGAAGGACTTTACACATACTGAGTTTGAAAAAGCAGACACTTATTACACACTCACACATATACAAGCAGTGATTATTAGCTTGAACATTATTTCACACTCACACTTTATTTCTTTTTTATAGAAAATATAAAATATCTTCCTAATCAAGTATAGCGCTCAAAACTCACAATGAGTGAAAAAGCACGATGGATCCTTGCAGTCGTGATCTGCTTCTGCTTGCTTCCATACAATAGAATCTTGTACTATAACAGAAAACAAATAAACATTTTGTATTTAGAGTAAAACTAAAGTAAAAATCACTTCATTTGCTTTCTATAGCTAATATTGTCTATTGACAAACAATATTAGATATAGAAAGCAAATAAAGTGATTGATTGGCACAAAATACCCGACAACCCTATATTTTAATGACAACTATAGCTTATTTATTTTATAGAATGCAGTGTGAAACTGTGTACGTTGAACTGAATTATCTCTAAAACAATGCTAATGCAATAAGGAGACTATTAAATCTGCCAAACTGCATGCAAGTTTATAATTTACAGCTCCAAGACAGATTACCTTTCATGTTCCTACAATTATCTACAGTAAATTACATTTATAAAGTAACATGACGAATAAACAATTTAAAATGTACTTTAATTCATTCAAGTAATTCAATTAGATTTGTTATAAAATAGAAAAAGTGCACTTAACAAATACAGAGGAATTAAATCAACACAAATGCTTTTTAGTTATCATGTTTTATTATTAATTATTATGAAATATTATTTTGAATGTGTGAATTCAGCTGGAGAAGATTAATCTGGAAGAAAACATGACAATTCTCACTTATTATATAGCGATTCTGCTATCATGCTTTCATTTTTGTGAGGGAACCCATGTAAAACATTTTCTTACCTCTTTGGTGACGTGGTTCCCTAGAACAGCAGCACCTATCTTGCCTTGCTTCACATACTGTCCATTGACACTATTGAGAAATCAAAGCTCTTTTAAATAACATGAACAAACTCAATTTCAGAGCAACACTGTTTAATTGATATATGATTACTAACAAGCAAAACGCATGAACAGCAGTAGCAAAAAGAACTGCGGGAGCACATGGAAGGGGAGCAGGCTTCTGGGGAGCCTGGCCTGAAAAACATGAGACAACAATAGTTTAAAACATTTGATTTCATGCCTAAACCATGACTTTCTATTGCATTAAATACATTACCTAATAAGCCGGGGGTTTTCTTGGGTTGTTTAGGGGCAGTGAATTGAAAAGACTCATTTCCTTGACTCTCTGCTTGATCCAAACCAAACAGAGAGGCAAGTTTCGCTCTGGGGAAATCAAAACATTACAGACATCCATCAATCATCATCATAATGAAAAATGATATAAAACTACTGGTATGGCTATCCTAGGTTCAAAATACGAATCAAACACTGTACATCACAAAATCTGACAATTCCGTAAACGTACACAGGCTTTGTCCTGTGTTTCTAAGAAATGTTTTTACAGTATACAGATATAATTATTTGAAGTCCAGCTGACTACAATTACAACTATATAATAGTATAATGTGACATCTGTCACATCTACTGTTCATGGTGCAGAATTTAAATCTTTCTATTCTTGGAATGTGGAACCAAGTTTGACATTTAAGACTCCAAATCACAAATTAATCATTATTTAGGAGATGCCACTGCTTTAACAAAACACTCTCTTGAAAACACAGTAATAACATTTGAAACATATAAGGTTTAGTATTGTATATCAATTTTACATTCTTACTGCCAAAATTGTTGATATCCTGCAAAACAAGTTAAACCCACAAAACATTGAAAACAAGTCTCATCATTTTTAAACTAGGTACAAACGTATAGTAGACAAATGATCGAAGACCCAATCTGGTATACTTCACTGACCCTTGGACCTCCCTCCACAGATAATCAGTGTCCCACAACGCTGACATGGCCGCCAGCTTTCAGTCAGAGAAGAAGCCCCCGAAATTAAATGGGCTTCTTTGCTTCTTCTTTGGTAGGTCGCTCTCACTCCTGTGACTTTGCTGACAAAATGTAGAGCGGGCAACCTAAATGAACTACAATCACTAGCATGTGACTGAAATTAAATTACAGAGTCTCTCCTCATCAAAGCGTCATATGCTTTCATGAGTTTTTTTTTTAAAGAAAGAGAACAAATACATGCTTTATGTCTATAAATTACTTTTAATTTAATTAAGATGTTTCTGACATTTACTTTTATTTTATAAACAAATCTAGTCTTCTGTCCTTCTGAAAATGCTTGAAAATGAGAAATACTTTTATTTCATGAAGATCTCAAGCGAAAACTTCACAGTTAACACTCTTCTAATAACTACTAAATGCTAAATACTAAAGTTGAAGGAAAAAAATGTTTGAAAAACATTATTGACAGTTTGTATCATATAATAATCTGAATAAAATGTTTTGCCTTAAAGACAATGCAGGAATCTTTATCAATCCAGATTTTGACTGCTGCAGCTGAAGTTTCACACACCATGCACATAAACAACATAGAAAAGAATAAATGCAGTGATTGATTTTCAACCACAAATAAATGTTTATCTGTCAACCTTTTCTTAAATAGGTAACCAGTGACCTTTAAAACTATCACTGCTGAGAATTAACATAAATCATCATGTCCTGAATTATGTAAATGTCATAATTTTTATTAAATTGTAAATAAAAAACTAATTTTGAGAATTTAGCAAGCTTGTTTTGCTCCCTTAATCATCACTCTTCACTAACTCCCCATCACAGTTCGTGTTCATTTCAAATCACTGAAGCTGGCTAACAAAACCATCTCCAGATCAGTTACTGTGTAACAAATTGGATATTTTCTCTCCCTTTCTCTAAGTCACTTTAGCTAATTTCATGTAAAAAAAAGTAATAATAATAACTGTGTCAAAATCGTAAGACCTGTTGTTTAACTTATTATAACGTTGAGCATTTATGAGCATAATTAACAGAACTCGAGTTGTCTTGCAGGGCTATTGATAGAGTAACTGTAAAGCAAAAATAAAACAAATAACATGTACACTCACAATAAAAGTGAATATATTCGTACTATATATAATAAATGAAAATAATATTTTCCCTTAGACATAAAGGGCTAACATTAACTCAGTCAGTAAATTACTGTTTTTTGTAGTTCATCACACTTACCCCCTTTTAGGACACAGAAAGTCTCCACCATTCCAATCAGGAAAGATACTATTTATTTGATCCATATTATAGTAAAAGAGTATCGTAAAGCCGAGGTGAAGGAAGCGGTGGTGTTTGTGGATATCTTTAGTTGGACAAACGTTAATTCTTTACAGTGAGAGGAGAGCAATGAGCATTGAGCAGGTAAGATAACGCGCGGGAGAGAGAGAACCACGTGACCGGTGTGATCGAGTCAATCGGGGATCGATTGTGGACTCATCCCTTATGTGAAATGACATATATTCAAAACAACACTATCAAATTCCTGATTACGAAAGGATAAAATATTCCAATTAAAACCTCTTTTCTAGAATAAAGGGTAAACAAAAGTTAACAACCTTCCTGGCATATATCTTACTGCATTGATGTCTGCTTAATGATTACATATCTTTTATTTATGCAAAATGTTTAACACCTTGTTGCGTAAAAGGAAGCGACTGAACTGCAGTTTCCTGAGTGGCCGCTTGAGGCTGATTCCGGAAGTGGGCAGGTTCTCATTCATTCCCATGTTAAGAATAATAGTTTTGAACTTCATGAACACTCTAAGTGAGGGGAGTGAGTTATTTTTTAAATTGTTTGTTTAAGATATATAAAACTTAAACCTTCCGTCAATCAGACATCTTCACTACAGCAATGTCCTACCTCCGTGGACCCAATGGATTACTGGCTCCACCCATTCAGAGCCCCTTTTGACTTGCAGTTTTCAATCGAATTCTTACAATTACAGTATTGAACTTCCATACTTGTTAAAGAAATGTATGACACTTACATGGTTTTGGTGCCGGGTTAACACTTCAGTAAAAAACACTCCTGAAACAACAAGAAATTGTTGCCTTATGTGCTCTGATGCATTGAAAGGACATAAGACAGAAAGATGACACACACATACACTATATTAAAAAAATAACAAATAATCATCTCAGCAAATCAAAGCATAACTTTCTGAAACCATATATTTGAATATGTTAACATTCATTAAAAGCAAATGTAACTTTTATCAATATACAAACAAAATAAAAGTATTATTTACATCAATCAATTTATATAAATTTGATTATTACAAAAATCTACTTTACATCTGCATTTACATTCACAAAGCACAAAGTTTCCAATGATGCACATTTTGTGTAAATTATTATATTGACAACAATGAACATGAGGTAAACAAATGTGAAAAATAATCAAAATAATTTTCTATGTCAATTTTGGGGGTGAAATCTCGGACATGACTTTTCATAACTTGGCCTTGGGCGTTGTCTCCAGAAGACTTCTCACATCCAACAGGGCATCCTCCAAACCCTGCGCCAGCCGAGAGGCATTCGTTTCCTGGCAGCTGTTGAAGGCAGACACTGCAAAGTTAATGTGATTCTCCATTGGATTGTAGCAGACGCCATAACCATCGGGCACCACTGGGCCAAAGCACATCACACAGTCCGTTTTGGCTGGCACCTGGAGGAAAAACACATGAACTATGCTTTCAGATCTCCAGAGTTTAAGACAGCTTCATGACTATATGGTGGTCTTTAATTAAAACGGAACTATTTAACCAATTCATTAACTCATTCATTTTTGCAACAAAAACACATATCAATAACATATGAACTCTTTCAACATTGTGTAACCTACAATAATAAAATATTATATAAGGAACTGTGTCAGGCTGTACCTGGCTGGTAGACAGATTGTAGTGGAGTGCAACAGCATACGAGGTATCCATAAATATTTCTGGAAGGGCAGCCAAGTCCTCGATTGCCTGCAGTTTAAGTCCTAGTAAATGTCTGTCTATGGCTTGACCTCGAATGGCCTTTGAGAGAAGAAGAAAGTGGAAAGGATGTAATGCAGGAATTAATGATTTAGAGATTTAGCCAGTGATTGCCACCAGTTTACATTTCCTTACCACGTCAGTGTATGCTCTGTGTGCTTTAACAGCTTGCTCCAGAAGAGCCACTTTCTCTACGTTCTGCCAATTAAAACAGATCCTTTTTAATAAAGTCCAAGAATTTAAAGTCCTCAAGTCATCAAGTCCTTGACAAATTGTATAAACATTGACAATGTTTTTTGTGTTTTAGTTATTCTAATTTTATTAACAATCCCATTTGAATCCATTGAGTCCATCCTTTCTCAGAAAAATCTTACTGACCCCCACACAACACGACAGAAGTGCATTAAACACTTATAGAAGAATCAACAAGAGACGCACATTTCTGGAGGGATCATCCATGGCCTTGACGAATCTGGCTGAAGCAATGGAAGTTGAGCGTATGGTGTCTGTACGGCCTAGTCTGAACATTCGCAGGGAGGCACTCTCATAGGTCGAACAACAGTGCTTGTAAATCCTAAAACATCGAAGCCATTATGATGGAACAAAATAAAGAACAATCTTTAAAAAAACAGCGGTGAAAGTGCTGGTGATGATTACCTGTAGTACGCCAACTGGAGAGCCATCTGAATAAAGGCATCAGGGCTCATCTTCTGAGACTTTGGGAAATCTTTGCCAAAATGGCTGAACACATTGACTTTCATGTCCAAGTCATGAACCATTCTGTGAAGGGAGTGGAAAACCATGACAATTTCTATTCAATTTACACTGTATAAATCAATATAAATAAGCAAGAGTGTTAAGTGCAGAGAATGCTTAATTTGTATTTGTGTTGCTAATTTGAATTCCTGTGTATTTGGGTTGCATGGTCATGCAGGTGGAAATTACTTGATGGCTTTTCCTTTTTTTTTTAGGTTGAATGGGAAGAGTGTGAGTGAGTGGGGACGCTCACTTTCTTAAAACACAATAGCCGCTAAAAGGTTAAGTGATGGGAATGAATTCCATGATGTGTTGCATTCTCTGAACATTGCTTTATTTATCACCTTTGATTTGTTTGTTTGTTTTTTGTTGTTTTTTTACGTTAATGAATCATCAAAGGAAATAACACATCATGGTAGTCATTCCACCGCTCGGCCTCTTCGCGACTAATGGGCACTGCTATATACAGAGTAATGCCACCGTCACAATATGAAAAACCTTCCTTTGACTTAATAGGATTGTACACGAAGGTGTGAAACCAGTAGTTCCAGCCTACACTGTGAGATTTCAGATTCCATTCTGACAAAAGTTCAGTTAAATTTAACTTTGACCAGCGATACAAGATACGACTACTAAACACAGGTTTGGAGAGGTGGGAGCATGTGATTACTGAAATCCCTTTTTTAAAGTTTGATTTTCTTTGTAGAGCTTCAGTGTTGATGTGAAATACATTAGAGATAAACCTGCTGCCGTTTGGACAATTTATAATTAGAGCTTGATATTTTAAAAAAAATCATGTATACATTGGTATCTGACTGCTGAAGACTGCAACCAGAGTCATTTAATTTACGTTCAACAAGAAAAAGGTTAACTTTTCAGTTCATTTTTTTAGTTTTTCCACTTCCAGGTTTGAAAGGAAGTATTGACCAAATCAAGCTTTCACATAGTTGTTTCAAAACAGGCTGACGTCACGAAGTTTCTCTTAATATGATACAAAAAACTGAGCTATCCAATCACAGAGTGGTTTTGTGTATGTGTTAAGATGGGAGTCTACCTGTCCCTGCACTCAGAGGGTGATCCCTCTCCTCCTGTCTGAAGTTAGTTCGTAATATTGAGACAAGACTTGCAAATGTACTTGAAAAAAGTTTAATCCCAAACTAGACTGTGCTCACAGGTCACTTTCACTACAACAGTGAATAAAGTGTGAAAGCAAATGATCGTTGCTTATGTGCTGTAAGTTCCGGTACTCTATCCTTTGTTTACATAAGTTACGCCCTCTGGCTAGAAGCAGCACCTTTCCTATTAATATAAAATGTTCATAATACGTTATTGGTGACACTGTGTACATACCATATAATATAAAATGTAAAAACTGAAGGTTACATTATTATGGTACAAAAAACATCTAAAAAAAGCATCTAGTGAATCGCAATGACTAAGTTGCATTTGTAAAACTTGCAACACTGCCCCAACTGATCTTTAATAGCATTAAAACACCAGGCAGTCTTATAAAAAATTTTTTTTTACCACAAACATTCTACGGTCTAATTCAATTCTGATGTAAACTGAGATTCTTTCAATTTTGTATGGATAATAACTATCAAATATTAATGAATTCGGAAACAAATGACAGTATTTTTTGGCCAATTTTACACTTATTCTGAAGAATGGTAGATTTAAATGATAACATTTAAAACATGAACATATAATGTCAGGTTGAACATTGAATAGTGGTAATACACTAATTGGAAGAAAATCTCAGCTACTCACATGTTCATATTTTGCTTAGCCGCCTCAATGTCTTTTTTAATCTCTGGTGTTATGTTAAATCGAAGCTTCTGAGGCATTCTCAAGGGCACCATTGGGGTCCGAACCATCTCTGATTTCTTCCTGTGCAGTAACAACGAAGAACATTTTAAACACACAAGTGGTTCATTAATCAGTACCGGTTTTACTGCATTTACAGCACAGGTGCATCAAGGAAGCTAGCCAAAATGATAAAAATTATATTTGACTAAAATATAATAACAATATGTGAGATTGGCAGATTTTCAATACAACAGTAATGAGAAACAATGTTTCTTAGAAAATAATGTTTCATAAACAACCATTTAGTAGACATTTCTAGAAGAAGCACCCGAGATTATGCCCATCATAGCATGATCACTGTTATTCCTGGCTTTTACACTTACATGTATTGCACCACATGATCAATCAATGACACTATTGGAGGACCCTCAGCAGGGGCGTGCTCATAGATCAACCCACATGTCCCATCCTCACCAACGATAAACTACAAACAAAAGAAATGAGAGTGCTACTCTTTTTCATTTTAAACATTACACACAAACCGCTGGTGGATTGAAAGATTAACCTGCAATGTTTTGTCGAACCAGCGATTTCCACTGTTCCACCGACTGCCTCCTCCATGCAGCATCTGGACCCCGGCCCGAGTGCGGTACATGTCATCTGAAGAGCGTGGCATGGGAGCATCCAGGCACACTGTGAAGATGCTCTTCTGAATGGCTCTGACTGACTCTTTGTTTGTTTTGTCTGGAAGTAGACAGAAAAATATGACTAAATGGTCTTTAACGTCAATGTGAAATAGGTTTTTGTCTTTCTTTTTGTCACTATCGGACTCTTGTTGAATATTATTGAATCCAACAGCCCAGAATATGTTCTTTATTTAATAACATGTAACTATGCCAAAAGAAATCTGATTTAAAGGCCCACCCTTGATGAGGTTGTTGTAGGCTTTGCCCCAGGTGTTGCGGTGGTTGGATGTTAGGATGCCAACGGGCTCTTTGTTGGTCTGCAGAGAGGAGTTCCAGATCTTCTCCAGCTGAATGTAGATCTGGTCTACAGTCAGAGGTGTGCAATCACTGTTGTATACATCCAGCACAAAGAACTACAAATCAGGAGAATGAGATGAAAACATGACATAGCAGTTTACTTTCAAAAGCCAAGTTATGAGTATCAAACAGTCATGTATGGATAAAACTATTGGTAAACAATATAATACTATATAATACTATAGTTATAAAGTGAATTCAAGTTAATTTAACTGAGGTCTGTGAGGACTGTATTAAAGTTCTTGAGCAGAGTTTTAAGGTGAATCAAAGTGGGTGAACATGTGGAACACATCTAAATGGATGCTGGAAAAAAAACTTTTTCCGCACGGATTCAACATCATGTCATCAATCGCAAAGCAACTTTCATTCTCAATGTGAACAGTTAGACTACTGCTAAATAGAAAACATATTATGTGAAACTTAAAATACGGGATTTACTGTGCTTCCTTCTTGATCAAAGGTTTCCAGTTGTATGAATTTAACCTAAAATATATGTAAAGACTGAAAGAGGACACATTTGAGTGAAATGGGAGAGGTAGCCCATCTGGCAAAAACACAAAATTTAAACAAAAACACCTTTTCAGGGTCTGTAGCTCAGCTTTTTAAATGTGCATAATCAGCTGCAGTAAATTTCTCAACTACTGCACCTTTAAGACCAAAAACACAATAAAAAGGACAAACCTGAAAATTGTGCACTACAGTGATATGCGTTGGGGGTCTTTTGTCTAATGTGTAATTGACCACAGTGTCCCTCTTTGTCCCAGGGATCCGGCAGGATGAGAGCACCTGATAGTACTGGTTCATACAGAGAGGCTTTCCTCCCAGATACTCGACTGGCAGTGTTTCACTGGACACAGATAAAAAATAATGTCTAACCATCAGTAGACAAGGTTATCTTAATGCACACGTGAAGGTTTCACTTACTTGTCTATCATGCTCTTAAAATCTAATACTCCTGCAATCAGTTTGGCAGCATATCTGAGGGCAAAATAAGCAATTAAATTATTCTGATATAAATACCACAACTTTGTAGTTTTGTGTACTGTTTTAACCCATCACTAATCATTTGAGAACAGTTTTATCTGTGATGTTGTATGGAAAAGAAACATTTTGTACTCTGACTTTCTAATACAGACAGTGGGAGAGTGTCAGTCTGTATAAAGGTCGCCATAGAAGTAACAGGAGATAACGGCCTCAGCCAAGAGTATGCCACTCTCTCTGGATCAAACCTTGGAATGGTTGGGGAGTTAAATCATGTGAATGACCCTCTGATGATATATGCTGAAGGTCTGAAAGTCCATTTTCAGCATATTGCTTCCAACAGTAAGGTCTGTCTTTGTTTATCAACAACATGCTAATTAATATTATTATTAGATTTTTGCATGTTTTCATATATAAAATACAAAATTGATCATGCTAAAACAGCTAATTTAATGAAAGTTTACAATACTATAAGATCTCAGCAGCGTATCAAACCACTCCAGCCTGACCTCATTTGACCTTGCCGGTCACTGAACTCCATTCTGGGAAGGACAACTCCTGGGCTTGAGTGGATGACAACAGGCATCCGGTAGTCAAGGTAGGCTGTTTGTAGCCACCAGTCAGACAGCTGGAAGAGAAATCAAACAAGAAAAGCTGCTTAAGTAAATGCAATTTAGAAAGTCTGACAAATCAACCATTATCATTTTTTTCACCCAGTTTTCCATCTTCTCCGCTCTCCGTTCTAGGCCCTTCTGAAGCCTCTCGCCCACTCCGCCTGGCTTCTGAAACTCCTCCAGGAGCTGCCGGCTGTGGTTAAGTTCTTCTGCCTCCACAATAGGGTCCAGAGCCTCGAGATAGCGGTCACATGTTTGTTTCAGTGGTGGCACTGGGAGTTTTTGCAGACCCTCTTGATGGGTCAGGTAGCGCCCACTCATCCGGGTCACAGACACTGGTTTTACCAGGCTGGAGGGTTTCACCATGCCAGCCTTAACCTAAAAATATCAGATGGTTGCATCGTTACATACATGATAATGCAATGCTATTTCTGTAGGTAAGGTGAAGCTGGTTTTCAAACACATGTTGGTCTTGAGATCTTTGAGATTCTTTATATTCACAAAACATCTACAAAATGATGCATTACTATGTCCAAAATGCAAACAAAAATAAAAAAAAAATTCAACCAATATTAAATCAAATTATATAGAGTATGACTTCATCTTCACACCACATTTAGCTGAATTATTATGTAATTAGGGCATCTTTGTATTTAATAACGCCGAGTTTACTTTGATAACCTTACCTTGATAAACACGTTATAACAGTTTGAAAACAATGTAACGGTAATTTTTGCGATTTGGCGTCTGTCATTTTACATAGAGAATTGTCGTATTATCACAAAATAAGAATAAATTAAAGCTGCAAGCAGCGATGGAAGGGGTCTCGCACGATGCATCGGCAGGAGCGAAAGCACCGCCTCCCGGCCTTTTTCGAGTTTTTTGACCTTCGAACAAATTTTGGTGGGCTTTCTAACATGTTCAATGGGTCAAAACAGCTAAAACGAAGATTTTGGTAGCATTTAAGGGGGCAGTAAGGAGGCGCTGTAGAGCCAATTTTTGGAGCGCAGTCACAGTGATGCATATGCTTTTGTTGAGCCTGTTAAGGCTAATCATACCAGGCTGTTTTTGTTGATAGTGGATTATCTTGAAAAGAGATACAGACCATAATATGTAAATTTTTTTCCACAATTTTGAAGGGTGAAATTTGCTGTGGCACCACCTCAAGACCATTTGACCTACTTCTTAGCTTTTGATAACTTTTTTTCCCTAACGTGTTATGAGTAACCACACCAATTTTTAGCTTGATCGAACATTTCGCCTAGGAGGAGTTCGTCAAAGTTTGAAACGAGGGAATACGCACACTTTTTTAGGTTTTTGCAGAATATTCGTCTTCCTGTAGATTTTGGAAACAGGGTTTATATTAGGAAAAGTTGCAACTTGGTCATTTACATATGTGTGCCAAGTTTCATTCGCCTACGACAATCTGTTTGCGCAATAGCTACAAAACCGCTTCAGGTGGCGCTATAGAGCGCCATCCTCAGGCCGCTTGACGTATTTCTTAGCTTTTGATAACTTTTTTTCTCTCATGTCTTACGAGTAACCACACCAGTTTTCAGCTGGATCGGACATTTCGCCTAGGAGGAGTTCGTCAAAGTATGAAGTCTATATTTTTGTACTCAAAACCTAAAATATCTGGTTTTCCGTTCGGTTTCGAAACTCGACCCAATTTACTTTTTTGTAGGTCTTATAGTCCTACATGTATGCGACAAGTTCTAAGTGTGTATGCAATACAGTGCCTGAAATAGAAGCGTAAAACTATCAAAAACACGCTTTTAATGCTCGCCACTAGGTGGCGCTATGACAGATGATGTTCGTTGTCATGCGCCTGTTCTCGGGCTTGGACTACGATGAGAATGAGACACGTTTGAGACGGATCGGATATTCTATGCCCGAGTTATAACAACTTCCTGTTTCAAATCGAAATTTTGACCTTGGCTGCGACCATGACCACATACTTGATGATAGCTGAAAAAAAGTTCTAATTTTAAGGTTCCGTATGCCGTATGATGATACTCAAGAAGTTTGGAGATGTTTAGATAAAATCTGTGGGAGGAGTTCGTCAAAGTGTGGAATGAGCAAAACGGCCATTTTTAGAGGTTTTTGCGAAATAACCGAATTCCAGTCGATTTTAGAAACAGGGATTACATTAGTAAAAGTTGCAGCTTGGTACTTTACACATGTGTACCAAATTTCATTCGCTTACGACAAACTGCTTGAGCAACAGCTTTAAAAAACAGCTAAAGCGATGTTTTTGGTCACATATAAGGGGGCACTGTACAGCCAATTTTTGGAGCGCAGTCACAGTGACGCATATCCTTTTGTTCAACCTGACAAGGTTAATCATGGCAGGCTGTTTTTGTTGATAGTGGATTACCTAGAACGGAGATAAAGTCCAAAATATGTAAATTGTTTTTGCACAATTTTGAAGGTTGAACTTTCCTGGGGCGCCACCACAAGACCATTTGACGTACTTCTTAGATTTTGATAACTTTTTTTCCCTAATGCGTTATGAGTAACCACACCAATTTTTAGCTTGATCGGACATTTCGCCTAGGAGGAGTTCGTCAAAGTTTTAAACGAGCGAAAATGCACACTTTTTGAAGTTTTTGTGGAATATTCGTCTTCCTGTCGATTTTGGAAACAGGGTTTATATTAGTAAAAGTTGCAGCTTGGTCATTTACATTTGTGTACCAAGTTTCATTAGCCTACGACAAACTGGTTGCGCAACAGCTACAAAACCGCTTAGGGTGGCGCTATAGAGCGCCACCCAAAGGCCGTTTGACGTACTTCTTAGCTTTTGATAACTTTTTTCCCCTAATGCCTTACGACTAACTACACCAATTTTCAGCTGGATCGGACATTTCGCCTAGGAGGAGTTCGTCAAAGTATGAAGTCTGCGTTTTTTACATAAATCCTAAAATATCCGGTTTTCCGTTCGGTTTTGAAACTCGACCCAATGAACTTTTTTGTAGGTCTTAAGGTCCTACACGCATGTGACAAGTTCTAAGAGTGTATGCAATACACTGCCTGAAATAGAAGGTTAAAACTATGAAAAACAGACTTTCAATGCTCGGCACTAGGTGGCGCTATAACGGATTATGTTCGTTGTTGTATGCCTGTTCTCGGGCTTGGACTACGATGAGAATGAAACAAGTTTGAGCCGGATCGGATATTCTATGCCCGAGTTATAACAACTTCCTGTTTCGAGTCGAAATTTGGACATTGGCCCGCCGCCACGACCACATACTTTATGATAGTCGAACAAGCTTCTCAATATCAATTGCCGTATGCCTTATGATGATACCCAAGAAGTTTGGAGATGTTTGGATAAAATCTGTTGGAGAAGGTCGTCAAAAAGTAGAACGAGCAAAAACGCCCGTTTTTAGAGGTTTTTGCGAAATAACCGACTTCCTGTCGATTTTGGAAACAGGTTTTATATTAGCAAAAGTTGCAGCTTGGTACTTTACACATCTGTACCAAATTTCATCCGCCTACGACAAACTGATTGCGCAACAGCTGCACAAACGCGTTAGGTGGCGCTATAGAGCCATTTTTTACTATTCAATTTTCGAAACACAATCAAACGTAAATTTTCACCAGGTCTGAGATGTGTGCAAAAATCTGGGACTTTTCATTAATGTTCAGGTACCCAAAAGTCCCCGGAAAGACGGAAAAGAATAATAATAATAATAATAATAATAAAAAAAAAAAAAAAAAATAAGAATTTTTCGAAAAACAATAGGGTTCTTGCACCTTCGGTGCTCGACCCCTAATAAATGACGCTGCATGAATATGAATATACAGTAACGTTTCTTCCTGCTTCAGCTGTGCGCCCCGCTATCTGCAGGTCATAAACAACCTACGCGCCACTGACAGTGAGCTTGGGCTGTCAGCTAACCTTGTTTATGGAAAATAACATATCCTTTCTTTAAAAGCAGATACGGCTCCTATAGCGTACTCACCATCGTCCTGGCTAAAATGTTCAACATTGCTGAAGTTCACGAAAACGCCCCCACAATTGAGGCCTGAGAGGAGGGACAGTTGCTGGCTCAAAGGCGATCAGAGTCCACTGAGCGAGTCCGACTGAGCGCCATCATTTTCCCTGCAGCAATTTGTCCCGCCGTGTGGGGCGCTGTAGGGTCTGTAATCAGTTGTCTGCATTAGGGTTGCCAAGTCCTCTGTAATCTTTAGGAATCTGGGTCAAAGAGAAACTTGTTTTTACGAGCATATAGGGCAAAAAGAAGAGGAATTATGGAATTTACCATTTTACTACGACGTGTATATTTTCTATATGTACTTGATCGTGCCACCATGGCTATCAATCTACCATTTATACAGGTTACACATTTTATTCTGAAGTGTATATGAGTAGTAAATACCCGTATTTACACTGTGCTATCATTATAAATATTTAAATATCATAGGTGCTTTTTCTTTGAACTTGTAGATTTGTTCACTTGCCGTCGTTATTTTTTTGTACCTGGCAACCCCTTGACCAGCCCCTTTTGTGTCACCGACACGCTTTTAGTTTTATTTTAGCGTGAATTATCTAACATGAGAAATGGATCACATTTTTAACACTTTTTAAATGGTCACATTTGTCAATACAACCCAAAGCCATACATTTATTTATTCATTTGTTTATTTATTTCAAAAGTTTTTTTTAATCCGGTTTAAACATAAACATTAATTCCTTTTCATTTGATTTCATTTGAAGTGTATTTTTACTAACATTTTATTATAACAGTAAAATCTTAAATTATAATGCAGTCATAAAGCAGTTAAATAAAAGACATTAAATCGCGAATGTGCGGGTGAGAAACGAAAGTGTAGTTTTTTGATGTTGTCAAACATGGCGGAGGCAGAGCCACAGTCAGGTAACTTGCGTCAACTTATTCCTCATTGAAAAGATATTTCTTCTTGGAACATAAACATGGGAATATTTGGGACATATAGACTTGCTTTTTTTTTAACATCTCAAAGCAATCATATCTTTGCATATGGGCAAAATAATTCTCGCTGTGTCTCGTAATGATGGAAAAACAAAAAGTCGTCTGCACGACAAATTGGCCCCAACGTCTTAAACGGATTGTTTCCATTACTTATTACGTTAAATCTGTTGGATTGGTGTTAAGAATAAATTATTGACACCAAACATGCAACCGCTGCTGCAACCAGACCTGTATTTCCATTAGCCATTTCTCTTCATTTGCCAAAAAGAACCTCTGTCTAAAAATCAAAAGCTTTTTTGTAATGGTGTACTAGTCATTACTACGTTAAAGTAACATTCAAAGTGCCCTGCCATTTAATGTGTAAATGTAAATGATGTTCTCTCTGAAATAAACATTTTATGTGTCTATTATTATGCTTCACAGGTTCTTCCCATGAGGATGACAAGCCTCCCAGTCCTGTCAGTTTTAACTTCATGGTGCCCAAGAAAGAGATCAGCATGGTTCCTGATATGGGAAAATGGAAAAGATCGCAGGTATGCTGCTCAATATGAAACAGCAATTCCTCATCTGGCTAAAAATTCGGAAAAAGAGGCTAGATTACAATTATTTTGATGGTATTTTGACCATCCTGTTGGATATTTCCAAACTTTCAAGAGATTTCCTCTTTGTTTTTATAGTGCATTTTATTTCTCAAAGTGGTTTGCGTTAAAACAAGCAAAATGTAGCACTGTAGGAATTTATTTAGTCCATGGTTAAAGGCTTATGATGGTGAAAGCTTGGTGTCCCCTATTTTTAGTTTCTCTTTAAGAACCACAAGTTGATTGTCTGATTACAAGGAATGTGCAGTTGTGTAGATGGGGTTTTGTCATTTTAGGATATTTGGGGCGAGTCGATATTAAACCTTAAAATTTGTAAAATCTTAAAAATTATTATAAAAATACAGGAACATGAGTACAACTTGGTATGTTTCCTTACTTTGTTTCCATCAGTAGTCCGTCAGCAGAACTTTGGACTAGCTGCATTTATTATAGAGTCCATTGCAAAATTCCAGATGTGAAGAAATATACAATTTACAGCTGCATAAGAGTTTTTTTTACTATTCAAAATATGTTTTAACTGATATTATTTTTTCAAACCTTATCTATTACAAAATTATAAATCTGCCAATAAATATACACTTTCTAGTTGTTTTTCACTACCTTCCACTTTTGCTAAAAACTCTTTTTATAGATTTTCTAAATAAAAATATGTCTTCCATATAAGATCCAGATAGACTGCCAATTTGCTATAAACAATGATTTGATATTTTTGTTATCAATTCATAGTACTCTCATCAATGTTTTCTGGAGAGAATACTATTTATGTTTATTTTCTAACTATGTACCTTGATAAATAATATTTTATTAGTGTGCATTACAGCATTCTTCTTTTCTGTGCAAGTAGGCATACGCAGACTACATGGGATTCATTCTGACTTTAAATGAAGCTGTGAAGGGAAAGAAACTTGCTTGTGAATACCAGGTGTCTGAGGTGGGTCAATCCTCCTCTTGTGCACACATTATACATTATATGCATTAAAAAAATCATTTCAATCTGTATAGCGAGATGACAGATCATCAAATCTCTGTGATGTGTGTCGGTTTGGATATTAGACAGTGGAGAAGCTGCTGGTTTTGTTGGGAACGTTAGATCAGTGGATTGATGAGACTCCACCAGTGGACCAGCCCTCTCGCTTTGGAAATAAAGCTTTCCGCACATGGTATGCTAAGCTGGACGAGGTAAGCTACAAAGAATTCCTTCTACGTCCGTTTGAGAAATGTACCATGACTGCATTAAATGTCTGTCTCAACTAATATCTACTAATATCTCCAATCTGCAATAATCTTAAATAATTTTTCTGAAGGGTTGTAGAACGTTACAAGTTCACTGGTTCCTGGTCTGATTCTGTGTCTATTTTAAAAATTAAAGTCCTCATGTAAATTGGCACTGCAAGGTTTGTCCCTCAAGTAATGATTGTCTTTTTTATCGTCATGCACTGTACTCTACGCATCTTTCAGTCAAAGCTAATGACAATTCCACAAACATTCACTATGGATCTCAGGGCTTTCTCTGTCAGGGTTTGCAGCTGCATGGTTATCGAGTGATTTACATGCTAAGTTAATGGGAGAATCAATGAGGAGAAGGTAGAGGGAAGTGCAGATAATGGTTAAACGCCAGCAGCACTTCGCATTAGTTCAAATATTTGAACTTTCTCAGATGTACGCAGCCGTGCTAACCAATCGGGTGCTTCCCCTTGTATAGTGGCTCCCCTCTGTCATCCAATGGATGGAAGAATCCCAACAATGATGTACAAGCAGAAATAACAAGGCCTGCAATGAAAAATAGACTAAAGATTTTTATCAGTGCAGCATATTAACATAATGGTCAATGTAAGAAGTTGGAAATGTTGCCATTAATCAGGTTTTGGTTGTAACCCATGGGCTAGCTCTCTCAAAAAGTGCCCATTGGCATCTGAAATGTAAAAAAAAAACCTTTTTAAGCGCAATGATCATCAAAGATTCATTTCAATATATCGTTCTTCCGGTTTGACCTTCAGAGAAGCCTTCCAGCAATAAAAGAATGTGTGATTTATACAGGAGGCAGAGGCACTGGTCACTGGAGTCCTGCCATCAGACCGGCATGACGCCGCTCCAGAGATAGCGGTTTACCTCAAAGAATCAGTGGGCAACTCCACCAGGATCGACTACGGCACAGGTTTGCCAATTTGTTCATTTTATTTAGGGTTCTTAGTTTTCTGTGTAGTTTTTTAAGCAGCACCTTGCATTTACTACATGTAACAATTGTTACAAAAGAGTGAATGACATTTTAATTAAAAGAAACTGATTTAAAGGCTTGTGTTTATTCTACATTGAATAAAGCAGTCCTTTCTTGAAGTTTTAAACATTTTAAATGATCAAATAGATCAGACCGTTATTAGGGAAATTCATTTTGGTCCTTATACGACAGTCTTTGGGCATTAAATATGAATTTCACCCTTTAAGTTAACAGACTAGTTTAAACAATCACTCAATATTTTTCATTGATAAGTTGGAATAAGTTAGCTTTTAAATTGGACAGATTTTTACTCAATCAATGAGTTGATGGTTGCAATGTTTTCCGAGCACCAGTAGAGTGTGCTGTGTAAACATAAAACTTAAACAAAGCGATTCCGGTCCTTATTACCGATTCATAACTAAGTTTAATAAACAGATTACTAATTTCTTGGATTAATCATTTGAGGTTGATGAGTTAATCAATGTCTATCTGTAAAGCTTCTGTAAATATTACACTTTATCTGTACAGATGTGTTATACAGTGCCATTTCATCTCATCAAGAGTGAGATACAGAGTAGAAACTCACAAATCATCTCAAAGTACCGGCAAATTTAGTTTTGCTTTAGAACATGAAAGGCTAGCTGCGTCATTCCACCTAATTGAATAAGATGATGATGTGTGCAGGTCACGAGGCTGCTTTCGCTGCATTCCTCTGCTGTCTTTGTAAAGTGGGAGCGCTGCGTGTGGAAGACCAGCTGGCCATAATATTTAAAGTGTTCGACAAGTCAGTGGATTTTACTTCTTTAACTGTTTGATTAATTTTAATTTTATCAGTATTTAAAGTATTTTTTTTCCACAATTAAGTGTTTGTTTCAAACAATTTTAGTTATGTTTTGTTATTGGTGGGATGCACATACTGAGAATTACCAATATGGTTGGCACAGGTACCTGCAAGTGATGCGTAAGCTACAGAAGACATACAGGATGGAGCCAGCAGGAAGTCAGGGGGTGTGGGGTCTGGACGACTTTCAGTTTCTTCCCTTCATATGGGGAAGCTCACAGCTTTTAGGTGACCTCTCCGTTGTAATTCTCATATGAAACATCATAGTCGCTCTTAACACAGACCTGTTTCAGATTTGATTCCCTTAATCCCAGTTAGGACCTAGGAATGTGAATTCCTTTTTCTATTTACAATCAAGTGAAGTGAAATTATCATGTTATCCAGATAAAAGGCAAAACTGTATTAATTCATTTATGACATGTAGCGACCCATACACGCAATTTGTGCTCTCTAAATTTAAACTCAATTACTCAATTAAAACCCATCCAACCCATCCAAAATTGAAAGGATGGTTTGGCCTAATTTATGCTCTTCTCTGTCTAATATATACCTCTGTAGCCTGTGCAAACCATGATATAAACATATGATGATCTCAGAAATATGTATTAAATATAAAATGCAGTAGATTTCTCTACTTTTTACTTCAGTTTAAGAGAGAATAAGCCATTTCAATAGTTAGTGTTGAATTCTGATGTAGAGTTAAAAAGTGTGAAACTACTGACAAATCTTTGTATGATAAAAAATCATATTAACACAACAATGTTCTAAGGTAAAATACACAAAAAACGTTTTTGTTAGAAATGTTGTACTAAATACAAGAGGTAGGAGCATATATGTTTTTGATGTTTGTTTTAAACGAAATAAACTTTAGTTTTATGGACTGCGCCAGAGTTTGAAAAATTATGTCAGTGATGCACAGCTACACCTAGTGGCCACAGTGAGTAACTGTTTTGTGTTTTTTCATCTCTCGTGGATAGACCACCCGACCCTGGAGCCCAGACACTTTGTGGAGGAGAAGGTTGTAAACGAGTACCACCAAGACTACATGTTCCTGGAGTGTGTTAAATTCATCAATGAGGTGTGTGTCATCTGGATCCTGATCATTCATTGGAAGAGCGAACATGCT
The DNA here is from genome assembly GCA_900490495.1 of Danionella dracula. Taxonomy (NCBI): domain Eukaryota; kingdom Metazoa; phylum Chordata; class Actinopteri; order Cypriniformes; family Danionidae; genus Danionella; species Danionella dracula. The sequence goes on from UELW01000189.1 coordinate 2,469,832, forward strand.
TTTTCAGGGTAGATGGTATTTGTATCCACAAACACTGAAGTTACAATCATGTAAAAATGGAAATAAATAGTTTAAATTTCTCTTTATCTGAGAGTCTGTGTTTGGACTCTGCTCATATGAGTCATTTCCTTCCTTTCCTGCATGTTGTTGTGAATCACTCCGAAGGCCTCTAGAGCCCACCCCCGCCTTTCTCGTTCTCTCTCTCTCTCCCTGTATATGTGTGTGTGTGAGAGTTTGAAGGGCTAGTAGGTCTCTGGAAAGTCCAGCTTGATGAGAGTCGTGTATTTGTGTGTAGTAAAGCCTCACAGCACCACCATTCATAAAGCACACTTTCCCAAGCGCAGCCCACCAGCTCCTCTCTGTCCATAAACGCTCATGTATAGCTCCCACAGTGATTACAAGTGCACAAATGATCAAAATTACTACACAATGCATAATGTGTTTATAGCATTGTTATCATTCTGTTAGATAAGTTGCCATTAGCTCTGTCTAACTGATATAAAGTAAAGCACTGTAAAGCAGCCTGGGGGTGCAATAGTAAGGAGGTCTCAATCGAAAACTTTCGAGTTTAAGTCCTTTCTGGGTACATTCTTTCTCTTTGTCAATCGTTATTTCATCAGAGAATAAACAGGCAACAATTGAGTGGTTTTAATGTTTATACATTTCTTTTATTTTACATGACTTCTCTAAAAAGGGTATTATTCTGAAGTTGGAAAAGTTTGGAGCTGCTGAAGTTACAGAAAGCACATTCTCAAGCACAAAACTTTCTCTGCAAGCACAGTTTTAAAGATTTATGAAGTTATTACTTTATTAAGTTTGAAAATAATTACAAAAAAAATAAAATATATGTTATTTCACAATGAAAATAAAAGTATTTAGTATTTAATTTATCTGTCTTGACTATTGTACAGAAAGTCTTTACGTACTTGGCAAATATGTTCCTGGATTCATTCTTGTATTTTCTTTTTCTAATACAATTTTGTGATCTTTCATACTCAATTATAAAATCTTACATAAGTTGAAGATTTACAGACACTATAATGTCTCATCTTCCATAATCGTATATGTTCTTAGTTTTTAAATGTAAATGCATTTGTACTCTTTTTTCAGATGAAAACAGGCCCTTTTGCTGAGCACTCAAACCAGCTCTGGAACATCAGCGCTGTTCCGTCTTGGTCCAAAGTCAACCAAGGCCTCATACGGATGTACAAAGCAGAAGTGAGTATCAAATATAAAATCTTTTGTTATACATTAGACTTGGACAGATGGAGGATGACCGTCATATTGGTATAATTTCAATACCAGAAATGAATTATCAGAAAGATGAAGCGATTGTAATTACTCTTAACAAGCCTGGGAAACTCTGAAGTTTTGAGAGCAAAGCTGAAAGGGTTAATGTAGCTAGCATGTGTGCTGAAGGGAAGAGAGAAGAGCCCCACCCACCCCCTCCTCCAAAGCCCACATCCTGTGTTGATGAGAAGAGGCCTGTGCTCCCTCCCCCAGGCTGAGGGGCCAGTCTGTCTGAGCTCATTCCCCTCCTGCTTCCCCTTCCCTCTCTCTCTCTCTTTCTTTCTCTCCCTCACCCTGTCTGTCTTTCCCCACCCCCGTAAATATCACACGCTCTCCACCAGCCTGAAACTCATGACTGTAACGGATGGCTTTAAATGCTAACAGTTTCAGCATGAAAGCTATTCATGTAGAAAATATTAATAGATGTAAGGTTTTAATTCTGAATCTGAACAACAGGCGAGTTTTGTTTCTATTAGTGTTTTCCTTATAGCCGTTTACCTTATTTGTTGTTTAGAATCTCATTTTGTTTAGAGGGGTTCTAACTTTTTAAATGGTACTTGCAGCAGTGAATATTTTTTTTATTTGTGATCTATATTTATCTAAATAATGTTTGTTTTATTGGGAAAAGCTGGCATGAACATGACAACAAATGTGCAAGATGTCTAGAATAGAAGTGTTTAAATGTTCTCTACCTTTTTATGAGTTGCATTTTTAAACTTGTTAGACTTTGGTCCATGTGACTGGAGCTGCTGAAGTTACAGAAAGCACATTCTCAAGCACAAAGCTGTCTCCGCAAGCACACTTTACAATGTAAAAGCAAATGCACTGAGACACCTTGAAAATGGAGCAGCTTTTTTTCTGTGGAGTCTGCCTAAAAGCTGAGTTATGTCACAAGAAACTTAATACCGACTAATCATTTAACAACCACAGAAAACCTTCTCTCTTTTTGTGAATCAAGATATAGTTTCAGATGTGTAAAGTTATTACTTTACATTAACCAGTTTGTTCATGCTATCAAGAGTAAATCTTATTTGTGAATATGCGAATGTCCTAAGCATAAAATTTCATTATAATGTTAGGGTCTTTAAAACTGTTTCACAAGAACAGAAACATGCTGTCAATCTGTTTAATAATCAGGCAAATGAGGGTTATTTCTGTTTTTTTTTTTTTCATTGAACATTTTCCAACACTATGTACGTTTTCAAATCTCATAAGCTTTTTTTACTTTACTGCAAAACAAAAATTCTTAAAAAAAGAAATGATTGAAAATCAACATTTTGAGTCAAAACTTTTTATTTTGCTGAATGATTGTGATACAATCTCAGTACAATATTACATTTTACTATTGTAAAAGTTGATGTATTTAATATTTCAATTAATGTAAACACATTAGTTCTTTATTTTACTTTAGTTTACATTACGGGGGAAACAATTTATGGGGGCACAAAATATAGGTGTACTCCATGTCCACAACAAATATAGTGGAGTGCGACTTTTTACTTGTTCCCTGATTTGCAGCAAAAGGTTAAAACCAAGTAAAATTATTTGACAAATATTTTACTAGACTAATTTTAATTTCACAATAATACCAGACACATATATATATGTATATATATATATATATATATATATATATATATATATATATATATATATATATATATATATATATATATATATATATATACAGCCCTCCAAGAATTGAGTTCGAGACCTTTGGTTTATTCAATATAATAATATGAGTTCATTATATTGTATGTAGCCAAAATTAATTCTGTGTTACGAGTTGAACATAATTATACACATGATGTGCAGGTATAAATAACAAGAGTTCATATTTTCACATAACTCTGATTCTCTTGAAACACATTTTCTTGAAATTTGATGTGCGTGCTCGCTAACTTTTTCTTTGTCACCTTCTCAGTGTCTAGAAAAATTCCCCGTCATCCAGCATTTCAAGTTTGGCAGCCTGCTCTCAATCCAACCAGTCAAACCTTGAGGCACCTGACTAAGCCGAGTGCGTTCTGAACGACTCTTCTTCAGATTCAACCTTTCCCTCCGTTCGTCTCACCATAGGTGCTTTGACTTACCTGTGCAGATCTGTGTCCTCAAAGGGTTTAGACTTGCACCTTCAACACATGCTAACACGAACACAAAGATTCATCTGGTTAACTTGCACTAGTTGCGCTGAAGATATGATCAGACCTACAGTACTGTCCTTTAGAGTTATCAAATCAAACCCCGCTTTTCAAAATCAAAAGATCCAGTTTGTTTTCTTTTACTTGTCATTATTCATGTAAGCAGGATTTAGAAATGCTTTTTAGATATCGAGGTTGAGTAATTTATGCACATATGCGTTTTCAGCTGTCATATATTTATTTATGTATGTGTATATAGAGATGATCACAATGAATGTCTGAAGGCTTGGTTTATGGGTTCCAGTGTTAGGGTTTTGATGTTCAGTGAACAAGTGAATGTGTTGATCTGCTTTCAAATGTTTGTGGAGAACCATTACCTAAAAAGACACATCTAGGTTCTATTGCTGTTCAGTTATCAAAGATTGCTCAGGCCATCTTTTGATAGACTTTATGTTGAAAAATTTTATTTTCAGCTGTACACTGCATTAATAAGTTGTTAACAGTAGTTTTACATTATTGGATATGCGTATCATCCACTCATCTACAAATAAAAAGAGAATTTGTGTAAGAAACACACAAGAGCCCACGTAACAGCAATACCTTGCCTTGAATCAACTCTGTGTAGCATCTTCGATTGTTTTCTATACAATTATTTCATGTAAATAAATGTCTTTGGTTTCATTCAAAACTGTTCGTTTTCTCAATTTTTCTGCATTTGAACTGGAACATTGATTAGTACATTTTTAATGGCATGTTTCATTCATCTTTTCTATTTTCTTTGTTATCCACATTATTACTGGTAAGCTGTGTTTAAAAGACTGGCTTGCTTATGCAGATTTTACTCTTTAACTGTTCATGAATATAAAGATTTCTTTGCTAAACAGTCATTGAACAGTATATAGAAAAGTTGGACTTAGACATAAGCCACTTTTCCTCTGGAATTTTGTAACCAAGTGACTCCACTTGGTATGGTCGACTAATCACTATCCTTTTTTGCTTTTCCACCAACTTCCAGTATCAGATATGATTGGACTAGGTAACTCAATCTAGAGGCGTCAATTTAGTTTTTTTTTTTTTTTAATAGAGAATGCAACAGAAGTCCAAAATCTTTTTGCACAGAACATTGAATGTTTAAAGGATAAGCTTTGTTTAAAAGATACATGATGCCAGAAAGTGAAAGAACTGGCCGTACAGGTGAGAGATGTTATTTTGTGTAGGAAATAATTGTAGATTTTAAGGCGTTTTCTCATTTGCTTTAGAGTGCCATAATTGGACAGAAAAGTATCAAAGTTGTAACGCTGAGCTGTGTACTACACTATGTTTACATGGCATTATATATATAATAAGAAACTTTATTTTACTAAGCACCTTTATAGCGATGCAGTACAAAGTCACAATAAATGCAGATAACAGAAAAATTAAATGCAGGAGAAATAAAACATGTTAAATAATAACCGGGAAATCAATAAATGAATAAAACACAAAAAGTATTAACAGTCAAAGAACAGTTTTAAAAAGTGAGTTTTAAAATGGATTTAACCACGAATGAGGGTTACATAGTATGAACAGTGTGTCAAAGCCCTGTTTCCCATAGTTTTAGCGTGTATTTGTGTGGTACAGACAGAAGCTTTGGCTGAGTGGAACGGAGAGAACGTTTCGATGTATCTACAGTTAAAAGTGATGATAAATATGCAGGATCAAGGTCATGGCGTGCTCTGTATGTGATGATTAAAATGTTAATATCAACATGAAATTGGACTTGCAGCCAGTGGAGTGATTTAAGAACAGATGTAATGTGATCATGTTTTCTGGTCCCAGTCAAAATACCAGAAGCTGAATTCTGACCATACTGCGACCTGTCCAAAGTAGACCTAGAATATATTGTGTACATTCAGCATAGACTCTGCATATAGTCACCTTATCAAACACTAGTTGAGGCTTAAAGCATGCTCATGTACTTTCAGAATGAACTTTGAATATTAAAAAAAAGCTATTTTATGACTCAACATACTTTCTAGCCAAAAAAGCTGTTCTAGCCTTCCCTTGTGCCCTATTAAAGGGTTAAAACTGCTCTATTTTTGCACTAGTAATTGTGGAGAATGTTTAAGCTTTCACAATATACTTATATTCTATTGCACTCAAATGTAGGCCTCGAAGGTTTTAGTTGATTAACTTAAAAAGTGATTTCAAATCCAGCATCTCTTTATATGCCCCCTGACTGAGGCTTCTGCAGTTCTGTATTCAAACTCTACTGCTGAGTTCAACAGTGGGGGCTCAGATAAGATAAGATATAGCACTGCCTTTTGTCCTCGTTAACATTTGATAACATTGAGAATGCTCAATTTGGATGCGGTGATAATCGCTCTCTCAATGTTTGCGCGTAAATGCAATCCTTTTCCCATCGAGTATTGCTTCCGTGCGCGCTCTCGATCTCCTCGCGTTTCCTGCCTTGGCCACGTGGAGGAGCTCGCTACACGCCGCAGAATACGTGTTCGTATAACTACTTCATTAAAAAACTAGGCGAGTTCAAAACTGTCGAAAACACATTTGCGGAGACGATAGCGTTTACTCTTTCTTCTTTAAAGTTGTTGTGAAAAGACGGGTTTGTGTAGTGTAAATATTAGAATAAATTAGGTTTACGCCTGTTTAATCATTTGGCTATTTTATTCTATCATAATTCAATTAAACTCGTATCTTAAAGGTCTGAAACGCCTTCTCTTATCGAAGAACTCTACACTAACATGTCTGACACTGCTATACCGCGCGAGCGAATTACCTGCTTATTTAACGTTAATGATGCGCGCGACGCAGTCGAGAATAGCCCACTACAGAACTTGATAACAGCTTGCGTTTGTTGGACGTTGATGTGTCGGGTGTACTGCGGAATCTGAGATTGAGAGGAGTCGAGAGGTTTCGGCTAGAGAATAGATGAGGGGGAGAGAGCGACCGGAGAGAGAGAGCGCGGCGCGCATGAATGAGGAAGGGAGGGGTGGAGGGGCCCAGGGAGCAGCGGATTCGAGGTCAGCCCGAGGTGCCGCTACATAGGCGCTCTAATACCTTCATTCATTGATTTTTGAAGAACACCACCATGTGGCATACAGCAGAGATAACACACGCTGCAAATTTGGAGAGGCTTGAAAGTACGCGCGCCTTGAACTCAGAGCGCATGTGTGTCCAGTAAAAGTTTGCTCTTGGTTTGAGTTTAGGCTTGTTTCTGATGGCTGCTATTCTTGGTGTGATTGCGATAAGTTCCTTTCCCCGTGGCAACCCAACTGAAATTGTGTTCCATGAGATACAAAACAGGTTAACTTAATCAAAATGTTACTTTGGACATTTTAATTGATCTATGGGTTTTATTAGGATGCTGGCTAAGGATAGAGTTTTTGTATAATTGAAATCAAGGGTGCTTTCTTTACAGTTTTGGACGTATCTTTGGTACTAAATTTGTGGTAATCAACTAGTAAGCAATTCAACTAAAAAATTCAAAAATGCTAGCTTACTTGGTAATTATCCTATTTGGGGGGAAATCTGTCAATGGTTCAAATTGAGCTTTGAATTCTGTAATAAGAAATAGTTTTCTGATACAAGTACAAGTAGGAACTGTGACAGACAAATAGGCCTAATGAAAATAACCACATTTTTAAGGATGTGATCATGCTTTATGCAAAGCAAGCCGTATTAATGCAGTACTGTAAGCAGTTGCTTCAATATTATTGGGCAGAATAAAAATGTGTGTAATTGTGATTAAGTTATATGCAGTTCAGAAAAATGAAATGCATACAACTTAAATAAAGATGTAGTATAGGTCCAGTTGTAATGTTTTAACACAAAGCTCACACTATTGAGGCCTAAGTCATGTGTGTAACATATAAACCAAGACAATGCAACATGTTTTTTTTTTCTTTTTTTTTATTAAGGTTATAAATTTTAAACAAATACTTTCTAAAACAGTTTTACCCGGTGATATACAATTTAATATGCACAAAAATACAAGAATACCAACAAAATATGGAAAATACGTCTGAAAACGTCTTTAATTCAGTACACATAGTGCTTATATAATGTGAGGACGTATGGCTAATTCATGAGATTCCCTTTTTAGAACAAAAGGTCTAAGTTTGTAGAAAATAAAATCAAACCCACAAAACCAAGCAAATGCTGGCATTATGAATTACTGTGAAGGCTTCAAATTTGTCAGATTTGGGGGACAGGAAATGGATAATGCTGGAGACTGTAGTCAATACAAATACCTGGCAGGTAAAACGCGTGCATTATTGGACTTGTAGTGTTAATGGATGGCCCCAGCGTTCAGTGTTGATGGGGTGACTGGCATAGGAACTACAAACACACTCAGAGGAACTGGAGCTGTAGGTCAGTGCAGGCAACAGAAAGCACCAGTCCTCGCCACTTTGCAGAATACAGGAAAAACACAAACTCAGACAGGGAAGGGGTTCAAAATATTGCACCTTCACTAGCCTACTTGATTGCCTCTGATGATATTGAGAAGTAGTCACCAGCCCCCTGTGCACAACAGCACAAGGCTAGCTCTAGCCTTCCACTGTAGCATGATTCAACTTGGAAAATGGGAAAAGTATAGAAAATATGACACGGTTTCCCTAAAGTGTAGACATAAGCGTGCAGTGGCTAGGCATCTTCATGTGCTGCCTCTTCTCCCCGTTCCAATTGCAGTACATATACATCTGTTTTTAAGTTAAAGGGGAAGAGAAAAGAAACAATCCTCGAGCGAAACATTCTGAAAGTTTCCACGTTTGTGACCATAGCAGTCTGCGTTGGGTTTAAGGCAACGAAATTCAACTTCGTTTGTTTGTAATACCGAGATTTGTTTTAAAGGATGCATCACGAGCGGTAGGCTACCACCACTCTCTGCCTTCCCCTCTAAAACGAAAGTAAAATACCAACCAAATACAAAATATGCTTAAATAACTTTGTTGCAAAAATAAAGTCGATTTTAGTCTGTGATAAAGTATCTGCATTCGCGTTAACCATGGCGTCAAAAGGCTACGATAGCTCGCGTCCAAGCCCCTAAACTCGCCAAGGCTTGTTTGCTACAGAACTGTCCGTTTAAGGCTTGCTCCAAGTCCGCTTGTCTGCTCACCAGTCCCGTAAACCCCGAGCCAAAGATCGAGATGAGGTTGGAAATGTTCGACGTGTCCAAAGGCTCCGTGCACGCGTAAGAGGTGTCCTCGAATTTGGCTCTTTTGCACGGCGTAAAATCCGGAACCTCCTCGATCTCGGAGACGTAGTAACCAAAGTCAAGCTTGCGCTTCTTGCCTGGGTTCTGTGCGCCCTGGCAGCACTGCTGGAGCGAAGCGCAGCAGTCCTGATGCAAATACCCGTTCTCCACCGTGGTGACCACATGCGTGTCCAAGTCCAGCACTGTAGTTTTGTTGCAGTGCATGCTGTTAACCGGCGTAAAGTCGCAGCTGGAGACAGGGTAGCTTTCCGCGCAGCAGCTGCGGTAGAACGAAGGCTCCTGCGCTTTGCAGACCTCCTCGTGTTGGAGAGCCAGGGGAACGGAGCAAGTGATGGCTGGCTGGATGATGTTCTGCGCCGAATGAGGCTGGGGACTGACGGGCAGCAGTGCGCCGCAGAGGCTCGCCACCTCGCTCGCGCTGGCGCAGCAGTCCGCGCTCTGCTCCTCGCAGTCTTCCGCCAGATCGAGCGGGTTCAGCTCCTGGATCTCGTTACAGACAGTCATCACCTCCTCGTACTGCTGCATCCTGTAGATCTCCGCGTATTTCTCGTTCATGTAGACCTGCCTGGCGTTCCTCAGGACGTAGGAGACCAGCAGGTTCTTGTGCAGCTTGATTCCTCCTCTCTGCGTACGGGAGTTGTGGATCTTCCGTAACGATATCGAAATGAGACTTTGTGCATCCACTGCACACTCCATGATGTTGATCATGGTATGGGTCGTGAGGTTTTCCCAGCTCTCCTACGATGGAGACTAACTTTCTTTTAGTCAGAATCGCGGTATTTCGAGCGGGGACCAAGGTTTAAGTCAGCTCTGTGGAGAAACATTGAACGCGCTCTCTCCTGCCTCTGCGTGTGAGCGTAGGCAATCATTACCCTGCGCTTGCTTCCACATTATATATATGACCTAGAAGTTTCCGCCCAATCGGCCGGCAGCCAATCAGAGTTTTGAAATGCCTTTGAGTGACAAGCATGCTCCTCCCAGAGCTCTTGATCTCGTCCAATTACACAGAGGCGGTTCTTCTGTGCTATTCAAATTCCAAACTGACTTTACCAAACTGGAATGTTCTCATGAGGCGCAGAGCGCGCTCTTCAGTCATGTGTGCAGCTGGAGACTTCTTGGAGAAAAAATGTTTTAAAACCTGTTTCGAATTCATAACAATTTTAATGTTTACTGGCAGAAAACTGTTATTCTTCTCTTTTTTTTATATTCAGTGCATTAAGAGTCCAAAACTGAATACACCTTAACTTGGAGTAACAGCATATTTTATTTTTACAATAACGTTTGGGGAGATTTGTAGATTCCGAATTGAACAGATTAAGATGTTTAATAAAACTGTGTATAATTGAACTGAAATGTTAACATGTGAAAACTATTTATTTTGTCAAATTAACTTCCCATTTATATCTTTGTTTTATGTAACAAACGTACCACATATATAAAAGGGAAGTTAATTTTATAAAAAATAACCTAAATAATACGATGAATATAATTAATAATAAAAAAATTGCCTTAGCATTTTTTGTGATTAAATGCCCTGAAAATGCACTCTCTTTTTTTTTTCCTGAAAACACGAAGGAGTACAGCGTGGCTTATGCAGCGTGACATGTTCATAGCATTAACTGTGGCTTATCTCAAATTGACAACAAAGCAAAGCAAAATAAATGGTGGAAAGTGTGTGTAGAGAGGTCCGGACATCGAAAGATCTCAATCTTTATATATAGTTTTATATATAAATACTCAATGCTCATAAACAGCTCTAAAATGCACAAATTTCATTCGGAAACTTATAAGATAATTCAGGTTAACACTTCATTAAAGTAGAGTTCAGATGGCCATTTCTCATAGGCAAAATCTTTTAGCATAGCTTTGAAACTTCCTGACGTTCCATTTCTAAAACAGCTATGTTTGCCTCATCAAAAAACAACTCAAACAGTTCAAAATGGTTTGTTTCAGAGTCTGGCCTTTTATGTGATCTTGAGCTACTGCTGATGCTACCCTTCATCATGCAGAAGTTGGACACTGTGTCCCAGCGAATTGGTTGGTATTAAATTGTGACTTTTTATTATTTAAAACAGAATATGCTCACTTAGAACACATAATATGTTACCTTTCTCCACATTGCAAAATGGAAAGAGAGGAGGGACAAGCATAGCACAGTCGTCTGATTGGCTGAAGGTTTTATATATCTTAAACAAACAAAAATAAAAATAATTCACCCCCCTCATGAAGATCAAAACTAGCGATCTGATCATTAAACATTGCAGCACTAGGGTTGTAAATTTTTTTTTAAGTTGGTCAGTTTTATTATGGGAGTGAATGAGAACCTGCTCACTTTTAATTCCACCCCCTTGCAGCCAGCCGAGTTAATACAGTTCAGTCACTTCCTATTAGGTATCTGCAGAGAGCAGGAGGTTGCCCCTTGCTTGCGATAGAAGCATTGAATTCTAAATGTTTACATTCTAATAATGTGCATATATTTTTTGATCGTATGTTTAATAATAATCAGAAAGGTTACTCTACTCTACAGATTTTTCTCTGAAAAAATCTTACCCAGAGTTACACAAGAATGACTTGATCTTGAAGCAGTTGAGAATCACTAACAAAACAATTGCGAAGATTAACTGAATTTCAGCCAGACTGAGATTGAGTCTGCTTACATGCACTTCAATAGATGGGTTATGCTCAATAAGCCGATTATACTCAATAAACCACATGCAAACCCATCAGTTTCACAGAAACCATGTTTACACGAGACTCAACCTTTTCTCAATTTCTCATAGGAAGTGACTGCACGAGACAAACAAACCCGACCACAGACAGACGAAGAAAACAATAGAAGGTGATGAAACTGGTTAACTACCTTTCTCAAAATGGTATACGCCAGTACCAGATTACTGAAACTCGTTTTCTGTGATTACATGACTCCAGAGAAATCAACATTTTTAAACACAACCTATTAATTGAAGTGCATGTAAAGCACGCACTGATTTGAATGCCTTGTACCCGAGCACAGTTTCCTCCCTCTTCCCAATCAGGTTTGTGTTCACACTGATTCCAGGCAACTCAACATTCCTGCCAGAGATCACTTGAAACGTTTCCCAGACCACTTCCACAAGTGTTCCCACCATCAGGTCCAAGGATCAGAAACATTGCTTTCACACTTGTAAAAACAGCTGGTCATGGACCGCAGTGTGTCCTTATAGGGACTAGAAGAGGATTGGCAAGGAGGACTAAATTCATTCTTGCATGTAAAAGTGTTCTATTTATGTGTGCAACTACAAGAGAAATCTGACCTCAAGAGTTATACCAGAATTGTTTTTATGAAGGTTTCAAAATGAGTGGCTTTTAAATTAATCTTTTTACAGCTTTTTAAATGCATGTATCTTGAATTTTTGTAGACATTCCATCCCTCTTCATTTAAATAAATCTAACATTAAATTTATCAGCTGGTCGTTTCTTTCTCTGTTTATTAATGCAGAGTATACATTTAATTTATAATCTATATAGTGAAATTTGATTATTGAAATCATTTGCCTCATTCTATTTGTGTGTTTTAGCAGTGAGACCATCAAACCCATATCTTGAAATTTCGTTCTAAGATGACGTTCACACTGAGTGGAACTGTCTAAGACTCTGTGTTCGTGTATTATGTTTTCAGTGCATTATCTCAAACTATTATACTTTTATTAGTTAAGTTATTAGCAGAGTTAAAGCCTTTTTCTTTGGATCTGTCTTCTTTTACAATTTTTCAGAGTATCTCCAGAACCTTTTCCTTTCACCTAAAAGTTTCAGTTTTTTCAGAGGAGTCACTTGTGATTTTCAGATTTTTGGAGGTGTAAATGGCCAATCATGAAACAATGAAGTGCAAAATCCATCAGCTACAAATATAGAATGAGTCGGTTGCGGTTTCATCAAAGCATTGTTGACTGAATCTCACCATTTAGGATGTTTAAAAACAAATCACACATTTTGAATGTGCCAAAGGGATGCAAGTCAAAAATTGGACCTTCATAAAAACAGACAACACATGTGTTACATTTTATCAACCATTGCTGGTTGCATGTTGCTGTGTGCTTTAAAACCTGAAGTGATGTGCTTTTTGTCTTGTTAAAGGGAAACAAAAAAGAAAAAAAATATTCAAAATACAAAAAGTTTATTAGATGCAAGGTGGGTCAAAGGAGTACTCATTTTAGGTATAAAAGTACCACTTCTTCAGGTAAAATATAAAAAACTGAAGTTAAAATTACAATACTGAGCAACTTTTTTCAGCTGTGGTGTTCTTTTCAAGCAGCTCAGTCATTTTTGCTGTTCCAGTGAATCATAGTAAATGTAGTTATAATAATGATGATTAAACTTATTGGCTAATGAGTAAGAGCGACTCAAAATATTAAACATGGTTTATGACCCAGTTAGCCACAACTTGCATGAGAGCAGATTGGGAGGAGGAGGATACAAGGTTTGATGTCTAAAGGCCTTTACACACCTATGGGTCTCCTGTTTGTGTGGCTACAGTGTGTTTACTGCATTGCTGTGCACTTCTCTTCTTGACGTTAGATGGTGCGTGAAAATCAATGTAAACACAATCACACTTTTTCGTTTACTTATTTTACTTTTTGTATTAATTGGTAAATGTAACAATAATCAGCATCATTTCAATTAATTCACCTGTAGAGAAAGTTCTCTCCTCATGCTGTGAAAACAGATCTAGTGCTTCTCTGATACAGCGAGCACCTGCATGAGAGGTTCTCTTTTGTTGTTGTCTTGGATTCAAATAGAAACCGGATGGCAGTGCTTATGTGTGTACAAATGGTCCTTCAATCTAAAAGATGTTGCTTTATAAATTAATTTAAAGTAAAACACGCAAAATGTGTGCTGTGTTTTTGAGAGGTTATGATTCCGTTGGATCGATCTTTTCACTCACGAACAAACTCAGTAGCATTGTGTCATTGGCACCACCGAGTGGTGAGTCAGGTAACTTCAGTCATGTGAACAAAAGAAACAATCACATCGGTTTGATGCACTGCATGAAAAAACTTGTTCCTTGACAAGTAATGTATTGGCACATTGTGTTTTTGGCAATTGATAGGTAAGGTTGCATTAGAGCTTTTTGTTTGGCATGATGCTGCAAAGAGCTGCATGTAGTCGCTGCATAGGTTTGAAAAGCTTTGTTCACACCGAAAAGCCAACAAAAAAAATAACTGACCAGACTGCACCAAAACAGCAAAACAGGCGGGTGCATGAAGGGGGGGCGTCAGTATCTGTTCCCCTCTCTCTCAAATAAGTCTCTCTCAGTATCATCCAGTACACCGGGTATATAAAGGTGTGTCATTACTATCCCAATGTGAGTAGACAACTTAAATAAAACCTACAAGGTTCTGCAACCTCTTTGCTGACTCTCTTCAGAGCAAGAGTTTGTAGAAGGCTGTTTGCTGTCATACACCGCCGATGTCCATACACTGTAACTTTATGTTTCTCTGCTATATTTCTGTGGAGAGATCCCTCAGGACAATGCACCACTAGTCTAGAGCAATCTGATTGATTGGAGGAAGCAGGTTTCTGACTTTTCCTTGTCTGCCCCTCCTACAATCGCAACATCGCACGATTTTTGAAAGAATTGTGACTATCCGCTTTCTCCATCACCACAAGAAAGTTTGTGGAGAGCAGGAGGAACTCAATATCTGTGCCACAATTCAGCTTTTTGATCGCGTTATTAACTTTACGTATAAAACATATGCCATTCCTGCATTCCTGTTGAGAACAAAGCACATTGTTTCAGCGTTCTTATTAGCACTGCATTTTCTGTAAAATATAACCAACAAATTTCTTAAAAAATAGACATAGACATGGACATTGACATGACGTTATGAGGGCTGGGTATGAGCTGTCCAGCTTGTGTGGGAGATCAGATCTTATTCGTTGTGCCTTTTAAAGGATTTTGCAGTATTCAGATTGTTCATAAATAAATGTATATAATTTTTTACTCAAGTGAAGAGTAAAATAAAAGTAAAATGTAAATAAGTGCTTTACACAAAACTTAAAAGTAACATACTCTATTAAAAACTACACTAAAAATTAAGTACATAAACTTACTCATTTACAGTAATACAAGAAGATGTAGTAATTTACTTTAAATCTCTGAATGGAAGTTGAACCAGTCATTGTTTTATTAATGCAATTGTAACAAAATGAGTAACTTTTGTTATGTACTAATGTTAGGAAAATTTACGCATGAGTCTGTGTAACTGTAAAAAATTATTGAATTGGAATATTAAGTTTGCTTTAGGCTGCAAAAACTATGTAAACTAATATTTTTTCTGTTTTGATTTTACCTTTTAACAGCTCCTATTTAGATATATTTCCTATCTAGATATTTAAATGTGGGGATGTTGAGTCGCTGCAAAAAACGAACCAACAAAAATAACTGAATCTGGATGAAGGGAATACAATTATAATACGTTTGTCTCGTCATAAACTCTTCAAAACAGCATTACATGGGCGATAATTAATTGGAAGGAAAGAACAAAAATGTTCAAGAAGTCATACATCAGTTTGTGTAGTGCGAGATTTAAAATACATTTTAAATGAATCACGAAAGATCTCTAAAATTACCTCATATTAGGATCTAGGATATCTAGGATCTAGGTGAATACTAGGGAAAACTACATTCCCCTGTCTTGAGACATCGTTAAAGTAGTTTGATCAGCGCCGGCGCATTGTGGGAGTTGAAGTGTGATCTGCGTCGCTCAGGACACTTGCGGGCATTCTGGTGGCAGGAGGACCAGTGGGTGAAACACCAGGGCGGAGCTTTCTCCGCATGACAGACGGATGCCTTGAGAACTTAAAGGCAAAGCAATCAACATCACGCGAGTTTATCCATCGCTATAATATAGGGTCGCGCGACTCCTCAAACAAAAACCTCAACAGCCACAGCCTTATTTAAAATCATCTCTTTTTCTGCCATTGCCAAGAGGAAGGAAGATGATCTGAATGGAGATATTGTGCGTTAAGATACTTAATTTTCGTCAGGTGATCAACATTCTCTGATAGGAGGACATACGTGCGTTTAATAGGTGCGTTTCCTTCTGTTTGCTGGTGTAACGTTATGATGACCGTCATGTACAAATTCAAAATATGCTTGTTACGTTATAAAATAATAAAATATTTTGGCACAATCATCGTATCTTGTGTTTGAGAAAAGTTTTAAGATTAAATTTTTGTTCACAAGGAATGTAATACTTAATTGTAAATAATCGTACATCATTTAGAATAATTGAAGCATCCATTATTCGCATGGTTAAATAAAGTTAGATTTTACTTTCCAACACGAATTAAATCAAAATGAAAATTAACGGGATGTATTGTTTTTGTTAGTAATATCTTTTTTTTCCCATTTCAGCTGCTGAGAAGTCAACTATTAAAAATATTTTTCAAGCTCAATATTCCCAACATCTCCATGTTCCATACAACGGATACGTTTATAGTTTAACTTTTTAGATAATTAAAACAACAGCACACAATTTACTTTCAAATAAAGATTTCTCTTCCACTCGAGTAGAAGTATTTTTAGCCCCAGTTCACAAATTGTATTTAATTTCCCCTTTAAGAGGACGAGCTGTTCTGAGAGGGAGGTGTCAAGCCCAGGGGCAGAATTTCGGCCAATTAAAGTCGTCGACCCCCTTTCCAATACGTCAGTCCTAAGTGAGGGCTTGGTACGTGAGCGATGTGCGCCGTTTCTAAGGCAACCACTTGTCCTGACCTCCCCATCCTCCTCGGGCAAGATTGGTTTCCATGGTGATGATTGTATCTTTCCCTGCATGTTTCAGTTCCCGTAAAGCAAGCGTGAACAGTCGAAAAGTAGCTTGCCTTTGCTACAGTTTGCTGGAAAAGAAAACTGTTTGAATTAAAGTGGCTTACAAAGTGTTTTAATGGCTAAAAATAGTCATATACTAAATCATATAAAATAAGGGATTTAGAAGTTATTATTTTCGTTAACCTGGAGACACGTGATGTGAGATGTCTGAAAAGATACATCACCCTCCACGGCTGAAAAACGAGCAGGCTCTCAAGCTCTTTTGGAATTTCAGCTTCCTGTAAACCTGTTGAGACTCATCTGCATGCCACAGGCAGAAGGATTGTTCACCAAAGGGAAGGGGGTGAACCAGAGATATACAGAGAATGAAAGAAAGAGGGAGCTGTATCTCTCCTTCACACAGGTATAGACACACACAAAGTCTTTCCTCCCTCTTTTATCTTCAAGACAAGAACGAACACCCGCTTGCAGAGTTTTTATGCAAGCCTATTTTGTGTTGGCTTGTGTAAAGTTCAGTTTAAGAACATCAAAAACTTTTGCTGTCTTATTAATCATGAAAGATTGTATTTACACTTTAATGTAAAATGCTAACTGAAAAAGCGTTTTATACTTTTACTAACCCGGATGTAAACTAAGTTGTCAGGTGGTTTATTTCAGCAAAAGATGTTTCATATTCATATACCTTTTGGATCAGATCTTTAGAATATAAACTACAATCATATATAATTTTCCAGATTTATTTTGATGCTTAAAATTGCCACTGAAACACTGAAACAAAATTTAGTACAATGTAAACAATTTTTTTGTAATGATCCACAAATATGACTTACTCCAAGCTTGGTAACTGTAGATATTTTTATTCTATAAAATACTTTTCAGAGATTCAAGTATCTCACAACCCTTCCATATATCTATGTTTATTATTGCAGCATTTCCTAAAGTCTCTTGAGTAAAACCTAACTGTTTTAAAGGGCTGGAAACAGGGTTTTTCTTTGCCTCCGTCCTTGATCCTGCAATCAATTTCATCGATTTCAACATGAATGACAACCTTGACTTGAGTCTCAGACCAAAGTACAAATTATGACCCTAAGGGTTTCAAAAAGCAGTACTTTGCTTTGGAATGATCTGATTTTATTCAAGTTGAAAATGTGAATCGTATTCCTTTTTTTTTGCCACAGCTCACAAAATATTCTCTTTACCACCCTCTTCAGTCAAGGGCATTAGCATTGAGCTCAGATAGAAGACCATAAGCTCAGATGCCTACATGCATTAAAAAAATTAAAATGCTGTAACTTTTTTTAAAAGGTGAAGCCCATATTACATAAATGATGTACTTAGCTAGAGAAATATTTCAATGCTTTATGTTTTGATTGATTTTGAGGATTAAGGCTGAATATTTTTATGTGCAATATAAGATCACTAAATCAACATCTTATTCCAAGGAAAACTGGAAGATGGATCTACTGGAAAAGGAAATTAGCACTGCATAAAGATTGTCAGCGGAAGGAATTGAAGATCTCAAAATTTTGAAAAGGCTCTGTTGACTATGGACTTCAGAAAATCCAGTGGACCACCTTCAGACCCTCTGACACCGAGTTTTCATAGCAACATTGCATTTGTAATATGCGTTTTAAATGCAAGTGAAAGTAGTTTTAGCATTGACCCTTCAGAACAGCCAACAAACTGTTCTAATTTTGAGTCAATTAATTTAGCTTTTTATACTATTTATACTTTTTATACTATATATTTATACTATATATCTGTAAGGCATACAACTCAAAATATCCTTGCAATATTAAGTTCAATGTATTGATTAATTTATAAATGTCATACTAATATTTATTTATAAAAGCTATACTTTCTTGTTCTTCGTTCAAAGTAGCTTCCAGTGAATGTTTGTGGCTTTTTAAAAACGGACTCTTCTCATTTTAAGTTGACTTATTTGCTCATTAACCAGTTATAGGAAATCCAAACGGTAAAATTGACTTTGGTTTAAAACGTAGGCATTAGTAATTTAATAATGAGAATGGCGATTTTTGAAGTGATTCTAATATTATAAATCACATTTGACAAAGTTACGTCATTGGTTAAGCTGTACGTGTTCAGGCTGTACATGTTTGGCTTGCGTGCCTACTCCTCCCTGCAGCTCCACAGAGCGTGCGCGAGCTCTCCCACATCCGCGCGCTGCAGGCTGATGGAAAGGCAGAGGTTGCGCTTTCATCACGCACTTGCACAGACGCGAAGAAACAAGCCAAATCTCAACAAATCTTCATTTCTTCCAGAAGGTTGCCTTGCTTTAGAACGTTACCAGAAAAATTCCAACCCCAGTGGAAGAGCTGGCTGAACGGGCATCCTCCAGAGTGCAGCTCGTGCCCTATTTTTATCCTTCAGCTCTGCGTGCGTCACGAGTCCAAAGGCTGTGGTGACACTTTCCGTTCATTTCGAGGTTCGCCTACTAATGCTCTCCTGCAGAGGGCCCATTTCTCCTTGAAGTGCTTAGAGCGCTGTGTGTGAGTGAAATATTAGAACTAACAATTTCACCAGCAAATGCAAGCTTCAGATCAGCTGCTGCGGCTCCCTATAATGACATGTTCATACCCAGCTAAAGAAACACTCTCTGATCATGAAGCATTCCAGATTTTATTTACTTTCTTGTAAAAAAAATGTACTATAATAGTATTTTTTATTTTTAAATGATTTAACAGTGTTTTAAATGTGTATCTCTAAACAACACAGGTAGACTTGAATTTGTTTTTGTTTTTTTGCATGTGTTTTTGATTCGCAGTTTCAGTTTGATGGTAAAGTATGCAGTGGAGATATATACAGGATGTACACAGGAACATGTTAGAAGGCAAAATAAAAGTGGCATGCTCTGTCTCTCCCTTAGAAGTGTGCACTGAACTGGGAGGGGGAACAAATTGTTTGCAGGAAGTGACATATAGGTTGGTTACGCAGGGAGTCCATTCTTCATATACTCCCTCTACTGGTGTCCACTCTGCCAACCTCCCTGTTAGAATCAATGACTTTTAACTTAAAGAACACTAGGGAGAGGAATACAGAGTGTTCATATTGCTTTGGCCAATGAGAAACGAACTCATTATGACAGCAATTGTTGAACAGTATTTTATTATGTTATTTTATAATTTGACATTTTTATAGTGTTTCAAACATGTATATTAAGCACAATAATAGCAATTCCTGTTCATGGGGTTTTTAGTCAATAGGATTAACAAGACATGTTTTCTGCCAGGAGAAGAGGCAGGAAGATGGAAAGAAACTAGAGGAAGTGGGTCAAAGAACAGTTCAGAGATTTTTTTTCTCTTTTATAATACATGAAAATTAAATGTATTTAATGTAATTTATAGACTTGGATGTATGCTGTAAAGCAGTGGAATAAAGTTTAGAAATGGTGGAATCAGGTCAGAGAATTCCTGAACCTTGTTCGGGAAATATGGAACACCCGGAATTCCAAGGGTGGGTCCACAGCTCTAGAGAGAGAGGCAGAGGGGGAGAGAGAGAGAGAGAGAGAGAGAGAGAGAGAGAGAGAGAGAGAGAGAGAGAGAGAAAGAGAGAGAGAGAGAGAGAAAAGAGAGACGAGGAGAGAGAGAGAGAGAGAAAGAGAGAAGAGAGAGAGGGAGAGAGGTGAGAGAGAAAGAAAGAAAAGAGAGGTAAGAGAGAGGAGAGAGAAAAGAGAGGGAGGGAGACGGAAAGAGAGAGAGAGAAGAGAGAGAACACTCCATAAACAAATACTCCGGCAAATGTTAATCGAACACACATGCTCTCTCTCACGAAGAAGAGAGGGGGAGAAAGGGGAGGGAAAGGGTACTTTCCAAGTCTCTTAGAGAAAATCTCCCTGAGTTTGCAAAGTTCTACTTCTTTAATGTGCGCCTCGTACTGTTCCAGAATTATGGCAAAGCTTTGATCTACATGAAATACATTTCATATGTGTTTTATATAAAAAAGTTCCACAGCTTCAGTTTATCCAACAGAATCAATTCTCAAAGGCTACAAAAAACTAAAGAAATCTGTTCGCTTTTCCACAAATCTTCCACATTTAATTGAAACAATGTTTATGCTTAATGAATATTGTCTTTTAACATTTTATTTAGTTTTACTTTATAACAAAATTAGAATATCTTGAGACTGCACATGAAGCTCTAGTGCTCGAATATGGGGCAGAAAGTAAGTGCTTCTCTAAAGGTAGCACTTATAACACTAGTAATAGCTGTTATCCCTATGTGAGGGTATGCTGTTGAAATTTCAGACAATAAAAAGACTGGAAACATTTTTAACTTTCTTCCCAACTTCATCTTACATCAGGATATTGACCCAACACACCCCAAAAATATTTGAACCAGAGGGTCCACAGGGGTTCAGACTGCAGTATTGTGGCCAGCCCTGGAGCTGTTGTAGGAATGACTTTAGTGTGCGGTAACGTTAAGTCTATTCATGCCAGGAACATAGAGTGAAATTTCACCAGACGTTTTGAGAAATAGACAACCAAAAAATCCAAAGTGCTTTAGAATATAGTATCTCCAAAGAGGTGTTTGGATGGGTTTTTTGATAAATGCAGCTTGCTTTTCTCAAAATTACTATCCTGTTCTTTTACTATACAAACAATAGACACATTTAAGCTGTGGTTCACTGGAGAATAATAACATTTAGTGTTGTGGGAAGATGTGCCCAAACTTTAAACATTACTTGAAAATTAGCTCTATGTTATAATGCTCAACATTTTAATGAGATCAAAACTAAAATAAATCTGTCTTAGATTATGTGAAAGAAAATGTTTAATGCTAACAATTTCAGAGTGATTTCTGCTTGGGAAACATTATCAATCACTCACTACAGGAATGGCCCAGAATCTGACAATGCGTGCAGATTTATGCTCACAACAGTATTTGCGTGTGCTCTGTACGTGCACAATCCGCACATTTATTTTGTGCTGGTATCTGTCTCATTGCAGTGTTCTTGCTCAGCGCAGGGGTGTGGGTGAGCTGTTTGAACTTGGTGGTTAAGCTGCTAGACTGAGATGAATGCACGAGGAGCTCAGTCTCCTCTTTGAAGTTTAGCATGGGGGTTTACCCCTCCTACCAGGAGGGGCTTCAGAGAGGGAAAACTTTACTCTTGTTTTGTTTGAGAAACACTAGAGGTCCAGCTTTACTCTGAAATTGTCAGATGGGCTCTGCTCGTTTGTACTTTCCCTGAGAATAGCCATGTTAATAAGCTACACGTATGCTCCATTTTTAGTAACAGAAATTCTTTCAGAAGAAACGGTTGAAAATATTGCATCATAAACACGGTTAGGTATTCTAAATGCCTAAGGTAAAACATATACGTTTGTTACAGGATCCCTATCTATATATTATACATACAGTCACATGCAACAACATATAAAATATTACACCTTCCTATGTGAGAACAATTGTATAGTTAAAGTGTAATTTAATGGATTGTAATAGAGGGGAAAGTACTATTAAAACACTACATTTTGACAAGACCTCCCACTTTCTTTCTTTCAAAAGAACTCACACACAAACACACACAACATACACAAACAAGAGCATGCTGTGTCATGTCTGAGGGAGCTTAAAGGGAGGGCTGGCCAGGTGTACTGGAGAAAATGCAGGTATAAGCAAACCCTGAATGAATACAGCTAAAATAATCTCAAGGCTTGTGTTATTTTTTATACTGTATCCCACTCATTACATGGAGGCTTTTAGAAATGAGAGAAAAATAAAGTTTTTTGATATGTTTAATGCATGTTCATTTTTACTTTTCCATTTGAGTTA
This sequence comes from Danionella dracula, assembly GCA_900490495.1. Taxonomy (NCBI): domain Eukaryota; kingdom Metazoa; phylum Chordata; class Actinopteri; order Cypriniformes; family Danionidae; genus Danionella; species Danionella dracula. The sequence goes on from UELW01000189.1 coordinate 2,492,077, forward strand.
ATCTAAACATTGTTAGTGCTGAAAAATAATTTGAAGTAGCATCAGCAAAATGAACTGTAAAGCTAAATGGTTGATGTACTTTTTTCAAAGCTGTGAGTCCATGTCCATTAATTTTAAAGAAAAAAAACGCTAAGTTTTATACCTTAATATACTTGGTTTTCTCTATTCAACTGATGTTGAAAGGCTGTATACAACACATTGAAACTTGAGAACAGCTCCTCGGTGTTGTCGCAGTACCTGATCAACAACTACAGTTTCTGTTGTTCTGCCACACCCTCATATATCCCGAGGGCTCATGGGTCACCTCTATTCTCAGACTTCGTGCAAGACAAAGACTTTCCTACAGAGAAAGTTACTCCGCATAGTTCTTAATTTTCTTGTAAGATTAAGGAGCAGTTGTCTAAGTATTTTTTTCCAGAAAGTGCCACAAAAGATATAAAAGGCTAATTAAGTTATTGTGTATTTGAATACCTGTGTTTATCTACTCAGAAATAAAGAGAAGTTTAAAAAAAGTTATTCTTCTAAAATCTATTTTAAATTGGCATTTACTATGTACATATAAATAAATTATTTAGACATTTTAAATGGTGTTCTATTACTCTTCTTTTTCTGTTTTAACGAGATTGCTTATATTTTTGAAGAGCATTAAGAAGCGTAATGGCCAGGCTGGCTACAAAGGTGAAAGGTACCTGGTGGTGTTTTTTCTGTTTTAAACGTCAAGATGGGAAAAGGGGTTTAGGTTGTTTACATACTAGTAAGATGGCCCATAACCAATGACAGATGTGATCAATTGGCGAATAGTCACAAAAGTATATTTCTTGTGTATTACTGTAGAAAACATTAACCATAGTTTCCCCATACACTCTAACACAACTTCATATTTCTCACATACTCATATTTTTGAGTCAAATTAACGAAAGATATTTTGAAACACTGCTCCAGTTAGGAGGTTGTTGGTGTATGGCCAGCCAAGGTAATAATAATAATAATAATAATAATGCCTTCAATTTATATAGCGCTTTTCTAGACACTCAAAGACGCTTTATAATTATCAGAGCATTATTCATTCACTCCACATTCACACTCCGGTGGTGATAAGCTGACAGGATGTGGCTGCCATTCTGCGCCTACGGCCTCCTGCCCACCTCCTGCGCCTACGGCCACGACCACCAAACACATCCCACCAGTCACACACATCCATACATCAAGAGTCAGGGAATGAGTTCCTGTAATGGACGGAGGACATGTGTACCCTGCTTTTCATCCAAGACGAGTTCTTCATTAGAACAGTAGAACCATAAGATTGTGAAAATAAATAATTGTGCATATTTTTGTGTACAACACAGAATAATTTGTCATCACCAAAACACAATATTACAAAAAATATATGGATAGCTTACATATATTGTAAGGTGTTAACAGTATTATAGATAGTAATATAGTAATATAATATAATATAACATAATCATGCTAATATACATAAAGTTGTTGTATGATTACTGATTGTATGTTGTTGTCTTTATATGCAAGATGTCACACATTATAGATTCTGCCTTTTGTGCCCTCAGTGGCAGGTTGATGTTGCCTTGAAGGTGCTGATAAAACTAGATTTGTTTTGCCTTTGACAGTTAAGGTGACATTCAGAAAATAGGCTAAGAAAAAATAAACTTTGAGGAATTATAAATATATCAGCATGCATGTTCCTAAGAGCACAGGAATCATTCTTAGCTGGCCACAGCTCTTCACAATTTAACATCTCATATAATTCAGCTAATCAAACTAATTGAGGTCCTCCTCGCTTATTTGAAGCAACAGTTGAGGGTTTTAAAGCAGGGTTTAGACTACAACCTGCAGGATCTGTAGTGGAAACTACTCCTTTCAAACTGACTCCGGGGTCAAGGTACAGGAGATAGAAATCATGACAGTTCAACAAACATTCAAACAATGAAATAAACAGTTGTTTAGTGCACGTAAAGATGCAAGTGCGATGAGGGTGAAGGAAAGCAGAGAGAGAGTCATTTCCATGGGCTTTCTAATCTCTCTCTCTATTTTTTTAGGTTGTGTGGAATGAGTAGTCTTTATGATCAACAGATAAAGTACTTTATTTGACAACTATTGTGAACTTTAATATGTCAATCTTGATAACTTTTAAAGTGACAAAAGTTTAGAGTAACTTTTAATACCTCCATCCATCCATCCACGCATCTTCTTGTTGACTTAGTCCTTTTATCAGGGGTTGCCACAGCGGAATGAACCTGTAACTCATCTGGCATATGTTTTATGCAGCGGATGGCCTTCTATCCACAACCCAGTACTGGCAAACATCCAAACACACCCATACTCTATGGACAATATTGTTTACCCAATTCACCTGTACCGTCTTTGGACTTGTGGCAGAAACCGGAGCACCCACGCTATCACAGGGAGAACATGCAAACTGATCCAGCTGATGCTTGAACCAGCAACCATCTTGTTGTTAGCAGACCGTGCTACCAACTGCACCACCGTGACCGTACATTAAATATAGTGCAATGATAGCAGCCACATACATGTGTTAGCATATGAGTTCTGTGTAGAGTGATGTTGATGGACGTTATGTTAGCATATTGAGCTCCAAACAACTGCCTTCAGGCCAAGGAACATCGTTCGAGGCAAAAACAAACTTCCCACCAATCAGCGAATCTAAATATAGACAAAGTGCTATTCAGTGTCAACACTGGCTCCCAAACATGGCATACTGCTCCTTTAACAATTACATTTGTTGCATGTTGCCAAGATATCTAACAGTATTTATTGAATACCAACTCGCTGAATTCCTTTGCCTGAAGAATATTTGGCATGCGTGGCTAAAATGAAGAAGCAGTTTATGTTGTACTTGCTTATTTAGCAGGGCAGCCACACAGAAATTGTATCACGTTGATCTTCTAAATAATGCCCTCATTTGGAATTTCGTTCAGGCAGATTTTCAGCTGTCATTACTTGGATGAATGATAAGACGTTAATGTAACATGTAATTACGTGCATGTGCATCTTAACCTTTACCTACAATCTACAATTGAGAAAAGCCAACGGCAATTACAAAATGATGATTTACTCAGAGCAACAATTTCCATTGGAAATGAGTTGTCTGTTTTCCACTAACCATGTACGTGAGTGGATTTGTGTGTGGCACTCATAAGGGTGCAAGTCTCATTAATCCCGTTTACAACGCAGAGATGAGGCGTGATACAGCACAGATTTACAGATCTACAGACTGCAAGCAGAAGTGAGAAATAAAATATGTGTAGCATCCTCTACATGTAAATCTCAAGATTCAACCTGTAGAACAGATAATGTATAGTTGAGACTGGTATAAATAGAGATACTCTGGGCCACAATAAGTATTCACCTTGATATAAATGACCAAAACTGAAAAGAATTACATTTTCTCTCACCTGAAACCCAAGTGGATCTTCTTCTACTCTAATTTCTTTTTAATTCATTCAGTTCACGCTTGTTCTCTGTCTTTAATCTTAGACCTAATCATCATTCGGTGGAGAACACCAATCTGCAGTATAATTTACACTAAGAAACTTCTAGCATGGACAACCTTTTCCTCATGTATAATAGATAATTATAACAGAAATTGAGCTCTCATATTCAGCCAAGTCTTCAGGAGATTGTGCTGATTATAAATGATTAAGTTACTATTGATTAAGGTTATGTTGAGCTTCTGATCTAAAATTATTTTGAATTCTTAGCTTTATTTGAATAAATCATGTATGAAAAGAAAAACTGTTATTTTATAGATAATTAAATTGTATTTATACTTGCTTCAAAAGTCTAGTTGTCATATCATCAGTCATACGTATAATTAAGAAATAACTAAACTTTGAATATTCTGCATATGTCACCATATTTTTTTAGTAATTGCTTGATTTCAGGTTGATCATATGTTTTAAAGCAAAAATTACTTGAAAAAGGTCAAATGTTTTGGAAAAGAACATCTAGTTTGGAGTCACATGTACTAATGTGAGTAGCAGTTGTTTCCCATCAGCCGGTCACTACAATCTATGTCAAATGATTACTATAGAACACTCATAAGTTAACCTAGTTTAACGTAAATGTGCACTCCTTCATGGATTACAGAGCCCTACCTCATAAAAAGCTCAATTCATTTGGATGTAAAAATTAATTAGTTAACAAAGGACACTTGGTCTTCCCTGTTCTCTGATACCTTCATACACTCTCCGTTAACTAAACATGCTTGAAATTTGGGCTCATTGACTCATATGTTTTCATTGACCATCCAAGCTTTGCCCAGGAAGGAGACAAAACCAAGTCTTGGTTCTAATTTTGCAGTGAGAGCACTGAGGACCAACCCACAGATAACCTTGTAATTAAAAAAAATATTTAAAGACTTTTTCATATTTCTTTAAAAATGTTTACATATTTCTTCACATCCACACAAGCACAGGTAAAACACAGATTAAAACTGAGTAAATAGTTTGCCAAAAATATCCAAAAGGTCTCAGATGAGTCTAACCTTAAAGCTTGATCTTGTCAATGTTCTCCAATGTTCAATGTGGGTAAAAAACTTCACATTGGCCAGCATTTTCTCAAATAACCTAAAAACGCTGTTCTGTTTATGTGAAGACAAACAGCAGAAATGAGCAGGAAATACTCAGGTTTCAAAATAAACAGGTATGTGTGGACGGGGCCTGAGAATCTAGGTGGACAGAGCCTTGAAAATGTTTTATTTCGATAAGCTCTTTGTATGCTTTGGACATCAGCAGATTGGAAAGGCTGTCTCCAAAGAAAGGTTTGCATACTGGCTAGTGGATGTCAATACACGGTAGGCTTGTGTAGCCAGATCCTCAGTGAAGGTCTGAGGGTTTTGGTAGCATTCTCGTTTGTAATTTTTTACAGCATCATGTATTGGGGTGTAGAATTGTCAACACAACAACTGACCGACATGCAACAAGGTAGTGAATTCAATGTTTAGCTGTTCTTTAAAATCACACATTTTCAATACACACGATGGACATTTGTCGATCAGATGCCTCCATGTTGTTTCTGGGTGGAACAAAACTAAATGTGACTGAAAATCTGGTCAAGTTTAACAAATCAAACCATGTCTTTTGTTGTGTGTTTCCAACTTTCCATACCAAACTCATCATATGTTTAGCTAAGGTTCCATTGATGCGCCTATCTATGCACAGCATTTGAGATACTTTGCTCACTGAAGCTGAGAGCCTACTTCACCAGTGGAGAGGTGGCCACTTGGCCTTGGCAAGAAGAACTGGCAGATATCTGCAGAGCTACCAGTTGATAGACACCTACGATGTTTTCCAGATACTATAATCGGCACACTGAATCAGTCTCTTCTGCTGTTCTGGGTGGTGGACCATTCAACATTTAAGATATGACAGTGTGTCTAGCTTGGCAGTGTTATTGTGTCTGAAAATAATGTGCAAACCTCAACTTTTCTGGTGGGACACAAATGTCTCCACCAAGTGGCTCATACCCACAGCCCACCCTTTCAGTGTATGAGTCAATAGAGCAGGCATGAGTCTGGACAATGTGAGCCCTTCTTTAAAGAACAAATGGTTCCCCTTTGGTGGTGCTCCTGGGAAGGGCAGGGCAGGGCTGAGTCATGAGTGGTGCTTTCTTGCAAACAAAACATTTGTTTGACCTGGGCAAGCCCCAAGCTATCTTCTCTTTTTTAGCAGCCAATTTCTACCTGCTCAACAGTGGTGTGATCATAAAAATACTTGGTCACCTACTGCAATACATTTTTACTTTTGATGTTAATGGAAAATGTTGTTGATTTTGTTCAACATAAGTCTTTTTTATTGAACAAAATCAACCACTTTTTTCAACAATCTTAATCAAATTTTGCTTTACCAGCAACCAATCCATATGTTCTCTAATGGTGTAAAAACCATCTATTTATGGTTATTCAATTCTGTATCATTTGACTCTTTGTGCCACTCATGTGAAATCAGCTCACTTTAGGTGAAATGCAGGCAATGCTCTGTGCAAGTCACCATCCTGTTTTATCCCAGCATTCACTCCTTAAGAAAATCTCTCAATGTTTCAATGTTTCCTAAAAATGCTTTTGAGCTGCGGAAAGAAACCAGAGCATCTGGAGTTAACCCACTCAGAAAGGCCCATGGCTATCGATGTCCTCATGAACAAATGAAAGTGTTCCTCTATTACATTTTTAACTATATTAAAACGAAATCCTAACAGACTTGAAACACGTCCTTTGGAAAAGCTACCAAACTTGTTCTTTCTCTGGTTTCTTTCTCTCCTTTTGTTACAGACTGAAGGGATGGCCAACAGGGCACGGACTGGCTGTGAATCTCCAGCCATAGCGAAAGAGCAGGAAATAGAACAGGAGGCGTCAACCCGATAAGACTGCTGTTGCAGAGCAGTCTCTCTCCCTTTCTCTTTCTCACACAGACTCATACACACTCGCCCTGTCACCCTGTATTTCACCATTCTTCTCCGTCCTTCCAGTTGCTACAGGCTCTTACATAAGCCAGTTGGATATTTTCAGCCTCTCAGCACAGATGCAGTCAAGTTGAAGGGAACACATTAAATATTTCATCTTGCTTCCACCCAGACCTGTCTAGTTGGGATAAATCAACGTTATAATTCCACTTGTTTTTATCATGCTTTGTGTGCCTTTTTACAGAATGGCTATCAATCTGATGCATCTTTTGTGCAAATATGGGTCACTCTGCAATAAGAAAATGAATAGTAAATTGCAAATTGTATTAGGGAAATGCCCACTGAGATTTTCTATGTAAGCCATCTATGTGAGTAATCTGACCTAAATGGAAAAATAAAAAATACAAAGTAATTCATAGTGGTAAAACCTTATTAATATTGCTACAACAATATGAGAATTTAGAATAAAATGTTAACTGTTTTTATTGTGTTCACGTGTTTTATGCACCTTAATTTATTTTCACTGGTTATGTGACATTAAATAAATATATTTACTTTAATGTAATCATTGTTTGATTTTATTTTAGCATCACATAACTATAAATAATGTCAATCTGGGAAAAATTTTACGTCGTCTATAAATTCTATAAAAAATGTGTAATTTCACATTCCGAGAATGAAAATTTACCGGATTGTGCTCAGTTTAAACAGTATCATAAGTTCCTGTGTTCCTGTGTAAAAAATGAACATATCATGCAGTGGTTTAAGGTGTTCTCAACATGTATATAATTAAACAGGGAAATGTAACATCTTTTACATTACATGTAGACAAATGTAACCAGAACATTAGTAACATTTGTAGGTATTACCATATTATAATTATAATAATATTAATATAATATATTATAATGTTTAGTAGTTTTAGGGAAACTCAAACAAAAAAAATTGTTTAAATTCTAAATCACTAATTCAATTATTAATTTTATTAAATTAAAAACAAATGATCTGGTGTTGCCGTCATGGTGATGCAGTGGGTAGCACGGTCGTCTCACAGCAAGAAGGTCACTGGTTCGAGCCTCGGCTGGGTCGGTTGGCATTTCTGTGTGGAATTTGCATGTTCTCCCCGTGATTGTGTGGGTTTACTCTGGGTGCTCCGGTTTCCCCACAAGTCCAAAGACATGCGGTATAAGTGAAATGAGTAAGAACGATTGCCCATAGTGTTAAAGTGTAAATGAGTGTGTGTGAATGTTTCCCAGCGATGGGTTGCGGCTGGAAGGGCATCCGCCGCGTAAAACATATGCCAGAGAGTTGGCGGTTCATTCCGCTGTGGCGACCCCGAAAGGGAAGAAAGCCGACATGAAGATGAATGAATGAATGAATGATCTTGTGTTTTTTAGGCTTTATCTGAATCAGGTTGATTCAAAACAGAACTTTATATTTGTACCCAATTTTTTTTATGTTTTGTCTGTATTGACTTTAACACAAAAGGACTTGAATTATGTGATTTGGACCTGTTTTGGTCAACCTCATTCACAGCAGGTGAGTCCTGTCCTTACCCCAAAATATTAAAATTTAAATTCTTAAACTCTCATTCCAGTAGTCTCAACATATATTTATATTTATAATGTCATGACATTTAAAGTTGTAGATTAGAATGAGATTCAACCAATAGCCTGTTTCAAAATCTTCCACGACAGAAAGAAATAGTTCCTGAGGCATACAATTTCAACAATGAGCATTAGACTCTTTGATGAGAATTGCTTTGTTTTTAAATGAAAAATGCTGGATTTTCTCAACACAAATTTTCAAATTTGTTTATTTTGTAAATATTATATATAGTATATAATATGAGTCTAACATTCATTAACACTTATTTTATCCCATAAAAACGTGTATAAAATAACAATTCTAGAGACTTTAAAATAGCGCCTTGGAGATCTAAAATCAGCTTTGAATGATGACAACCACATGAATTTGTGTTCTTTTTGAAACCTCTCATCCAAACAGATCAGTTTGACAAGGATGCATTTGATCTGTCTATGCAACAAGGTAGCAATTTCTTCAGAAGAGGAACACCAAAAGTATGGTATGTTTACATCAGCTTTATCCAACTTTTCAAGGCTTTAGATGACATGATGTTGCTTTGAATAAAACTCCATCAGAACAACAAACAATCAAGAGCACACCAACACAGTGATGAACGTGTGATGAGGACATCAGAAACAAGAAGCATTCAGCCTATGCTATGCATGCAAGGTTTAGCACACTATGGCTGGTCTGGCTTGCCTTGTCTCTTCGCAATTTTCATATTCTTTAAAGGGAGACGGTTCACACTGTGGGCAATTGTAATTAGGTCATCTTCTCCTCTCCCTGTTCTCTCTTGGCCTCACTCTGTTCGCTCCCTTTTTCGTTCCATCTATTGCCCTTATTTTTCTCATCCATGCACCTTCTGCGCTATCCCTTCATATTTTCTTGAACTGGTTTACAATGCAAGCGAGCTGTGTAGAAGAAAGCAGATTAGATGCCCCCATTGCAAGACAGCTGAGGGGGAGGATTCGCGTTAGAGCAGAGGAGCTGGAAATAGGCGGCTATATTTGGTGTTGCAGAATGCGTTAGGCAGGAGATGGAAAGAAAATGCAATTCTGTTTACAAGGCATGGAGGCTGGGTACCGATGTGGGGTCTGAGGAGCTTTAGGTCCTGAAGGCCCCTCTGGCACTCACTCTATTTCCAGCTACATGCAACAGTGCCATCAACAATGAAAGCAGAATAGCATTGGGGATACCTCAAAAAGTGGAACTGCCATTATTCTGCCTTAATACTCATGTCAATTAAAAGAACTTCAGAACTAAAGGAAAGGGTTTCAGGTCACAGTATTTGGGCTACTGGGAATGGAAAATATTTTTTGTAAACAGATAAAGAGTCCTTCAAATTCTAATTAGAATGTATTAGTAGACTTTTGATGGAGATCAAATTTTTTGAGTCAAATTGACATTAGGCTATACAATCTGATGTTTCTACTGAAGTTAATGGTATTATTCCTTTCTTTTTACAGTGTTTAGTTTACATTAAACTTTACCTTTCCAAATAATAAAGGGTTGGGTTAAACAAGTGAATGCTGAGGTTTGTTTCTCATCATTTCTGACCCTTTTTTCCTATTTTGACTCTTTTGTGGTAATGCTTTGTTAAGGAGGAAGTGGCTGATTGTTTTTTCTATCTAAGGGTGAAAACGAGCCCACTATGTCCATGTTATATACAGTCATTGTGAATTATGAGTTGCTCTGTTATTTTTTGGTGCCCTATGCAAGGCCTGGCTTTACTTTTGTTTTTACATTTAGAGCAGCACCCTCTTATAGAGTGTTTTCACTGTGTATCATCAAACCGGAAGTCGGCTATGTTGGAGGTACTCCTTGGAGAATTTATTATTAAATACAAAGTGACTCACCACTTTTCAATGACAAAAGAGTCAATTACTGTTGTGTTAATAGTTCAGACCGTTAAAAACACTTGAAACACAATAGACTGTCTAAAGTTATGTTAAGAAGTACAAAATCTGTCAGAGGAAAGGACGCACTTGTGGTAAGCCAGGAATATCATTGCAAGAATATTCAAAAGGTTTGTGTTTCGTCTTCAAATTTCATGTCAGGTTGGTCAACATGGCCAACTTCTAGTTTGATGCCGTGCCGTGAAAGCACTCTATAGCATTTTGCGACTAATGTGACTAATGTAAATCAGATAAAGAAAGAGTACAGTGATAAATTTAGTCATATAGGATTATCAAATTTTAAGAATTATGTATGTTGAAAACATATTTTCACCAATACAATTTTAAAATGGAATCTATATTTGCCTTTTTTACTTTCACAAGATTTGACATGTATATGGTCTTCACCAGGTTGATTGTGGAATCTGGTTGATTGATTGATGGACAGGTGTCTTTCTTAAAGGCAGTAAGATGACACTCCCTTTAGGAGGAACTCCTAATATTATTAAGTTTCAAATTGAGCTAGAAATTAACTCAATATTATTATTTCTCTCCTCAGGTAAATGTAAGAGTATAAATGGATCATAACACAAGTAATTAACAAATACACATTTAATTTTGAGTAAATGTATTCCTGCGGCTGGAAGGGCATCCGCTGCGTAAAACATATGCAAGAAGAGTTGGCGGTTCATTCCGCTGTGGCGACCCCGAAAGTGAAGAAAGCCGACATGAAGATGAATGAATGAATGAATAAATGTATTCCATGTATCAAAACAAACAAGTATACACGCAATATAGTTAAGTTTAGTTTCATTACTTTATGTCAGCAAGTTTGATATAATTATTTTTATCAACATCTTGGGTAAACAAATGAAAATTATAGGTACGGTCCTAAATAATTAGAAGATATGTTATAAAATATGAGCTACATTGAAAAAAAGCTTTTATTATGAAAAAATATTCTCACTATTAGTCACTATTTTTGAGTCACCCTGATTGATAATCTTATCACAATAATGATGATCTGTCCAAACATTGGGTGGGCTTTGCATCGATTACGATTGTAATGTAAGTAAAATAAAACTAAGAACATTTTACGGTGTTTAAATTGCCGCGATAATGACCGGAAGCGGCTAAGCCATGTAAAAATGTCGCGTCAACCTTGTGTTGGGTCACTTTTGTTGGGTCAATTGAATAGCAAGAGTAACTTTCAATGGCACCGTCTAGGTCAGCGATGACGTTACAGTATTCTGAGCATAATAGAAATGTGCTGTTTTGATTTCTGACTCGCGCCAACAAGTGTTTTCGTAACGTTGAAGGTGAGGTCTGCTGGACCACGAGTCTTTAAAAGTTCAGAAAGAAAGTCGCGCAGTTAACGTTATACAAAATGTGATTTAAGCCTGACCAATATAAGGATTACGTGAAATGAAGTGGGTTTTAAAAGTGATATATTATGCCCCTTTTAAACAATTTATTATAAATATGTGACCCATCTAGACTATCATTGTACCCTAATAACTTTCAGAATGCAGTATTTATTATATTATAATAGATAATATAATATCCATCCATCCATCTTCATGTCGACTTTATTCCCTTTCGCGGTCGCCACAGCGGAATTAACCGCCAACTCACTGGCATATGTTTTACGCAGCGGATGCCCTTCCCTGCCGCAACACTTCGCTGGGAAACATTCACGCACACATTCACACTTTAACACTCTGGGCAATTGTTCTTATTCAATTCACTTATTCCGCATGTCTTTGGACTTGTGGGGGAAACCGGAGCACCCGGAGAAAACCCACGTGATCATGGGGAGAACATGCAAACTCCACACAGAAATGCCAACTGACCCAGCCAAGGATCAAACCAGCAACCTTCTTGCTGTGAGACGAGCGTGTTACCCACTGCGTTAACACTGCACTCCTAATATCCTTCAATATCCTTTTTCCATCGCGATTTTTGGTATGAACAACCACACTTACGTTGCATTGTTTATCCATCGTGGCTCTACTATGATTTTGCTTCCAGGTCAGTCAGCGGGTACATTATTAATTTAGATGCATCAGTGGTTTATCTAATTGGTTAGTGGCTAATGGGCATTGCTAGAGCCAGCAACTTGTTTTGAGATCTCAGGAAAATAATATAGTATTAACAAACAAGCATGAACCAATCTGATTATAGTCACACCCATGGAATGTTAGCTATTTGTCTGATGTGTTTTGTGTGGTATTATGGCAGCACTTCAAAAATCCTCAAGTCATGATCTGATTGGTTGAGTTTATTTGTGTTTCCAGGAGAAGCAAGTGCCGCATTTATTTTATTATATAGTTCCATTGGGAAATAAATTTTAGCAAATCAATGAAGCCAAAGCGCTATCAAGTGTGCTGAGAATGAGCCGTTACACAGAACAGCTAAACATTGAATAACAATAAGTAACTTCAGCTGTATTTCCGCTAATTATTGTAAGCCAACAACTTTTGTAGTTCTTTTTACACCCGGAAACATGATGCTACATGAAGTAAATTGGGATTGGTTATCTGACATGTTGATCAATGACTTCTGGGGCGGGTCCTAGCCAGAGAAAGCTGCCAAACACACTAGTCCTTCTTTGAAAGGGTAGCTGAAGGCTAAAATGAAAGAAACGTGGTTGAAAAAGGAGACTTGACAGTACTGAGGACTAGCAGGCTAATCTTAACTTAATTTCTCTAGTCATATATATTATTTATCTTTGAAGATAATAAATTGATATTAAACTGAATATATGAAGGTGAACTTTTCTTTCATTCTGGTATGTTCTGCATTTTAAGGTGCAATGTGTGTGCTTTTCCCCTTTTTCCCCTAAAATATTGTGATATTATTTAAGGCCCATAACTCAAATTACATGGATTACAACTTGGTTATGAATGCTTTGTAAGAAATGAACCTTATTCAAGTTCAAGTAGAAAAGTTCAAACTCTAAATAGATTAAATTCAATAATGATGTTTACTTTGTTGCCTAAAAAAAACAAAAAAAAACAATTCATGCTGCTGCATGCACAAAGCCAAACCACTGTTTTTTTGTAAATGTAAATGAGAAAGCTGTTTAAAAGCAAAAGTAAACTTTTCTAAACTAGTTCGAACTGTTTTCTGTTATTCTATTTATTTCGGTTATTTTTATGTATTATTCTATTTCATTTTGGTTACTTTTGGACCCACAGTGAAAGTCAGACAAGGTTTAAGATTCACAGTCATGATTGTTCTTGCAGAGTCCTGAAAAAATGAGCTGCCTGACTCAATGGCTACCAGACAAGAAAAGAAGACTGGTTTCCACAGGTGAGATCTGTTGTTACTAAACACACACCTCGTTCAGGTCAAGTTTCAGCATGCCAACCGAGCCAGTTTTTTCTCTCACTTCCTCAAACATGTTAACTCTTTTGTGTTTAGATTATGAAGCAGTTAATAATGGCAAGCATCTGCAATTGTTACACCGTGAACTAATGTAAGTTTAGTCAATATTACACTTAAAAAAATTTTTTTCTTTAGTGTTTAAAGATTTTGCTTTTCAAATTTTATAATAGAATTTGGGCCCTAAAAGTGATTGTGAAGAGCAATGTTAGTTTTCACATAAGGACATTGATTCATGTCTTAAAAAAAGAAAAAAAAAAGAAAAAAAGGTAAAGATTTTAGCTTAGAAAATATTATTGCTAAATATCCAGCAGTTCTTTTGAGGTTGGGACATCTGCTTGTTTAGAGGATGTCTTAGATTGTCACAGGTGGGCTGTATTCATCTGATATCTTACGCTAGTGGGTTTTCTTATATGCATTACAAAAGTGTGCTTTATAAATCTAAGGCTTTGTGTTTGCAAGCATTGCATTTTTAGATGATTTTTGTTCCGCTCAAATTACAATATCTATTTTGACAAAATCGATTCCACTATAGTTTTTTTATCTTAATATTTTATCGCTTCACCCAAGTTGTAAGTACTTCAATGTGAGATCTCCCACAGCAGTTACATGTTCACACATACTGGCACACAGACACTGGCATCCATCTAGTCTTTCTTTTTATACGACCCAGTTTCAAGAGCCCAGTAGCATTGCATGCTTCACCTCACTGGTTCCCAGTTTCATAGCTATGTCACAATTTCTCATCTAGAAGTGGACAGCTTATGGGACATGAGAGAGAACTAGAGGAAAAAGGAGGAATAAAGCTGTCAAGACAGACTATGAGCAAAGGTGAAGTAGAGGGAAAGGCGGAATATTGGAGCTTGTTTGTATGTGTGTGAGAGAAAGAGTTGATGTGGAAGAATTGAAGAGGAGGGGAGGGCATAACGGATGACTAACAAATCTAGACATGTTTCCCCCTCCCCTTACAGTCCGACAAAGCCGGACTCATTTACATAAAAGGGCTGCAGGGCTTTTGACTGACAGGACTCCAGACGGCTCTGTGATGCTCCTTCCACTTTAAGTGGGTTGGTGTGGTTCACTGAGGGAGGAGACAGCCTGGACACAAGGCCACCTCCTTTCTAATTGAGATACATACTTACTCCGTCCTATATGGTGCGCTGCAGAGGGAAAAGAGAAAAAGACAGAGGAAGAGAGAGAGTTGTGGGGCACTCACTAGGAAGTGATTTGTGGTTGTGATGACACCTTGTGTGTCGCGGGTGCCTTTACACTGCTGCAGGATTGGAAATTCTCTACGGTGGAGATGTGCATTAGTATTGAATGAGGACGAAAGAACTTGTAGATTTTTGCAATTAAGGACATGATTGTCAGTGGAAAAGTGTAGATGCTAGTTTTTTTTGTATGTAAGAAGCTGAACTTTTTGTGAAATAAATTTTTTGAGAATAATTTATTAATGGAAGGCTATTTTGATACTAAAAACAAAAACTGTTGAACTGTGTTAATACCCTTTAACATTTTTTGTGCCTTTGATTTCTTAAAAGTATTACATTTACATAAATGTTATATTCTTTATTCTCACCCATTGGGTTGGTGATTATAAGAGAATAACCTTATAATTGGGATAAATTAAAATCCAAAATGTAATTTTACCTTGAGAACAAGTTAAACTGGAGTAATATATCGATTAAACTAAAATAGTTTCCAATCAAATTTTGGAGGATAAATTAATCCAACACAAAAAGACAACCTTTTTGCATTTGCATTGCATTAAGATACATTTTATGGCTGCAACTATTGATTATTTTGATAATCGATTAGTTGATCAATTATTTTTCGATTAGTCGATTAATTGATTAATCGGATAAAACTAAATGCATTGTTTCCCAGCGATGGGTTTCGGCTGGAAGCGCATCCGCTGCATAAAACATATGCCAGAGAGTTGGCGGTTCATTCCGCTGTGGTGACCCTGAAAGGGAAAAAGCCGACATGAAGATGAATGAATGAATGAACGAAATGCATTTTTTTATTTGATGTTTTTTGATGTGAACTTATAACTATAAAAAACATAAAAAAAGGTATTATTTATGTGTACAAGTAAACTTAAACAAATGCAAAAACCACAAATAGAGTTACATTATATTTAATTCTGAAATTTTAAATGAAAAACAAAGTTTGTTCTTGAACTGTAAAACTTCTCAAAAAATTAATAAATAAATGAATAAATAAAGAAATAAATAAAGAGCAAAACACTTGTTAAACAATTTACTTTGAAAACAGATTTGGTAGTTAACAAGTAAACTTTTTTGTGGGCTATATATCAAATCTCAGGAAATGGAAAAAAAGCTAATAGTCTCGATTTAAAATGAAAGCAAAGAATAAGTTGCATTGGCGTACAAGTTAACTGTTACTTGCAATCACTGAAAACAACAACAATTACTAAATGTAATATTCTACTGTTTTTTGCACCATTTGATTTAAGCTAATTTCCTCCATTGCACGGGCAGCTGTCTGTCTATGTTTGATCTGTGTGTCTTGGTGTCATACACCTCCGTGCCGTCGAGTGATCAGACCAACTAATCGATAACACAATTCGTTAACAACGAATTTCATTATCGATTTTATCTATTAGTTGTTGCAGCCCTAATACATTTAACAGCTAAAACATATTTACAGTCCGCTTAAATTGTGTAATATTTGTTCATTTCATGTTCAGTTTTAAAATAAAAACAAAACCAAAGATTATATTTTTTTAAAGTAATAAGCAAAAGTGGTTTATGAGATTTTTTCATTCTGTACTTTAGGGTATTTCAAGTCTTGTTGTAGGAACTGAAACAAAAATACTAAAACAAAAAAGTTTTTTGTTTTGAAACTTAAAATGTAAAAATGTAAAGATTTTTTTTTGCCCATATTATGTGCAATAAAAGCAAGCCCATGAAAAATAAGTCATTATTTCATTTGTGAGAAACTGCATGTTGTTAAATGACATGAACGACACCAGATGTGCTGATAAAGTTGATGTGTGACACATTTATGGACATTAACATGTTTATTGTAAGTGTATTATTTATATTGCGTGTTAAGGTCAGTTATAGTCAAATATAGAGGCTGCATGCAACTGTAGTGTATTCTCAGTATTTACACACTGGTGACCACTGAGTGAGGCTTGATTATATATATTTATTGTTGATCCCGTCTTTTTTTAGACAACAAACCTGCAAAAGGATGTTTAGAAAAGCTTGTATCTTCATGGCTGACTTGGTCATCAAACATGTTTAATATTTTGAATTGGACTGAAGACATTACTTTATGGAAGTTTTAAGGCCTCTACAATGTAAAGTGAAATGGTTTTGGAAGCTACAATAGTAAAGTATCATATTACTCTCTTTGTTTCAATAAGGAATGTAGTCATTTGTTCCTTCGCTTTTTTGCTAAATTCTCAGCAAATTCTCAACAAATTCATCTTAACAAGTCAATTTTAGTGATATTTCACAAACTAGGCCACATTGTGTTTGTGTATATTAAGGGGTACTGATTGTTATCTGTCCTAAAATATATATTGACTGTATATTGATGCACACATCTTCAAAAACAAGCTCATGTGTCTGAAAAACCCGACACGGATCAACTTTATGCAGTGAGTGACTGAATAAGTGCAGAAATATACTTATCTCAACTTTTTTCTACAATAGTAAGCCTCAAATTCAGCACATTCCACTTCGTTTGAGGCGCCATCAGCCATCACCTGCAGCAGAGTCACAACAGAGCGCAGACATTCAGAGTTATATGGAAAGCTTGTGGCAAAACACATGATGAAGAACTTCTAGACGGTTTTTCAGACTTCCAAACTTTTAAACATAAATAAGTAGTGACCAAACGAGGCAGTGAATAAAGTTTTGTGTCTATTATAAATGCTTTTGATGACTGTGAATCAATGTTGTCACTTTTTTTTGTCACATCATCCGAAAAAGAGAGCAATAAGATCGCTAGATGTTAAACTGAAACTACGGAGAGACTGAGCTGTTCTGAAGTTTGATATAATTCTCACAAAAAAACTGAAATCAGTTTCATTATTTTAACTTGAAGTTATTTGCTACATTATAAGAATCCTGTAAAATAGGTACCTCTGTTTTACATTTTAATTAATAGCTTATTCACGATTATTTTTTATGATTACTAGACATTGTTTTTTTATGTTTCCCCCCTGCATTAATTTTCATATTATTGCTAAATATACAATTGCACAAACCCTTGTACAACATTTTAAATAAAATATGTTTAATCATGAGTCCTTTCAATAATAAGTATTCTCTTTTTTTCTCGTTCAATACTAATACTAACTTTTTTTTTTGTTGTTTGAGAGAGATTTCCATTACATTCTTTTACCCTGCTTTAAAAACTATTTTTATCAAGCACAGGTTTGAAATATTTCTATCCACATGAAAACACTAAAATACCTATAATTTTGAACACAACTTTAGTACTGGTATGCTGTTAAAAGTATTCCACTATCTTCATTTCTTCAGGATAGTTGGGGCTGTGTATACTTATTCAGAATGTCTTGCATGTTTAAGAACTATATGACAACGTGTGCTTTAATGCTCTTTTTAATCAAAGTGATTTTTCAATTCCAAGACAATATTTTTAAAGCCATTTAAAAATTTGTGGAACTGGAGTTTGCCCAAATCTTTAAAGCTTCAGAAGATGGTAGAAAAAGAGTTGAGTTTATGTTGCTTCTACTCTTCTATTTATGTTGCCTCTACTCTTCAGAAAAATACAATATATGTGTATATATATATATAAATTATAGCATAATTTTTTAAATCTTTATTCTTGTCTATTGTTGTAAAAATAACCTGCAATGTTTAGAAAGTTTGAAGTCCAGTATATCAACTTCGTTTACAAAAATTTTTATACATATTTTTGAACCCTACAAGTAAACGCAATAAGACTTCCTCCAGAGGGGTAAGAGCTTGACATTTTTAGTTCCTAATCATCCTATAGCAGACCACCACCAAATGACGATTCCTGTGTATCAAGAGGGGGATGCACTTTGCTAAAAAAAAATCATTCAACCTGTGTGCGTGTGTGTGTGTGCGTGTGTATGTGTGTGTATGTGCTTCCGTGAGGGAAAATGTGATAGAGGAAGAGAGCTAGACGAGACAATCTAGGCCTATCTGTCAGTCGATTGGCCAGTTAAAAATGCATACAATTACTTCCACCAGCTCAGAGGCAGAGCTATTTACATATGCATACGTGAGGGTACTGCCGGGGTGCTGAAATGAAGAAAGAATGCAGGGAGAGGCAGAGGGAGCGGGTGGGAGGGAGAGAGAGGGAGAGAAACATTAATCTTTAAACACTCAACATGCAGATTTATTGCAGACAGCGGGAGGACAGGATAAAACAATATCACTCAAAATAGACGGCTAAAAACTGTGAATTGTTATAGCAAGTACCATTTGATTTGTAGTTTGTGGATGTTTAGGGAATCATTCTCTGTAATACATTTCTTCCGTTATTGAATCATTTACCCATTAACTTTTGACTAGGTTTCTTATGTGGTTGCCAAAGTCTCTAAAGCTACTGTTTTACATGATAATGGATAATACATGAATTAAAGGGGTTTATTACTATCCAGTTGTACAAATCAGCAGTCGAACATTTGTTTTGAACACACACACTTTTTAATTGATATTTTGAGTGGTAAGTGAAATAGTGTAATTGCTCTGTATTTAACCCATTCAAGTGCAGTGTAGAAACTTCTAAGGGGCCCTTTAAAGTCTAAAATAATATATTTTTTTTAATTTATTCACAGGTCTTCCTTTTTGTCGTTAGGGGTTGCCACTTGCCAGAGATAGGTAAAAATGCTCCTTAATGCTTATATACATTACTATAAAAGTGATGTTTAGGGTTTAATAAAATTAATTTGAAGAATATTGTTCATTTTGCAAAAAAGTTTTTGAATAAATTTGATTCTTAACAGTCTTAAAAAGGTCTTAAATGTGGCCTTATGAAACCTGCAGAAACCTTGCTCCTGGAATAGTAGTCACTTTAGTTCTATGCATAACTGTTTTTTTTTTTTTTTTTAATGCAGGTTTAGATGTTGTGTAGACAGCAAAACTGCACATTTTGGGTATAGGCAAAGATTTCCACTGATGTGGCTGCTTTTGCTCACAAACCCTAAAGCAAATGGTGGATGGAGCAAAAGATTGAGCTGTGGTTCTTTGTGTTAAAGCATATCCTCTGATCATATTTCATAATATTTAATCACAGAGCCTCGGACTAATGAGGGTGTTTTGAGAGCCTAATAGTTGTTAATAAATACTGGCATGAGAATTTTCCTATTCTTTATTTCTTTGTGAGCAAAGCTTTGCCATGAAGAACCCATGACTTATCAAAAAAAGTTGTTGGAAGCTTCTGATTGGCTGAAATACCTTCAGGGTCATGTAGTCGGCCATCATTTAATCAGTTTTAATTAGTTTGTTTTACATGATAAATCTGGGGTTATTCTAGGATCAGACCTTTATGGCCTCTAATGAATCAACAACATTGTTCTGATAAAACATGACTAATTGTTATAAAGAGAACCTTCATTCGCAGATTATTAGATAATCTCATCTGATCTGTTTGCCCCATAGCATGATCACCATTTTGTGAAGAGTTCCTGAAAAATTTTCAGAATTGGTTGCAATTTAAGGCCTCAAAAGCTGTTTGTCTTGGATCTTAATTTGAAATGTTTATACATATTCATGTTAAATCATTAATTTGTAAAAAAATTTTTTAATAATATTTAATCACAGAGCCTCGGACTAATGAGGGTGTTTTGAGAGCCTAATAGTTGTTGATAAATACTGGCATGAGAATTTTCCTATTCTTTATTTCTTTGTGAGCAAAGCTTTGCCAGGAAGAACCCATGACTTGTCCAAATAAAGTTGTTGCAAGCTTCTGATTGGCTGAAATACATTCAAGGTCATGTAGTCGGCCATCATTTAATCAGTTTTAATTAATTTGTTTTACATGATAAATCTGGGGTTATTCAAACTAAAAGAAAGTTTCAGAGCATTTTCTGTGAATTCTCAGGTTAAATGCTTACATTTTGCCCATGTATAAAGTGTGTTGAGATTCAGGGATGTTCAGGGATCATGGTTTGGGATGTGTTTTGAGACTGATTTGACTGATGTAATGTCCAATGTATCATTCATAATGTTCATATTGTTCTTTGCTCTAGGTATTAAAACAATCTCTGCTTAACTCTGTCTCTTCGTTTTACACTTTCACCTGTCTTTCATAACTTATCCTCTAAACTTGTTTTGTTTCTCACTTTTTATTCATTACATTTTTACAAATCCACATTGGGCCTTTCAGGGTCAGTACTGTTTTAGCAAACTTGATTACACGTCTCCCTTGAGCTCTGTTCTTGTGTATTTGGGTATTGCTTTTTGCAATCTGCATAGTTTTCTAATGCGCAGTTATTCAAGTTCAGTTACTTCACTTGAGTTTGTGATTCTACTTGACTGCGACATAATGAAGATTTGGGAAGAGTTCATAAACTCTTGTTTTTTGTTGTATTGCATATTTTTCTATAATTGTGCAAACATTTCTAATCAAAGCTTGCAGTTCAGCAATAACTGACAACCTAGATTATGATATTCTCCTGATAGGAGGATGGAACTGGTGCCATGCCAGACCAAAACACAAAATGCAAACATTAACAGTTTTTGTGCTGACACTTTGCTTTTCAAATGTGAATTTTTTTTTATTTTGGCTCGACAACATTTGTAAGTGATAACGGTGCGTGAAACGAAGATTACTCTTTGAAGGGGCAGTATGCAAGAAATGTAAGAATTCATTAAATGGCTTTGATATGTCAAGTGACATTAAAGTACTAATCTTCTGAAACTGTTTAAAGATAAAGTTTGCATCACCAAGTTTTGGTGTGTGTTTGCATGTTGTATTTTAACATGGCATTTTCCAAATAAATAGGAGGTGCTTTTCATAGATGAGACAGCTAAAAGTAGGGGAAAATATGAAAAGCAACATTGCCCTATACAAAGGACATTTGCCCTATATCTTTGAGGTAGCATTACAGTTAATTACTTTGGCTAAATTAAACATGGATTTTCTGTAAAATCGTTTAACATGTATATCAAAAGCCTTTTTTTGGTGATTGTTCGGGTTGCAAGATGTTGAGAAAACGCCCCTAATTGTTGTACACTTTTTTGCTACATATTTCTAACATGTAAAAAAAAGAACTTTTAAAAAGTCAAAAGTCAACTACTTTTGTCTTTTTTTAAAAGTCAACTACTTTTTAAATTTTCACAATTAGCATTAACAGGATTAATAGGAAAACCTTACTGTTTTATAAGGAACATATATTTTTTAGATCCCTTTCACATCAATCCCCATCAAATTTCAATTAAAATTACATTGACTTAAGTGGATAATATTGTAAGTATTAACTAATCCTATACCACAATTTCCATTGAGTTTTAAATATTGCCAAGTGAAGAAACATTTATTTAAGCTTCAATTAAACGTGGTCATTTTAGTTCTAAAATTAGAAATTCATTCAGTTACCAGGCAAACAGTTAGTCCTGTCACTTACAACGATCCTTTTAAAGAACAGAATTGTAATTTCTTGAATGGCCACTTAAAATTGGTCAACTTTACAGCGGAAACAAATATTTTACAGCCTGAAACAAGCATTGGTTTGGGATAATTTTGCAAGGTTTGAAGTGAACTTGTCGATATTTGTCTATGGGATTTAAAGTTTTTTTTTTTTATCAATCTCGTATTTGCTATTTTAAGACTTCAATTTGAGCAAAAATAAAGTTCCCCGAATGGTAAACTGAAATCAACTGATCATGTTTTGACAAGATGTTTTTACTGTCACCTAATAACTTGGGATAACAAGGATTTCGTGCCCACCAATACTAATGAACCCATGCAGGCAGACATTTTTTACTTTTATTAAAAGGCCATTTTTAACCATAGAAAGAGAATAAATGAGAAGATGTTGATTCTTGGAAAGGAAATGTGTTACCACTTCCATATTTATGATGAATAGTTTTCAGAAAGTTGACCGCAATTTTTACATTTTAAAGATGAAGCTAATTGAGTAAACTATTCACCAGACCTAAGGAATGTTTTGGATTAGAGGGGTCAAAGCATGAGCTGGCTGATAATATAAAATATATATTTTAATTGTAAAGACTTCGGTATTACCATCAGCTTATTAGGCATGTGTTACCTTTTAAATGGTTTATATGTATATATGTATTTAAAAAAATATTTAAAGCACTCATTATGGATGAGGACTTATTAGCTGCTTGACTATGCAGATACTCTCAAAAAGGAACTGATGCTGGATCTTAAAAAGTCAATGTGTCCAACCGATTGCACAGCAAAGCAAGCAGAAAACTGGTATGATCCAGAAACGCCAGCTTATTTTAGTTATGATTTAAATATAAAAAGTAAAACATTGTTGGTTTAAAAAAAAATGTGGTTGCTGTTTAAACCTGTGAATGTTGGTTCCACTTAAATTTAACGATGGATTTATTTAACGAACTCTGTGTTTGTTGGGAATGACAGTTGGATAAAGCTAGAATGGATGTAACTGGATGAAGCTATTGAGCGTTATTCCAGTGAATGTGTTTGGAAACAAGGAGAGGAAACAGCTGAAGGAGCTCTAGTTTCAAATCCTGTGGCAGGAAACTGTGCCGGAGACTCAGTCCCTCCCTTTCTGCATGTGTGGGAGTAAAGAAATATAAGTGTACTTTTTCAAACATCGTTCTGTCACTTTTATTTCTTTGTGTGCTGTCTGAGTTTTATTGTGGGTTGTTGAGGAAATGTATTTTTTTTTTGGTTTCTTACTTCTATAGTTTGCATCAGGCTTCCTTGATACTCAGCTTTGTTTAGCTGAAATTGAATAGTTAAATTTGGCCTTCTTCCTCATCCTGTTTTGTCTACAGTTATTTTTGATCCTTCTTTACTCAGTGTTCTGGATTTCATAAATGTGCCCCTAAAAGTCCAAAGCTTTCACAACTACACAAATGCTCTCGTGTGCACACATGCTCAATGCCTCAGAGGTTGTGCTGGAATGTGTGTGATACGTGATTGCGGAGGTTTGAACTGGTGGAGCGAGTTCAGCTTGACGGAGTGGAGCTGGGCCCCTCTCATTACAGTCTAAACCAGCTCCCTCTGCATTTTTGTCCCTTTGCAATCCCTTGCTGCTCAAACTGCCTACAGTTCTCCCATGCTTGCTATTTCTAACCCTATTTCAGACTTTTTTTCTCTCATTCTTCTGTTCTCCCTCCCTTGGTAAACCTCTCTCTCTCTCTCTCTCTCTCTCTCTCTCTCTCTCTGTTTCTCTCTCTTTCTCTGTTCTTATGGGCTGCAGAGTGCATTGCAGCGACAGCTGCTGTTATAGCCATCAACTGCAGCCTCCACAGCAACCGTTACTGTAGAAGAGACAACATCGCAGCTCTGGTACACATAAATTACAAAGTAATTATGCTTCCGATGTTGAGTTATATTTTTTCAGAAATAATTTCACTGAATTTAGTTTGATAAAGAACACCTAAATAGTTATTTTCAGATTTTAAATGGTAAATTTTTTTATCTACTCTGTAGGTGGTTTTGAATCAAACTGTTGTGGACTTATCCATTTGCATCCTAATATGTATATATTTTTTTTATTTAAAGCTATTCATACATAACCCTATAAAATTGTCGCAAAAATAAAAACTACATTTACTGGGTAAAATTGAGAATGTGTGGTTAAAATGACTTCTATAGACCAATGGTAGTTCATTGTGTGACCATGTAGACATGTTGTGTAAATACCATTAATTATATTAGTTATTATTGTTAAGAATGAAAAGAAAAAAATATGACAAAAGTTGGTGAGTTTGAATATAGTGGTTTGGAAATACCATGGGGTATGGTGATTGTTTTATTGTATAATTAATTCATAACGAATTCATTATTTGAAGCCTGCCCGCATGGCCTTTGTTTTACCAATAACAAAAATATAAAATAAATAAATGTAGGTTACACAGAAATTACCACTTGTCAATCACTTTTTCCCTGGGACTCTGTAATGAACTGGCTCATCAGTGAGCGATTTGTGTCATTATAATGGCACAGAGGATTTTGCTTGGTAAAAAAGGAGTACATTCACCTATATGACAATATGTTGGCTTTAGACCGAATGAAAGAGGACAGTCACGAGAAACATCTGAAGTGGTGTGGAAGAGCAAGACGCGAAACTCACAACTGACCTGAAGCGAGTCATCTTCGCGCAGATCGAAGGCAAATATCAATAACACCACCGTCAGTATGATGCCCAAAGCAGCCTAGCTTGACTCAAGATACATAGCAAATCACATGAAACCACCCGAGTGAAACGCCACAAAACGTTAAACTGGTTGCTGAAAAGGTGGCAGCACCAACACGTGCGAGTCCTCAGCATCAGTCTATTAGCCATCGGCTATAGACCGAACCTTACTGGCCAGTCAGTTAGTCCATTTGGTGGTATCCTGTGAGAGTGATAAAAAGTAAAATATGCATTATATATATTTAAAATAATACACAGGCAGCAGGATCATCAAATGATCTCATAAGAGTTTTGAATAGTATTGGCACCAAAAAGTTTGCCCAATATTATTAGGATTGCACTTCTAGAGTTGGATCATGTAGAGTTGAAACAGATTCAAGTATTAGTCTCACTCCATGTAAAATCGTCCTTTGCACTAATTCTAGTTAAACAAAACTGTCTGAAACAAACAAATACACATTTTGGTAATCTGCTGAGTGCATTTCCTCCATAAATTAAAGTTGAGGACATGCAGGCAAAATGCAGGTCTATTGTGTTTATAACTGGACGTGAAAGGGCAGAGTTTATGTTACTTAATAGGAAGACCTTACAGTATTTGACATCATTTACTTTGAGTTTCACACATACTTGTTTTCAGAGGGTATTGTTGTGTTGTTTGTTGTGATTAAAAAACCTTGAATGGATTTTAAACATTTAGGGTGTATTTGCACACATCAATGAGCCACATTTCTGTCCAAACTGAAAAGCTGAAAAGTTTAGATTTTTATCTGAGGTTTACTTTAAAGCATAAAGAATGACAAAAATACTAATAACTTCCAAAAATCACAGGAGAACACTCTAGGAATCACCAATCAACAGGATGTCCCTTCACTCTTTTCTTTCCAATCTGAAAGTATTATTTGGCGCGACCTGTTTCATGAAATTTCATCTCAATGGTTACAAAAAAGTACCTGTACCAGGTACAGAAGATGGAAGATGCATTAGTCACACCCAGTATTTATAGATGTTTACTTCTCTAAATCCTAAGGGATTTATTTATATCCATTTTCTTTTCAATGAATGAGATTAATAAGAAGTTAAAAAAAAAACTTTTTATTGCACATATTGAGTGTTGCAGGAACCAAAGTTGTATTCATGGTAACTTGACTAATATTTGCTCATTAGTTGAATCTCTTTTCTCAAATCTATAATAGTGCTGTTCTTGACCAAGACCTTCCTTTCTAGTTTATTTGCTGGATAGGCAGAGAGGGGTAGAAAACCTCTCTGTTAAAAAGATGCAGATTTATGCACAAGAAAAGGCGGGGCTCTGTGTGTTTTGATGAAAGAGATCTATGAGAAAGACTCGCTCATATGCTTCTAGTCACTCCCTCCCTCTCTCTCTCTCTCTCTCTCTCTGTCTTCTCTATCTCTACCCCCCCTCTTCACACACACTCACCACCCCACCTCAATCTTTCGCTCGCTCCCTTTCCTCTTTTCTCTTCTATAACGGTCTCACTTTAATATGTATGCAAATGTGCCCGTCCTCCATCCCCTTAATTGTCTGGCTTCCAGCAGTCAAAGTGTGCGTGTGTGTGTGTGTGTGTGCGTGTGTG
Organism: Danionella dracula; assembly: GCA_900490495.1. Classification (NCBI taxonomy): domain Eukaryota; kingdom Metazoa; phylum Chordata; class Actinopteri; order Cypriniformes; family Danionidae; genus Danionella; species Danionella dracula. The sequence continues at coordinate 2,518,311 of UELW01000189.1, forward strand.
TGCGTGTGTTTGCATGTGTGTGCGTGTGCGCGTGTGTGTGAGTTTGTGTTTTACAGTGCCTCAGCTTCTCTTGATAGCCTCTGCTGGCAGAATCACCAAATATACACCTTAGTGCAGGAAGCAGTGGCAGGGTTATGACATTCGACTTCTCTGATAAGGGTACAGAGAGAAAACCAAAACTACATTCAGGGCATTTAACACATTAACGATCAAATATTTCTACTAGAGAATTCACTCCAGTTGAGCTCCAATTAACCAAGTATTATATGCTATAATCATTTATCATAGATCATTGAAACAGATTAGACCAGTAGCTTTTTCCTACCAGTGACCGTAGCAGAGTTTCAATTTTTTTTTTATTACTTTTCAAAACTTGACCTGGGATGAAGGTAACCTATATTCCAGAACAGCAGTGTTGACCAACATACAGTAGTAAATGTTCAAGAGTATTGCCCCTAAATGAGAGAACAAATAACTTCAGAGAACATTATATTGGCCTGGAAAATAGCTTTTTATTTTCCATTTTTCTTGGTCTACAATGAAGGGTCGGTTTTTAAATAGGAAAAAACACAATAACATGTTGAGCCCATTGTAGATTCTTTATGGAATGATTTGCTGTTGTGTTTTCAGAAATAGTTTTTTAGTAGTATCTCAAATCTGCTCTCAACACACAATAAACACATTTAGTAAAATAAGAGGGCATTGGATTGCAAATTGAGAAATAGCCAGACATGCTGGTGATCTCACATGATCTGCCGCTGAAACATGTAAGCACTTCAGATATGTAGAGTAACCTTGAGACAACATTAAAGACAATACTACATACCTGCTGGCTATTTGAGAAAAGACCATGATCTTAGCAGCACAATACATACAACAGTTTGTGTTCATTTGATTTTTATTTGTTGAAATTAGATGATGAGACTTATGTGACTACTTTCTTAAATGATTGAATAAAATTGAAGATGGTGGCAATGCCAATAAGCATATCAGACCAGTCTCATTCCTTCTCACTTTTAGCACGGAAAATCAATCTATGTTTTGAGACTGCAATTTTCATAACCAGACTTTCTGTATTTTTAGGTATTCTTTTATATTTTATTTTTAAAAGATATTTTTAAGTTTTTTTCTGGGACTAACTTCTAATTAAGACAACTACCTTTCTACTCTATCAATGAAAAGCTCTCTTAAATTTAGTTCCGGTCAAATAGATGGCAGTAGTTTTTAATTTTGAAGTTGATTTTGAACATTCTTACAATGTTTGTTGGTGCAAAACACATTTACATAACGTGAAACACTTTTACAAATTACAAAACAAATTAACATTTTAGAAAACACATTTAGATTTTAGATAACACATTTACATTTAAAAAAAATTATTTACATTTTAGAAAACTCATTTAATTAATCAATTAATTGTGTTTTCTAACATGTAAATTCATTTTCTGAACTTGTAAAAGTGTTTTGCAATTTGTAATTGTGTTTTCTAAAATGTTAATTTGTTTTGTAATTTATAAAAGTGTTTCACGTTGTGTAAACGTGTTTTGCACCTTTCGGCCACCGTACTTTTGTTTCCATGAACCGTTGCCGAAAGCTTCCAGAGGTAGTCTTTGAAACGGTTCACGCAGTATTGCAGAGATATGGGCGGGACATGTGGATCAAAAGAGGAAGTTGTCTGCGCCCGACGTGACGTAAAAACTACTCATTCGCTGTTTATACATAGATCAACATGGCTGGAAAAGAATGTTTGTGGAGTAGCAAGAAAATCCAGTGTTTGTTTGAAAAACCTGGAAACATGTTTCCTGTGACGTATGTACTTAAGTGTCTCTGAACGTATGGGAAAAATAGTATGTGTACATAAAACTGTCCGGGATTGAGGAGGGGGAGCAAACGTTGTCAGTAACGGAACATTCTAGACGTTCCCAATCTGAAAGACCCCTCATTTAGCACAGCACAACCATTTGAGGTGGTCCAAAGACATTGTTTAGGATAAATATTAAGATTTAATATAGTATTACAAATTATTTAAAAGGGGCATGAAATTACACATTTAACAAAATGTGTTGTATATGGTTTTGCAAACAAATAATGCAGTAAACATAAATATAATATTCCTAATGAACGCAATGCTGTCATTTAGTCGGCAAATGAGCTCAGTTTATAACTCTAACAGTAGTACTACAATTACTAAATGAAAAAAATAGAATAAAGTCATTGTACAGTTGTTATTTCCTCACAGCATCAATATTGGTGGAAAAACCGGCATTGACTTCCTTAAGATGCTTTATGAGAAAAATTATACATAGAGCTACACTTTTGGAGCTTGATATCATTTTAATTTAGTAATTTACTATTTTATGTTATTAAAAATTATACTAAATTATACTAAGGGAAAATGTTTATTCATATGTTGTTTATTTTACCTTTGGACGAGCTCTTAATTGGTTGTGACTACACAAAGTTAGTACAATGTTTCAAAATCTTGTAGGGATTACATAACTTGTGAAAATGACTCTGTGCCACTAATAACTTATTACAACATGATTTTTTTTGTCATTTAATTATATTTTCTTTTTGATTAGCATTTCTTGGTACTTCGCTAAAGTTTGGGTTAAACTCAAAGCCTGTTTTGAAAGATGCCAACATATCATATGAATTTAGAATTTTTTTTTTGTGGCATTTCTAATGTGGCAATTTTTTGTGACATTTTTAATATTTGTCTATCACTAGGTTACGTCTGTTTGACATTATTATGTCTTTCTATATTTTTTATTATTAGAATTAATTAGTACTAATTATAGAGATTGAAAGCATTTGGAGTGATTTTTCTGTAGATCCATTCTGTAGAGTAGTGAAAGACTCTGCAAAGGAGCCATCATTAACATACTTCTCTACATTAACACCTGCAACCAACACTGCATCTGGATACTTTAGACATTACATTTTATTCAGCATTCTGTTCACAAATCTTAACTAAGAACATTGGGATTGAGATGCAAAAACCAACTTTTGGTTTCACCATCACTTTTCAGAACCAGGGTACTCTGCGAATGAGAGAGAACATCAAGAAGGAGAGAAATCTATGAAAAGCCTCCCAAGGGTAGAGGTTGTTTCCTAGGCAACGTTTCATTGATTGGTTGCGCTGGAAAAGAGGCTCCAGCTTCACTGTGTGTACGTGGTTATGAGCAACATTGATGTGCTCTGAGAAATATGCTGTTGAGCATGCATAGCCATCATAACATCTTCGTTATCATTTCTCGCTCCATTAAGTGGTGCCAATAGTTTAGAAAATCACAGCTGGACTTTCAGTTTAGCATTCAAGTGCTGTATTTACTCTTTTTAATCTCATCCGAACAGTGCTTTTGAACAGTTTTTCATGACTTGTCTCCTTTATTAATGCTAGTTATGTGCTAATCATCAGCTTGGTGCCAAGTCGGGGTACTGGTAGCTGACAACAAATAAGGCTAAAGCAGATTTTGAATGTAAGGTATTTCATTATAGCCAAGCCAAGGCATTTTCATTTTACTTTTCGCACACATTTGCAATTCCAGCATGCAACTAAAAACAGATCAGAGATAAAATACACAAAAAAAACTGATCTTTGATAAATGTGGGATACGACATTAAAAGCAATAAATTGAATAATAAAAAAGAAAACCAGAAGTTTAAAAGACAGCAGTTTCAGTCAGTAAATGCACATTTAAATAAATGGGTTTTTAGCCTAAAAAATGTGACTGAAGTTGAATCTCCTTTAATCTCTGTGGGTAGCATAGTAACTGAAAGTAGACTCTCCCTGTTTGGAGCCAACCCCTGGTCATTCTAGCTGATTTGAACCTAATGATCCAAGATCTCCATTTTTAGTTTTTATACAATTAGTAGATCTGTTATGTACTTTGCCTCTGAGCTGTTTTTTGAGTTTTAGATGAGCAGTAACACTTTGTTCTGAATGTCACTGGCAGCCAATGTAGACACCTGAGGATGTTATGTTCTCTGACTTTCTAGTTCTGGTCAGCATCCGTGCAGCTGCATTCTGAAAGAGCTGCAGGTGTCTTGTGGTCCTGTTTGGGGAAAGCAGAAGACTGTTACAATAGACCAGCCTGCTGGTGATTAAAGCATGTAAATTAAGCATCTGATCTTTGCAATGGGGTTCTGAGATGATAATAAGCAAATTTAGTTATTGCTCTTACATTACTGATGAAGCTCTGATTAGAATCCAGAATCACCCAGAGGTTATTATCTCAATTTTTAGTTGTAACACTAGTAGAGCTCGGGTGTTCCTTCACCTTGAGAACCTCAACTTTTTTCCAATAGCAATTTTCAAAGTTTAGGTCCATCCAGCTGTTAATGTCATCAAGTCAACCACAGAGCGTTTACTGTACTGTAGTCAGTTGGAGAAAGGGCAAAGTAAATTAGTGTCATCTGTCAATCTGGTAACTTCTCATTATATGACACAGTGATGTATGCACAGGCTAAACAAAAGGAGTGCAATAGTTGAGTTTGCACATGAAACGGGTGTGCACTTTTTAGGGCAGATGAAAGCTGCCATTTTTATGATCACCTCAGTACAGTACAAGGAGTTTATTTGCTTTTTAGTTTGAATAAAACTCAATGATTTCGTACAGATTTCAGTGTTTCCAAATATAACTTTTATAGTTCATAAAGTCTATCTGGTAAACAGATTAGCCTCTAAATGATCATACTTTACAGGAATGGCAAAATATTTTATGTGCCCCTTTTTATATTTAAGCACAAGCCCATCAGAAGATCTCTGCGTCGGCTTGAATTAGAGTTTTTTTGTCTACAACTCTTCCACGAAGTCCAAGTCTTGCCAGACTGCTCCAGTCATTAGATGGGTGTACCTTGGTCCCACTGGTATCTTACTAGAGATCTTCTGATTTTGAAAGCTAGTAAGATTGATGTATTTCCTTGGCAAACAGCTGCCTCCAGGATCCTCAGCACGCCTTGTTTCTTTTTACTTATTCAAAAGAGCTTTAACAAAACATTTTGAAAACCATGTCTGCTTTGAATTCTGTGTCAGTGAGAGACTTTGTTGATGCAGTAGAACTACATTGTGTCTTGTTGCTGTGCCACGACCATAAACAGTCATTCTCAATCTCACTATAGTAGCTGAATTTAGCTGATCAACAGCACCTGTTTACTGTAATTGTTTGCAAAAAAAAAAATCCCCCAAAAAGTGTAGATTTAAGAAATAATCCTGGTTTGAAGGCAAAAGGTAGGAACAAAATTTTAAAACAGGGATAGCCATCAAATGGCAATGTTGCTGTCAGGGCTTTAAAAAGAAAAGAAAGAGAGAAAGAAAGCAAAAGGTAGGAACAGAAAATTTAGATATGATTCAGATTTTTTTCTTTTGTTTGCTAACTTCGCTTTTTATCAGTTTGCAAAATGCAATACGTTTTTATATTTTTGAAACATTCTCTGTTAACAGCATTTTCCACTCCTGCCTTCAACTTTTGTACAAAAAGTTTATAAATCAAATAATTTAAAGGTTTTCCTCTTCAGTAATTTAATTGCATTCAAATGACTAAATTGCCACAAGACTTCAGCCAGCATGTCTTCTTGAAGCCAATGCTACTGGCTCCACCAAGCACCTCTTACAGACTTAATGCCTCTCTGCAACTGCTAATTAGAAAATGTTGCAAGTCAAATCAGATGATCTGCCATCTTGTGACCAGAGTGAGTAAAATGACAAACAAAAATGATCTGCACTTGAACAGCAGCATTACATTTACGATGGATTGTTTGACTGCTAATTAACAACGCTTCAAAGATGTTAAGCACAAACAGTGGATCCCTTTGTCTCCAGACAAATCCAGTATCTAAGAAGTACCTTGTAAAATCTGGCTGCTTTCATTTAGAAGCAACCTAGTTTCAGTTTTTGTATGTGTCCTTGTTAGTGTGTACATAGTAGAGTGTGAAAGGAGAAAAGGCAGCATCGATTGGTGTCCACTTGACTGCAGATCCCTGCCATCATAAAAAAATGGTTATGGAGCACCACCTGCACACATTAAAGCTGAAAACCCAATAGCAGCTAGGTGGAGTTTAGTGGAATGGAACAGCATAATAACAAAGTTGTTTTGGGGATCATCACTGGTGCTCCAGTAACCTAAAATCCTAATCGTCTACATGTAGGAGAATTCCAAAATGGGAATTGTTAATTAGGGGAATTTGGAAAACTGCAAAAGACGAGACAAATTAAAATGAGAACTAAAGGAAAAGGATCCCTTAATCTCAATAATTACTCATACTTTGTTCATTTTGGTCTAACATTTATCTGAAGCTCCAGATAGACGGTGCAAACATCGTCAAATCCATGGAAATGAAATGCTTTGTTATTGAAATATTCGACTGCATTACTTTTCAATCTTAAAATCATAAAGCTTCTGTGTATATTTGTAATGCAGCGTCATTCACATACTGTATTTAGAGCAGGGCTGCAAGATTTGGCAAATAATTCATAATGACATTATGCTGATGTTAATAAATCGGCAACCTAACCAATTTTTATGAAAAATGCAAACATAAACACATAAACAGTTTAATTATGATGCTCAAAAGAGTGTTTGTAAACTAAGTTTAAGTCGTATTTGTTAATCTTTTGCCCATACAAACACAGTTATTTATTCACATGCTGTAGCACGCTGTAAAATCTATTGAAAAGATACTGAAAAAGAACTGAGCATCGCTTATTCTTTTACATTTTCTAAAGTTTATAAGCGGACAGTTTTTTTGTACATTTTCCTTAAACGGCAGACAAAGTTTCAGTGTAAAATTCACTTCATATATAATTCACAATTGCTTCATCATGACAGATTTAGGGCAATAAGTTGGTGTAATTATTATAAAAGTTATAATATAATGAAGAAAAATATGTATTAATGTTTTTAAAGGTCAAATTTTGGAGCCGTGTTTGATTTAATAGTGTTTTAAGGTGTAAATACCTTAAAAATGCCAAAAAGGGGTTCAGAGTCCTTGAGTTTGCTATGTGGTTATAACTACTTTTCACCTCTGAATAAAGCGAATATGTTTTAGTTGCTAACTGAGTGAACCACCGAGTGAAATTAACAACTAACAAGAATTCATTAAATTCATGTTAAGGGATTTCTTAAAGCCAGTGTTGAGGTTTGAAATCACTAAAAAACAAAAATACTCTTAGACAAGTAGTTCCTTGTCTGATTTTGATTGTTTCTACCGATTGGCTAATCACAACAAACCACTACAGAGTACTAATATATTGGTATTTTTATTTTGCCCATTTTTCTTTCTTTCGTTTAATTGATTTAATATGTTAGTGCAAAGCAATATGTCTGTGCAAATGAAACCAACAATTCTGTTTGATTTTGAATCATCTAGACTAGAAAGGAAAAAAAGAGAGTTGATAATCTTCTGGACTTTTCACATTAGTAATAAAGAGAACTTATATACATGAGAGAGCAAGTGGAGGGAAGTGGAGCGTATGCCTGTGTGTGCGTGTGCTTGTGCATGCGCGTGTACATGATGAGAGAAGCATTTTGTGTCATCTGCCTTTGTCCAGTTCTCTCACTAGATGCTGCTAGCTTGCCCCTTTTTGCTCTGCTTACTGAGCTGAATTCTTTTAAGCCATATCTGTGTGGTGGGCATTTAGACACGCTACTCCAATGCACAAAACAATTCAAAGTTTCAGCTCATTCCTCTTTAAGTTTTTATCTTTAGAGTAAATGACATATCCATGATGCATTTTGAAAGGATACTGGGAATAAAAAGGAAGACTTTTGAAACTCTGTTCGTTCTACTCCTTGTAGATATGTATGTGTTTGACAACTAATCTTTACAACATAGAAGAGCAGAAGCTCTAGAGTAAATGCATTTTTAAAAGATAGACGGTGAGGTTTGTGCAGAGCACTCCCCTAATGGTCTCAGAGAGCATTACCTGGTGCTGTGGAATTCTGCCAGAAGAGAGATGGAGTGAGCGATTGTGTAGGGCATTCGTTGTCAGTACTCTTTCTCTCCACCTCTTGGTGTAAAGGGGGAATGTCTAGAATATCAAGCTTTGAACCCATTTGCACACATTTGTCTCTTGTAATGTCAGCATCATTACTTAACTTAATAACTAAGGGCTATGCTTAAAAATGTGCTAACATGCTGATCTTAACCCTGTTAATAATCATTTGTGAGAAATTATAATATATTAATTTTTTTGCAAATTAAAAGAGGCCATTTGTATCAAGAATATTAGGTATTTATTAAGCAAAGTTTTATGAGCTAGTGATCATTACAATTTAGGTAATGAAGTGCTACAAGTTGTGGTTAAAACTATATTATTCATCATTTGCTTTGAGAGGACTTTTTGAAAAGTTGATACATTTTATTTTTTAATATATTACTTTTCGTAAATAAAACTTTAATACAGCAACTGCTGTCCTAAATCTGCCATGATCAAGCAACTTTGAAATGTTCTCATTTAATCAATAACCATCCTGCAGCCCTGTTTAATAAATTAATTCATTTTCTTTGGATTCCAATAATAAATTATGTTTTGAATATGACTTTTTAGAACATGAGCAAAACAACAAAAACAAAACAACAACAACAAAAGTAATCTATTTATACTTGTAATAATGTATATGATTATAATGATGTTGAGAATTACATTTTAACTATTGTGTATTGTGTCTTTGTTATTCTTCACTTGTTTTTTTGTTTTTTTAAGTATACAAAGAAAATCTATCAATGTAATTATTTACAAAAACACAAACATTTTGTTCATGTTGGTTTTGTACTAAAGCAAAGTGGTCAGGTAAATCCATAAATACAAAGAAACTGCAGTTATTCTGCACCAGTTTAATCTGGTAGATGGAGTAAATCTCACAGCCATCTGGAGCATCTAAGTACAGTCACGAAAGTCTCTCTCCCCTCTCTCTGCTTGATGCATATTCAGAAAGCTCTCATCACTTCATTTTTTGCAACTGTTCTCAGAACGGTGAATCTCTAGCACTAATGACCAGATTATAATGTTTTGATCTTCCGATTGGGGGCTCATGGCTCTGCATTGTTATGTAGTGATTGTCTCTGTTATGGTTCAGCTGTATTGGAAATGACCATTGTCATTTTCAATTCAATTGGTGTGGGCCACCTGAAAATTAGAAACCTTTGTGCTCATATCTGAATAGCTCATTAAAGGGGTCATGAACTGAGAAGCCAAAAAGTTGTCATTTGATTAAAATAATAGCACATGTAACAATAAAATTTCACAACTCAACAGTAATAGAAAAACAGCTTTTATTAGAGGTAGTGATTGTGACCGCTACACTCATTAAGTGAATATCTATTATTGGTACTCCTTTATGCTCAGCAGATAACATCACCGAAATAACATTGATATTTCAGTTTTGTTTAAAAAAAGCATTTAGGTACTCTACAAACAGTTTTGGCTATAATAAGTTTCACACAGCTGAAGTCCTTTTAAAAACAACCGCCTACCACCCTCACTATTTTGCACCCCGGGAAAAAAGACATATTATAAGATATAAACATAAAATTTAGAACAGAAGCATACACACTAAACTTTGTTTACTTTTAATTAGAGCACTCACCCATTTGATCCAGATGTGTGGTGCTAGATTCCCAAATCTTGGATTATGGCCTACTGAAGTATAGAGATAATTGTTACACCTTTAGCTGAAATGCTCTTGCACCTCTGCTGCTGGAAAATGATTCCAGGACAATCCTGAATAACTCTGATTTGTGATGAAGAACCCGAACACCCATAGTTTGTGCTTGTGTACCCATCTCACATTGGGTGAAATTCAGGTCATTCATATTAATCACGGACATGATTAATGCTAAAATTTCAAAATAAGTTGAAAAGTTTATAAAGCTTTAGTACACTGAAACCATTTTTAGTTCAAGTGTGCCTAGAATGTTCAAAGGATTAAATGCACATTCAAAAGGTCTCCTACGTTTAGTATCTGCTCTTTTAAACCATGTATTCTAGTCCAAGGAACTTCATCACATTGTTTGCTATTTTTCAATTATTTTTGGTTTTCTCATCTTATTCATAATGAAGTAAAATATTGTTAGTATTACATTTTGTTTAAGAAACTCTTAAATAACATACAGCTAGTTCACCTCCAAATGTGTCATATCTTACAAAGCAGCAATATTGGAAAAAGATTCTAACTAATTGACCTACTTAAATAAGGGACCATCAAACAGTGAAGGTTATGTCTGTCAGGATCACAGTGAGAAGTGGAGATTTAATAATTTATGATTAGGGATGTGCCTTTTCTCTTCTCTGTTTGGGGGTTCAAGTAAATATCCGCGTTATCAATGTTTCATGAGTTCTCTATTTCTCAACTTGTGCTTCTCAGAAGGGAAGACTTACTGCAAGCTCCATTTGCTCTGATGCCAAAAAAGATCTAAACTTGATCTGAACTTTTTTCCATCTTCTGCTGCTTTTTCTTCGGTTTGGTTCCTTTCAATTAATCTAAAGCCTATTCTGGTTTATGACATTCTCTTAGCAAAAGTATGTGAAAGAAGCTTGAATTCTTATCAGAAGGGATGATGTTTAGAGGAGTTTCCGTCCACTGCTGAACAGAAAGGTGACACACTGTGGTGGACGGGAAGAGGGCTGAGCATTGGGTATGAGGTCATACTCACATGCTTATTTTGTGATGATGTACAAACATGTGATCATCACGCTACTACTGCTACTGAGTTCACAAGAGAGGGCAGATCTCCCCTTTCTACTATTTTCAAGGTTCAAAGATTATAAAACTAAACATTTTATGCTCAGACATTTGCCTTTCACTGTATGTTAAAACTTTTGCGATGAACAAGTAAACAATATAGCACAATATAGCATAAATGGCATATTTAATATTTATCTTGGAAAAATATAACTTAATTTACAATAACTTTAATCTGTAATCAGGTGTCGGTGTAACTCAAAGAGCAAAAATAAATAGTTTTAATTCTATAACAGAGAAAAGGATCCACATCTGCCTCTGCTCTGAGTTGTCATTGCTCACAAAAGCCCAGCGGTTTCCGTGAGCGTGATGAGTGTTAAAATTTCATAATTTCTTTAAAATACCCTACCCATAAGTAGAATTTAAATGTGTTTTAGAACAAATAGATCGTCTTAGAGTCTTTGTGAGTCACCTCTCAGTTATTATGTTCTCTATGCTGGAAGCCACATAATTTTATGTTATACTATTGGGCTAATCCACAGGCTTTGTGTAAAAGTAAACAACATTGAAGAACTTGGATGGTACTTGCTGAATTTACTATTTTAAATAAATCCTAAATAAACAAATGATGTTAAAATCAACATATTTTTTGCTGCTGTACAAAGTAGGTTTTTGTGTATTAGTTAAACTTTTTCGCAATGCAGTGGAGAAGATTGAGGGTTCTTTATGATATTACCAACATACTCAGTGAGTGATGGTGGAAAGACAATTATAGATACAATTTGCTGTTTTTGCGAGGCAGGAAGACATTTTGAAAAGAATATCAACATTTTGATCACTGACTAATTTCTCTGATCCTGCAATTATTGCGTCTGCTTCCCACTCATCATCCTCTTTCGCACTGGAAGAACAAACAACTGTTTAATCATAGAGAGATCAACACAGAAGCCAAAAAATAAGAGTGAAAAAAAACATAATCGTTTCACACCAAGTGGTGCTGTGTTGGAGCATTCTTTGGTGAGAATCTCAGCTGTCAAAAAGCACTGAAACAAACATAGAGGTAGTGCAAACTGGAGCAGATTAATAGCATCTTAAAACTGCTACCCAACAAAACTGTGAATTGAACAAAATAGACAACTATACTTTATAAAAGCTGTTGTCAGTCAATCTCTATTGAACAGTATCAACACATGATATATGTTGTTAGCAGAAACCTTTATTAAGGAGCTCCTGAAAGATCAGAATTCACTTTTATTTAGCTGAGCTTTTCTATTATCTAGTGAGTGAAAGAAAATTTGTTTTACTAAAGTTGTATTTCCATCTCCGGCAGAAATGTTTTGTTTCGTGAAGGGGTTACAACTAACAAAAACATAAAATAATAATTAAACATAAAGTTTAATTTTAAATCTAAGTTGATGTCTTTTATTGGAGCTAGCTCCAGGAAGGCAAAAAAAAGTATTTTTGTTCCTTCTCTCTAGAATGATACTCATGCACTGTTCACTCTAGAGGTGGATGATGCGGCAAGCATGAGTGATTAAATCAGTGATGTTAAGTCAATGGAAAAACACAATCATGCCCTAAGCTTTGTAAATGAACAAAACTGCCCTAGGAATGTGACCAATATGGCTCACAACCAATCAGATGCTTGCACGAACACCTCATACTCCCCTTGCAGATGTGATCAAGAGGTGGATCACCCTGTATTAGCTGCTAGAGTTTTACTCCTTAGTTGTTTATTGGCAGATTCACTCAAGAATCCTGGTAGTCTGTAGTGAAAGGAATTGCCGCAATATATGTATATTTGAGCAAAGAATGTTTTAAAACACACACTGATCAACAAATGGAATTTAGGACAAGGAGGAGATTGAGCGTAAACATAAAGCAAATTTGAAGACGTATGTGTTTGGCTACCACAGTCTCACTAATTCTAGCTTTCAAGAAACTGCACTACATCCTGCAAGATCTGGATATGCCAGGGACATATGCGAGGATCCTGCTTGTGGGCTTCAGTTCAGCATTTTATACCATCATCCCATAACTCCTTCAAAACAAACTCACTGTCCCTTACTCCACCTATCAGTGGATCACAAGCTTCCTGACAGACAGACAACAGCTTATAAGGATGGGGGAATTCACATCATGCACCCGCCCTTCAGGTTGTTCTCTCTCCACTTCTCTTCTCCCTCTACACCAATGACTGTACTTCGCATGACTCCTGTGTAAAGCGCCTCAAGTTTGCAGATGACACCACCATTGGTCTCATCCAGGACAGTGAGGAGTCTGCATACAGACAGGAAGTGGAGCAGTTGGCACTCTGGCGCAGTCTTAACAACCTTGACCTCAACACCTTCAATACAGTGGAGATGGTAGTGAACTTCAGGAGAAGCCCACTCCTACACCATCCCCTTACCATCACGAACAACACTGTGTCACCAGTGGAGTCATTCGCTTTCCTAGGCACCATCATCTATCTGGACCTCAAGTGGTGCACACACATCGACTCCATTGTGAAAAAGGCCCAGCAGAGGCTGTACTTCCTGCACCAGCTGAAGAAGTTCAACCTTTCACAGACACTGCTAACCCAGTTTTAATCCACGGTCATCAAGTCTGTTCTCTGCTCCTCCTCCATCATTGTCTGGTTTAGCTCCGCCACTAAAGCAGATGTCTGTAGACTTCAGAGGACTGTTCATTGGGGGAGATGATCATCGGTGCTCCCTTACCCTCCCTCCAAGACCTGTACACCAGTGAGAAAAATCATTCTGGACCCCCCTCAGACCTCACATTAAAGAGCAGATATGATGGGGATGTTGTATGTGAATCAAGAACTGCTAGCTTGATGAAAAATGTAAACAGTAAACAGAGCAGGGCATAAAGTTACATTCCTCGTTAAACATTACTGTTAGAAAAGAAAGAAAGGAAAAGAAAGTTGCAAGATAAAATGTGGTTATACTAAAATAAAGATTCTTTTATATAAAATTGTTTTTCACATAGCAGCAATATGTACTTTTTCTTCTTCTTCTTTCAGCTGTTCCCAGTTTAGGGGTCGCCACAGCAAATCATCTGTTTCCACCTAACTCTGGCCTCAGTATCCTCTACTCTTGCACCAATTACCTTCATGTCCTTCTTCAGCACACCCATATAACTTGTCTTTGGCCTTCCTCTTGCCCTCTTGCCTGGCAGCTCCATCTCCAACATCCTTCTACCAATATAACGACTATCCCTTCTCTGCACATGTCCAAACCATCTCAATCTGGCTTCTCTGACTTTGTCTCCAAAACAACCAACCGTAGCTGTTCCTCTTATGTGCTCGTTCCTAATCTTGTCCATCCTTGTCACTCCTAAACTGAACCTCAACATCCTCATCTCTGCTACTTCCATCTCTGCCTCGTGTCTCTTCCTCACTGCTACAGTCTCTAAGCCATACATCATAGCTGGTTTCACTACTGTTCTGTACACCTTTCCTTTGATTCTTGCTGACACTCTGCTGTCACACAACACCCCTGACACTTTTCTCCACCCACTCCAACCTGCCTGCACTCGCCTCTTCACCTCTTTTACACACTCCCCGTCGCACTGGACTGTTGACCCCAAATACCTAAACTCCTCCACTTTCTTGACCTCAGCCCCCTGTAACCTCACTGTTCTACTTCCCTCCCTCTCGTTCAAACACATGTATTCTGTCTTACTATGACTGACTTTCATTCCTCTTCTTTCTAGAGCAGACCTCCAACTTTCCAAGTGTCCCTCCACCTGCTCTCTACTCTCACTTCAGATTACAATGTCAACTGCAAACATCATTGTCCATGGAGATTCCTGTCTGACCTCATCTGTCAACCTGTCCATCAACATAGCAAACAAGAAGGGACTCAAAGCCGATCCTTGATGTAGCCCCACCTCCACCTTGAACTCCTCCGTCTGACCTACAGCACATCTCACTGTTGTCATACTCCTACGTGCAGAATGTATGTCACGTGACATTCTAAGCTGTCTCTGAGACCCTGGAAGTCAGTAGACAACGAACGTGACACACCGGGTAGGTAACAGAAGTGAACTCAAATGGCAACAAACGGAAGCAAACACAGGGAGCAAGGACAAACAAAACGGGCGGCAACCGAGTGGAGCCACTCTATACACGGCGCGTGAGCTAAGGACTCCGCAGAGCCCTCGCTGCTGTACAGGTGTCGGCGCGTTCCTTTTCAACTCCAGCTGCCACCGCTGATTCGCAAACGAGCTGAAGTGGTCCGCCTCCTCGCTGGTGATCGGCGTCCCAACTGGCGAATCAGGGGACAGCTGGAGTCACCTGCAGGAATAAGCAAAAGCGCGCACGGGCGCGCGCACAAACAGGCGACAGAAAATAAAAATGAAACGCTGCAAAACGGCCAGGGCCGTAACACTCCCCCCCCTTAAAATCAACCTTCCAAATTAAACAACATCCTATTGGAAGGTTGAACTAAAAGAGACAGACACCCAAAGTGCGTAAAAGTGTTTAAACATAATTACAAACTTCAAAGAATAAACACTAACAAATACGCACACAAAATATACTTAAAACAAAGTGGTGATAAGACTACAATCCAAAGTACTTAGAATTAAGCACGCTAGTCTTTGACAAAAAACACCACAAACACAAAACAATGGTGCTAGGACCTTCACCAAATGTGCTCAACGAAACCTCGTTACCAAGGTTAGCACATAGGCCCTGAACGAAGCACCAATTAACTGAACATCAAGGGAGAAAATAACTAAACACAAGTGAACCAAAAAGATGCTAGGACCTCAAACGAATGTGCTTCAGCAAAACCTCACTGAGGCTAGCACATAGGTCCTGAACAAAAGCACCCATAAATAATTGGTCCACACACAAAAACGAAGTGCTCAAACTAAATGAATGTCTGCTGAAAACATAGTGGCAATTCTCTCCCACACCACAAGTCAGGAGCTGAGAACAAAGGAAATGCCACAACCTACTCAAACAAAGCAGACACACTCCCAAAACACAAAATAAAGCACACTGAACCCAACGTTGCTCCACACAGACAAAACTGCTCTCCACCAATTTTGGGAATCATGAAGATATCCCAGACGAGCCCCCACTTTGTTACGACCCCAAAATGGTGGTATCATCTAGGGTCAGGGTGTAACAAAAAGGTGGAGGAACAGAAATGAAAACGGGAACAACAGGACACAAACAATAACTTGACAAATCAAATGTGCTTTAATTAACAGAACTGGTGTTGCCAATGGTAAAATAAATCAAATACAAATACACACACTCCAGGGGCAGAGACTAAGGGACGCCAGGTAAAACAAAACATAAACTAACTAGAAAGTGCAGACAATTATAAGCTAACTAATTAACATACACAAAGCTAGAACTAATCTACCCTAACTAGGAAGTTATACAATAAACAAACCTGGCGCACACCGCTAAACTAGTGTGTATAACAGAAATAATCCTACGTGCAGAATGTATGTCACGTGACATTCTAAGCTGTCTCTGAGACCCTGGAAGTCAGTAGACAACGAACGTGACACACCGGGTAGGTAACAGAAGTGAACTCAAATGGCAACAAACGGAAGCAAACACAGGGAGCAAGGACAAACAAAACGGGTGGCAACCGAGTGGAGCCACTCTCTCCACGCCGCGTGAGCTAAGGACTCCGCAGAGCCCTCGCTGCTGTACAGATGTCGGCGCGTTCCTTTTCAACTCCAGCTGCCACCGCTGATTCGCAAATGAGCTGAAGTGGTCCGCCTCCTCGCTGGTGATCGGCGTCCCAACTGGCGAATCAGGGGACAGCTGGAGTCACCTGCAGGAATAAGCAAAAGCGCGCACGGGCGCGTGCACAAACAGGCGACAGAAAATAAAAATGAAACGCTGCAAAACGGCCAGAGCCGTAACACTCATACAGGACCATAGCTCCTCTTTCGGCACCCTGTCATACGCTTTCTCTAAGTCCAAAAAGACGCAGTGCAGCTTCTTCTGACCATCTCTGTACTTCTCCATTAGCATTCTCAGAGCAAAAATTGCATCAGTAGTGCTCTTCCTGGGCATGAAGCCATACTGCTGCTCGCAAATATCCACTTCCCTTCTTAGCCTAGCTTCCACTACTCTTTCCCAAAGTTTCAACTTTATACCTCTGTAGTTGTTACAACTCTGCACATCACCCTTGTTCTTAAAGATTGGCACTAGGACACTTCTCCTCCATTCCTCAGGCATCTTCTCACTCTCTAGAATCCTGTTGAATAACCTAGATAGGAACTCCACTGCTGTCTCTCCTAGACACTTCCACACCTCCACAGGGATGACATCTGGACCAACAGCCTTTCCACTCTTCATTCTCCTCAGAGCCCTCCTCACCTCATCCTTTCTAATCTTTTCAACTTCCTGCTCTACAATGTTCACCTCTTCCCCCTTCTTTCCCTCTCATTCTCCTCATTCATCAACTCCTCAAAATACTCCTTCCATCTTCTCTGCACACTCTCCTCACTTGTTAGAACCCTTCCATCTCTATCTTTAATCACCCTTATCTGTTGCACATCCTTCCCATCTCTGTCTCTTTGTCTCGCTAATCTGTACAATTCCTTCTCACCTTCCCTCGTGTCTAACCTGGCATACAACTTATCATATGCCTTCTGTTTGGCCTTTGCCACCTCCCTCTTCACCCTGCGCTGTGATTCCTTGTAGTCCTGTCTACTTTCTTCAGTCCTTTCGATGTCCCACTTCTTTTTAGCTAGCCTCTTCCTCTGGATGATGTCCTCTACTTCCTCATTCCACCACCATGTTTCCTTATCTTCTTTCCTTCTTCCTGCTAACACACCTAGCACCTTCCTACCTGTCTCCTTGATCACTTCTGCTGTAGTTTCCCAGTCCTCTGGAAGCTCTTCCTGGCCACCCAAAGGCTGTCTCAGCTTCTGTCTGAATTCCTCACAATCGTCTTCCTTTTTCAACTTCCACCACTTGGTCTTCTTTTCCATCTTTCCTCCCCTCTTCTTCCTGACCACCAGAAACATCCTACACATCACCATCCGATGCTGTCTGGCTACACTCTCTCCTACCACTACTTTGCAGTCAGTGATCTCTCTCAGGTTGGCTCGTCTACTTAGGATGTAGTCCACCTGCGTACTCCTACCACCACTCTTGTAGGTAACTCTATGTTCCTCCCTCTTCTGGAAATAAGTGTTAACTACAGCCATTTCCATCCTCTTGGCAAAGTCCACCAGCATCTGTCCTTCTGGTTTCCTTTCCTTAACACCAAACCTGCCCATCACTTCCTCATCACCTCTGTTGCCCTCGCCAACATGACCGTTGAAGTCTGCTCCTACCACTACTCTCTCCACTCTGGGAATACTCTCCGTCACCTCATCTAACTCACTGCAGAATCTCTCCTTTTCTTCCAGCTTACAGCCTACTTGTGGAGCATAACCACTCACTACATTCGACAACACCCCTTCAATCTCTAACTTCAAACTGATCACCCTGTTGACACACTTTTCACCTCTAAAACATTCCTCACAAACTCCTCCTTCAGGATCACTCCTACCCCATTTCTCTTCCTATCCTCACCATAGTAAAACAGTTTGTATCCCCCTCCAATACTACGCGCTTTGCTACCCTTCCACCTGGTCTCCTGCACACACAGAATATCTACCTTCCTTCTCTCCATCATGTCCGCCAGCTCTCTACCTTTCCCGGTCATTGTACCAACGTTGAGAGTCCCTATTCTCAGACCTGCACTCTTGCCTTTCCTCTTCTCTCGCTGCCTACGAATCCTTCTCCCTCCTCTCCTTCTTTATCAATATGTACGATTTTGTTAAAAACAACGATAAAAATATTGATAGTAAACAAATAGTAATAGTAATAATAAATGACACATATCTGCTGAAAGGTTTTTGCTTTACAAATTCCAGTGTTATAGCATAAAGTATTCATAGACTGCATAGTTGTGTTCATATTGTATTTTTTATTTTTACAATCGATTAATGAAGTGTTTTTCTCTAATATGATTAGACCAAATATGCAAGCATACTGTTTTCACTTCTCTTTAAAGTTATCAATCTCATTCTAAATTGACAATGTTGTCACATTTTCAAAAAGTTCATTTAAATATTTTTATTTAAAGCATATCACAAATTTTGTTTTAACAAACATCATTATACCGATGGAACAGGTGATTAAAACACACTTGTCATACATGATTACAAAGTACTATTTAATTTAGTTATTAATCTGTTCATACATTTTTTGTTAATACATGTTGTTATTATACTATTGTTTATTTCTTATGTTTATACCAAGGAGCAACATCCTCCTTTCTCTCTTGATGCTTGATAGGAAGTGACTCAAGTGCACGTCTCTGAGCGGCCACTTGAGGCTGACTCCAAAAGGGGGCAAGGTTTCATTTACTCCAATGTTAAAACTGGACAAATTTGGGGCTGAAAAAAAAACCCATGTTTTCACCCCTGGGTCCATTAGGTTTGTTGACTCAGATTGCTAGTTTTGATCTTCATGAACACTCTGAGGGGGGTGAATTATTTTTTTATTTGTTTTGTTGGGGGTGACGTCTTGTCCATGTTGTATACAGTCAATGGTTTATACATACGATTAACAGCATTTTCCCTTAAATTTATTTTGTTGAAGATTTTGCAATATTTTTAAGAATAAACTTAATTAATTCTGCACAGAACATAACAAATCATTTCACAACCAAAATCAATGTATTATACTCGAGTTGCTCTTTACATGACTAACTGCTTATTTGATGGAAAAATCCAAAAAATATGTAGATAATTTCACACATTATTTGAGTATAATACAAAATCTGCATAGAGGCATAATAATAATGAAGAATGCTATGGGGTGCAGAGAAGCAGTATCGGTGGGAGGGAGGGAGGGTTGGTGGGTATGGAGAGGGAGGGAGAGAGAACGTGCAACGAGAGGATCTTGAAATTGTGCGCTAATAAAATTCGAGGTCATTTACATCTGAGATGGGATTGAGTGGCAGCCGTTACCATGGTGACATTCCCACGGGTCTTCAAGCGCTATGCGTACTGTGACAGCAGCAGAGAGAAAGAAGGAAGCGAAAGAAGGTGCACGTTGTACAGGAAAAAAGTAAAAGCAGACGCATCACGTAAAGCAGGACTGTGGGGTTCAGTCAAATGAGAGACAAGTCGGAAATAGGCAGCAGAGGATGCGACAGTGGAAAAGCGAGAGCGCTGTTGAGCTAGGCAGGCTGCATGGCGAAGCCTTACATTTTTAATCAGCATACACCAGGAGGCAGACACACTGAAGAGGCGACTTAATAATGCACAAATAAATTAGAAACTAGACCTAGAATACACTGAGATTCTTACCGTTGGTCTTTCTCACTCATTTATTCACAATTACCTCGTGATTCCTGCCTTTAATAACCTCTTCTCTGCAATATTCACACTTGCTCAGCCACTTCTTCATTCAAACCATTCCGAATCCATTTAATTCTCTATAGTGTCACCTTTACACACACTTTAAACAAGTTCTAACTGCCCAGTTAAAGTCAAGTTAAAATGCTTTTTTAATTTGGCTATATGCTTGCTGTCTTAGTCCATTCTATGCACTCTAGAGGGCAGTAGAGAGTCCTCCTAGTCTTATTAATTTATCCACCAGATGTGCCATTATTTATGTTGATTTAATGATTAAGTATGTTAATATTTATTTTACATTAGCATTCTTTGAAATCTGTGAACAATTCTTAACCTACTGATACATCAAGTAGTTTCATGTTAAGCTCCCCTCATGGCAGTGTGCGGAGTTGCAAAGAGAAACAATCCCTACATTTTTTTCCCTTGAAATTATTCCGAGGCAGAAGAAAAGAGAGAGGAATGCAGTATACGATTTTGTGCACGACACTGGTATTGCAATCACAAAACAGACAAAACCCACCACTCGGTTATTAGGGGAAAATATACCTTTAATAATGATTTTTTTGTAGAAGGACATTGTGCTAGATATGAGCACATTTTTTGTGTTAGAAATGAAAAAATACTATAAATAAATAGAAAACAGTAGAGACTTTTATTGGTGCCTCAAGGAATTGGTAACATGTCTAGCAAAACAATGAGCTTAAGGGTGGGCGATATGGCCCTTAAATAATATCCCGATATTTTATGGCGATAACGATATGAGATTATATTTTGGATGACAAAATGTTCAATACAAATATTTTATACATTTCAAGAAAATACAACTGCACAATAAGAGTCATTACTTTATTCGCATGCAACTCACACATTACACCATATAATATAGAACCGAGCATAGTAACGAATTAAAATAAAAGTTTCACTCAAATATTCAGTGAAATATCAGACCATTATCTTACTAAAGAATTATTATATTTTTCTGTCTGTGTGATTGGATTTTATTGCAAATAATTAATAATATTGCTTAAGTGATATTAAGTGTTAATGTGTAATTGTTTTATTAGTTTTTTTCTTTATGTTTGCAGGCATGTTCGCTGATAACATTGCATTTGAGCTTGATTTATACTTCTGAGTCAATTCGACAAATTGTCCTCTGTGAAGGTTGTGCTCTTACATAACATCGCACGGCTCCGAATTTTTCTATCCTCGCTTCAAGACTTCACAGAGCACACACTCCGTGATTAGATAATGAAGTAAAACTTCGATGAGTTTAGCTAGCTAGAAGTTAGCATTGTCATCACACCATTTTGTAATATTGATCAGTTAAAGGCAGAGCTTCTACAGCAGCTGTGGATGTATGTAAGAAGTTATGTTTATACAATTTATGATGAGGTAAATAAAACCTGACTTTTGTTAGCATCGGTGTTGTGTTTTGGTTTGCTAGCAGTTGGCATTCTTAAACCAATATTGATCAGAGCATAGACAGTGCAGACAGAGCGCACAACTATAAATGCAGTTGACAAATGGGTATGTGTGTAGCTTCCGCAACGGGCAATTTGTATCGTTGACGTATAAATTCGGCTTTAGCGTAACAGCGCGTACTCACATTGTTTATGCTCTAACTCAGTTATAAATTTAGCGGATTATAAATATACTAACATGTGATCAGGAACAAGTAATTCAATATAAACTCCCCGGTACAACCCTCTTTCAGTTGAATTGGTTTAATACCGTTCACCTCGCTATCTGTAGTCATGCACACTTGTTTCTTTTCATTGAGTTTGTGTTATTTTCTACGAGTGGTCTGCTGATCTCAAACCACTTCTATACCACCAAAGTTGATTCGTTTTTGGGATTTAATGCTTCCTCTGAACTTCTTAAAGCCATACTAGCTCTCCAGTGCTGTTCTTAAGCGTCCTCCTTTGAGTACACATCAGTGAACCACGATATGAACATTTTTGACCTCATTGATATTTGAACCGGTATTATCGTGGACGATATGATATATCACCCCTAAATGAGTTGCTATTTCACCAAAAAAAAAAACTATTAAGGTTAATTGTGAAAGGGCCTGATACACATTAATCTCTACAAATCACAATTAAGCTAACTTTCAAGAAAGAAATATATTTTGAAACAACCTAATGTCAAGTTAAAGCCGCTAACTCATACACTTACATACAACATATTGTGAATACAATAATCCAGCTATTTCTTTTACTGATTAGAAAATGTAAAAATCTCCAGTGGAGTTTATTCAACGATTTGTTGCTGTTTGAAATGGTTTTAAAGGCTGAAACATTTTCAATAATTCAGCAAACAGTTCAAGCGGAGAATGATCCACTGAGTGTTTCCTTTTACTCTTAACATTTTTTCAATCTCGACTAGCTTTGAGAGAATCAAGAAATTTGGATGGATGAAAAAAAGTGGTCTTCATGCCCAAGTTAAGCACAAACGAGGCCCGGTTGAAGCTTGGAAGTGACTCCTGGTATGCTTACCCCAAAAGTGTAGATGTGGCTAATGTTTCTTCTGATTAATTAGCGTCTTTCAGATAAACATATGCCACATTAATTAAGTGCTAAAACTGAAAAATGTATCCTGTAAAATAAAAAGTCATGTTTTGAGGTATGCAGCACCCCCAGTAATCACAAGGATTTATGATCAATATATTATGCACATATTAAAAATACACATTTTTTTGGTGAATGTTTTTCATATCTGTCAATGAATTAAGGAAAAGAGTTAAGGTGCACTTTATTATTTTTTGGTTAATTATTTTTGTTCACTACTTTTGAAATGGCATGTTTCTTTCCCATTGTTTAATCATAATTGGTTGAGCTCCCCTGATCTCAGGTGTAACAGCCCCCATTCCTCCAATGACTAGGGGGCCTCAGTGGTGTGCATAGCTTCAACAGTCTCTCTTCTCAGTAATGGCTGTCAACCACACATAGACACGCACAGAGTCTCGCAGACACAAATAGCCATCAGAGTACAATGAGAGTCATGATTCTTTGACGCCATCTGTCACCGGAGGGTGTGCAAGCACAGGGTTATGAAACCAGACAACACACTCCTGAGCATGCACACAGAGAAGTTTGATTTCAGACATTTAATGCTCATTTTATTGCACTATTTGTTGACATTCACAACTACTTAGCAATTATGACGTAATCAAGTTTGTCTTTACATTTTTATCTTTTTTATATTCATTTTGCTTCAGTTCTCTTATTGGATGTTTAAAATGTTTTAATTAGGTAGAGAACCTCGCCACCGGGGTAAAGTTTCTATAAAACTGAAGTGAATTTATACAGGAAGATACTATAACGTTTTAATATAAAATTTACAACTATATGTAAAGAAATATTACATTTTTAAGTCTGATAAATTCTATTTGTTTCCCCTGAAATGGTATCTGTCTGATTAAAATCTAGGATACTTAAAAAGGTAAAACTTGTAAAATTTAGAAAAGAGAAAGTTGTTTTCTATTTTAAATATAAATGTAAAATAAATGTGCTATCAGTTGTTTACTGAGTTATTCACTAGTTTTGTGCAAGGACAACCAATTCACCTGTCGCTCATTAGTGATAGGCATGCCCGGTGGGGGACAGTGATGTGTGAGTAGCTTAGTCACAAAATAGCTCAGATTTTTACAGTTTTATTTTACCTTCAGTAAATGTGCACAAATGACATTGTATTTAATCCACTGTAACATGAGTGTGTTTACACCGTTCATGCAGACATTTTTGTCTAAACACCTCTCACACTTAATCCTGCATCAAAAAATTCAATTTAAGAAAATGTGGATTTACAGACAGGAGCATTTCACTCAGTGAGTGTGAATACCATTTTTGATAAAACATGCAAACCAGAAATGTTACTTTTGGTATAGAAACAGTGCAACTGCAGTTTAAGATCATTAGTTATCTTGTAACATGAAAACATAAAATGACAACACCCCCAGAGAGTCTGACATCTTTCTTTACAAATTGAATATAACAACTTATTAGATTAAGTTGTTCTTTTGTATTCTTAATGTGTTCTTTTGTATTCTTACTTGGAGGACCTGCTTGAGTAAAGTTTTTTTTTCACATTTTTTCCTCAATTGTTTAAAAAACTATTTTCTCTCTCTAACACTCGCATAATCCCTACATTCAAGAGCACTGACCATTTGTATCAAAGTCTGCAAGTTCACCTGAATGACTTGGTGTCATCTCAGTGCCTTGGTTAAACGTTTGAGGATCACAAAGCCTCCCTGGCTCCAAACATCATCTCGTTGACTAGAAATTACAAAACATTTTACAACAATTAGTAGTTCTCCTCTGATGGGCCAGGAATACCACTCATAGTCTACATCTGCAGGTGGCAAACAAACACTTTAAACAGCTTGAACATGTTGACTAGTTTCAGTGTGGCCCATCATCATATCTAGTTTATCCAGGAAACTTGGATAAATGGATTCTTTGCAAAAGAAGATCTCAAGACTTCTGATTAAAGATTGTAACTGAAGTTAATGGCTGAGCTGTAACTTTATGCTAGCATGATTCATCAGAAGAAGCAAAAATGAGGGCCATATCATAAGCCTCTCTCCCCAGGCTCAGATAATTATTTGTAATAAATTGGTTGATGTAAGAGCGTCACGGTGGCGCAGTGGGTAGCACGGTTGTCTCACAGCAAGAAGGTCGCTGGTTCGAGCCTCGGCTGGGTCGGTTGGCATTTCTGTGTGGAGTTTGCATGTTCTCCCCGTGATCGCGTGGGTTTTCTCCGGGTGCTCCGGTTTCCCCACAAGTCCAAAGACAAGACAGGTATAAGTGAATTCAGTAAGAACGATTGCCCATAGTGTTAAAATGTGATTGAGTGTGTGTGTAAATGTTTCCCAGCTATGGGTTGCGGCTGGAAGGGCATCCGCAGCGTAAAAACATATGCCAGAGAGTTGATGGTTCATTCCGCTGTGGCGACCCCGAAAGGGATGAAAGCCGACATAAAGATGAACGAATAGTTGATGTAATAAGACACGTAGTTGTTTATGTGGCACAGGTAAAATATGCAGGGTTAACCTTTTTTTCTGGGAGACCTCTCTGGCCCTGATAGCCCACTAGGTGTATGGTTTGCATATCATGAATGGTCTCTCTTAGAATGTTAAATATTTTTTCACGTTTATTTAGCAGGCTACTCATTCATAAGTTCAAATGGATTGGTGCCCAAAAACACCTTATTGCGTGGAGGGTTTGCCTCAAATTGTTAATTTTTTTTTACCTCAGAGGGATGTTTACAAATGTTAATAATAGATTCAACGTTTTAAGGAAAACTGTTGAAGTATTAAAACGATTGCATCTACAATAAAAATATTTCCATACAAAGAGTTAACTGATACTGGAGTCACTGCATCAAGAAGCAACACAAACAATCTAAGTCACCCTCAAACCAGAAACAACAGCCCAGCCAGTGGCATGTCTAACTGGGCTGGGGAGAAAAATAATGTTACATTTGCATTTATAGTGTGTATAGTGATTAGCTGGGTTGTCAAGTCATCTTATAGGGTTGGTTAAAGGATTTTCTGAAATTTACAGTAAACACAGCCATTTAGCTTTAAGATGTGACCCTCTTTGTTGAGCTTTGTGGAGAAGGTGATGGTTTTCAACACATATTTGCAAATCCATATACAAAACATATACATATTAAGCATACACATGAACATATTTCCTTAGCAAGTTGTTAGAGTTGCGAGAGTAAGGGGCCATGAACTTATGATTCTATTGTATGGTGAAACAGAACTTGATTACTTGTGTTTTTCCCCTTCTGTGTTCGGGGGACTTTGCCTTTCACTCCTTTCCATCTCCCCATGCAGGGAGGAGATGTTAATGGCTCTCTGGATGTGTAAATTAGCCTGAACACTGGTTAATGAGGAAGGGTGAAATAGAGAAGGAGCGAAAACAGAGAGAGATAATCTTTGGATGTTTGGTAGAAGGTGAGTGTATTGAAAGGCACATTGGGCAGAAAGGAAAATACAGTGAGATTCCTCACTCATAATGATAGTGGTCCGAGTACTTGACCTCTATTTCCTTTAATGAATGACCAACACTCAGTATGAGATGTAGAAAGCATACATAATAATGTAACAGCACCATCTACTGGCTTGGAGAATTCTTAAGATTTTTGTAGAAATAACAAGACAATTAATGAATAGAAATTTTGGAAAGCTATTTCAATAGATTTCTTTTTTTTTTTTTTTAATTACTTATTGGTTTGTTTAATAAACTGCTAAGTTGTCCTCTCATAAAATTCTTTGAAACTGATAAGGAATAGTTTTAACCATGTACTCATGTGTGAAAAGAAAGAAAAATGTGAATAACTGAAAGTAGTCTGTATATATCTGAATAAGAAAAAGCGAATAAGGGAGTAAAGATTGTTATGGGTGTGAGTAAGGGAGCGAGCGCATTAGGGAGAGTGAGTGTGTGAGCCTTTATTCTGAGTGGAATAGCTAATGAGGGCCCTGCGGAGCCGAGCTTTGCTGTGCTCGACCGTAATGAACAGTGGCAGCCTGGCACGCCGCGCCCATGAGCTTTATTATTCACACGCATACATCAGAATACGGCAGAGAAATTATGCAAATACTGTCGAGAGAAAACTAGAGAGAGAGGAAGAGAGAGAGAGAGAGAGAGAGAGCAAGAGAGATGGTGATGGAGAGAGCAAGAGGCTGAAGGGAGGGGGGATTATTGGGGAGAGAAGTCGGGAGTCTTTACTGCAGGTTGGAATCTGTTTTTAATACAGAAATAAAGAGATATTCTTTAGTTTCAGAGAAGGCTGATTTAAAATGTGTAGCTATGTAGCTGTCTTCGTCTGTGTGCGAATGTTCTTTTGTGCGTGCATGCATATGTTTGTCAAAGATTTGCAAATGTAAAATGTTTGTATGAAATAAGCTTTCTCTTGATTGATGACATTTAAGTTATATCGTTTACAGCCTTGCTAACGATACACACATGTGCACCTACACTGACACTGCTACTCACCAGTGTTGTATGCAGCTTGAATAATGTCACGCATATGCTTTTAAGACATGAGAAATTCATTCGATTGTTATTGAATTCCAAAATATCCCAATTGTTACCCCAACATCAACACCTAAACACTTACCAATGTTTATCAGTTACCAGGTGTGGAAACACTCATAGAATGCCTTAGAAACCATACAGCTATGTGCAGAAAAAATACTTTTGATTTCTAAGCAATTTTGCAATAACAATGTGTTTAATGACTTACTTCATTAGAAGTCACATAGCAGAATGCCAAAACCCTTTGATATCATTAGCACCCATTTATTATTGCTAAAAACATTTATTAATTATTATAAACCACATAACCACATAACTTATATAAGTACATAAAATTGTACTTATATAACCATATAAATTGTGGTAAAATCTCTTAAACCTCCTTAAAAACCATATTGCATTCTGTTAAAAACCATAGAACACCATAGCAACCATATAGCACCACATAGTAGTGCGCTAATAACAATTCAAACTTCTTAACCATATAACAATATTATATTAACTCTAAAACCTCTTTAAACAACATAGAAGTGTGCTGTACCTAAGAACATCTTAGCCACTGCATAGTAGCTTGCTAAAACCCGCCAGAAATCAGAACACAGTATGCTAATAACCCTACGACGACCTAGCAACCAAGCCACAGTGTGTGAAAATTGCTTGGAATGCTTTAGTAACCACATAACAGTGAGTCAAAATGCTTACGAGTGCCTTATCAGCTTAATAGCCGTGTGCTACATCACTTTAAATACTTAAACAGACTTAAAAACCTTAGCATCCTCAAAGCAGTGTGCTAAAAAGACTTAAAATGCCTTAGATACAACAAAGAAAAGACTAAGAATGCACTAACAACCACATAGCAGTGTACTAAAATACATACAAGTGCATTAGTAACTTAATAGCAGTGTGCTAAAAGGCATTACAACTTCGTAACAACCACATAAGAATGTGCTCTAAAACCTTAAAATGCTGTTGCAACCTCATTGCAGTGTGCTACAACATTCAGATTGCCTTAGCACTTATACTTAACAACCAATAGAAATGTACTCAAAACTAGGGTTGGGGACTGGAACCTGGTGCCAATACAGAACCGGTATGTCTAGAACTGGTATGGACTAGACCGAAACAGAACGTGATATTTTGAGATGGTCCAATGAATGAGCTAGTTCCTGTCTCCTAGAAATGCGTGAATGCAGGAACAGATTTTACACTTGCTCTGATTGCACACGACAGCAGGTGGTCTACCTTTAGCTTAGCTTGCTGAGTTAAACAACTCACATTAAACTAACGTCTAAAATTAAATGGTCGGAAGTGTGGCTATATTACACTAGAAAGGATGCAGACACTGCAAGGTGCTACAAATGTTTCACAGAAGTTGCGTGTAAAGGAGGGAGCACATCAAAAGTATTGAAAAATTTGAGGGCACACGGAGTAAACTTGAGGGTATCGTGTTCAACAGCTTACGGTCAAAAGGTGGGGCTCTCTGTGTAGATGACTCCAGTCTCAGTCATACCGATCACAAAAATGAGTCTACTGATTAGGATGATGGCGGCAGCAGGTTATTAGTAGGCCAATGTAATGTTAATCGCAAAATAAAATCTAGCATTCACGCAAATTTGATGCGATTCAATTGTTGTAGTTAGTTAAGTGTCTTTTGTTTTGTTGTTTTTTTATTTAGTTTTATATTCATTTATATTTTAAACTTTTCATATATTATTAAATTTTAAGCATTAATTTTTTGCTGAATAAAAATGTATTCTTGAGTTATTCACTATAATTTTTAGGCTTTTGTAAAATATTGGTTCAGGCACCGTTTTGACACTTGTATCATTTTAAAAGTATCAATTTGGCACCAGTATCGAAAAAACCCATAATGATACCCAACCCTACTCTAAACATTTAAAACGGTGTAGAAGACACATTACAGTGTGCTAAAACTCTTTAGAAGCGTTCGCAACCATAGTATAGCAATGTACACAAAACAATTCCTTAACCACCGCATAGAAGTCTATATAACTAAGGCTACTAGAAGTCCCTTAAAGAAACACTTTAGCTGTGAACCTTGTTTTAAGTGATGTTGCGACTATCAAATCGATGAACTGAACAAGGCTGTTATAAATGTTCCACAGTGTGATCTTCTGATGTCTTTGCAGTGTAGAGGTCATAAACTTTTGCTTGCGTTCCTGAGGCTGCTCTCCTCCTTCAGACTCACCTTATATGGGCTGACTGACTCTGCTTCAGCAAATTCACCTCTCCTTTCTTTCTCTTTTAGTTTCTCTTTATTTCCGGCTTGTTTTCTGACTCTGTTTCCTGATTTCCAGTTAATCGTCTGCATTGTGGATTTGAGGATGTTTTATATTAGTCACAGCATATGTACAGAAAATGTAATGTTCTAAAATAGTATTTGTTTTGACATTTTGCTTTGAAATTTTTTTTCACAAGAGCAAAATAATTTTAAAATTAATTTTATTTAAAGCATTTTTTTTTACATTTAAATCCCTTTATTAAAAAGTCATTAGTAGGACTGAACAAGGAATCACATTTGCAATTAAATTGCAATAAGAATAATTGTGATTTTCAAAGTCTAACAGGCAGAAAGGTTTTACTTTTTATTTAACTCTGACAACTTTAATTAGTTATTAAAGTGCCCCTATTGTGATTTGAAAGGTTTATTGTTTAATTTGGTAAGTATCTAATAACAGATTGACAGACATGCAAGTTAGAAAAAAAGCTTTCGCTTTCTTATATATTAAATAAAATGTTCCTGGATTTGGTTGCGATTCCCAAATGATTTGTTTAGTGACTCATAAATAAACCCCTCCTCTACGTGACACAACCGGAGCACCTTTTGGAGCTGGTTAATGTAATCTTTCTGGGCTGGGACATTTAGCGAAAAAGCTTTTACAGAACTTACAACCAATAAACAGGATACAATCAACACATAATCAAACTGCCCATGTCAGAGATTCGAGGTTTGAGTCGAGCTCACCAGAGAAGCTTGAGGCTTGTTGTAAGAGCGTTCTTCATTTAGGGTCCTGGGCAAATATATGATTCCAGTTCCTTACTCCCCAAAGCATACATTTTCCAGCAATGTGTTGCCAATAAACTATAACAACCATGTGTAACCCTGCTTCCCCTCATTTGACAACCCAAGAGCCAATAACTCGATGTTTAAGGCCGAGTTTTTTTTCGCATTCAGTTTCTCTGCATGAATGATTCGACTTTTTAAATTTAATATTTTGATACACGAAGCGCTTTCAGTTACACAAAGGGCAATTCAGTTCCCCATCAGTCGGTCACTGTGACTTATGTCGGTAACGACTATGGGAAGCTCCGCTAGGGGTGCTCCACTCATTCCACACTGTTTCAAAATGCCAATCAGTGAATGCGCTGATGGTCACATGATCACGCCGTCCCGCATAAACCGGATGCGAGCGTGACACTCTTTCTGTTTTTCCTTTGTAGCCATACTCTGACATGTAAGCGGTTAGTGAAAGACACCACAAAACTGTAGGATTATTACCTTGTGTGGATTTTGGAGAACTGGTGATTCGAATGGCAACCAGCGAGGTTTTTCGGCCGGCCGGAAGATTGAGACCGTTGCTATGCCCCAGACTCCAATAATTTCACCGCCTTTCACCAAAAAGTAAGACTCCTTTTTCTTAGTAGAGCTCTTGTTTTGCCGGTCGACTGTTTGTAGCGTGTTCCAAACATGTCGCGACCATGCAAAATTGTTGGATGCGGTGGATCGATTACATTGACCGATAGCCACGATCATTGCCTCAGTTGTCTTGGGGGTAGACATGCTGAGGCAGCGGTTGAGGGATCAGAATGTGTGGATTGCACAGTTCTGTCCGGCAGCGCACTTAAGGCGAGGTTGAACTACTTTCAGTCCACTACCGGAGGCTTGCTTTGTAGCTATAGCCCATAAGGGTCAATGAGTGCATGTCTCTGGCGCCCAGTGTAGCAGGGTCAGCTTCACGCTCCCCCGGTGCGTCCGCTATCCACCACAGAGAGTTATGGGATGATGCGCTGCTTGCATCTTCTGAGGATTCCTGTGTGCCTGATGATGCAATCTCCAATGCTGCGTCGGAGAGAGATGGCGCATCTCCCGAAGAAGTACATTGCTCTCCCCCTCTGGGGTGACAGCAGATTGTGCTGCGGAGGAGATGGCCGAGTTGCAAGAGAAATTGGTGGCTCCACCCCTGGCACCCGAGATCTCCAGGCTGGACACGTGGTTTGTGGGGTCGCGCCGGGATGATACCCCGCAGCCCCCTCCTATCCAGTTCTTCCCGGATGGGCATCAGGAACTGACCCAATCTTGGAAGGCACCTCTGAAAGCGAGGTTGGTCAGTCTCCCCTCTCTCGCTCCACTTGACGACGTGGTAGCTAGGGGGTACGAATCGATTTCCCCAGGTAGAGCAGGCACTGGCGGTGCACTTATGCCCAGGTAACCCTGCCGCCTGGCGCGAACAGCCAAGGCCTCCATCCCGCCAGCTAAGCCTGTCGTTGGATCTGACTTCGAGGGCTTATGCTGCGGCGGGTCAAGCTGCTGCTGCCCTGCATGCCATGGCAGTCTTTCAGGTGTTCCAAGCCAAGGCCCTGAAAGAGATGCAGGAGGGGAGTTGTGGTCCTGGTCTTACAGAGGATCTGAGGGCGGCTACCAACTTTGCGCCCAAGGCGACAAAATTTGCAGCTAGCTCGCTCGGCCACACGATGTCTATGTCAGTAGTCCACAGCCACCATCTTTGGTTGACCCAAGCTGACATGCTCTCTCAAGACCGGAGGCATTTCCTCAACGCACCGTGGTTGTCTACGATCAGGAAGCAGGCGGAGGGTCTGGGAGAATTCATGATGCTGCATAGGATGAGACGTGGCAAATCCCCTTCTAAGTCGGTGGCTCTCAACGGCGTGGTGTCTAATGCGGTGCAGTCCGGATGGCTCTCAGCTTCCGTGTTGGAGTCAGCCTCTAGTGGGACCTACTCGGCTGGAACCGGATGCTGCTCTGAGGTCAAGCCTGGACGCCCAGGGAGGTCTCCATCTAGGGTCCCTTCGGCCCCCACCGCTGAGTCCACTAGTTCGAGGCCCCGCTATGGAAACTATCGGCGAAGTGCGTATGACGCCATTAGTGGAATTCCACCAGCCAGGGACAGTGAGAGAGAAGTTTCTGCTAAGAGATGTTCTGCCTTTGTTTGACGGAACTACAAGATTCGTTCTCTGACTGCAGGCTTCTGGAGGGGATGTAGGAGTGTATGAGCTTGTAGAGGTAAACAGGGGTTGATCTGTAAATGGTTTTGTAACCCAGCATCACTGATTTGAACTTAAAACGAGCTGTGATGGTGAGCGAGTGAAGAGGATTGAAAAGGGGAAAGGGGAGTAACATGAGCTTGCTTCGGTTCCTTGAAGATAAGACAAGCTACATAGTTCTGGATCATCTGCAGAGGTTTGAGTTCATTTGCTGGAAGTCCTGCAAGGAGAGCATTGCAGTAGTTCAGACGTGAGAGGACCAGAGCCTGAACCAGGAGTTAAGTTGTGTGCTCTGTTAAGAAGGGCCTGATCTTGAACTCTAATGTTGGGCACTGCAAACCTACATGCTCGAGTTTTCTTGGTGATAGGGTCTTTGAAGGACAACTGTTTACCCAAAACTACTCAGAGATTCCTGAGAAAATGAGGTGATTGTTGAGGATTCCGGCTGAATGATGAGGTTGTGATGCATAGTGGGATTGGCCTGGATTACCAGAAGTTCTGTCTTGGCTATGTTGAGCTATAGATGATGGTTCTAATTCCAAGTAGAGATGCCATTCAGACAGTCTGTATGATGAACATCTTTTTTTTTATTGATACACTTTTGATTCCACAAATTGTTGATTTGAAGTGATTGCACTTTATTTGTTTGTCTTTAGTCAAACAAAACTATTCTCAAACAACTATTTACAAAGTGTCAAGCACATGAGGATGTAGATACGTGAGCAAAAGGAATCTTCCTTGTAACTATTGAGAGAAATGAGAGAACATTGCTTGCAATTTCTTAGCTCACTCATGCACTGTGAAGCATGTGTGGACTAAAAAAAATACAATTGTTCTTATTTCTTTCCCCACAGCTATTGCGATCCGCTTGTTAAACCTATGCATTGAGCACATTATTATAACCTGTTTGTACTCATCTTTTTGCTCATATTTGCTGCAATGCAGTTCATGCAGTCTGGTGAGTTTATTTAACTCATTCTCAGGAACAGACCAGACTTTTAGTCTTCTTTTTTTGGGCACTTCATTCTATGGCTTGAAGCTTTTTGTAACAGCACTTAGGGACATTAAAATTTTTCTGGGCTGGCTTCCTTTCTTAAAATAAGGTAAAATATTAGTTTTTACCATTGCATGTATTCTAATAGGGCTACCAGTCATGTAACAACTTGACTTCTCACAAATTATGGTTCAAAACCTGTTAAGATGGCAAAATATTCAGTTATTTACCTAGTTTTTTACCTCTGGTAAATTACTTTAAAATAGATAATTCAGATTGTTTGGTTCACATGATTGAGTGTTTGTTCACATGATCAATTTGTGTTTGTATATTGCTTTGACTTTAAAATATTTCCTATTATATCTTATCTTTAATATTTACAGAATTTTTTTTTTATTCTAAAAATTAAATGTCAAATCTTGATTAAATGCAATAAGGTTCTTTGGTCAAATTTAGGAACCTTAAGCTTCCTTTAAACACGTTCCTCCTTGGTATTGAATTGCATGTGTTGGATTGAACTGGTTTTGAACTGACGCAGGCCACAGACAGTCCACAAGCAAACACTGTCTTCTTGTTCTGTCAGGCTGAAGGACGTCGAGGCGCTCGGTCCGTTTGAAATCTGCATGTAGCGATAGCTCATGAATAAATAATCCCTATACAGCATCTCATGCAAATCCATGCAAATGAGGGCTGGGGGCCATGCAGTTTCGCTGTGTGTTTGTGTGCAGGGTACATATGTGGATGCAAAAGGGAAGAACTGGGTGTTTGCAAATATACAGTGGGGAAGGGCCTCTCAGATATAAGTCTTTACAAATGAATCTGCACTGTTCACATTTTATTGTGCCTCTTCAAATGTGATTCCCGCAGAAGGCCTTAACAGGCCTTACAAGTTTAAAAGTCTGTTTTTTACTCCTAAGAGCATAACTTCATTTCCATAAAGGACATTTATGAGTGCTAAAATATAAAAAAGAATGTGGCTAAAAAGGGACATTTATAGAAAACCTTAATGGCTGGTGACACCTGTGTCAACATGAGTTCCTATGAGTTATAAGAGCACCAGTCAATGAAATTATAAAGGCACCCCAAAATTTTCAGGCTTGGTGTTTCGAATTGCTGAATATATCTATCAACTGTTGCTTACAAATGCTTACTGAAAGCTACCATGCCATCTTTAGGTATCAACTAAAGCACATTCATGCAAAAAGAGACTGTATATGTAATCACTTCAATAACTGCTGTAATTTGTTCAGATGTGGCTTACAATGCATTCTTTGAATGGGGTAATGTCAAGTGTTTTCAGCAATCAAAACTCCTGAAAATCTTTATTTTATGTGGTCTGTTTGATTTATTTCATAAATTGAAATGATTCTTAACAGATTTGAGGTAAAATGCCATTTTAGATGTCAGAAAAAAATTCTGGTGAATGGGCCTATAATACAATTATTCTATTGTTGTATTATAGAAAAATTAAGTGTCGCCTTATAAATTGACGATGTGAAATACTAATCAATATTAACCATTAATACAGAAAGGCTAGATATATCATGCTTTTTAATTGTCATTGACATTTTTAGTGTTACTTGTTACTTTTAGAGTACCCCACAAAATAAAAACACTTATTGATATGTTTTACTTTGCATGCTGCATTATATCACATGTAAATTATTCTCTGATGTACATGAGTTATCAAGCCTAATTAGTTTGAGCTTGCTGTCTTAGGATTTATGTGGACGTGTGTTGATGAGCTTGTGGCCTTTGACTGGATCAGCGCTATATCGTATGTTGTCTTGCTGCTGAACATAGACAGTAGGCAGAGTAATTAGCCTTCTGGCCAATGTGTGTATGCGTGAGAGAGAAAGACCGATATTGTGCCTGAGAGAAGCAGTTACATGTCTCCAGTTTTCTGCCTTGTTCTCTTCTCTCTTACCCTAAAGCTGTATGTTTTACATGGACTGAAGCCCATTTTACATGGTGTTTGACTCTTAGACCAACAGATAAACGGTTCCACACAAGTGTGTCCTGCATTGGGGTACATGTGCTTTTAAGCCAGAAAATGTGAGTTTGCCATCAGTAGCTTTATTAACCCTATGTTCTCATTTTCATCCATGTCTTCTTTTGACTCTTTGCCTCTCTCTTCGGCTATTGTTTTTTTTTCTCTATCTCGCATATGTTTTGATCAAATTGATTTTACAGCAGAGTCCAAGCCAAATGGCATCATATGCACATAGAAAATAATTGGTAACACACTTCGCTGTTAGGGACTGTTATAGTGCTCTGCTTGGAATTTTTGCTTAAGAACGGTCATGTGAAAGCCCCTCTTAAATGTACAAACAAATATTTGAAAGTAGAACTGGGTGCAAATACTTTGGTTGGGTGAGACCAAACTTAAGCCGATTGGCATAATTTTTTAACTAACCATGATAGAATTCTTGCACCATCCCTGCAATAAAACTTGATGGAGGAAGTATTATATGTTGGGTGTGTTTTTTTCTCATAGAGGACATGAAAAAGCAACACGGTATAGACCATATGTTTAAATATTAGTTAAAGAGACCAATATCTTGCTTTAAACAAGCTTCTAAAGGTCTCTAAACACCTATCTGAATTTTCGATCCGCCTCAACCAAAAACAGTAGACGCCAACGACACATCAAACATCTAGCCAAATGATTGGTGTGATTGAAAAAGAGTTTGGCTCTGCCATATCAGATTGGTTTGAACAATGTGATGAAGAAGAATAGAAAGAGGAGGATATAAACAGTCAGAAGCTCTTCTTTAAGGTGTTTAACCATCGAGAGTTGTTCGACAAAGCCCACAAAGATTATAAATTGGCTTGGCTGTTGTCCTATGAGTAGTGGTGGAAAGTTTAAAATGTGATCCACATGCACCAAAGAAAACCAGCTCTCCCAAAAAGTCATTTTAAAGATTCATTCTTTTCAAGAACAACACGTATTACCCATGAGCACCATCAAAGAGCAAGAAACATCACTGTATCAATAATAAACATAAATGGTTTGAAGAGTGTGAAAATGCACCTTGCAGAGAGCCATCCAAATGTTCGCGTGAATCTCAGTTGCAAATAGTTGTGTAGAGAACTTTAAGGTCCGGCCACATTGGGGTGAATTATATTCGCTGGCGTCTACATTCCTGAACACCAGAGTGTCGTACACCTAGGTGGAGTAAAATAGACATGCAATGGCGCTCCTTGCTGTGTGATGGCGCCAGGGAGCAACGAAAAGTCTCCGACCACAGGAGAGCTAAAGGGCTTCCGATGCACACGGTTTACCGCACTGGAATTTACACAAAGTAATTTACCATCTGTTTAAACACGAGCGTGCTCCCGGTATGTGTGTTTCAAAACCTTGAGAAGAGATCCGTGAGTTACCCTCGTTTATTCGACGAGAGTGACGCGCCCCCAGAGCTTATATAACAAGGTTGTCAAAGAGACCAGATCAGATAGAATAGATATAAGTACAGTTGCCTTTCCTACATGCTCTGCATTTCTACATAAACCAGTCAAGTTACTATGTTTATTACATTTCAACATGAAACTTGTTGAATTGCTTTTGTACAATTAGAAAAAAAATGTATTTAAGTCACACTATTAGTATTTATGATGAGACAATTGTATTGAATCAACGGGACCATCAATTGTCTTACAACATGATGAGACCCATGTGATTATAAATAGTGAAATATTTTCACTGCTGACATTTTATCACATAAAATGTGAAATGACTATCGTACACATTGAATATTTCCAACCTTTCCATGTCTAGGATACATGTTGCGTTTTAATAGCAGTAAACGGATATTGTTTTATTTATTTATGTCAAAAATTCAAAGATATTAGCAAATTAATTTATATTCATTGTGACAAAATATTTTATAGATGCTGAATGTGCAAAGGTATAATAAAATAGCAACAAAAAAGTACAATTCTGTGTAAAACAGTTTAAATTCTAAAACATCTCAATGCGTTCTTATTAATGTACATTTAATATTAACAGGCACAATGTAGAAAAAGTCTTCAAATAATAAGTCCAACAATGAGTAAAACCTTTAATAAAAAGCGTCTCCTTAAGAAATTCCTGGATCGTCTTTTTCTTCCTGGCTCTTCTACTTCTGTTGTGTCTAGGAAACTCGTCGAGAGAGTGAGAGAATAAGTGAAGAACGCCCTTATGTTGTGCATTTATGTAACATCAGCTCTTTCTTGCATGTCAACAAAAGATCCTCATCCATTGGTGGAGAGTGGAACTTCAACCGGCATCAGACCACGGCGATAAGGCCTTGGCGAACTTTTTTCGCTGTTTATCTGTGCAGTCCTGTCTCCGGCCATTGATTGGAAAATAAAAGCAAAACCTTGAACATGCCTGGGGAATATTTACAATTTCGAAATTTTGCCGCAATGTGGCCGGACCTTTAGTCAGACGATTAAGGGGCTTTGTATGAAGTGGCTGATTACAAACACTGTAGAATAGACAAGAACTCTTTTTCTATTTGGAAATAAATGAGTTATGTTAGGTCTGAATTTTCTAACACTGTATTAAATAACTAGCTTTTTTGGATGAAGCTCAGAGGAAGTCCCTCTTCTTGCCTGTCCTGATGCTGCAGAAGGGGCGAATTACTTAAATCCAGCCTGCAAATAGGAGAGGGACAAAGTCCTTCCTGAAATGCCATTAAACTTCAACCACAATCTAACCATTGTGAGATTTGTTCTTTATTCATTTTAAAGTTTAAGAAAAGATTCATACTAAATGGCATTGAGTTAATTAAAGCATGGTCCTGCTTTAGCTCTATGGGGTAATTTACACACAATTCGCAATACATTTTTAGTTCTGCTATTGTTACTCCATAGATTTGATAGACAATGTAAAAATGGGTTGGGGTGTTTTCCTTGGAGATCTAGGGATGCTAACATTCCAGTCTTTGTTTGGAAATGGAGCTGTAAGGATTCTTGTCGCTAACCTGCATTTTCCATAGACCATCCCAGAATCAATAGTTATATGTCAGAAGAATCGATCCACAAAACCTGGATGGTACCACTGTCAGACCCTTCTATGTCAGATTCTTTCTCCCTTTCTCTCACCTCATAAATTAAATAGAAAGCATTGGTTAGCAGGTCTCAAATGATCCCCCGCTCCAACCTTCACATGCAACACACATGCACCACCATACATTTGTTGTTATAGTATAGACTCATGGCCTGGATTGGAGATGGTGTCTACAAGACCCAGCCTCTTTGAATCGGAATCTGTTTGTGTGTGTTGGAAATTGCATGCATATGTGTATGTGCTCTCGAACCCCCACCTGCTGCCAATTCACTCAGCCAAAGAGTACTAGAGGGAGACGGAGACGAAGAAAAAGAGGGTCTGTTCTCCTGACTGGGTCGCAAGGGTCCTGTGGAAGGACAGCCGTCCTCGCTCATTCATATTCATTCGTTCTCACTCTCCCTCGTCCTCTTCAGCTGCCACCTCTCTGGCAACAACTCCCCCAACAGCAAGCAAACACCCGCCATCCATCCACCCCCACCCTGAGCGTCTCTTTGTGCCCGACTAGAGGCTCTCTTCTCCAGCCACGCTTGCCTTTTGTTCTGTACTGCTGCTCCCCTCCCCTGGTTCTCTAGGGTGAGCAGCAGACGGTCGCGTGTTTGGGACCCAGCTGAACAAACACACTCTGGGGCTGAACAGGAAGAGGGGAGGTATAGGAGGACACACCTGACACCTCCGCGTTGTCCTCCACCTTCTCACTTGTTGAGCGGGTAGTGTTTGCCTTGTTCACTGTAACGTACGCCTCTTGTTTTAACGTTATATCGTCCTCTGGATTTTAAAATAATGTTATTTTTAGAGTAAACTAAAGGTCTTTATGCACAAATAGAAGCTTTTACAGTCTGTGTTAGCCTGCGTTAGCTTCTTGTAGTTGATTTTGATGCATAGTATGTACGATGGTTCAGAAGCTATCTCCTGGATGATAGAATATTGACATTGAACTACAGATACAAGAACTTGCCTGGATACAACAGGTCGCCACATGCAGGACACCACAGAATACTTACCTATATAACTTACCAGTTCTGCGATTATGATCAACAAGGTGGATTTCTAGCTGCTAGCTTAATCTCATTGCAGTGTGAGGACCCCAGATGTTGGTGCATGACTCTTATGTTAAAGGATCTTTTGATTACATGCGTTATTGAGGAGGTCAAATTATCTTTTCAGTTTTTTACTCTATTTGAGCTTCTATCTGAACATTATGCATGTCACCCCCTCTGCAGAGCTTGAGTGAAAGAATAAAGTAATTTTAGGACGACATAACTGTTCATAAAAATGCTTTTCTTTAATTTAATATATCATGTCATAATGTCGATGGCAGTGGCTCATAGACAGTTGTAGTCTATATTTGAACACATATTTTATTCATTCATTCATCTTCATGTCGGCTTTATTCCCTTTCGGGGTCGCCACAGCGGAATGAACCGCCAACTCTCTGGCATATGTTTTACGCAGTGGATGCCCTTCCCTGCCGCAACCCATCGCTGGGAAACATTCACACACACATTCACACTTTAACACTATGGGCAATCGTTCTTATTCAATTCACTTATTCCGCATGTCTTTGGACTTGTGGGGAAACCGGAGCACCCGGAGAAAACCCACGCGATCACGGGGAGAACATGCAAACTCCACACAGAAATGCCACCTGCCCCAGCCGAGGCTCGAACCAGCGACCTTCTTGCTGTGAGACAACCGTGCTACCCACTGCGCCACCGTGACGCCTGAACACATATTTTTCCCTTTCTAATTTTAGGCTATTCGGCTTATATTCAGGTTTGCTGTAGAGTCTGGAAATAGCGCTAATGATTGTGTTTCTTCTTTGAGAAATTTTATTTGCTGTTACAGGAACAAATTATGCAAACTGTTACATTTTTCTAACCATTGTTTTTCGTTTGTTAGTCTCTGTTTTGTCTTTGTTTTTTGTTTTGTTTTTGTTTTTTGTTTTTTTCAAGTGCTGCCCAGCGAACATTTCATCGATGGATCTTAAGTTTGTATATTCTTTATGCTAGGGAGGGGACTAGCACCTGCTCCTAAGGACCTCGCAGAGGGAATTCCTATTTACCCTATCTGATCCACACTAGAACTTTGAAAACATCTGCTAAAAAATCGCTATATAAAAACTTGATTGATTGATTGATTGAATGATTGATCGAGTTTAAAATTAAAAATTTGTTAAAGATATAAAAGAAACCATTAAACTAATTACTTTATTATTAACACACAAAACGCTATCTCTCATATAAAAACTGATCTTGATGCTAAATTATATGTGACACTCTGTTGTGTTTTTAGCTGAGTAACAGCAACTTAATTTGGTTTTCTGTTAAGTATAGATTGTGTACTCCGTAAAAGCAGGACCAAAGTGATTTAGGAGACCTTTGCTTTACCCGTAAACTCAAGCCTAGTAGAGGTTTGAGAGAAAAAGCTCATAACATAACGTGAAATACAACCTTGAGCTGAGCGTCCTCAAAGCAGCAAAGATGAACAGGAATGGGGAGGAGAGATAATAGAGTAGAGAGTGAAGGAGAGAAGCATTAAAAAGATGGTGGTGAAGAACATTAAACAGGACAAACCGATGACTTTCACCTGATTTAAATGTTAACTCGTTCTACTTTAACTCGTTCTATGTTATCATAACTTTAAATAATTTACTATTCAATCCTTTCCTTATTTAAAGCATGCATGCTGTTGCCATTGTTTAATGAATTGTTAATTATGATGCTTTTTTAAATTTCTGTTAATATGTCTTGGACTAGCTGTAAGTGAATATTTAAAAAATCTAATGCTCTGTTATATAAGTCTAAGCTGGAAAAAAATTTTCAGCACTTTCAATATTATTAGTACTATGCCTTTTAAGGGTTGCTTTTTGCCTAAAGTATTGCTCAAAATATTCACCCCTTGGTATATGTGAAAAGTTATCGTTGGGGCTCTTCTTCTGCGTGCTTCACCTCATGGTTTGGTTTCGTTTATTTTGGTTCAAATCAGCTCAGCGCAGATTGCTTTGCCACAGATTTCAAATATGGTTAAGAAAGAGTGGGGGTGGGGGTCTGTAAATGCATCATGACCCACACTAGGGTTGAGTCGATAGATGATGGTAGATAGACATTGCAATGCTGAGCCAACAAAAAGACATTAACACTAACGTTTTTATACTTTCTGCCTTTAATAAGGGTCAAGTGGAGTAACAGCATTACCTGCTGTACTGAACACACGTTCAGATGGAGCACTGCTAGCGCATATGAATAAATATTTACGAGCGATGTTGGAAATGAGAGGAATATCCTTAGGCGCGGCATCAGAACCAGATTACTCCTGTGTGTTGGTGCTGGTGCCATTTAAACAACGAGTTTAACATCAGTTTTTATGGCGCTTAGTTTAGGGTTGGGCGATGTCGACCAATTTGGCATCGGTGATGTCTAATGATAAACATCGCAAATGGACGATGACATCATCTCTAAGTGGTGGTGGTGGTGGGTGGGGGGTGCATTATCTTTCTTTTACCAATAACAAAAACATAACATAAGAAAACTGACAGAGTGATCTGTGTCATAATGGCGTTGAGGTTTTTTTGTTGGTAAAAGAGGAGTACATTTACCTATCTAACAATACTTTTGTTCTAGACCGAATAAAAGAGGACAGCCACGAGACACGTCTGAAGTTTGGAGAGTTGAATGCCTCATCTTGGAGCAGATAGAATGTAAATATCAGTAATGCCACCATAAAGATGAGACGCAAAGCAGCCTTGCTTGACCCAAGATACAGACGGGATCACATAAAACCACCTGAGCTATAGGCCTAAGTGCCACAAAAACTGCTTGGTGAATTGGCGAGTCCGTCATCCGGCCTCACGCGAGTCCATCACCCGCACAAGTGAGGGAAGAGCCGGAGGATTGCAGATGCCGACTCAACATTGCAATGTCTATCTGTCAACGTCAATGGACAATGGCATCATCTATCTACTCAACCCTAGCTTAGCTTGAGTTTTATGTGGTTTCTTCTATATCTTGGGTCAAGCAATGCTGCTTTATGCATCATACTCTCAGTGGTGTTATTTATATTTACCTTCAATCTGTTCTAAGATGATGTGCTTCAGGTCAGCTGTGAGTTATACTTCTTGCCCTGAACTCCCCAAACCACTTCATATGTTGTTCGTAACTGTCCTCTTTCATTGAGTCTAAAGCCAAAGCATTGCCATAAAAGTGAATGTACTCCTTTTTTACCAATAAAAATCCTTGGCGCCGTTATAGTGGCACAGATCACTCTGCCAGTTCATGCCAGAGTCCTATGAACAAAGTGACTGACAGATGGTAATTTTTGTGTAACTTATATTTATTTATTTAGTTTTTATTATTGGCAAAACAAAGACCATCCGGGCAAAACTTTTTGATAAAAACTCTGAAAAAGAACCACTCCACTTGGCAGGTGCTATTGAGGTAGAGATCCTGAAGATGAGACTTGAGGCTTTACATACAGTAAATTTAAGTGAACCAAGACAAAGTGGCACTTGCTTCCTTTTTTTGTCATTGAGCCTTGCCCTGGGTCTTGTATTGCATATTGAACAGATCCCTGTTTTAAAACACACTTTTTGTCTGTTAATATCTATTATAAGCAGTCTCCCCGTCATCAGCAGGAAACATCACTATACGTTGTGTTTGTACGTGTGTCTCAGCAGGTGGTTGGTTCTTTTTGCAACCTTGGCTGAATAGAGGTCATTTTTCTTAAAGAGGGACATACTCAATGTATGTTTTTTGGTAAACAAAAGAAGCTATTGTGTATATATCTGTGTGATATGCTTCAGATGTTTATTCTGTTGAAGAT
Source organism: Danionella dracula (assembly GCA_900490495.1). Lineage (NCBI taxonomy): Eukaryota > Metazoa > Chordata > Actinopteri > Cypriniformes > Danionidae > Danionella > Danionella dracula. The sequence continues at coordinate 2,561,553 of UELW01000189.1, forward strand.
TTTGTTGACTTTTTAATTGCAATAAAGATAATCATTTGAGGGACAATATAAAAATTATTTTTTGCAAAAAGAAATGATGTTTTGTCCTATAAATACATTCAATAAACAGAGAAGTTATTTTTATTATTATTATTACTTTGTATGAATTTAACCAGAGTGACGAGAAACCACTTTAGCGCTGATAGGCCCTACACTCGAATTGGAAATAAGGGAGGTTTCGTGTTGCACTTACAGATTCAGCTCTGATCTGGAATCACGTGACATGACTATAAAACCAGATATGGGGTAGCTAGAGCATGAGCTTACTTATTTTAAATGTTTGTTATAGAGTTAATATTTGAGAACTAAAGTATTGTTGTGAAGTAGGGAACCTTGCTGCTGTTTGGTTGATACAATTTTTTAATTTTGTATATTGTAAAGCACACTTTCTGGTGGGCAGGCTCTTAAAGACCATCCAGAGATCTCTCAAAAGATCAGCCACGACCCATCAGTCAAGAGATTAGTTTTGCATTGAACCCTGAGCTGCATTCTTGTCAGATTTGAACAAGCATTATTTTTATCCAGCTTGGCTGACATACATATTCCAACCAAGGAAGCCAATAAGTTTTCGGGTGTAATCACTTTAAGTGAAAATGAACTAGGAATATTAGCATATTTACATGAACAATAAGTTAATTTCTCTTTGAGATAGCTGCTGAAGTTTGATTTTTCTTTTCAAAGTTTCAATAAAAGTAATAAAGATTTCTACTTTGCATTTTTAATGGCTGCAGTGTTGTAAGCATACCTTGTAAAAATTTTTTGACACTTTTAGCAAGTCCCAACTTCATAAGTATGTCCATTGAAACAGACTCAAAATAAACAAAGTACATTTATTTAAGTTTATGTTGAAAGCAAACACATAACGGTTAGCTTACACAAATGTTGACCCACTTATAAGACAAGTTCATCCCGAACTTACATAATTTTGTTGGTTAAAGTTGTACGTGGAGGCCCAAAACTCATCGTTTAGGTTTGACCTTTTACCTTAGGTTTGTTTGGTTTTGCATAAAGTTTGGTACTATACAAGTTCAAATACAAGTTATCTTGGATCAATTAATTAATAGAAATAATTTTATAAACCATTAAAAAAAGTAGAGGATTTCAGAAAAAAAATTTTATTTGATAAATGTTTGTGTAAAAATTAAACTGGTTAAATATTACCAATGGATTTGAGAAAGATGGGAAAGGAAATAAAAGGGAAAGGCTGAAGGTGAGTTTTCACGAAAGCAATTGCTGCAAGAAAGTGCAACGTAACAAGAGAAGGCACCCAGAAAGCGATTGATGGAGTGATGTTAATTCAGAGAGAAGCAAGGGAAAGAGAAAATGAAATAGAATTCTAAAGAACAGAGAGTGAAAACCTCAGCTCCTCTTCCATGACTGAGGAGGGAGCGGCCTCTGTGGGCTCCTGCAGTAACCATAGAAACGGTTAGAAGAGAAAGAGGAAGTGGCAGAAAATAGAATGTGGCTTTGCTGAGCCCTGCAGTCCTGCAGCAGCACTCCTCCCCATGCCAGAGAAAAAAAGACTGGATGAAACAAGAGTGAATAATTGGAAGAAAAAGCTTAGTGTGTAAAAAAATAATTTGTAAGTTTATAGAAGAAACGAGAAATGAAAAGATACAAACTGTGAGATGGTTAATGAGGAATGAGGATTTAAAATCAGAGAAGGTAAGAAGAAACCAGGTGCAGGGACTTTTATTTAGTTCACAACAAATAGAGCATTGGGAAATGTAAAAGGAAGCGTGAAGCAGAGTGGAGAGAGAGGGAGTAAGTGAAGGAGAGAGGAGTAATTGCAATGACCCTGGAGAAAACAGAGGAGAGGAAGAGGAGAGAATGCAGAGGAGAGAGAGAGAGAAAGGGAGGGTGGAACGTTCCAGAGAAGGAAGGAGATGAGTGAGTACACAGTGCAACCAAGAGGGAAGTCGGGGAAGGAGAGAGTGAAGGACTGCGTTATTTTTAGTTTCTTGATTTCGGAAGTATAAAATAATGTATAGGTTCTTCCTTTTTTTAATTTATGTGAACATGTTTTTTTTTTTACAATAATTACAAACAGTGGTGGTGCACTGTCTGTACTTTTTAAATGTGTTTTAATTTTTAAATGTTTTTTTATGTCTAAATTAGGCAAGGTTGTGGTGCCAGTTGCAGAGCTCTTGTTAAGAAATTGATCATAAGATGAGTTCATCCAGATGTTGTTGTTTAATTAAATCTAATTTGTTTAGCATCTTAAATGTTTGTGCTATACCTAAGATGAAACGCATTGTTGTCTGTTTGTTTTGGTTTTCTTAACTTTTGCATCATTGGGATAGCATCTGTTTGTTCAGGTTGCCTAGCAACATCAGCAGAATTTATGGGACTGCATGAAGGAGCATTTAATTTTTATAATAGCTTTTGAATTACACATATGTTTTAAAGAGATATAAGCATTAATTCATTTTCAGAAATCCTATGCTATTTATGTAGATGTGCATCATTATAAAGTCTAGCAGGATTGTTCTAACAATGCTTATAGCCAAGTAAAGTTTGTGTAAATTACTTGAAATAATTTTTTTTTAAAAGCAAAGTCATCTAAACTTGCCTCGTTTAGTTTGTGTGAATCAAGCCAGAGTTTGTTTTCACTTTAAGAGCAGTCTGTTTGGGAAGATGAGAGAGCAGCAACCTGAACTTGAGTGTGCACCATAAGCGGACTAAAAAAGTATAACAGACCTACTGAAGGTTGTTTCAGTTTGCTTCTGAACTCGAGAGTAGTTCTTTTGTGGCAAGAACATGATCTTAGCAATCTGAACTAAAACCAGATGTAGACGCTAAATAAAATCACTTTTTTAATAACTTTCCACAACAGAATATGGGGTAGCTGCAGATCCAGAGGCTCAAATGTACATGCAAATAAATTCAAATAGTGTACGTTGTAATCTTACTGCAGTTAAATTTACATTACATAAAATATATTGCACAGTAGGTGTAATTCGTCAGATAATTTTTGGAGTGCAGGGGTGCAGAGGTGAGTATGCAGGTGAATCTCTAGATCTACAGTGTGCCGTAATATAGATGTGATGTTTACAAAGTTTAGGGAGTAGTATGTGCAGACAATTAGTGCTGGGCGGTTTGCTTATTATGATTGTTAGTTCTCCCTTTATTAACCATCATCTTGCCCAGTTTCTCCAATGACCATCAGCAATACCCTTCCACCACCCCTTCGCCCCACTATCCAAATGGGGGAAGCTTTGCCCATTCGAGCTCTCCAGAACCTGAAACCTTTCTTCGGACAGTACGAGTCTGGTATGCATTTACAGATGCCAACTCTGCTTGAGCAACCAAGTGATAATTTATGCAAATGCATCCAAATATATTTTGTGTTTAATTACGCTAGGGATGCACCACTACATTTTTTCAATGTGAGTACAAAGTTCACACCCAACTATCATCTCTCACTCATAAAGTGGTATTGGTTCACTGGTATCGAAGAACTGAGTATTAGTATTGCTGCTGGAGTACGGATTGGGTAACCGATAATGAATGATATCGGTGTCATTGCATCCCAACATCACACCATATGTCATTATAATGCTAATGCTCTACAAACAAATGTGTGTTATTCATTGAAACATATAGCTTATTTTAAGGTTGTCATACAAACTATTTCTATTTACCTTGAACAAAGCATCCACTGCCTTTTCTGCCATTGTTAACTTTTGGGCATTTCTCTTTTTAATTAATGCTGATTCTGACCAAATGAAACAACCAATTTAGCAAATACTTTCAAGGACTTATCTAGCAGTGGTTTGGATATCATGTCAGATTACTTAATTTTGGTTCGCTTTGACTAGTGCACAGTAATCAGTGTGGTGAATCACAATCAAATGCTACAATGCATCACTTGTTCCTCCTGGTCCAGACCAAAATAACTAAATTTCGTATCTTTCATGAATTCAAAAGCTGCCAAATTTGCTTAATTGAGCAAGCTCTTAAATATGAATAATTGTAAGGTTTAGTTTGAACCACCAGTCTAAAATGCCACTGCTCAAATTTTGATATTTTGTGTGTGAATAATAAGTGTAGCAAAATTATAGGTCTGTTGAAGTTAGGGATGAGTAAGATGGAAAAGATTCCCTTTTTCTTTAATTCTCACCTTAAAAAAAAAAACAGCTTATTAGTCACACATGCTGTCTAATTCCCAAGATAATGTCATGAAAATTCACCTTCTTGTTTTGGAGCATATAATTTAAGATTGTGCTCTAGTCATTTCTCTAACAGTTCAATAGGACTCAAGATCCTGAAGTGCTCACTCTATTGCAATCATAACTATTGGTGACCAAAGGAGATTAAGAGGAATTGGAAAGAAAGTAATCAAAATCTTGATTGCTTAAAACTAGTCCTGTACAATAAATATGTTTAATCAATTTTTTTTGTGTGAAATTAATTTTTTTTTGTAAAAAAAAAAAAGTCAGGGTTACAGGAGCTTTCTTTTAAATTCAGGGCACAGCTTTAAAAAAAACTATTAAACAGTAGAAAAAAACATTATGAGATGAGCCTTTAGACACAATAATGGTAAAATGTATCTTCTGTTGGTTTATCCCTTGTGTGGACTGAGGGTCAAATTGACCCGTTTCTAATTTTTACAAGAATAAAAAAGTGTATATTCTCTTCTAGTAGGGACTGGTTGCAATAATTCAAGATATGTTCTCTATATTGTTTGAATTTGAGATGTCATCTTAATGTGTTATGGAGTACAATTTAGATTTTTAATTGCTTTTAAAATGCGAATACCCCACAAAGGTTAAGAGGGTTCTTGCGATTTTTTAATGTTTTGTTTACCTAAAAACAGAGAACAAGAATAATCAAATATGCAGTTTTCTGCGTTTAAACTAAAAGGTCAAAATGCCATACGTACGCAGACCTTAAAACCAAATGGACAATCATATTTGAAATGTAATACAGTTTATTTTAAAAAGCTAACTGATTTATCATGTAAAAGTAAATCTTGTATGCTTTGTTCTAATAATGCCTCTTTAAAATATAAACATGCTCCCTCAGGGGGAAATGTTGTACAGTTTCAATATTTAACTTAAAGGCACTGCTTTTGGCTGAAAAATATAACCGAAAGTGCTCTGAATCATATTTTTTATAAGTTTGTACAGATCCACATTGGTCATCAGCTGTGCTTGAGTAAGTATGTGTGTGAAATCCAATGCTAATCCACACTGGTTGTATCCCACTGAGCAATGTGTCCGCTGGCTGGTTTGGCAGACTGATGTCTGGTCAGCTGTCTGGACTCTTGGCCTGCAAACAGACTTCAACACTGAGACACGTGGCTGTCAATGCGGCCTTTATCTCAGTGAGACCATGCTGGGTGGTGACCACACGGGAGTCTTATTGTATGGATGTGTGTATGTTCAAGCGATTGGAAAGGAGGGGATCGAACAGCTGTGGTCAAAAGAGAAGGAGGTCACACATTTAGCAGAAGCATGGATGGATCACAATCACATTTTTATTCCTTAAAAAAGCATTTTTGCTCCAATTCATTTTCAAGACTTGGTAGTTTAAATAATTGTCCTTTGTCCAATTTTTACTTGACTTCAAAAGTGCTTTGACCACAGTTCTTGTTGCTCAATTTAGATTTTTTGTTTGGTGTGTTCATTCACGTTACAAATAAAGTGGATCTGCTATCCATCATCTGTGTGAACGAAATGTACTCCAATGTGACATGCATGAACAGAAGAGGAATCTACATCACCCAAATTGCACTGGTAATGGAAGTTAACATTGACACAAATGCATGTCTATGCACTCTTGTGACTTTGTTGAGGTAAATGTCTGATTATATTAGTGCTTAATAGTACTAAGAAAGCAATTAAAATGGAAATGAGTAAGTATTACTGAATAAGTGCTGGGACAAAAACAGTGACTTTAATAAAACCTTTAAATATTCCTCTGTCTTTTACAGAAATTGTTACAGGAAGAGGCTCAGTCTTTCCCAGTGACTGGTATCTGTGACAAGATTACGCAAAAGCCAGAAAAATGTGACTTGAGCGTTCAAACTGAGGTCACATTGCATAAGTTTCAGTTTTGGGATCACATAGGACAGCATGTCGCATATAGGAAAAGATGGCCAAAGTTGAATTTGTGTCACTTTGGACTGCAGTTTGAAAGTAATCTTTGAGCCCTTTCATCTGTATTCTTTTTCCAGAAACACTTTGCTCCGGTAACCGTTTATTACTGCATGTGTGAAAGCAATCCTTTTGTTTCAAGGAACCACTACCCAAACTGCTTCCGTGTATAGTCTCTAAAACTGTTAAAGCAGTCTGGGAGAGTTCAAAAGGCATCTAGCTCAAAAGAGGAAGTTGCATACTCTCTACGTGATGTAAGAAGATGGTCGTTCATTATACACAGAAACATAGTGAGGAAATTATGTTTTCATATTCCTACACAGTAAATGTGCAAATGTGAAGGCTATGGTAAGAACATCTGCAAAACGGTGTCCACTCCATGCCGCACAGTTTTTTTTTTTGTGAACCTACGGCACACCAAATAGTTTATGTAACTATTTAAGCACCTTAAATACTTAAAGACTTAACTATGTAAGCACCTCTGAAACAGATCAGAAACTACTGTATGAACTACTGTGGGGGATTTGCGAGGGGGAGCAACTTTTCTCGGAAACAGAACAAACAAGAGGTTCCCAGTCTGAAGTGCCCTTATACTTAAAAAAATGTCCCTTTAAAGCTCCAGGCATTCATTTTCTTAGATTTTTCACTTTTTGTGTAAAATCGTGATGCTACATTTTAAAGGTTAAATTGACAATGTTTCATGTTCATTGGTTTAACAAACACGTGAAGAGATGCATGAACAAAACATTTGAACAAATCCCAAAGCAAATCATTGATAAATGCAGTCCTGTGAGATAAAAGCAGTGTGATTTCTTCTGATACTTTTTCTGGAAAGCAAATGCCCAAAGTCACTCTGCCAATTTTTAGATCAAATAGTCTAATGCCTGACTGAGTAGCCAGCAGATATGAAAACCAGCAGAAGATTTACACTTAAAACAAATAATTCACATGTTTGGGCTTAACAAAAACAGCTAATTGTATTTTAATGTTTAATTTACCGTCTGTTCACTTGTGAAGAAGTTCTCATCACACAGAAAGCCTTTTCGAGAGACTTTGTGTCAACTTAAAGACCTTGTAGATTATGACTATTAATGTTTGTAGTCTCAATTCTTAGCATCCTAAAACTGTTTGTTCTGGTATTTCTGTTCAACTTGTAATACGAGAATCTTTATATAATTGTCTCTTTCTGACAAATGATAATGCACTGATTTATTTTATTTTATTATTTTATTTTTTACATGAACACCATAGTCATTGGTGTCAATTTCTCATGGGTTTCATCTCTAACTTTGGCTTCTTGAACTGGCCCTGAGGAGCGAGTAGATTGGTAACCAGTCTCAATCTGGCAAAGTTCTCAGTTTTGCCAGATGTCTTGTAGTGAATCATGTTCCACTGGTGTCTGAACCAGGTCGCCTCCTCCCCCTACACACAGAGACACCAACCACATGCACAGAGCTGCAGCTCCAACTTCATATGTTTCTAAGGCTCTTTCATTGTCAGCCATAGACATGAGTTTCAACCCTTGCCAGAGGCTGAAGTGACACAATGGAAGCACTGTATTTAAATGAAAAGCTTCACACACAGACTCTTGCTCTCTCTATATTTCTCTCTCTTTCTCATGAACATACACACACACACACACACACACACACACACACCAATAATCAATTTCATTTCGTCAGCTCCCCATAGACCTTCAACTAAGATCCAAGGAGATCCTGATGTTTATGCCTGTGACCTTGTCTCATGTCAGAGAGCATCCACTTAAACAGTCAGACAAAACGACAGTCAAATTTGATTATTTACTTAATATTTTTTGTAATTCTCAACTTCAGTGTCAAAGTTTGTGTCTGAAAGATTAAGTAAAAAGCGTACTGGAGAGGAAGGCTTCGGGAAAAGTCTTAAGTACCATTGTAATGTTCAGATAGCATTTTAGAGGAACAAACATACTTTTATTTAGAACAATATTTGAAGGACTCTTTTCTTACCCTTTGAGAAAAGTGTATGTTAATTTTTTTTCCACCTCTAAATAGCTAAAAGAGCTCCGTAGCCAAAAAAAAGTTTCTATAGAAGCAATTTTGATGCATTTATGGGTTTTTTGATACAAGCCGATGTACATGCTGATGCTAAAGTAAAACTTATCTTCGGAAACATGCAAAAAACACTTTTAAGACACAGGTGGAAAGTAACAAGCTGCTTGTTTTAGCAGACTGAGCAGTCTAATACAAACACAAAAAGCTATATTGTCCTCTCAAAGTGTATTTGAAAAGTCCAACTGAAAGAGTGTGAAAGTTTGTCCTGAAAACAGTTAAATAGACAGATGTCGTTCAAACATTTGTATGAAATAGCTGATGTTACGAGAACACAGCGTCATCAAAAAACACATTTATAGTGCAGGCTCTTGTTTTCTTTAACAAACAAGAAATAACCGACATTCTGTGTAGATTATGAACTAAAAACATAAGAGAATAAAGAATGCTCCTACTAAAAATTTTACTTGTTTAATTAAAAAAATGTTTTGATAGAATGAGAATTATGCACGACTTCGATATTAAAAGCATTTACGGATGATAAAATTATTTAACATATGCCTGTGTTAAACAATCAAGCTTAAGAATATACATCCACATCTATGTGAGTTTATGGTCACCATTTTTCAAGCTAAGCATCGCAAATACACCAAAATGTGTATCAGGGACAAAATCATCTCTGGTGGGGTTTTGTAGAGAAATGGTGCAGTTTGAAGGAACAATTTCAGTTGATTTCAATAGTTGAAGTTATTCAATGAATAGTCAGAGCTAGATTAAACATCCAATGTGCAAAATGTCTCACACTCTGAGCTGCTTATACAGTCTTATTCAAGGAGTGGTTAAAGTAAACCCCAGGTAAGTTCAGGAGAGACGACTATCAGATTTTCCTAACCACGAGATATCTCAGGTCTTCTCTGGGTTTGCCTTTTCTTATATGGTGTGTATATTAACACATGTTCAACAAGTATATGTTTTTTTCTTGCAATTTTCAGCTTTTGCATTCCCTCACACTTAGTGTATCGTAAATAAAAAAATTTGTGAAACTGGGTCTTGAGCTATTCAGTCAGGCTTAACGTATGCTGCTCTTTGGTATGGTTGAGGAAGTTGCATGCTATTGTAGGTGTGTAGACACTTGGTGTGTTATAAATGTGTGTGTTGTATTTAAGGATGTTTAGCGTGGATAATTATGTGAAAAGTGATTTTTTTTCACATTTAGGTGATATTTCTAACACTTCCCATGCAATGGACAGGGAGGTAAGTTGGCCTTTTTTGCTACAGATTTGGTTTTTAACCAGATTTCTCTTGCACTGAATAAAATAATCAAAACTGTTGTAAAATCAAAGGAGAAAGCGATTCAAGCCAAAGGTTTAGATTGACTGACACTGGCAATCCTTACAACAGCCTCATTATATTGTAAAACTACTTTAAAAGTCGTTATTTAAAATCTTTCAGTGTAATTGTTTTAAACTATATTTGCAATATCTATTTGCAATCTCTATTGGTTAGCTTTGTTATAGGTGAAGAAAGCTCTAGTAATTACCTGGCAGCAGAAGGCCAGAGAGTAGAGCTATTGATTTGACCGGGAGGTCGGAGGGGCGGGTGTAAGGGGGGGCCGACAGCTGCAGGGGAAGTAGGGATGGGGGAAATGCAACAAATGTGTTGGAGGAGGGGAAGTCTTCAGGTGAGCTTACCCTCAACAAGCTCAATGAATGGCTCCTTATTCAGAACGCTGTCTTAATTTGAGCAGGTGTAGTTTTGAGAAGTAAGACTTCTTGTCAAATAAACTTGGTTATTTAGTTGAGCCAGTACTGTGATAAAAAAATAGTCTTTAAAATTCTCTCAAAGGAGATGATATGAGAAATTTAATTGTCAATGAGATGGCCCTCGTGTATCATGTGTCTGGAATGGTGTTCATTTCAATCATGAATATCACTAACCAAAGTAGTTTGAAAGTTTTTATATGTTGTTGTTGTATAGATGTTGTGTTTCGTGCTGATATGCTGCTTCTTTTCTTTCCAGTCAGTGTGTCTTCACCAGGTTGCTAGTTTCAGCTGAACTGCAAGCTCTCATCAGATATTGGTGACTATGATTGAAGCTTGAAGGGTTCATCATGGTTTTCTAATTCATCAAAAACAAAACTAAGAAATGCAAAGGATCATTTTGAGAAATTTGAACAGAATAACAAAAATGGCTATTTTTCCTAAGGACAGATAAGACCAAATCTTGGGCTAATTTAAGCCCCATCAATTTATGATCTTTTTTTTTTTTTGCTGTTTGTCGTCACATAAACAAAGCAGCGTTTCAGCGTATCTTTGTATTTTGGAAAAATGTTAAGTTTTTTTAAAAGGCTGTGTACATCGCTGTCATCTGGACAGCTTGATTTTTCAGGTGGTTAGCTGAGTTTCCTTTTTCCTTTTTCTTTTTTTAGATAGACCCAGGTCTGATGGTTCATCAATCTAGAAATGTGACATCTTTTAGCATAAGATGACATAAAAGTCCGATAAATACATTTTATTCATTTAAATTAATTTATTTAAACAGTAAATTACTATTTTCTTTATGTGAAGACAAGAAAACAGTGATGAGATAAAACCGAAACTGTAACAGGAACTAGTTGGGAAGATTCAGTCGCTCATTTAACATTGAGAATAGAATAGGTCATCACCTATTGAATTGGGATACTTTTTATTTGGGACAAAGGGTTTTTGTAAAAGTGTAGTAAAAACTTAGCATAATGAGTATTTTGCTTGCCATTTTAATAGCTTGTTTTTATGTTTTTACTGGATCTGGGAATCTACTGTAGTGTGTAGGGAAGGAGAAGGGATGTCTTGCGCAACAATTTTTTACAGTACAATTTTGGCCACAACATACTACTCCTTTAAAATAACTAAAATAAAAACTGTATTTTCACCTTCACTTTTTTGTATGTAGAGAGGTTTCAATAACAAAGTTTGACATAGTTTCAAAGTGCAGTTTGGTATTAATTTAGCAAGTACATGTTGTTTTGCAAATAACGCGTCTGGAGTTTTTTAACACTGCACTAGTGTGTATTAAATATTGTACTCTAACAGCTCCAATTCTATCCCCACGTTGTACTGTGTAGTGCAGGGTTGGTCGGGTCAGGTGGTAAAACTGAGTAATGCATGTCATCTCAACCTTCAGCCAGCCCCTTCTCCACTATTATTGGAGTATTAATCCCAGGGATCCGGAAGGAAGGATGATGTCATGTGTGTGTGCCAGCGGTGTCCTATGTGCTTTGCCGTAGATTCAGCTGTCATGGCTAACAGAACCATTTCTGTGATTAACGGCCTTACTGGCCCCATCAAACACCCAAGCCCAGTGCTTCTCGTCCGATATTCTCCCTCCTCCTTCCTCTCTTTTTAACTGAGTATCCCAGCTTGCTGGTGTGGCTTTTAAGATATGTGGCGTGTGTGTGCTTATGTACATGGGATTTTTGTATGGAGGACAGCGATTGCTTGTGATTGTGTGCATAAAATGAGCATGTGTTTGTCAAGAAGCATGATAGAATGCAAGAAAAATTTGTGTTGTGTGTATAGTGTGGCTGCTTGTTGTTCAAGGATGGTCATATACATTCTCTTGTGGTCTGCATGGGGCATCCTTATGTATCTATGTTCTTGTGGAAGATGTCCTTGCCGAAGGCTGAACAGCCCAGTGGAGCTCTTACTACCACCACTAAAGCTCAAAACAAAAACACACCTCCTTTTCTTTGTGTTCTGGTAGTACAACCACTGCACTTCCATAATTTTCTCTCAAGATAATCACACATATTTTACCTGACTACCAGCAATGGTTGGATCACTCCAAGTTCAAGTCTTAGTTTCATATTATTTGCAAGGATACTGCTTTATACTGCTCACTGTTCTTGTGTTTAAAGTGAAAGTTTAAAGTGAGTTGTTTTAATATTAAAATGTTACAAACACTGTAGAGAGGTGTTTAAGCAATGTTTGGGATGGCCGAAATGAATATTTTTTCCAGGAAGTAATGCAGCTCCTCTTGTTTTTGTTGATATAATGATGAAGGCTGAAGAGAAAAAATTCAATGTGATTCAAACATTCAGAATCTTATGAGACAGTAGCAGGCACATAGTACTCTACATGCTCAGTCAATAGTGATGCAATGGAATGCCATAAAAAATAATGTCCTGTATTGGGCTATGCCTGCGTATTCCTAGCAGTCAACTGAAACGGGTTTTTCATTGAGCTTGGTGACAAAAAGTAGATCTCTGGAAATGAAATATGGCATGGCCATGGCACATGGTAATATGATGTGAATCGTCATGCATGTTGATTCAAGAGATCTTAGAGTCTGGTTTTAGAATTGACAACACTTTAGAATTTAGAAAAACAACACTATCTTCCATAAGATTCCAGACACATGTTGGGCATTTTCCGTACTGGCCTCCTCAGCAATGTACTGTCATTTTGTCTCTTCTTCCATAGACTCATTTTAAACTGTAATGATTGTATTGAAATTCTTTCTAAAATCACTTGCTGCTACTTATACTCAGGTGTGCTCTGTAGTGTTGGTATGAGGGTAAATGAGGGTAAATCATTTAATTGAATGATTAGTAGCAAATTTGGCCATTGGATATATGTGACATGGGAGAAAAATAATTGAATTCGGTAAGGCTAAATACCTTACATTAAATTAACAGTAAAATTCTGCTACCAAGGTGAGTTTGTGAAAGGTGAGGTGTCAGGTATTTCTCTGGACTTTAAACATGATTGATCTTGTCCGGTGACATCCTTAATGTGGGTGAAAAATGAGAGACAATTTCCTATAAAATTTTGTGCTTTACTGAGCACTTAGAGTTGGAACACAGTTTGATACAGGACCAAACAAACCTGCATACCTAGTCAGAATCATAAGTGGATATGTAGAGCATCTTATCTGCACTTTACATAATATTTCTTAGTCAGTATCTCACAAATTTAAGCCACGTACTTATTTTTAATCCTTTTAGTCATGTATTTGATGACTAAGTATTACCTCTGGTCTGTTTGCTTTAATTAACAGTCAAAATGATCTTACTTCAGGAACATGCAGTAAAATGATAGTCACAGACAGAGGAGGCTTTATTTTGAATCAAAGAATTATCAATACATTAAATAAAATATATTAAGTAATTCAATTGCCAATTCCCACAATATCAAAATTGAGCACAGCAACAAGACACAAGGTGGTTCTGCGACATCAACAAGGTGTGTCAAGATTTGCTGTTCAAGCTCTTTTGAATAATCCACATTATTCCACATTGAGGATTGTTGCAGCTTATTAGTCTTGAAAATCAAACGCACAACAATGCCATCAGCTTATAACTGACTGAAATTAGTGGGGACCAGGTATAACCACTACATCTACTGTTCAGAGAAGTCTGGCCAGAAGTGGTCTTCATGGAAGACCTGCAGCCAAAATGCCACACCAAGACCAAATTACTTGAGTATTTACAACCCCATAAGAAGCGTAATGGAGAAAAATGGCAGCAGGTGCTTGGGACTGATGAGTAAAATTTCAAAATATATGTATGCGGTAAGCCTTGAAAATTGTTAGCGTAATGAATGGCAGCAGGCAACAGTTAAGTATAGTGGAGGTTCCTTGAATGTTTGGGACAGTATTTGTGTAAATGTAGTTGGAGATTTGGTCAGAATTATCGCAGTTCTAAATGTTGAGTTATCTTCAATCAGTCAGGCGTATGGTTGATCCCAAAATTAATCTGCAGCAACCAATCTGCATTATTAATCAAAGACATCAGGAATCCAGCGTAATGAAGAACAAGAAATACTGGAGGAGATGGCATGGGGGACATAGAGCCTTGATCTCAAAATCATCATCAAAGCTTACCTCCACAGAAGATCTGTGATTAGTTCTCATAGATTTTTAGAACAACCTAACAGCACAGTTTTTTTTTTATCTGCAACTATATCTAAGTGAATTGCTGTTCAGAATCTAAGCGAATTGTCACTGAAAAATTTATTAGATTTAGATTTCTATTTAGTTCATTAAAGAAAACAAATAATTAATACTTCCACGTGAGAAAGCATTCTTTGTTTACAGCATCTGTTCTCACCAGTCTAATCATTTACGCAGTGCTGTCTATAATGACACGTATACCTTAATGTCCTTGATTTATTCCATAAAGAATATTTAATATGTGAACAAATACACAGAACACTTGGAGATCCTCTTAAACCTGTAACCATTAGTGGAAGTGTTGATGAACACAACAATAGCATAATAATAATAAGAAAACAGCTCAAGTATTTACAAGCAGAAAGAATTAACTGGAAAAACGAATGATTGAGAAACTCAGTGACCCAAATGTGACTGAGCTCAGACTGTCAGCATGTGTCATTTATACTAGGCTCATTCTTTGTGATGGTTTTCAGCATTACAGGAGTAGATGGAAACAAAGGTGCTCACCCACAGTTACAATTAAGTAGGCATTCTACCTTTCATATTTCATCTCTGAGGTAAAGGACTCATGTGTGGGATATTTTAGACTTTAGATTACGGATAGAGTTTGTGCAGTCTTTGGTTGACTATTAGTGTTGCGTTCAAGCTGAATCCAATGGTGGGATGCCATCAAACGCTTCGGTTGCGTTTCTTCAATGTGGGAACCATCAAACCATAGTGAGGCTTCTGTTGGGTTACAAAGTTTTGTTCATTCATGTGGCTTGAGTGCAATGCTCTCTTCTTTCTTACAGTTGGCCCGGCTCTATCTCTAGCGTTCTCTTTCATTGCTGCTGCATCCCTCGTTCCCTCCTCTCTGTCTCAGAATGTTTTTGTGCGCTCTGTTCGTTATCTAACCAAACCCAACGGATTCTGCTCAGTACTGCTAAGAGAAAATCAGTTTGCTTTTTTCCCTCTTCTCTTTTTCTTGTCTAGGTCCCCACTGTCTCGCTTCGTTGCTCACCAGCTCTCCCCCATCCCTTACCCACCCCTTCCTCCCTCCGCCTCTCTCTGTTTTTGCTGGCTTTGCTTTCATTCTAACCTCCCCCTCCTCTCCCCTCAAGGGAATAAAGGTCATTGCGCAAATGATTACTCAGACCTCGGTAGCCATGGAAACATGGTCATGTGACAGGGACAGGCATGCATCGAGCACAACAAAGGAGCCGATTAGTAAGCCAGCAATGGAAAGCTAGCGCCTGTCTTTGTGTGTCTGCGTTCTATGTATTTTGCTCTATCTCTTCCTTTATATCCCTATGTTCAACTTTCGTATTTTGGGAGGAAGGAAGGAGAGTGCTAAAGAAAGCTTAGCATGCTGCGCAAGCTAGCGTTTTGCTTGTTTTAAGCGAGAGATTTGTCTTTGGTTTGTTCATTAGAGATTAAGGCTGCCATTTAGGCTTGTTTGCACATGTACTATTGACAAAAGAAGTGTGTCCTATTTTATTATTTTTTAAAGCTGAATTAAGAACCCTGTACCATGGTAAATTAAGTGAGTTAAATTCAACTAATTATGTACAACTGCTTGAACTTTTTTTTTTAATTCATGGCCACATGATTTTGCAAAGAAAACTGCTTATCAGAGGTTCCATTCATTGACTTTACAAAGAACATGTAATGTTGCTTATGTATCAATTTTTGCATAAAGTTTGTAAATGTTTTATTTGCAACTGCCTATTGAGTTTTTGTTTAAAATGCATGCAATAATAATACAAAATTATTGAAAACATTTTAAAGTTGTTGGAATGTATATTTAGTTTTATTAAGTAATACATCAGAAAACAATATAAACACATTCAAACGCTCCATGAGTTTTTGGACAATACTTTTTTCCAAGTATTTTTCTGGAGAATAGCTTGGAAAAAGACAAAACCTCTGCTCTAGATCATTTATACTCTTTTAGAACATGCTAAAGCTTAACATTCTTAATTTCATGAAGTAAATTTGCATACACTCATTATTTGGTTTGGTGAAATCCAACAGAGGCTTCAGCCTCAGACAGGCACACCATCACATTTATTTGATCTTTTCTCATCGTCTGTGTCAGCTTTGTTTAATGAAACTGTCAATGCCCTGAAACTTACACTGGCTTATCTTATAAGAGATACCTGCAGTTAATGGACTGGGGCCAAATAGAAACCAATTAGACACATCTGAATGTGTGGGAAATCCTATAAGCTTTTAAAATAATGAACCTGCATTTTAAAGTACACTTTCAATTCACGAATTTGTTAAGATATCTTACCATTTGCATTTAATTAAACTCTATTGGGACGCAATAAAGCAAACAAAAAGAAATATTTTTGCTTTTATAAACTGAACAACTTTTCAACCTGTAACTTGTAACTTTTTAAAAATATTGTTGCTTGCTCATCAAGTTCTTCCTTTTCTTATCTTCTACATATCTCTGACCATTGATTCCCAGTCACTTTGCCCATTAACTCCATTGAATATCTACCATTATCAAACCCTCAGCATGTTGGTATTGTCTTCATATCAGGGGTGTCGAAGAGGCCTACAGCTAACCACATTGTAGTTGCTACCCTTCTCCAAGATATGTTTTCATACTTTGCTTTTCACAAGATTTGAGTCAACCGGAAGTTTGAAAATGTTTATATTCCAACATGAGGCCGACTGTTGGACATGTTTCAAAACACAAAGTAGATGCAGAATTTCTTAAGCTGGATTTATACTTCTCTGTCAACTTTTCGAATTGCCCATTGTAAAGGCTCCGCATGCACCCATTTGTCAACTAAGCTTTTATAGGTGTGCCTCCATATACTCTGTCTTTACTCCAATCAGTATTGTTGTTAACAAGACAAGTTTTATTTGCCTTATCGTAAATTGCATAAATAAGTCTTGCATATATCCGCTGCTGCTGTAGAAGCACTGTCTCTAAACTGATTGATATCACAATGTGACGTGATGATTATGCTAACTTCTAGCTAACTAAAACTACAAAGAAGGAGGGCAGAGAGTACGGGAATTGTTGTATTGTATAATTAATTCATAATGAATTAACTATTTGAAACCTGCACACATGGTCTTTGTTTTACCAATAACAAAAAAACATAAAATAAATAAGTATAAGTTACACAGAAATTGCTACCTGTAAATAACTTTGTCTGTGGGACTCTGGCATGAACTGACAGACTAATCTGTGTCATTTTAATGGAGTTGAGGATATTGGTGCATTCACCTATCTGGCAATAATTTGGGTTTAGACTGAATGAAAAAGGACAGCCCTGAGACACGTCTGAAGTGGTTTGGGAAATTCAGGACAAGACGTGAAACTCACAGCTGACCTGAAGCGAGTCATCTTCGAGCAGATCGAAGGCAAATATCAATAACGCCACCATGACTATGATGCCCAAAGCAGCGTTGCATGACCCAAGATACAGTGGAAATCACATGAAACCATCTGAGCTAAGTGCCAGAAAAACTCACATTAAACTTGTTGCTGAAATGGCACAAGCACCAACATGCATGAGTCCTTCACCCGGCCCCGCGCAAGTGAGAGAAGAGCCTGTGAACCAACCCTAATGTCACATACATAAGTGTTCTAGTAACCACTGTCTTTTCTTCTCTGCAAAAGTAATTCACTCATATTTTGAGTATGAATCTTTAGGAAAACTTATGATCACTGCAGACTACATGCACAGAGACTGGGAATAACCGACTGATTGACTGACTAATTAACATAGATATCTTATTATGTTAAAAAAAGGGTTTGAACATGGAGACTCATCAGACTCAGATACAAATCATCAGAAGAAAAGTCTTTTTTTTTACTTTCCTATATGTCATCCTGATGCTGGAGATTCAAACCAAAGTGAAGTATCTACCTTTTAGAATCATTGTAGGGGCACATTAATAACTATGTGTTCACTAAGCACATTAACATATTACGGTTTAATCAACAGCTTTTGCAGATATTTGAATTAGATTACTGAAAAAATAACATCTATGTTTAATTTGTATATGTATGCATTTTTTTTATCAAAAGTTGTAATGTCATCTGTCATTGGCTTTGTATGTTCTTGTTCTCTTGTTTTCATTCATGTTTTACACACTGCATGATTAGAGGGTTTAAATTTTAACTACTGAATTGTGTAACTGTAACCTAACAAGTATTTAATTATGTGTAGTCTTCCCATCATAAGACAGTAGTTGTCCATTTCTTAAAAGAGAAAACACCATTGAAGTCCAAGAAGGTGCAGGTTTGGAAAAGAAATGTAGGCAAAGGCATGTTGTCCCAAGTGTACTGCTTGTTCTGTAAAGCTGTTATTAGTCCTTAGATTTATGGTTAGTAATGTTAATGAATTTTTTTACTGTTAGCTGAGGAGAGGCGATTTCCAGTTCATTTTCTTTTGGAATAAAGGAATAAAGCATTGGGCAAACGTGTGTGTGTGTGCGTGCGTGTGCGTGTGTGCGTGTGCGTGCGTGTGTGCGTGTGTGTGTGTGTGTGCATGCCTGTTTCAGAGGATGGTGTATCAGATATCCTTTGAAGCAACAAAAGCACGAGTTGAGTCTGGGCACACATTTTGTTATGACTGCACAGCTGTTTCCAAAACTCACCAGCAGACAGAGAGCCGTGTGGGTGCTGTGGGGAGGTTGGGAGTTGGCTACTATATGGATACAACTTCACCAAAGCTTCTCATCTTTGGCCTTCACAGGTAGTCAGAGGATATTGCCATGTCTACACATACCCAGGAGTTTTTTAGGTACACTACGTTTATTTAAAAAATGCATTCACATGAACACAGGTCTTTATATCAACCAAAAAATGCTGTTAGGAGTTTGCCAATCCAATTGATTACTGTTAATTCAAACCAAAAATGTTATTGGCTAATCAGAAAGTAGTTTCTTTTCACTTTCTTTGTTCCTTTCCTGGTTGACACATGCCTCCAAACCTTTATCACCTTTAGCTTGTCCTGCTGGGTAGCTGCCAGAGTTTTGGAACTGCTATCCAATAGCTTTCATGTACTGCACAAAATGACTTTGATTCTGTTTACAAAGACAAAATAAGCAGATCACTCTCAAAAGGGGTGAATGTTTACATTACAATCAGTAAATCAGTTTTTCTTAAACACTGCACAAGTGTCATTAATGTCAGGGCCTAAAATTGTGGGGAAAATATTTTAGAAATGATGTTATTGTTCCTTATTTTTTCATATTAGAATCTCCAAAAAGCAACAGTTTGTTTTGACAACAATCTGTGAATCAACTGCAAGATTAAATACATTTTTAAGACCAGAAAGCATTAGATGGGTCATAAATACTTCCACAGCTAGTATTTCAATGTTTGTGTGTCAGTTGATGTTTGACAGTTATATGTACAATCACACATGAACATGCAATTATGTAAGAATGTTTGATAAGGTGTTTACACATGTTACAGAATGTTACATTTTTCTGCCTCATTAGCCATAAGTGAAGCTTTTTCTGTTAAGTGCTAAGTGGTTCCTTAGCTGCAAGGCCAGCAGAACAGATTTAGCACTTTACAAGACCGTCTAGACCTCTGATTATATATGTCTTGGTGAAAAGGTGTATAAAGGCATACAATCTAACATTCTGGGCTCACAGATCTTTGATTTTTATTCTTAGAATGGCTGGTTGATGAGTCTTTTTGATCAAACATATTGCTTTGTTTTTTTTCTACTCTTGCAATTATATTACACATCCAAAGAAAAAATCTGATTGTTTGGCAAAAACCTACCTTTTACAAAAAGGTTTTGATGATAATGTTTTTTAAGAAATTTAGTTTGTCCATTTACATGACACTATAGAAAACATACTGTTTTTCATAGCCAGTTTACTAAAGTGTATGTAAATGGTCATATTGTAGATCTCTTTATATCTCCTCTATTTTAGTGGTGTCTGGTCAAAAAAGGGTGCTAGGGAGCTATCCCACCACTCAACCCTCCTGTGATAAATCGTGAAAACACTTTAACATGTATAGATTTAATATACTGAAATATGCTTCATTACATATCATACAATCATTATCCATTCATAAAGTTTCTGGTCGCTGTACTAGTGTACATGAATAGTGTACTTAAGAAGTTTCTGTGGCACAGTTTTTTCAGCCATCGACTGCCATCCCAAAATGTGTAGTAGTGGCTTCTCAATGCAAGAAAATAGGAGAGCACATGACTGGCTATAGCCACATTATCATAACAACACCCATTTTTCTATGTCACAGCTGATGCTTTTACAGTTGTGAATTTGTGTGGGACAAAATAGTGAAGATAGTTAACAATTCTGTTCAATCAGTTAAATCCAGAGAAACTTGATTTTAAAGGAGCGTAGATCTGATGGTCCAGAGTTATTTGTAAACCAGCTTTAAAAAGAAAGGAACATAATAAACTAGGTAATTTTCTTTGTTATGAAAACAAAGCCTAGTTAACTGGATGCAGCAAAGCCATTGCTTTATTCTGCTTTCCCTGTCTCATTTTTAAAATTCTAGGATCAGACTCGGATGTATTTTAACAGATATGACTGACTTAGATTACTTTCAGAATGGGAATGTGTAGTCTGTTCTTTTTTTGAGAATGCACACCCTCCCAAATCCCCCACGGTTTTGTGTTGTTACAGTATTTCTGATCCGTTTCAGAGATGCTTATGTAGTTACCATAACCAGAGTCACATGATAGATGTCTCTTGCGTCATCAGTCTGGACAGTTCACCACGAAACTGTGTGACATGGAGTGGATGCTATTTTGCTGATGGTCTTACCACAGCCCCCATATTTGCACATTTACAGTGTAGTTCAGAAGATGAAAACATTCTTTCCTTGCTTTGTATAGTGAACAAATGAGTTTGTTATCATGTCGAGGGCAGGCAGCTGTTTCTTTTGCGTTACATGTTACGTGAATCTCTCCGCTAGATGGCTTGAACCGTTTCTGAGACTACCTCCTGAAGCAGGTTCCTGGAAACAAAAAGATTGCTTTCACACAAGCTGCAATAAATCGTTACCAGAGCCAAGTGTTTTTGGAAGTGGAATACAGACACCAATCTGAAAGCGCCCTTAAAGCACTTATTAGAAAAAAACTCAAGCAAGGTGAAGTTCGTATTCAATATGAATTGCGCTGGGTCATTTTTGGAGAAAAATGTATGTAATAGTACATATTTATTGTCATTTTTGACACCCATTTTTGAGTACCCCTCCCATAGCAACAGAAAAAAATCCACCAACTAACACTGATCTCTATTCACCTTGCTGTTATGGCCATAAAAATACATTTAAACATGAAAATATTCACAAATTTAAGACACCGACAAACAGGAGTGAAGCAAAAGCGTGCCTGAAAAGATGGAGAGCGCTTCTGGGAAGGCGTCATAGGTATGACCAATAGGAGAGCAGGATGCTAGGCATAAACGCGCAGTGTCAGGGCTAGAACAAACTGACCAATAGGAACAACCAGAACAGTTTGAAGTGAGTTGAATGGGGTCACATGATGCCTAGTGTTGTTAGCCTTGCGAATTTAAAGCGCCTTTTTTATTAATCCATCAATACAGTTGATTAACCCTAAAATACTGATTTATTATTACATTTTATATTTTATTTCTGAAAACAATGTTGCTGTGAATCCAAGAATAGCCATATTGTTCTCCAAAGTAGAATTTTAAGAGGTGTGACTTGGATGGAACTTGACCTTTTGTGGGTGCATTATTTGTATGATTCACTGTTAAAATGATAAGTCTTGTTTCCAAAGTTGACTAGGCTCAATGACTCAAAAGAGATGAACGTAGAAGGCTATGCATGAGACAAAGAGAACAAACAAATGACACAGTCAGACAGAGGAGAGGCGATGTCTGGGTCCCTGGTGGCTTCTCTGATTGACTGAGTGGTGGAGTGACCAGCCTGAGACCAGTCCTACAGGGAGACTGGCAGGGGAGCCTCAGCTGGGATACGCTCCATGTAAAAGGCAATTTTCAAATGAAGTCACTGTAAAGAGGACCACAGTAAGAAGTGACTCAATATTGGCTGCAGAGTCTGGACCCCTGATCTCTGGTTTACAATCAAAGCGAGATGATATCAGAATGAGCCAGCTGCGAAAAGCTTCTTTGAGTTTGATGGGGTGATTGGTAATTGACACTGATGGCAGAGGGTGGGGACGTTTGAAGCCTAGTTTCCTCAGCTGGTGGTTGGTGGGATGCTGAGGGATGCCATGTTACATAACCACAAGCTGTACTCTAGAAAATCATAAATCAATTTTAATATAATTTGTAATAAAACATTTAGGTGTTGTGCACAGATAATACCTCTAACTTATTACAATGTATTTATAAACTTTTAATGTCTGTTTTTTCAGGAACATGTTTAGTGGGGTCTTGTGGTGCCCCTTTCAGGTTACATTGGGTAAAAAGCAGGGTGTTAAGGAAATCACAAATCGAAATGAATTTTTGGTTAAAATTGTTGTATCCGAACGCACCTTGAACCAAAGTACATCAAACAAAGGTGCACCAACGGGAGCTCACAGATCTATTTGAGCATTGGGCTAGCATAAAAAAAAACATCTTAATCTCAGTCAAGCAATGGAAGCAACCTTTTTTGATGAAATGTTCATAGTGCTGTTGGGACAGGAAAGAGAAGCTGGGTTGTGCTTGATACACGCTCTTACATCTACCAATTGACAGGAAACAGTGAAGATGGAGAACAAAAAGGGAAGGAAGAAATCACAGAAAAGGAAATTATGGACAATGGGAATGTTGTGTTGTTGTGTTTGACCATTTTGTCCCCTGAGCCCCATCCAAGGACAAGGCATCGACATTCAACTGCAGAGGTGTTAAGGTAGTGAAAAAGCTCCCTGCAGAAAAGCTATCCGAGGGAGCTAGCAAAATTAAATTCATTTAGGTGTGTGTAGACCCTTAACTTATTGAGCTGTAACTAGTCATTTTTCTGAACTGCATTCTTTCAAAATTCACATCAACTCATCAGGACAATCTATAGTCACATGCTTGTTTTTGGACTATTGAATGAACACATGGATTGACGGTCTTCAGTCAAGTTGACTTTCATTAAAATCTGCCCAGCTGCCTATCCCTGATCATACGGTAAGGGTTTCCCTTAGTTAAACTCAATTTCTGGCAGCTGATTAGAGAGTCTTCTGGCTTCTGTTCTGTTCTCTTTGTGCAGAGACTGAAAAGTGCTCATGATATAACAAATTAATGAGATTGTCATGATTACAATCCCTGGCAAAAGTAAAGAATCACCACTCTTAGAAGATTGTTCAATTGTGGAGGAAAAAAAAAGCACAGACATGCCACAAAACCATTTTCATTCACCAATTCAACTTTCTGTCTGAGTGAAACACAAAAAAAAAAAAATTGAAGAAAGAAAACCACTTTATTGGAATCACCATGTACTTCGCAGCTCTATCTGATTACAACGGCTACTTTATACCTCAGTGAAGTTCTGAACAACACTGATTGACATAACTCATAGAAGCTGTGATGAGCCAGTGAAGAGTGATGAAGAGGACAACAAAATGGGCTCCAAACGAGGCAAGCTGCCGAGTTTTGAATCATCTGCAGAGGTCTGAATTAATTTGCTAGACATCCTACTAGAAGTGCTTCTCAATTGTCCAGAAGAAATAGGACCAGAGCCAGAGAGAAGTTGAGTTGCATGCTCAGTTAAGAACGGCCTGATCTTTCTGATGTTCTGCAGTGTAAATCTGAAAGCTTGAGTTGTCTTGGCGATGTGGACTTTGAAGGACAACTGTTCATCTAGAATCACTGACATTCCTAACTGAAGTAGAAGTGGAGATTGTTGAGGATCCCGTGATGCACAGATGGATTAGCAGGGACTACCATAAGTTTTGCTTTGGCCATGTTGAGTCAAAATAGAGAATTACATATTCATAAAAACACATGTTTCTATTTAGAGTTTGGAAACGGCCTTATTCCATCAATTTAAAAAATGTTTGTTGGTGGAATATTTTTTCTGGATTCTTATGCACAGCGCAGTCAAGAATTCAAGCTGTCATAAAAGCAGAAGGTAGTTCATCAAATACAATGTGTGTTTTTATCCCAATAACTGTGACTACATATTTTCCCCCTCTTGTTTGTTCCGTAAAAACAGTGTTAATTGTAAATAGTTTAGTGGCATGTCTGTGCTTGTTTTTTTTCTTCCTTGTTACATCTTCCAGTAGAGGTGATTCCATACTTTTTGTCAGGGATTGTATCAAAAAAATAAATACATTCTGCTTCGGGATTGTTATGGAAGTCAACTTTAGGGGATTGGTTTAAGTATATTAATATACAAATGTTTTGTTTATAGTGTAACATATTTCCTGCACTGAAACTGAATATAACATCTGGCTTCACAAAAATGTCTGCTTGAAGACTGGTGGAAAATGCGATTTCTGCTCACATGGTTTGACTTATGTAGGTTTTCGACACTATTCTTAAAACATAAAGAGAAAGTGTTTTTCATATCTGTTAATATATTAAGTTCTTTATATTTTATATGAGCACACCTCTTTGTATTCAGATGTAAACAGATCAAATTTGCAACTCCGTGTTCCTCTTTCCTCACTCCATTTTCTTCGTAAGTTGCAATTTGTATTCACTCAGACCTTTTTTTGAGTGTCCACAAGGCATGTTTTTTGTACAACAAAAGCAGCAGTTTTATTAGCCTACAAGGCAACCAACAAAGTCCTACTAAAATAAAACTTTAAACCGGGTGTCTTTGTCACCCTTTTTTGATTTAAAAGCAAACAATGACGACATAACACAAAAGGTGTATGTGTTTTTGTGTGCCTGTAGTGGATCATGTGATGTAGGCCTATTTTGTGAGTGGTTCATAAGGTGATGGGGCAAGAGGTTCAGATCAGTCTGCAAAAATGTTCTATTATATTCCAATTACTGTTTCAGCCAGTGCATGTGGCGGCCTCAAACACCATCCATGCGATTGAGAGAAAGCGGGGTGGGCTGAGGGAGATTGTGTGGGCCAAGGAGAGTGAATTCATCCTCTCTCACATCTCATGGGAGCTTTGCCTCTAAGCAGGACACATAGGGGTCGTCCTGTCCCGCAGCATGTTGCCCTTTTTAGGAAAAGATAAAATATCATTTATTTATTATTTATTCAAGAGAGAATTAATAACATTTATTTACACCTTTTGAGTTTGCTTGAGGTGTCAAATTATTATTGCAAATGAGTCACTTTAAGCTTTCGACAAGCATTGTTTTTAAAGTAAATAATTTTTACTATGGATGTCACACAAATATGACGTTAATGTAAGTCACGGTTGATGTTGATCGGTTCTGCCTTTTTGAATCACATTACCTGACTGTTTATTTAAATTTCAAATGACCTGTGTATGGAAAACTGAAAATTTAGTACAGGTTTAAAATATTTTCTCAAATTGTTCAACTTAGTTTACAATAAAAGTATTTTTATTATCAGTTAAAGACACCGGAGAATCAAAGTGTGTGAGTTGTAGAGTGCAAAAGAGAGATGGATAGATTGAAAACAAAAGAAAAAAGGAAAAACAAGGGAGTGAGAAGAAGGAAAAATTTGGGGTCCTGAAAAGTCCACCCACAGCTGCCTTCTAAAAAAAACTTCATCCTGCTCTTCGGCCCGTGTGTGTGCGTGTGTGTGTGTGGCTCTGTCGGCTTTGTCCCTCAAAGAGCTTTTTTCTTCCTT
This sequence comes from Danionella dracula, assembly GCA_900490495.1. Taxonomy (NCBI): domain Eukaryota; kingdom Metazoa; phylum Chordata; class Actinopteri; order Cypriniformes; family Danionidae; genus Danionella; species Danionella dracula. The sequence continues at coordinate 2,587,340 of UELW01000189.1, forward strand.
TGCTCCCCCCACCAACTCTCTTTTTTTTCCTGGAGAGAGAGGCTGGCGCCAGCAGTCTGGAACAGGGCTGACAGGATTTGAATTATAGAAGCTGAACACGAGGGGAGGGGGTGCATAGAAGAGAGAGAACGAGAAAGAAATAGGGGAGGGCAGGCGAGCGGGGAGAAAGAGAGATTCGGTTGGTGTGTGTTTGTGTGTGTGGGTGATTGAGTGTAACAGAAAAAGGGCTGTTATTTCAAAAGCGACAGGCACACAGGCAAAGCGGGTGGATGCTGCTCTAGCTATCTCGTTTTTTGCCAGGCTTCAAAATTTCACAAAAATCGAGCTGTAATTGATGGTTTTAATTGCAGCTGATTCCAATGCAGATGGAAGTAATAAATAAACTGAGTTTAGGCCCAAGGTGGATTCTACAACAGATGCATGAACCACCTCAGCTGGCTCCTCTTGATGTTGAGGAGTCTTTACATGTAGCTCCTCCTGAGTGTTATAGTGGGAATTAGTGAGCACCCAATCACCCTACCCAGGAAACAAATATTAAACACCTCTATTTGTCATTTTATGCTTTTGGACATGAATGAAGTTGAGGGGATGTCTGTGGAACTTTGTCTTTTGACTCAGCCCTTTCTTCACCATCACAGATTAACTGCAAACGGTGCTTCATCCATCTGTCTAAGCGCACACATATGCAAGACTCCAAGATATTTCAGGCTGACTGTATCTGTTACTCATGCCACTTTTACAGCTCAAATAAGTGGGGTTTGATGACTTTCACAGTGTTCTGTAACAGGTGCCAATACTTTTTTTTATAACCAATTGGGTTGGGTTCTTTACCCAAATAAAGCCAAAATTCTAGAAAGGTGTGACATGGTATCCTATATCCATTGCTGATTGGTCACTGAGCTAATCAATTGGCCAGAAAGAAAGTTACTGAACTCTCCTGCACTTTACGATGGTTCTTTGTCTTTCTTTCAACCATCTTTTTAACAAAGGCCTTCATTAGAAGCCATCCAATGGACGGTATGAAGAATACAACTCTAACAGTCTTCATTGTTCAGTGTTGCGTGCAATCTCTAATCAAGTCCAAGACAAGTGTAAGTCCAGGAGAGTCGATACCAAAAGTTCAAAGAAATAACTTCATTCAGTCCTCACATATCAAATAGTTAATGTAACAGGGTTTTTTTTGCACAAGAATATTAAAACTACTGAAATGATACATACACAGATAGCATAATTGCATGTATTGTCTATCTGGAGGCTTTAATTTACAAATTTTGGGCCCTTAGATTTAAAGAAATTGTAAAGTTTTTTCAGTGAAATCTATTTAATAAAATCAAGGGGAAAACTGTGTTTGGCTGATTACCTTGCAACATTATGACAATGATAGTATCGCAAAACATTTTTTAAACTTAGGTAAGGAAATAATTTCTTTAGATGTCCAAATTGAATACACTTACACCAACCTATTTTCTGTCTTCGAGCTAGTGCTTTGAATTGTATAATACTGAAAGAAAAACATGTGTTAAAGTATGTTACCTCATTTATAAGTGGTGCAAAATCAACAAAAGTTATTTGTTTGATTAACACACCTTTTTGACAATATTGCAACAGATACCATTTTGGTAAGAATTGAAATTAAACAATAAATAGTTGATAAAAGTTACCTATAAATAGCAATAGACAAAACAGCATTATGATATTTTGAAATATACATAGTTTCATCGAACCTCTAGTTCCCCTGTATATCACACATTCCTTCTCATTCAGGCTGTCAATACATCCCTCTCTGGCCATTCTTTCCTCTCCACCCTAAAATTGTTTCAGGCTGTGGAAAGCATTCCAGACCCAAGCATTTGCTTCCCCCTGTTCATTTCATCAGGCTCAGCGTGCAGAGGCCCAATGGAGCAAACATGAACACAATAACCTCCCAGCGCAATCACATCACAGCAAAACATCTGATTCTATCCACACTAAACGATTGCACTAGAAACTCAACATGCGAACTAGTTTAGAGTGGCTTTTGTGTAAGCTACTGAACCTAAATAGAGTCTAGCAGAGTGCAGTGTGCTGTTCTGGAAATATATGAGAGAAACGCACAGGAGTGAGTGAAGGAGGGAGGGAGAGAGAGAACAGGCTGTTCTGCAAAACGAAGGAGATTTTTTCTATGTGAAATGCCTTGGACCAGAAGTGCTTTCAAATTTTGGCCCCAGATTTAATCCAGCTCCAGGAAAATAGAATGATAGTGAAAGGTAAAAGAGGCAGAGATAGTTACCAGTGAAGCGTGGGCTGATAAAACGATCGGTTGGACGATAGGTCAAACATTATCGCACACAGTAATTATACTATTTTTTCCAAATAATACAAAGTTTTACTTCTCATTTCTCATTAATTCCAAGCAGGAATTCTTGTATCTTTAGCTTGATGAAAGAGTTCATATAATTGGTCTAAAGGTTTAGGGATAATGAGAATCACTAAAACTAATCTGCTTGTACTTGTTAGTTTATTAAGTTCAGATTAATGGTTAATAACCATTTTAACTGTTACAGTGGAAGTAATGCATCTCAGAACCTGGAACATTTTTTGCAATACAATCATGATTCCCTTGCTTCAGAGACTGAGTACATAACTTTTAGGGTTTAGTGTAAATTGGTGAATTGGGATGGTTGTTAACTCAATGATTTACGTTTGTTCAGTCGTTAAGCAGATATTTTCAATATCCACATCGATTTATATTTTATGAATTCACTTCTACATATAACAGCCTCAGTATTGTAAGCATAATTGGCAGACAAATTAAGAAGTATGTGAGTTGCTTGAATAAAGTTCCATATATACGCCATTACAAGCCTAGAAACTGCCCTCGGCAATGGCTCCACATGCACCAATTTGTCAACAAGTCATCTGTAGTTCTGTGCTCCATTGCATTCTGTCTATGCACTGATCAATATTAGCATAATAAAAATGCTAACTACTAGCTAAAAAAAACACAGATGCTATCAAAGGGCTATTTTTCGTTACCTCGTTATATACTATATAAATACAACCCTATAAAGAAACAGGAAGTGCTTTCTCAGCTCCACCTCTCTGCGAATCTTTGAAGTTATGCGTCAGTGAAGAGTTACGTGAATGAATAATAAATATCAATTTAACAACAGATAAGCTTGTGCTTAGGACTAGTGATGAGGTAAAGTAAAAGTGCCTGGGATTATTATCTCCTGATTATTAAAATCTAAATAAAGTACATGAGAACATTTGGCTTTGTAATAATATTTATTATAGTTGATTGCACTATTCTGGTCTATACTCAACATAAATTATATGTGTTGCATATCATTTCCAAAGTCGTTGTTGACATTGCAATTAACAAAACTAACCCTTCACCAATAGTGCTTTGACTCAACGTTTAACACAATGGTTTAAGGCTGATACACACCTAGACGCATTGTAATTTACTTATTCCTTCACTCGGATGACTTTATTGCTTGCTTCACAACTTTGGAAAATAGTGACACACCTGGCCACACAGACCTATAAACAACTGCTTATATCTGACAATCTCTGCTTAAAAACAGAAGAACAGTTTTGCATGCAAGGCATGATGTGATATCAGAAAGAGGCAGCTATAGTTTGCTTTAGCTGTTTAGCTGACTAACAAACAATATGTAGCTCCAGGCGTTCTAGCTCCAGCAGCTCTTCTGGCAGCAGAGCCTGCTGTTCTATATATCTCTTCTTCCATGTTCTTTTTCTGCGCCTCTTTTTCCTCATTATTGGTGTTTTTCCTGTCGTGATGTTGATGCGAGAGTGTGTATTGAGTGATACCCAGCTGCTCTTTATGTCCTAAAAGCACTCTGAACATGTGATTAAAAGTAAAAAAAATGAATTGATCAACTGCTAATATTCGGCTGCCAAAAACTTTTTTCCACTCACTGCCATTGCTCAACTATGTACTTGCATCAGTGTCAATTTTTTTTGACTCGAGGTGCGGTTTCACGTGAAACATTGGACCAAAAATTCTTCTAGGTGCATGAGATCCTTTAATATTTTTTTTTCTTCCACAAAGGAATTTTTTTTTTCATTTCTCTTAGCTGACTGCTGAGTTTGCACTCTCAAACATGGACTTAGCATGGCTCCTTTCGGCTGATTGCATGTAAATGTTTAAACTGTTAAGTTCACTCTAAGTAAACTCTAAGTTCAAATGAAGAGCACATTTTTGAAAATAGGACACTAAAACCAACTTTGTCAGTCTCCTTTTTCCAGACGTAAATCTGCTTTAAATCCTTCAGACACACAAACACTTAGCTTCATACAAACCATTTGAGTCTAAAGCAGACAGATTCTGCTAATTGAAATCTTTTTAATCTCCCCACTTTGGCTGTCACTTTGACTTTTCACGCAGTTGTGTTTTTGAACGACTGCATACTAATAAATGACCAGTAATCTTTTTAAGTATGCTCAGATTTGCATAATGTCAAGATATAAAACACATTTTCTTTCATACTGTGTATATCATGTTTCTGAGGACAGCAATATTGAGAAATGTAACCTCTAATTGAAACAGCTTAAAGCAATTCAGTCTATGACAGATCTCTATACACAGTCTAGTATGTTGAAGTGATGACAGTGGTTTTATTGACATTAATTGAACAGATAGTCGTGACATCGATTATGAAATCACATGTACAGTTTAGTATATGTGAATCAATCACAAAGAGTTGTGCCAATGTTTCCTAATTGTTTTAAAACATATCAGTATTATGTTCATCAGGTAGGCAAGATATCAACTTGAGTGATTATCAACTAATTAAATACTTATGTTTTGATCGGCTCCAGAGTTTCCCTTCCCAATATTGTCAATTAACTTGTCTATATTGATACTTCTACTTCCCATTTTATGGTGCATGTTGTTTATTGTTCTTTTACTGGAAATGATTTGAAGATAAAGTGTTTGGTTCAGTTCAAGTTATGGCTCTTCTTGAAATCATCTTTTCTGTTACAATCAGTAAAACGTTTAAGTCAAGAAAAATAAGTCTCTAGTTATTTAGTTATAGACAAGATATGCATTTCTTCTTCAAATGTCTTTCCTTTGCTCAACAAGATTGTCTGTCTTTCTATTTTTATTTTAGCAATTGAAATGTCTGGCTCATACATTTGAAATGCATTAGTCAAAATGCAACTGTCTTTATATATTTTGCTCTTTTACTGCAAGGTAGTTAAACATATATATTTTGGGTCCCCAAATGTTACACTTAAAAATACATTTATATTCCTGTTTTAAGTTTTTTACAATTGTACAATTGTAATAATTTTTTGTAACAATGTTTTAAAGTTTCCTTATTATTAAAAAAATCATTGAATAATGAAGACTTGATTTCAACAATGATTTCATCACAAGATCACATTAAAGTAGTTAACCAAAACCTTTTTGTGCTATAATTTCAAATTTTATTAATATACACAGATGGCATAGATTTACATTTTAACAAGGGCTGGGACTTACACATTTAATCTTGTAGGCAAATATTAATTCCATATTTAAAGGCTTTTAACATGACTACATGTTGCACAATTCACATACAACTCAAGATCTTAATAATTATATTTATATAAAACAAACCTTTGAAAAATGAACACTGGTCTGAGTTAGTGAATAACCTAATACAATACATATGCTTAAAGTAGATAATTTTATTACCAATTTTCAGGAGAAAAGGGACTTTTAGTGATGCTAAAATTTGGGACACTAATTCTTAGTCCACAATAGAGTTCGGCAATTTGGACACACACAAAAATTTAAGAACCCTGCTGTTGTTGTGTTCCCTTGAAACAATTAAGAACAATTGAGTTCCTAGTGGAAAAAAAATGATTCTCTTCTTTCATTTTGTTCAATAGGTTACTATTTGTACTATACTACAACTTAATGTAAAGGTCTGGGTTCAGTCTGTGATAATTTAATAATCTAAGTAGATGTAAACATATAATATAAATAATGTTTCTCATGAAACGTTGAATTTTATAATAAATTTAAAATAAATCACTTTTTTATTAAATGATTGATTGTACTACTGTTAATTAATATTATTCACCATCACTTAGAATTAGGGTCAGTGTTGGACAACTTATTTTCTTTCTCCACTAGGCCTATTATTGATCCTCGTTAACCAGGGACTGCCAGCTAGGCTTTAATTGCTGCTGGAGCATCAGCTTCTGGAGGAGACAATATAGGTCAAAATAGGAACTTAACTTCAAACAAACCAGCTGCATCAAGGGCAAAGCCAGCATCCCATACTGATTAGCTGTGAAGAGAATAAGGAAATACTGGAAAGACAGATTTTTAATCAGTTGCAATACAGACAAAGAAAAATGGTCCAGATCAGTTCAGATGATCTCTGTGCTGTTCTAGTGAAATTATTTATATGTTAAAATACCATCATCTTAAAATCGCGCATCACAAACCAGATGTTTAAAAAGATGATTTGATGTTGAACTAAACTGCATCATCATCTTCATTAAACAAGAACCGTTATTTGCCAATAGCAGAGCTTCCTCTGTCATCTATTCTTTCCGAATCGCCATTTTGTTGCAGGAGATTTTTATAAAATGAGTTCCTTATCTTAGTCTGCATATTGGAGTTTACAGTCTGCCCTGACCCCCTGTCTGTGCCTTCTGGTTTTTGTAACCCTCTCTGTTAATGTGAAGGAGACATGATCTAAGAAAATAAGTTGCTAATCTAATGATGGAACAAAAAGTTAAACCCTGGAAGTTTCCGTTTTTAAAACCACTTTTATTTGAATATTGGCAACAGAAATGTACTTTTTTTTTTACCAACAAAGAGTGCTAACATACAGAAATCTTGTAGAAATATGGCCCGAGTATAATCAAGAGATGCTCAGTGGAGAGAGTGGAGATAACTTAATTATTGCACTACCTACCACCAATTCCTGATTTGAAGTAAAGGTGGATGATGTCTGCTAGTAATGGACAACTTTGATAGTAATGTAATGCCTGCTGCTAGCATTTAGGGTAATGTTTTCTTGTTCCAATTACATTTACTTTTGTAAAGCTAAACAAACATGTGCATTGTAGAATATATGCATTCAAACCATTATTCGTGTAAATCAATATTTAAAAAATACATATTCTATTTTCTTTTAAAAATCTAATTAAATTCTTATTCTATTTTGTTATGGCTTTATCTTTATATTAGCTGAAAAAGAGTCTCAAAATGTCATTATTATCAGTTATTGCAATAAATGAATACATTTCTTCAGACTGGCCTATCAAGAAAGGCCTATAATAACCTTTGTGAACACTAGGAAGTAAAAAATCTATTTCATAACCCCTTTAAATATTGGTCTGCCTGAAAACATTTAAGTATATAAACATGTTAAGTATATATTCATCTAAATTACCTTCTATGCAACAGTTAAATACTTCCTTTTATGTTTTTTTCCCAACAAATTAACTACTTTCAGTTGAACCTCGCTTCATCAAAACTTCAAGATCACTTACAAATGTAGTATTTTTTTATTTGTATACGATACTGAGCTATTCTAGTGTATTCTGTAACTGTCGCATGTCCTTCTCATCTTCATCACATCTGCATGTGTGCGTGTGTGCAGAATCTGTGCCTGTGTGCGTGCGTGCTTGCTTGCATGTGTGTGAGTTAATGCATGTGGAGTGAAGGGCAGAGGCTCTGGGAAAAGAAGGAAGTCATAGAGAGAGCAGAAGGAGAGAGAATTCTTTCCCGTTGAAGTCACTCTGTCTGTGGCGATGGGAGAGTAGCACCGTCCACACACACTCACACCAACACACACACAGCTGGATCAGTGAAACGGTGGGAGCAGAGCATTGCAGGGGTTTTGTTGAGACCACAAGAGAGTGAAAGACAGAATATAGGACGAGAGAGAGGGAGAGAAGCTAAAACCAGCACAAGTGATGCAACTAGAAACAAATGGTTGTGGAAGAGAAACTATCGGAGTAACGAAGAGTCTTTACATTTTTATTAAAATAGAATATTCTCATGTGGAATAAACACATACATACCGTAGGTGGACCAATTTTATAATTTTTGTTATTTTAAAGCCAAGTTGAAATCTTTTCAGCGAATTAAAAGCATAACCCAAAGGACATTTTGTTTTGATTTTAAAATCCAGGGAAACCTTAACACTTGGTCCTGGATTTTCTACATTGGGCAGGTATTTTAAATAGCCTTCCAGTAACTTAACCATATATTTCCCCCTCGTAACGTCTTTACTGTCCTCTACCAGGACAGTCCCAAGACCCTCAAACATCAGGCCACAGCAAGGCGCTCAAGCGCTGTCTGTAATTGCTTCGGTCTAGACACTGTCTGGTATGGGAAACAGACACGCACATTGAGTATGCGAGGGGAGGGAGGGGGCTTGGGGAGAGAGTATGCAATGGGATTAAAACGAGTTGCAAACGGCCTGCATCTCTTCTGTGAAGGAAAGGATGTCAGAGCTTGATTATAGTGGGTGGATGATTTACTGCTGGAGAGGTGCACTGTATGAGTGGACACATTTCATTCAACTGCAATATTCTTTTGGTCTATAGAGATGGGAGTTCTACACACGTAAGCCAGTTTCTCAAAAAGTTTGCAGTGGAAAGCAAAGGTGATTGGCCAGTCTTATTCTGTGGTACCTCTCTTTGTAGGTCTGATAGGATCAAACTTGTAGGTCATATTTGTGTCTCAAAATGGTACATTAAATTTAAATACACTTTTGATTATATTTTGAGTAAAATAATTTTAGGGATTGAGAAGTTAAAGAGAGTAAATTGAACATTACTAAATATTAATAAAATTGAATCCTATAGTATAGATTGAGTCAAGTTGCTATATTAAGCCACCTCCGCACTGGGATCACTTTTTACTACAAGGCAGTGAGCAACTGATCTTAAGATGGAGAGTGTGCACAAGTTTCTTGTGTTAAATCTAACTTTTGTTACCTCTCGGTGGGTGGCTGCAGTTCTGGAGCTCAGACATGAAAAGTATTTGTAAGATAACGATTTATCTTTTTCTCCATTTCTTGAGGAACTCATGCCAGGTTTATTTGCAGTAATTTCAAATTCTGTCCAGAAAGCAACAAAAGTTTTATATATTTTCTCTCGGGCCCTGGTTGGGTTTATTTTGGCTATGCAAGTCCTTGTTTGTCATGGTTTTCCAGTCCTAACATAATAACTGAAGTTTAGAGGTTGTGGTGAAGTCCATACTTAGCAGTAGACATTACTTTCACTCACTGTCAATGCCTAAATATCACAGATATTTAGACCTAGGTATTAAGACCTACCACATATCTTAAGGCCTACACATCTTTGCAGCTGCTGCTTGCTGCTCCTGCTTGCTAATGAGCTCTCACACCCCAGCCGGGAAAAAACAGTGCGACGATGCATTACTTTTTAAGAAATACACTGTGCAATTTTTTGTGCTCTTTTTGTTCACATGACTGAAGTTGCCAAGGCTCCCTTGAGCTGAAAACAGATAAAAAGCTACAAGGAAGAGTGTCTGTGTTTGTGGATGAAACGATTGATCAACTCACTGACAGCACAATTGCTCAAACACACAACACCCCATTCAAATATTGTGTGTTTTCGTCATAAATGTTGGTTAAAGAAAACACATCAGTGTTGAGTTTTAACTTTAACTTTAGCAACTCAGAAATCTTTATCCACCCTGAAACAATTTATTTTTGATTACATTTATGAAATTGCAAATATTCATTTAATTTGGCAGTAAACAAAAACACAAATACTCCTTTTTTGTTTACAAGCGTTTCAATTGGTTTTATAATGTAATCATGTTATTCACTGCCTGACTGTAGATGCAGTACAAGGATCATAATTGTGCTGATTTTAGATTTTTCACCAAATTTAATATTATTATGAAATGTTAATCTTAAAGGTGCAGAATGCAATTTCTGCAATCCTTTCAGAACAATAAATAACTAGTAGCCATTCAGCAAAAGCTGTGCTTTTAGAAAAGGGAAAGTTGATATTGGCCAAGGGACCTGTTTTTGTGTGTTTTTAAAGTCAACACTGCTCCCAGAAAAACCTTCTACATTACATTCTACTTAATGTTTAGCCAATATCTTAGGCAACATTCAGACTGCAATCCAAAGTGACCCAAATCAGATTTTTTTTTGCTCATGTGTGATCAGTGTCTGATATTTTCCAGACAATCTGAACAGCTCAATTCTGACCACTTTCTTATGTGATACTGAATCTGATAGATATCAGATCTTTGAACATTGACATTGCATTTACCTGACTTTTACATCATTGTATATATAAGCCATCACATTTCTCTGCAAGGACAGAAGGTTTATCAACAATCATAGCTGAAAACGAAGCTGAAAGCAGACGTTGGAAGGGAAATTAAAGTAATAGAACTAATAAATATGCCTTTGTTGTCTTCTTCTTCATATGATTTGGTTGAAAAGATCTCAGCTCCAATCTGAAATAAACTTAAATAAAGCAGCATAATCATCTTGAATCCCATTCTTATCCATGTTTCCTTTGTTTTGATCAAAGCCATTTCCTGCATATGCGTTCATAAACAGGACGGATAAAACTTGTATATTGTGGGTAATGTGAACAAGAACACACAGAAAATCAAATTTCATTAAAAAAAAATCTAAATTGAGCATTGAGAGCTAAAGTCAGAATGAAGCCTTAAACGTTTGATTCCTTTCGCAGCTCTTCTACTGCTTTACCTTTGTAATTAACTAACAGCTCAGATCTCCTCACTTACAAAAACTTTCTCAGGTAGGGAAACACCTATGCACCAGGTTCAAATAGGCCGGTTCAGACATCCTCGCATGGCCCTCAGCTAGCCTCCCAGAATTCCTTTTAATTTTGCTGCCATACAGATGGGAGAAAAGGGAGGGTAAAATGATGCTTTGGTGGAGGAGGAGGGGGCTGTAGCGGGGGAGGAACAGAAGGGGGAGTGGAAAGGAGGGGGCGGGGTGTTTGGCAGCATTGTATTGATGGAGAGCAACTCGATACTCTTGCATGCTGAATATTCCCCTGGAGGGCTTTTTCCATTACCCAGCACAGCAGAATGGTGGAGTCGTTTAGTTTAGCCCAAGCTCTCAGCCGTCCTCTACCCCCTCCCCTTCAGCCTGTCTGTCCCTCCCCTCCCACATGTGCTCGGCCTGCTCTGGGTTTTTCCATAGGCACATTGTGCAAATGTAACCTTTCAGTAAGCCCCTCCTCTCCAGGAAGTTGGCTGGCCCCTTTGCTGCCAGGAAATATGAAAGCATGGCAGGATGCCCATTTAATCTCAAAACAGAGAGAAAAGTGATGATTTAGTTGAGATAGAGAGGAAATGTTACAGTTCGACTTAAAGAGAGTGGTGGGTTTGTGTGTGTGTGTGTGTGTGTGTGTGTGTGGGGGGGGGGGGGGGTAGAAGAGTAGGAACAAATACACTCCAAATAGAGTAAAAATAACTCTCAAAGTAGGTAAAATATCTTTGAGGCTATCATCTAAATGGCCAAATCATCCGTTAAAACTTTGTAATAAATGTTTGTATTTCATCATGAAAACACTCACAATCTATTTTTCTCAATTAATAAAAAAAGTACCACTTAAACCATTTATATGGTTCAAGTTGAGGGGCTCAGTGTTCATTTAAATAAATGGACCAAATGGACTCAAAACAGAGTCTATTTAAAATTGTAAATTTTACAATGTATCTGTTGAAGATATAGTTTATATATTGGTATTATAAGTGTAAATTTAGTAAATACATACCAGATTTTTTTATGAAAATGAAAAGATTAAGTGTTTCTGACTGTTTTACGAGACCTGGTGAAAGTCCTGTGTCGTCGGGCGGATTCCTAACCAGTGTTGGACAGTTACTAATATCGTGTTACTATACCATCGCGCCTTTTTGCAGTAACTAATACTCTAACGCAAAACCTTATAAATAAAATAACTCTGTTACTGTTACTACTGTCTGTGTTATTACAGTACTGTTTATTATTAAATGCTGGACGCTGATGTACGTAATGAAGAAGAAGCACTTCATTGGTGAATGGCACTCAAAGTACAGAAGAAGAAGAAAACGCATTTTCGCATTGGTGAATGCCAACTCTATCATTGTTAGCCATAACTCTATCATTTCATTCTCATGGAGTGGAGTGGAAATATGCTTGTTATTATACGTTAGTTTAGCAACAGCAACAAACTCGCACCCTCAGAAAAACATCAAAGCAAGAATTAAACTTGCCACTGGGGGTGGCCACAAATGACCCTTGTGAAGTCCCTGTACCCAATCAACCGTTTTTTTGGCAATGTCAGCCAGTGAGAGCTCAACAAAGTCAGTGAACAGTACGTTGTTGATAACTCTACCGGATCTCTACCTTCGAGTTGCCTCCATTTAAGCAGCTTGTCAATGTGATTAAATGTCCTGGTAAAACACGGTAAATGGGACATAAACTTTCTCAAAATACTTGGAAAACGAATATTTTATAAAGAAAATGAGCTAAAGATGAAATTAGGGGCTAGAGGGAAAATAACTTTAGTTTTTTATGTTCTAAATATTTTAGTCAAGTTTTTGTGTTATTTTTTTATATTTTCAGTTTCTACCGGTCTGAATTAAATACGTTAACATTCGTAATTATATAATGTTCTTTTAAAAGTAACTCATTTTTTTAGTGCAAGTAATAAGTAAAGTAATTAAGTTACTCTTTGAATTAAGTAACTGTAACTAGTTACTATTTTTCAGTAACTAGCACAACACTGTTCCTACCTTTGCCATTCTGTGTCTGTAAAATTTGTTTAACTACACAAAATGTTTTCTTCCATATATGAAGTGGGAATCTACCCCAAATAATTCTGAATGTTTACATTTACTTTTATTTTAAATGTCATGAATTAAAAAAAAAAATTATAAAAAAACCAGGGGGGGGTGTTTTTTTATATATATATATATATATATATATATATATATATATATATATATATATATATATATATATATATATATATATATATATATAAATAATCCCCCCCTCCCCCCTGGTTAAGTGGAATAGAAAATCCTTTCAGCAAGCCACCTTCCGCCCACACATATCCGGTTCCCCATCAGTCGGTCACTACGACTTATATCAGTGACGACTATTGGAAGCTCCGCTAGGGGCGCCCCACTCATTCCATACTGTTTCAAAATGCCAATCATCCTTTTTTTTTGTAGAGCACTTGATTTGCCAGTCGACCAGTTGTTTGTAGCGTGGAAAAGCGCTCGCACAAGCAGGTGACAGAAAATAAAAAGGAAATGCTGCGAAACGGCCAGGGCCATAACATAGCGCCCATAAGGGTCAACGAGTGCATGTCTCAGGCACCCAGTGGAGTTGAGCAGGGTCGCGCATGCTTCCCGCTCCCACGGTGCATCCACTATCCGCCAAAGTGAGTTATCGGAGGATGCGCTGCTTGGATCTTCTGAGGACTCCTGTGCGCCTGTCTCCACTGCTGCATCGGAGAGAGACGGCTCATTTCCCGAAAGAGACGGTATATCGATCTCCCCCTCTGGGGTGACGGCAGATTGTGCTGCGGAGGAGATGGCCGAGTTGCTTACCCGGGCTGCCACAAAAATTGGGTTGCAGGTGGCTCCGCCCCTGGCACTCGAGATTTCAAGGCTGGACGCGTGGTTTGTGGGGTCTCGCTGGCATGATACCCCGCAGCCCCCTCCTATCCTGTTCTTCCTTACGTTGCGGGTTTCTACAATCAGGAAGCAGGCGGAGGGTCTGGGAGAATTCATGACGCTGCGTAGGAAGAGACGTGGCAGATTCCCTTCTAAGTCGTCGCCCCCACCGCCCACTCGACGCCGGAGAAAACCTCCTCAGTACAGGTTGAAGACGTCGACCAAGAGCGGCTACAAGGAGTCGACAGAGGAGCAGTCCTGTCCAGGGGCCCCCCCAACATCATCAGGGGAAGAGGGTCCATCGGAAGTGGCCCTAAGGCCTGCTGCCCAGGGAGTCCAGCTGCTGTGCGGGACTCCCCACCAGCCCACCCCCCTTGGAGGGAGGGGGTGCCACCACCATCAAGCAGCGGACCCACAGGTCAGATCTCAGTTTTTAATTAAATACACGAAACTTGAACTCCCTGGATTATGTGCGCAGCCAGGAGGCTTGCATTGTAGATCCGAATGCAGTTCTCATCTCAGAGACACATTCATGGGCATGGCATCTGATGCAGTGCCGTCCGGATGGCTCTCAGCTTACGTGTTGGAGTCAGCCTCGAGTGGGACCTCCTCGGTTGGAACCGGTCTCCACCTAGGCTCCCTTCAGACCCCACCGCTAAGTCCGTTAGTTACTGCTAGATACTGGCCAGTTGATTTGCCACAGAGACAGGGTCTTATGCCACCTCAGCTGTCTGGGGCTTCGGATCAACTCAGAAAAGATCCGTCTAACCCCTGGCCAGAGCATATCTTTTCTGGGTATGGAGCTAAACTCGATGAACATGCGAGCACGCCTCTCTCTAGATCGCGCCCTGAGCCTGCTGAAAGCAGCATGCAGAGTCTGCACAAGATTAGTGGTCCCTCTGAAGAACTTCCAGAGGCTCCTGGGGCATATGGCTTCCGCAGCAGCGGTTATTGCGCTCAGCTTTTTACATATGAGACCACTCCAACTTGGCTCAAGTTCTGAGTTTCGTCACGAGCACTGGCATTCAGGACGACTGAAAGTGAAAGTGACACCTCATTGCTGTCTCCACCTGCGTCTTTGGAAAGATGTTTGGTTCCTCCGTGCCGGGGTCCTCCTGGGAGGACCTGCCAGGTGCTGTATGCCGGAAGCACAAAGTCTCAAGGTTTTGGATCGAGAAACACGCTTCCTGGAGCATAAATCGCCTAGAGCTATGTGCAGTGTTCCTTGCAGTAAAGCACTTCAGGACAATGCTGCAGGGACATCACATGTTGGTCAGGACGGACAACAAGGCGGCAGTGGGGTATATCAATCGACAAAGAGGGATAGGCTCACCCCGTTTGTCGGCTCTCGCCCGCAGACTGCTCCTCTGGAGTCAGCATTGGGGTCTTATCCCTAGTTGAAGTCCATATCCCCGGCAGGTTGAATCAGACAGCAGATGCACTGTTTCGGTGGAAACCCTGGTCAGGAGAAGGGCGACTCCATCCCCTGGCAGTCCAGCAGATCTGGGAACGCTTTAGTATAGTGGAGGTAGACCTGTTCGTCGCCCCAGAGAATGCTCAGTTCTGGCGGTTCTATGCTCTGTCCCAGCCTCCTCTCTGGATAGATGCGCTGGCGCATTGCTGGCCCAGCAAGAAAGTGAGCCTCCTTGCAACCCTCTTGTGCAAGATCAGGGAGAACGAGGCAGAGGTCCTAGTGGTGGCACCTTATTGGCCAGTTCCCCTGCGGTCAGACCTTCTGATCCAAGGATGTGGGCACAAGCACCCATGTCCAGACCTCTGGAATCTCTATGTCTGGAACATCATGCCGTGGAGGACCTCCAGGTAATGCCACGGTCTGTGGTTCAAACTCTGTCTTTTGCCAGAGCTCCCTCTAGTAGGGCCTGTTTTGCTGGCAAGTGGGGTCGGTTCGTTGACTGGTGCCATTCTCGCCAAGTAGACCCGAGTAGCTGCCCCATTGAACTTGTGCTAACCTTCCTTCAAGAGGGTCTGGATCTAGGTCTGTCTCCATCCCTCCTGAAGGTTTACATCGCCGCAAATTCCGCCTATCACCTTCCGGTTGAAGGCAACACGTTGGGACGACACAAGTTAACGGTCAGATTCCTCAGAGGGGCAAGAAGGGTTAGACCCTTTAAGCTGTCCTTATTTCCCCCCTGGGACCTTTCCATTGTCCTTAGAGAACTTCAAGGTCCTCCATTCGAGCCGCTTGATTCAGTAGAGCTTAAGTTTCTGTCAAATAAGACAGCGCTGGATCTTCCCCGGCACATGAGGGCCGAGCAGTTCCCCGAAAGGCTAACTCTCGAATTCTATTGCTCTAGCTAGTTCCATCTATGCTATCTTCCCTCTGAAAGACCTTTCCCCATTGGTTCAAGGCATATTTCCGTAGGTCCCTCAATGAATCCTTGCGTGTATTAAACTGCCTTCTAAGTCCAGCCTTCGAGGTGGCAAATACCTTCCTCTGGTATGAGTCGATATGAGAGAAAACTGCCGATTGCCCATTACAACTTAAGTCTATATTTGAGGCCAGGGCGGAGTAGCGCCCGTTCGGTACCGGACTACTGATGTGCCCGGCTTGCCTGGCCATCGGCTAATGCGGAAGGACCTAGGTTGTGGTGTTTTGCAAGGTGTTCCCATAGTCGTCACCCACATAATTCGTAGTGACCGACTGATGGGGAAAGTAATGGTTACTTTCGTAACCCCTGTTCCCCGAAAAGGGAACGGAGACTTATGTCCCCCAGCCACAACCCTAAGGTCGTGAGTAAGTCTGGTTGCCTAGGGGGTGAGTACAGCTCCAGCGTCACAACAGGAAGAGTATCACGCTCACGTCCGGTTTATGTGGGACGGCGTGAACACGTGACCATCGACGCGTTTGCTGATTGGCATTTTGAAATAGTGTGGAATGAGTAGAGCCCCCCTAGCGGAGCTTCCCATAGTTGTCACCGACATAATTCTCCATTCCCTATTCAGGGAACAGGGGTTACGAAAGTAACCATTGCGTTATTTTCAAAACAGAATTTTTTTCTCAGTTGCACTGTTCTTTCACTCAAACAGAGCACCATTTTAGTATAACCGGATATTTTTCAGTACGCCAGCCAAGGTGTCATTTACTGTTTTAAAGAATGGTAGAAAAAGTTTTGTTATTCAAGGATGCCATTCTTATCTTTAAGTGAAACT
This sequence comes from Danionella dracula, assembly GCA_900490495.1. NCBI lineage: Eukaryota > Metazoa > Chordata > Actinopteri > Cypriniformes > Danionidae > Danionella > Danionella dracula. The sequence goes on from UELW01000189.1 coordinate 2,604,165, forward strand.
AGGTTGGAAGCTTCCAATTAGCCAATTTAACTTAAGCGATAAGAGTTTACTGCCTCCTTTAAAATTGGCATACTGTTTACAACAGTTTAAGAAATGTTTTCATGTCTACAGTGTTTTATTTTTTTTACTTTCAAGCAAACAAAAATTGGGCGATTAAAAATATTTTACAATACCCAGGAATTTGTTGAAATGGCCTCAGAAGTCTTTATTGCTGCTAGGCAGCCCTCTGGCATGATAAGATTCTGGGCAGACGTGACGGTGCTACTCACTGCACTCTGGCAGTTTAAAATGTGCATTTTTGATGTGCACAGTTCAGGGATAATAATGACAAATCATTCTCTAGAGCTGTAAATAAATCTGATGTACAACACTAATTTTGAATAGTTTGTTTAGGAACTCTGAACTCTGTTCTATGACATCACTTCCTTTGAAACCTGACAAAGCAGAGTACTATGTAAATAGTGTTTTTTTCCTCAGAAGCTACAATACTGACTTGCATGTGATTTTTTCAATAACCAGTTTTTCAAAAGTTATATGGTTATTTAGTGTTTGTAAATGCACTCAATGTGTTTGCGAAGGGATTACCAACTTCTCATTGTATGCATGACCAATAAATTAAATGAAATCATAATTAGTAAGTGCTGAGTGAGCAGCCAATCACTGATCAGGCCTATCATGGCAAACCATGTTGATTCCTATTCCAGGTTGATGGATCAGTTCACATCAAGTCACTCAATATCTGCACCTTCATACTTCACTGCCTTGAGTAATTCTCACGACTCCCCTTAGCACCTTGAGATCTACATGTGGCTTGTCCCTCGTCCTTCAATGTCCAAAAATTTTGACTCTTTAATTCTCTAATTCATTCTGCAACAAGTTTCAGGTTTTGTCCAGCTAACATAGTGTTTTCTACACCATGTTATGTATTATTCTGACTGCTGAGGTGTACATCACATTCTAAGTTTCTGCCAGAGGGCTGTCTAAAGCTGGATTTTTAGTTGTGCCTCAAGTTTGCTAATTGACCTTTGTGAAGCTGAGTATTTTGCGCCCATCCGTTTAAAAGGACATTTACAGTTCTTGCTTGTTGCTGTAGAAGCACGGCATTTGCTTTGATCAATATTGCCGTTTTAAAAATGATACCTACTTACTAACCCAACACAAATGCTAACAAAAGACAGGTTATATTTACCTCGTCATATATCTTGTTAATATAACTTAATAAATACAACTTTTGCTGCTGTAGAAGCACTAACTTTACACTGATAAATATTCCAATGTAGTGTCATAACAATTTTAACTACTAGCTAACTGAAATATAACGTGGGTAACAAGCTTGGTTATATACTATATCACCAAGTTTTACTCTATTATCCATTGTTTAAAATGGACTGCGAGCCAAGAAAGTGTTCGGCAGTCTGTGAGGCTTTGACATGTAGTTAAAAATTTCCAGAGGGAACTCAGACTATGCAAGGGGGTCAGCACGAAGTGAAGTTAATGCACAGCCTTCACAAAGGGAAATTCGTAGGCTTGGCACTCAAGTATAGATTAAGACTGAGGTCCCTTTCTTAGTCATTAGTCTTATGCTACCTACACACCAAGTACAGATGATCCGACTTTTATGTAAAGTCTATGTAATGATACGATAATGCAATGTGGCGCGAGGGATGTAAATGCTGCGCAGTGTTTAACGAGATCGGACTTATCACTTAGAAAAAGTAAAAAAGAAAAGTAGAAAAAACTGTACTTAGACAGACTTCGCTTGCACGACATGTAGGGACATGATCAAGGGGGAGGATTTACAACCACAATGGAACTGGCCACACAGAACTGAATGAATCAACATCTATCCACTGCAACACAATTTTCTATAGGATAAAAACCCTGTAAATCATTCCATAAAATGTGGCATTTCAACTGTATTTTTAAAGATTCTTTTTACCGTGTAGGCAAAAGTAAGTAGGACATACAATTTTGAATCCCAACTCAAATTTGAATCTCAAGCTTGTGACCAGCCCCTCTTTCTCCAGTTCTCTTCCTGTCATGCTCCACTATCCTTTTCCCATCAAAGGCAAAATGACCAAAATTATATTTGAAAAAACTACAGAGATTAAATTCGTTTTAATTACGTTTCCACTTATCACAGATAGTATTCGTATTGTTAATAAAATGTGGGATTTGGTTTTCCAGTTAAAAGGAACAACTCAGATTCCATTAAGCTATCGAGGTGGTTTCATGCTGAGCAGAGGAGTTTGACTCATCACGGCTCTATGCCCTTTCTCCTCTACAATTTCCAGTCACTGAACTCAGCTTCATGTACTTTTACTGGGCCAACCAGTCCACTTCATTCTGACCGGGACTGCAAGAGCTTTGCAAAAGCTGGAAGGTTAACTTTGAGAAGTTACCTAACTAACAGTGCCACCTAATGGTGATCAGTGTCAACTGTATGAATGAGGCTTTTCAATTCATTAACCTAACCCTTTAACATCAACACTAATTTTATTGACAATTTTGAACATGCATATTTACATTTTTATTACCTTAACCTAAATAATTGTTCTCTATAGTATTTTGTAGCAAATTGACAAAAGATCACCTCTGCACTCTTTCACAACACTTTTTTTCTGCTTCCTTTTTTGTGCTTTTGCTCCATTTACAGGAAGCACTTCCTTATGACGCACTTCCTGCTGATTTCTGTTCATTTAAGGGAGCCACTCGGAAGAGGAATGAACGCATGGAAGAAGATGACTCCTTTCCTGACTCACATTTTCAGATGCCAATACCATTATGTGGACGGAGGAAGAGGTTAAACTCAGAACAATAGACGTTCTGAAGAAAAGAGGCTTAACCGCAGAGTGGGTGACTCCAGCTAAGATGAACACATGTGCTTTCCAGATGTTTACTTTATTTTATTATTGTACTCAAGATCTCAAATGTATTCTCTGGAGTTGCAACTTTTTAAAGGCACCTCAAGCCAAAAAATGTACGTTACAGTAGTTCCCAGAAGGGTGGATCCATGAGGCATTCCTTTTCATTCAAGGCTTTACTAAGGAAAGGTTGGTCAACAGAAAGTCAGTGTTCCATTCACGCACCCATTTTACATACAAGCAGGAAGTGTGACAGTCAATAGTCCCTCCCGCTCGCATGTGATAGTGACACAATACCAGGAAATTTGAAGAATGTTTTTGTATACATTTTGTAATGCTGTTTAACATGTTTTGGTACCTTTTAAATTAGTTTTTAGTAGAAACATGGTGAAATTCTGAGCAGATTTATGTTTAAATAAATCTAACTTACCTCTTGGTTGACCTCCTTTTGATACCCTTTATATAATTTATAAAATAGTATATCCAAATACAGTGGAAAAATATATTTTTCAAAGCACACACCCTATAAAATCTGGTCTCCTTTTTATCATCATAAAAAATTTGTTTTTGTTTTGAAAAATTCTCATATGCTGTTTTGAACTTTTTTTTTAACCATTTATGACAGATGCATACACACCATACATTCTCTGTTCTCCATTTGCGATGTATCTGTTACCTCAATATTTGTTTACGAACCTTCAATAAGATATTTTTTTAGTACTCCACAGATGCAAGTCGTTAAAATAATAAATTAATGAGACTTGAAATTTAATAGGAAACAGCCTCAATATGTTATTTATTTTTTTGTTTTTGTGTGTGTGTGCATGCGTGCGTGTGTGTGTGTATGCTGTACAGAATCATATTTTTAATCTTCTTTCTGCTGATTTTTTTCTTTGTCTCTAATGTTTTTTTTACTAAGCAGCAATTTGTATTAAAAGTCACCAGATTTCAAAATTGAAAAGAGTTTAGGGATACAACACTAATGTTGATTACACCAAAATAAACCACTAAACGAGATTAGGAGGTGCAAAAATAATGTTTCAAGTTTTTTTCTACATTAACAATAAAGTTCGACTTCGAGGGCCACCCACAAATGATAATAAACGTTATACTCAGATGGTTTGTTTGTTACACTGTGTGTGAGAGACAAACAAACCCAGATCAGTTGTATGATCACTGTCAAGTCCCACAAATGTGACAAAACAAATCTCGGTGATTTGATTCAAATTATGCCTCTTCTTCACAAAATGTCCCATTTAGAAATGCCACTCCCACTACCATTTAGTTAATATAACAAGGATATTAAGTGCTTTTCCAGTTCCCACAGATGCTAAGAGTGCCAGTTTTGAAAGAGAACTGATTGAGCCTTAGATATATGGGGGAGTTTTAAGAGTGAAATAGTTGTTGGTAAAGTTATTCTTATCTTTGTGTGAGTTGTATTTTCCAGCTATTGAAGAGAAGCTCTGATGTTCTTCAGAGAGGAAAGACGCTTTCTGATAGGTCCATTTAACTTCAGGGTTGTGGAACCCTCTGCTGGATTAACTCACTCTTTACAGCGTTTTAGGAAACTTTCAGCATTTTCATGTGGATTGAGTTTTTTTCTACCCAAGCTCTGTGGACACAATTTTTTATAAACAGCTTAAGAAAAATTGGGTTTGAAAAAAAAAACCGGGTGCGTGTGGACATATTCCTCTTTATGTGTTAAAACTATGTATTAAAGGAAAGAGAGACAGTTATACCCTTTAGGAATATCATCTCTGAATATTTGGTTGAACTTTCCTGAACTGCAAAGTATTGTAAATGGCGTAATCACACATGTTGACCGAAATAGATGTGAGGCAGTGATTTGCTTTCTGAAAGCTTGCTGTTCTAGTGTTGCAGAAGATTAGTTTTTCTCTGAAATGTTTAGATCATTTTTCATAAGGAGCAGAGCGTTAGCTTCTGTTCTCGACAGATCATCAGTGATCTCATGTTGAAGAAACAGAATACCCTTTCTCTCATGAAGCAGCAGAGAGGTCATTTCTCCAGTAGGTGCTCATGAGCCATTTGTTTTATAGAGCTGCATACATTACTGTTAATCTTCACTCTTGGTTAGCCATGAGAACAGCTTCCCTCTCTGGAACATGGGTTAGTACAGAGCTGGAATTTGAGGTCTGGTGGACTTTAGACTGATCTGGTGCACACAGAGGTTAAACCACAGCCAGGTGATGCATGGTAGAGTCCTGGAAGGACTATTTTTTCCATTTGGCCGAGCATGTGGGGGATCCTACTAATGTAAACATTCCTTTCACCTCAACATCTCGCTCTCTCTGTGACCCTAAAAACACCAAGCCTGCTGTATCCCACACACCCCATGAAGAGCCTTAGCACATCCCCCCACCCATCCCTGAAGCCGGGCTGTGCAGCTTTCCCCCGTTCTGCGGAGCCCTGTCAGGCTCATGAAAGCGGGGAGCTGGGAGCCATTTGGGCGGGGGGTGCAGGAGAGGGGGGCTCCATTTAAATTCCTGCTTTGTTCCTGTGTTTTCAACCAACCCCCTTTGCTCTTCCCATTCCTTGGGTTTCTGCTCCTGCAGCTCTGTTTCTCAGGCTAGAGAGATCAGAGGAGGGAAGAAGCGTACTGTGTGCTGAGAAGTAGAGAGAGGGAGAGAGAGGGGGGCGAATTAAACTTCAGCTGTTATGTAGTTAAGGCTAAAAATATGTCCTAATAAGAATAGTATTGTACTTTCAGACTGAAGGGAAACAAATACAGTTGGATTAAGTGAAAATAACGTTTGTTTAGAATATAATATTCATTCATTCATCTTCATGTCGGCTTTCTTCCCTTTTGGGGTCGCCACAGCGGAATGAACCGCCAACTCTCTGTTATATGTTTTATGCGGCGGATGCCCTTCCAGCCACAACCCATCGCTGGGAAACATTTACACACTCATTCACATTTTAACACTATGGACAATCGTTCTTACTCAATTCACTTATACTGCATGTCTTTGGACTTGTGGGGAAACCGGAGCACCCGGAGAAAACACGATCACGGGGAGAACATGCAAACTCCACACAGAAATGCCAACCGACCCAGCCGAGCCTAGAACCAGCGACCTTCTTGCTGTGAGACGACCGTGCTACCCACTGCGCCACCGTGACTTTATTAATAATTGTTTTATTTATAACATAAAGCAAGTATCTTTGCACTTCTAAATTGTGGGGGGCCATTCATTCAGGTCGAGTAAAATAAAGATGTAGTGATGCTGCATTCCATTTGATGGCCATAGGAAGCTATGGCTAGTCGCTGGAGGTGCTACAGGTAGCACTACAAAGCTCTTGGCCTTACAACGCTCTATTTTACCACAGAAGGAGAGTATTTGCAATATATGTTGATTGCATTTGTGCATCTGGCAAACAAACCTTGGGTAGCAGTAGCAGCTCAAGCTCCAGATCTGTTCCTCCAGTCTTTTTCTATGCTCATGCTTCTCTTCTTGTCCTTCTTATACACTACTAAATCTAGAAAGCTTGAGGAGATGTGTGAAGAGCACTCTCAAGGCGTGCACTAACGTACCATCACGTCAACAAAAGATCCTGTGTCATTGGTTGAGCATGGAGCTTCGCCCCCCCCTTTTTTTTCCCTTTGCGTCCAGATATGTGCTACCACGCCCATTATTTGGTCATTAGGAATGAAGTGTTGTGGATGTCTGACCTTACCTTAAGAATGCTGTTTTTTCTCCCTGTGGGTTTATACTAATAAAAAATTCTCAACTTTTTTCTTAACCTCTTAGGAAAAATTCTTTCAAATGTTATAAAGCAGTTTTACATTAAAAAAATTTCATATTTTAGATTTGAAAGCGGATATAGCACAGGTGTGTATGGGATTTCTCTGTCTATGCAAGTTGATTGTAAATTGAAGTTTATATTCTGATAAGTGCATTCTGTGTCAAGACCAGGCATCATAAGAGCATAATTTCATTAAAGTTTTAGCCTGTATAAAAAAGTCAGCCAAACTTTGCCATATCATTCCCATTTTAAATACTTTATACTAAATATTTGGCCCCTCTAGGCACACTGAGGGGTGTTACGTGCACTGTGCTGGACTGGTTTAGATCATATCTGAATGTTAAAATTGGCGAGGTGACTTCTAGTTCTGAGCCATTGTCATGTGGTGTACCTAAATCTCAGTTCTGGTTTCTCTTTATTTCACCATATATATGATGCCACTTGGTTCCATTATTAGGAAACATGGTCTGTCATTTCACAGCTATGCTGATGACACTCAAGTTTACCTGCATCTCAAGCATAACAGATATTAAGGACTGGCTCACAGCTACTTTTCTCAAGTTCAATGAGAGTAAAACAAAAACAATAATCTTTGGCCCTTGTTCCTCCTCCACCATCCCTACAGTTTATCTGGGTTGTTTGTACACCTCACTGAAACCCTGACAAAAAAAATCTTGGTTTTATCTTTGACTAAGGTTTTAAATTTGATCAGCAGGTAAACTCTGTGGTCAAATCATGTTTCTTCAATCTTAGACTTTTAACCAAAGTTAAACCTTTTCTTTTTTAAAAACCAACCTGGAGAAAGCAATCCATGATTTTATTTTCTCAAAACTGGACTATTGTCCAATCACCTTTATCTCGCCTGCAATTACTCCAGAATGCAGCTGCAACGTTTTTAACTGGGTCATGAAAGAGAGATAAAAATTCCCCAGTTTTAAAATCTTTTCATTGGCTTCCCGGGCACAGCAGAGTGGATTTAAAATTTTAATGCTGGTTTACAAATCTTTTAATGGCTTAGATCCCCTGTACCTGTCAGAACTTTTAACTTTTCGCCAACCATCCCGATTACTGCGGTCCTCTGACCAGAGGGTGCTGCTGGTTCCCAGGTCATGGTTGAAAGGCCGAGGTGAAATTTTCACTGGTTTTTATTTGTTTGAACTACTTTTCCTGTTTTACTGTTTGTTTTAACAAGCATGTATGTTTGTTTGTAACCTTGGTTTGTCCCTGTGTTCCCACTACTGTTCAGCACTTTGGTCAACTGAAGTTGTTTTTAATATGTGCTTTACAAATAAATTGTCATTGTCATTAATAACTTTAAAAAGGACGTATTTATCATCAGCAATGTCTTCACCTCAAATAGTTGTGCCCTGCAAAAAGAGCCACATAACCCCTGTCCCTCCCACTACCACTACTTCCACCACACCCCCTTCTGGTTTTGCTTGTTGGCCTATTTCCAACCAATACGTTTATCTTTTTTTAATCCAAAACAATTTTTGCCCCGAACATCCAATAACTTTCTTTTCATTACAGTTTATTGCACGGATCTACTTAACTTAACTTTACAGAGCATACATTCTTCATTGAGATGCATTAGCAGTTCATCTGATTGGTTAGTGGGTGGCGCAGGTAGCCATCAAGCTTTTTTGAGCTCCCAGTAAAAGAAATAGTATTGCATGTACATGTATGAACCAATCTAATTATGACGTCAGGCATATTTCTGATGAGGTAACAATACTAAAACATGAAAAGCCAGGTTTACAGGATAAAGCACATCTACATTCACTAGTTGTATTATATGTGTTGATATTCTAATGACACCTTAACTTGGGAATAAAGGATAGTCAATAACAACCATTCTTTATTTATTTCTCCTCTCACTTTACCAATTATATCTGCATGTATCCTGCAGAGCTCTCTCTACCTTTCACCCTCATCTGTCTCCTGACTCTTTCCTTTAAAACATAACTAGTAAGAGCTACAGAACTGATGGAGTTGAGAGAAAGCAGGCACAGATGAGAAATAAAATCAGAGCAATAGAAAAGGAGTGGGAGAGTAACAAACAGAGCGCACTACCTAGACAGGGTAGAGGGAACATAACCGATGTGAAAGAAAACAGAATTAAAAAGAGTGATTGAAAGTCAAAGCAAGAGAAGACGTCGTTTGAAGAGTGAGTCAAATTGGCAGACTAACCAATGAGAAAGCTGGTGTCAGGAGAGAGAGAGGACTGCTTCTAGAAAACAAAGACATGCATGGATATGTGCAACCAAAACCAGTGTGTGTATGCAAAAGAGAGCGCAGGGAACAAACCAGGAAAGGGGGAACATATGAAAAAGACTAGGAATCAGCAGAGGAGGCGTTTGTGGTCCCAAAGCAGAGAGGGAGGAGGGGGGGGGGAGGCAGCTCGGGGATGAGAAGGCCAGATCAATAACTAATTTCAGAGCCGAGCCTCAGTCGGACTGTTTTCCAATAAGCCCTGGACATAACGAGTTAGCTTGAATAGCTCTGCTTCTGCTATTGCCATTGCTGCTTGCTCACCCTCTCTCTCTCACTCACTCTATCCACCTCTTGTCTCTGAGGGCCCTGGTGCTGGCGATGGCTGGATCGATCCTCTGCATGCACACAGATACGCTCAGACTCGAGCTCTGCTACAGGAAGCCTAGACGTATCACTGTTAGAGCTGAAGTCCTGGCTGTTTGAATGCGCTTTTGCATCATTAGGATTCCTATCATATTTATGTAGTCACCAGATGTCCATAACAAACTATTTATTGATAATAAAAAAAAACATACAGGCTTGTGCATATATTTCTCCTCTGTATATCTGCCCAGTCTCATTTATATCCATGTCTGTAAAGCATCACAATCAGTTTTTACATACTTAATTCACCAGTTAAAAGAGAGACATCAGAGGTAATTCTACTTATCTGCTGATATTATTCTCTATTGTGTTTTAGACTTTTCATCAATACCGTAAAGAGATATTTCTTAACATTTAAAATAAAAAAAATACTTTCTTCTCAATGTTACCTATGGCTCGTAGGATGAGATTCAGACTGGTTTCTCTCTTTAACAAAAGGTTCCCCATCAGTCGGTCACTACAACTTATGTTGGTGATGACTATGGGAAGCTCCTCTAGGGGCTCTCTACTCATTCCATGGTGTTTTTAAAATACCAATCAGCAAACGCAGTGATTGTCACGTGATCACGCCATCCCACATAAACTGAACGATTTTGCGAAAGACACCACAAAAAAAACCACTTGGATTATTACCTTGTGTGTGGATTTTGGAGATCTGGTGAGTCGACAACCAGCAAGGTTTTTCGAGGTTGAAACCGATACACGCCTCAGACTCCAGTACTTTCACTGCCTTTCACCAACAAGTAAGACTCCTTTTTCTTAGTAGCACTTGTTTTGCCGGTCGACTCCTTGTAGGGTATTCCAAACATGTCGCAACTGTGCATTGCATTGACGGATAGCCACGATCATTGCCTCAGTTGTCTTGGGCGTAGATATGCTGAGGCAGTCGTTGAGGGATCAGAACGTGTAGATTGCACAGTTCTGTTCAGCAGCGTACTTAAGGCGAGGTTGGAGTACTTTCAGTCCACCACCGGAGGCTTTGTAGCTCAAGCCCGTAAGAGTCAACGAGTGCATGTCTCCGGCACCCAGTGGAGTCGAGCAGGCTCTGCTGCGTCCGCTATACGCCACAGTGAGTTATCGGATGATGCACTGCTTGCATCTACTGAGGACACCTGTGCGCCTGATGATGCGATCTCCACTGCTGCATCGGAGAGAGATGGCGCATCTCCCGAAGGAGACGGTACATTGCTCTCCCTCTCTGGGGTGATGGCAGATTGCGCTGTGGAGGAGATGGCCGAGTTGCTTACCCGGGCTGCCAGAGAAATTGGGTTGCAGGTTGCTCCAACCCCTGACACCCGAGATCTCCAGGCTGGACGTGTGGTTTGTGGGTCGCACCGGGATGATACCCCACAGCCCCCTCCTTTCCCGTTCTTCTCGGAAGTGCATCGGGAACTGACCCAAACTTAATCAAAAATGACCTCTGAAAGTGAGGTTGGTCAGTTTCCCTCTTCTCGCTCCCCTTGACAGCACGGCAGCAAGGGGGTACAAGGTGATTCCCCAGGTAGAGCAGGCGCTGGCGGTGCACTTATGCCCGGGTAACCCTGCCGCTGCCCTGCATGCCATGGCAGCCTTTCAGGTGTTCCAAGCCAAGGCCCTGAAAGAGACGCAGGAGGGGAATTGTGGCCCAGATCTTGCTGAGGATATCAGGGCGGCTACCGACTTCACGCTCAAGGCGAAAAAAATTGCAGCCACACGATGTCTATGTTAGTAGTCCACAGCTACCATCTTTGGTTGACCCAGGCTGTGACATGCTTCGTCAAGATCAGAGGCGTTTCATCAACGCACCTGTGGTCCCAGATGGCATCTTCAGCGTCGCCGTAGATGACCTTTACGTCGCGGGTCTCTACGATCAGGAAGCAGGGTCTTGGAGATTTCATGACAGGCGTAGGAAGTGACGTGGCAGATCCCCTTCTAAGTCGTCATCCCCACCACCTGCTCGACACCAGAGAAAACCTCCTCAGTCCTCCCCTTATCGTCAGCCTCCAGGTCGAAGACGTCGACCAAAAGTGGCTACAAGGAGTCGATGGAGGAGCAGTCCTGTCCAGGGCCCCCCCAATATCATCAGGGAAGAGGGTCCATCGGACGTGGCCCTAGGACAGGCCGCCCAGGGAGTCCAGGTGCTGCACGGGCCTCTCCTCCAGCCCGCCCCCCCCTTAGAGGGAGGGGGTGTCACCACCATCAAGTAGCGGACCCACAGGTCAGATCTCTCTATGCGAAACTTGAACTCCCTGCACAGCCAGGAGGCTTGCATTGCAGACCTGAAAATCTCTGAGATCTCAGAACCACATTCAAGGGTGTGGAGTCTGATGCAGTGCAGTCCGGATGGCTCTCTCCGTGTCGGAGTCAGCCTCGAGTGGGACCTCTTCGGCCGAAACCGGATGCTGCCCTGAGGTCGAGCCTGGACACCCAGGTAGGTTTCCACCTAGGCTCCCTTCGGACCCCATCGCAAAGTCCGCTAGTTAGCAGCCCTGCTATGGAAACTATCGGTGAAGTGTGTATGACGCCATTAGTGGAGTTTCGGGAAGCCTGGTGGCTCGTACGCACTATCCGGCAAGGCTATCAACTGCAGTTTGCTGCCAAGCCGCCCAGGTTAAACTGGGTTCTAATGACCTCTGTTTTAGCCACAGAGGCTCTGGTCCTGTGCGAGGAGACCGATTCCCTTGTACGCAAAGGTGCAATCGAGCCGGTCTCTCCTGCCGACAGAGAAAGAGGGTTTTACAGCCCATACTTTATAGTTTCCAAGCGCACAGGCGGGTTGCGTCTAATCTTTTTGGCCTCAAAGGTCGAGTTGATCAGTACTGTGTCCTCCCCTTCGGCTTGTCTCTGTCCCCTCGCACCTTCACAAAGGTGATCGAGGCAGCTTTAGTACTGGTAATACAGGAAGGGGTTCGAATCCTGGCTTGCAGAGATCTACAAGGCTTCGGGTTGGTCGACACCCAACACCTTCGCCAGGTACTGAGTGGTGGTAGCATTGTCTGAAGGGGTTGCACCATTCTTAGTGATACCTGCACTATTTTGCCCCTGGAGATAACCTGCAGCTTTTTGTCTCCTCTCGCCCCAAAAGGCGTAGAGGAGTAAGTGGAGTATTCCTAAGTTCTGTCCACGTGTGTGCTCTCTATGGGGGACTACCGGCTGAATCTTTATGACCCCAGGCACGAGAGGCCCGAGCAGTTCCTCGAAAGGCTAATTCTCGAAAACTATTGCTCTAGCTAGTTCCATCTATGCTATCTTCCCTCTGAAAGACCTTTCCCCAGTGGTTCAAGGCGTATTTCCGTAGGTTCCTCAATGAATCCTTGCGCGTATTAAACTGCCGGAAGTTCTAAGTCCAGCCTTCGAAGTGGCAAGTACGGCCTCCGCTCGTCTCCCTTCAGCTCTGAGATCAATGCTCCTTCCTCTGGTATGAGTCGGTATGAGAGAAAATTGCCAATTGCTCATTAAAAATTACATCTATACTTAAGGCCAGGGCGGAGGAGGGCCCGTTCTTACAAATGTGTATGAACATAGAAACAATGCTTATAAATGATGTCTTAACTATTTTCTGAAGCTTAAATAATGATTCATAGTGTGAAGTTATTATAAAATGCTACCTTGAGCTTTTAAACCTAGCTGTAGATAGCCTATTGTACTGTGGACATTTAAGAACAGCATGCTAAGAGTTTTTAGCACTAAGCTTTAGTACATTTGACTGCCACCAAACATTCCACTCTGCTTGTTCCTCTCTTGTGTTGCTATGTGGAATATGATGCATATTTAGCTTGAATCTGAACTTTTTATTTATATAACACTTCAGTTTTTAAAATGTATATTTATAAATAATAAAAGTTATATTTGAACTCTATTAATTTCTTTCTTTTTTTGCACTCTCTCACTAAGGCTCTGAGCACTACAGCTGAGAGGTTTCTCCTGACCGGTGTTCAGGCTCTGTCAAATAGCCTAAATCATACAAATCATACCCAACAATGTATAGCATACCCACCGATGTATAGTTTATTGGTGGGACACTCCACACATGATTTACAAGATCTCAGCAAACATAGTCGAGACAGAGTACAAGCTTCTGTATGTGCATGGCTTATGCGTCAGAGAAAACAGTGTTCGTCAGAGTGTGCATGAAAACAGGCTATTTACATGAAATTTGGAATCTGTAGCAGAAGCTGTATCTGCTTTATCTAGTCATGGAAATAAATATTCACTGCTTTACCAATCTCAAGCCGTATTTAGCACATTCAAACATTGCTTATGATTACCCTGACAACCTCTATTTTGAAAAAGCAAGAAGGACGTGGAAAGCGTGTCACTCTGTTAATGCTGTGCTAACAGCATGCAAGCTCAGAGGGTACCTTAACAAAGACTTTAATCGTAGTCATGTAGGCCAATCAAATGCCAAAAGATTATTGACAGGTTTGTGAGAAAAAACTTACTTTCCACTTTGAGTTTTCACTCTCCACAAGACAATGCTCTACCCAATATAAAAAAAAACATTTGGTGGAGTTTTCAGAAAAGTGAAGTTTGCACAGAACTGCTGCTTAATTTGGTTTTGTGGATTGATTTACGTTTTGTTAAAGCCTGTGAGTAATTAGACTTGTGGGTAAAAGGAGACTGGCTTTAAACACAATAGTTCTTCAGCTAAGGGGAAATGACAACGGACGCAAAGCAGTTACAAAAAGGCGAGAAAGAAACATACTGATTGTAATGCTACCTTTGGACTTTGTTAATCTATCTATGGAAACTACATTTTTAAACTTACGTGTGTGTGACAAAAAAAGGAAGCTATGTTCATATCACAAGCTGTGTCAATTTCTAATCTCTAACCACAAGTACATGCATCAATAGGAACTACTTATTTCTTATAATGGCTGTGGATGTCTGGTAGAGCCTTTTTATGCTTTCTGCAAACTGATTCAATGTAATTCTTATGTCCACTGTGGTCATTAAATACATGATCTATTTCAGAGTATGCAAAGCATGTGGATGAATATAAATACTATTGTTTATGTAAAAGGAGCCCATTTCCAGGTGTGCTAAAATGGTTTCAAGTGTAAAGCTTTTTAAATTACAATGAGTGTATTCAAGAAACACTTTATTTTACACCAGAACACCAGTATCTCTTTTCCCCCTTTCTCACTCTCTCCATCTGTGTTGGCTACATCGTTAGAGCTACTCTGGTAATACGGAGCTTGTGTTTGAAAAATTTATAAGAAAATGGCTGATTCATTTGTAACCATGCGGTACTCAGAGAAGTGTAGATTCTTCTCCATACCAGGCGTGGCACTGTGCAGCTAACCATACACTCCTGTTTGTCCACTATTAACTTCTGTTGTTAGTTTCAGGCTTAGTTTTTACCCAAGGAAATTTGATTTCAGTTGGAACCTGGCAACATCTGCCTCCTCCATAGATTTTCTACTCTCTCCCTCGTGCTTTTTCATGCTTTCTCCGTCTCTCTGTTTCTAGGTCAGGGATTAGGCAAAGAGGCAGTAGTGAGCGTGTGCTCGGCTCTGCTGTCCTCTTCAATCTGCCCAGCCAGGGGTGATTTCGGAAAATATACAACATACAGACAGCAAGGGAGGAAAGGGGGTGTCGGAGGCACACACATGGGATAACCGAGAGCTTGAGCACAACAGGCAGAAGCTGAGAGATTGAGGCAAAAAAGCAGAAGACAGAACGAGTTGCAAAGCACGAACGAAAGCATGTAGGTCTGTTGTGTAAGAGTCTATGTTTTGTTCCAGTAACGCCAATGCAACATTCCTACACGCGCATACACACGCAGAGCCCTGCTTTCAATATGCAAGGCAGTGCTGCAGTTTCAAAGCAGAAAGCACATCAGACCCGGGCTGTTCAAAGACCGGAGTAATCCAACTCTCAAGCTAAGCTGATTGAGATTCACTCATTAAGCATTCAGCTTGACGCCTGCACAGTGCCGGCTTCAATTAATAGCTGCCAATGACCTCTGGATGCTTGCTACTGATCTGTTGCTGTATTGTACCTTCCATTTTTCAACAACGAATCAACAGATTTTCACGTTTCATCAAGGAAAATGTTAGTAAATTTTTTTGTTGTTATTAGTATCATTAGTATAGGAGGTAAATAAATGGGTTGGTATACGTAAAATTAAAATAATACATTTTATTTACTAGCACCTTTCAAAACACTCAAGGACATCTCACATAGCAGTATAAGAAGAGCACAGCAAGTGCAATAAAAGCAGGTAAAACTCACAAATAGTAAAAGATGCAATTCAAAGATTGAACACTTTTCTGAAATAGCAATTTTTAAAACCCAGATTTAAACGTTTACAGATCACTACTTCTGAGACCTATAAAATACATATACTGATGATGCTTCACTCTGCCATTTGTAGCTTATAAAATGAGCAAGTTTAAGATGATCTGCCTCATTAAGGCATCTTACCTGCACAACTAATGCAACTCTGACTCAGGATGTCTACAACGGGTATTCTTACCTGCACACAGACACTATAAATACAGAAACATGTCATTTAATGACGTATTTTAGTAGAGAAGCTCCTATGTAGTTCCAGACTATACCAACTACAAAACAGACTTTTAAACACCCAAACATATGAGAAAGTAATTTACTGTTTACCCATTTTTGATAGTAAATCGAGAGCATTGTGAGTTTATTATGAACATTGTGGAATTTAGGAACTGCAAATACACTTTTATCACAACTGTACTTCTTTTAGGATCATAAAATGTTTTAGATCCTGATTTTTGAATGATTGAAAGAATAGTTTCGAGTAGGGATAGGAAGTTTTGTTCATTTTGGTGAGTCATTCTTTTAGCTTTCGTTCACTAAAATGTCAAAACCAAGAATTTTTGTAAAGTAGCTTGCTCCCAAACTCGATGTCTCTTGTTATAACTTACCATTAGCATTTGTTGGTTTGTGTTATTCTATAAATCTAGAATGAGCCACCCATAACCATAAGCGAGACATGAGGGGGAAAGTCCATAGAGTACTGTGTAAAATGCGATCACAAGGTAAATGCTGGTTAAAATCTAAATAAAACAATAGGTGAATCATAAGCACAGCTTTTTCCATATTTGGTTCTATAAAAGAACTACATCTGGTTCTGAGTGAATTTGAAGGGCATTGAATAAAAAGAACAATGATTGCTTTTTACATTAACTCTACTGTATCGGCTTCAGGGTGTATGGATACTAGCGTAGAGCGCTGTTACATGAATGAGTTTATTTGAGAAGACAAATGAACTCATTGGTCTTTTTCTTCATAACAGCCTGTGCTACTGCTGAGAGTGGGAGTATTAGGAAATGTATACTTCTCTAGTCTACCATATCATTTTGAAAATGATTTGAAATGCTGAAGTTACCCAGTAAATAAAACAATTTTACTAAATGATAGAGATAACAGAAAAAACATCATCTGCCACAAATTGCCCCTGGTTAAAACCTAGATATTTTATCCATGAAATAACTGATGAGAACTCGTAACAAAACCCATGCAATAGTACAACATAAAGAGAAACAGGTTAACTGCTGCCGAAGCTCCTTCTACAGAAACACAGAACACAAAACAGCCCTTAACTGGCCCTGTACCCCAATATGTTTTACAGAAAGGCAACCTTGGTTATGCTTTCCAAGCAGGCTGTGGGTTAAATAAATGTCTTACGATAAAGAACTCCAACTTCCAAACCAGGGGTACTGTCTCTAAAAGCTATGAAGTGAAAGTGACCCGTTGGGCAGATGACCAATACCCTTAATTTGTGCTTGCGTATAACCCATCCCAATGTATACACACAGCAGTAAACAAACACACCGGAACACACCCAGAGCAGTGGACAGCCATGGCTGCAGCGCCCGAGGAGCAGTCTGGAAACTGGTCCCTTGCTCGAGGGCATCACAGCTGTGGTTGTTGAAGATGGGAGAGCAAGTGTTTCATCACTCAAACCACCTTCAACTTGGTGGATCTGGGGATCGAACCAGCAACCTTCTGATCATAAGTCGATCTCCTTATCCACCAGACCACAACCGCTTTGAAGTATTGAAGAGAAACTGGGGTTCCGAGAAAAACCCAAGCGAGCAAAGAGAGTATGTACAAACAGCAGTAGAGCAGCGAGCTTGAGAATAATACTAGATGCTCACAGCCCTTCTTAAATGAACATCATTCTGAAACATCCAGTACAAACAAATTAAAAGGTGCCAGCACATATTTGTTTCTTTTGTATACACAGAGGGAGAGTCAGGCATACAGCTAGTTTCTTCAGGGGACAGTTTTAAATGAACATGTCACATTATTCTAGTTTCTTTAAGTGGGACCCGCTCCTGCCCCACTTTTTATCCACAAATCTCCCCTTTTTTCTCTCAGTACAGGTGCTCCCATCCTAACAGCTATGATGTAATCCAGGCGTAATCCCAAACATCAAAGAAGAACACAGCTGTCAGTGTCGCCGGCAGACTCCCTCACACATGCACACGCTTTTCAAAGACTGTTACAGCTAAAATTAGTTTACATTTTTGAGGAAGCACTAGTTTAGAAAATACACAATACAGCTCTCAGAAAGGTATAAAAAAAGGAAAAACAAAATCTTTTTATTTGTTCTTGTCCCAAAGACAGACAAATCCTTCCCGCGAACTTTCTATATAGAACATAGAAAGAAATAAAATAAAAACTGAGCATTGTCAAAAATAATATTGTTATACAGTAAATACAGGAGATTAAACTGAAAAAGTTACATTAGTGGCTAGTTTGAAGGCTGCTGGTTACGTTTCTGGGTAGGCTCATGAATTTCTTCTTTGGGTTTCTATCAGGTTGCTGTCTTCTCTGACAGTCCAAAACCATGTGTATTGGGTTTATCAAGATTGTTGACTAGAATAAAAAATTAATAAATCATTATTCCGTCGACTGAGTGAGTGTAAATGTATGTGTGTGGCTCTTGCCACAGTGTGTGTGAATGTTTTCCCCTGCATAACATTGTACACATACTGTAGGGAATCATGATCAAGATTACAAACCAGTTTTACTAACGGTTGAAAATATCTTTGTAATTTAAGGACTACACAGAATTTGACATTTCATGCCAACCAGCTGTTCCCATAGCAATGGTAAAGTAAATTACCTTAGTATTTAATTTACCTTAATATTCAATTACCTTAAAAAAGATAACTCAACAAGCAGGTTAAATAAATATTATTTAAAACATATGTCACTTGAGCAAATGCAAACTCAAAAGTGAAACTCTTTAGGGAGTCACTAGTGTTCCAAGTTCTTGCCACTGTGGGGCATTGCGGGCACAGCCAATGAGCATTAGCTAAAGCTCAACCTACTCCAATGCCCACCCTGACAACAAGCCAAACTATATAGACTGATTTCCTCAATGTATTAAAAAGGTTGATATAATTAACCAAACGACTTTAAATTAAAAAATCTACCAAATTAATACCAGACTCCTTAAGATGGCTTCTGTTCTTGAACACAATACAACAGTGCCACCAAGTGGCTTTTTAATTCGATGCATGTGAGTCCAACATATAGGTAGCCTATACAATATGCTTGCTTCTTCATTTTTGGGGGGCTTTTTAAATAAACTAATGGCACCAGCACTGAAGCTTTAATTAAAATAGCATTTGTTCTACCACACTTTAATCAACTCAATATTATATTTTTTTACAAATTTCAGATGCAACGAATGTAAACTATTCTTCTGAATTATTCTCTGTAAATCCTGTTTTAACAGCCTCTTGTTACTAAACTTGTGGCTTTCCAGTCTTTGTATTCCATGTTCTATTGATTCACTATCTGCAAATCATTTACCCACAAGGTTAAGATTGTATTGGTAAACAAATTCACAAACCTGTACCCCATTCTCTCTTTATATATAAACGATTCTAAATCACACAACTTCAATATAGAATTAGTAAGGTAAGCATCGTCATGAATGCTGCTGTTGATTTGATTCTGGCACAGACTCTATTGTTGCGTAGGCAAGAAGCATAGCCTGAGAGTAGGAGTGGGATTTAGCTACAACAAAGCATCCAACAGCTGCTATTTAAACCCACTGCGTTGAGATCAGAGAGATGTGAGGACTTAATACACCGTTATAAACATTCCATGTTAATAGACCAAATCAATTACTTTCTTCTGGAACAGTTTTGTCAACAACCAGTCAACATCTGTACATCTGTACATCATGTCACTCCACACAATTTCTTTCATCTACTTTAAACAGATGTAATACAAAGACTTAATATGAACAAAATAGGAACAACCCTGTTGAGTGTTACATTTACATTTAATGTATTTATTAGAATGTAATAAATGAAGCTCAAATTGTGTACACTGTAGGGAAATCTACAAACATAGACAAATCAAAATACGAATCGTGTTCATCATCTAATAAGCTGTGTTAGAGAATCCACATGGTCGTCTCATGTTTGTTCTAACCATTTATAAAAAGCTTTAAATAAACCTCAACTCAAACGGTTAGAAAACTGTTTGAGTTAGCAGTATTAATATATAATAAAATAACATTTTTCTTTATCGTCTTAAAAATTTGAATAAGCAATATATCTTAGCACTCATGGCAGCTTTATGGGTACAATAACAGAAGACAAAAAAATCTTTGAAAAAAATCTTAATTTGCAAACAGATTATTTGTAATGTAGTTAAATATGACATTTGATGAGCTTACAATGGATTAAATCTAACACCTCTCATGTATTTGAAAGAGGTTATTCTTAATGGAAAAACATTGACAGCAGAGGGAGAGAAGAAGAGAGAGGGTGCATTGGCAGAGACAGGTGGAGGAAAAAGCTGTCCAGCTCTGCTGACTCAGGCCATTTCAGAAGTGTTGATTTCCACTCCGTTTCTCCATGCACCTTTTTTAATTCTAATGAGAGTGTGAAAGGTGTCAGGAGAGAGAGAGAGAGAGAGAGAGAGACAGACCGAGTAGACAGAAGAAGAGCGGGTGAAGGGGAGCAGATCAGATTAAATATCGACTGAGCGGAGGCTGTCCAACGCAGACAGTCGGTCAGTGTACTGACTCATCATCTGTAAAGTGTGCCAGCTCGCTAGAGAACGACAGACAAGGGAGAAAGAGGATGAACGGACAAAGATGGAAAGAGAGACAAATGACACAACATTCTCACACAGAGAGTTTAATCTAAGGAAAAGAAGATTGCAGTGTTAAATAAATACAAAAGGGAAACTCTTGGAGGATGTATTAAAGAAAAGCATGAGACGGAATGTTTATAATCAGAAGCTACAGCAGTGGCCCTTTACAAAGAACTATAGGAAGCAAGTGCAGAGATATCACTAGAGGTATGAACTTTGGACTGTTCAATTAGGTCCAATAGAGTTACAGCAGTATTTACACAAAACAACATTGTCAATTTGATTGTTAATTTATCCACGTGTTCTTTTTTCACCCCATGGCCATTTTGAGACTGAAAATGGGGCTCCTGTGGGGTAAACCCAGACGGCGAGGGAAGAAAAGACAGAACAACAGACATAGATTAAATGTTTTGTTTGATGTAAGCTTTGTAATTATGATTTGACCATTATTGGAATACATTGCTATTGGTGGTCATTTTTAATATAGTTTATTACAACAGGCATTGGGATTTAAAATGCATTTTCTGTCCAATTTTTAACATCAGTAATGGAAAATCTTGCTAACATATCCAATTTGGTTGTCCACACCAAGGTTGTTTACTGCTATTTCCAGTTTTGTTCCAACAGGAGCAAATTTTCAAAATTCTCATTCTCAAAATGGCTGCTGAGTGAAATAAGCAAATAGGATTTAGATATGGGTGGAGCTTGGGCAGTTTTACATAATAAAGATGCACGTAGTTAATTACAGCCCAATCAAACCTGAGACCCCTCTTTGCCCTTTCAAAATGAAGTCAAATGCAGCAGTTTTTAATGGAAATGAAAGCCTTTTCTCTGTTAGCAGCTTGAATGAGTGAGTGTGTGAAGGATAGCTTTTGCTGACAGACACGAGTTATTGTCCAGCTCCATTTAGTGATCATCGATTGCATAAAAGTCGAATAAATACACCTGGTTTTTCAGACTGAGGCTCCATTAAAAAAATTGTATATGTATCAGATTCAGGACCTGTTTCGAATGTGAAAAAAATCTAAATTGAGCTGTTCAGAATGTTCTGAAAAAATCAGACACAGGTCACATATGGGCAAAGAAAATCAGATTTGGGTCACCTTGGGCTGCAGTCTGATCTTAACCCAAGTGTGCGCTGATGTTTTTTCTGATGTTTAAATCTGTATGTAACTGGAGATGTCTGTCCTTGATGCTTCCACTTCAGGTAAGTGCTCTAAGGCAGCAGCCCCCAACATCCGTGCCGCGGACCAGTACTGGGCTGTAGGTCATTTGGTATTGGGTCGCACAGAAGGAATAAATAACTTACATTTCTTCCGTTGTTTTTCATTTCGGAATCTGAAGGATGCTTTAATTTGAAAAATTTGCCAATTTTCTTAGTTAAACCTTACTATGTCCTTCTTGATGCAGGTCAAGGTGCTCTTATCGGTCACGTGATAGGCTACTGCTGAAATGAAACCCAGAAGCTAGCAAAATGAGTTATAAACTAACGTCTTTGGAAAGTTTCTTTATTAAGGGGAAGCCCAGGAAGGAGACAGAGGAAGAGTCTACAACTTCCAAGAAAAAGGAAGCTGCATTTAAATGAATCCTACTTAAAATATGGATTTATCTCGACAGGAAATTCCCAGGAGATCCACTCGATTGCTATTGCTATTAACCCTGACCAGGATTAAAAGTGGAATGAATGGATGGAGATTGCTTTGTTTAGTAAAGTCCTTTTTTCACTTTGATGTTTTTTTTATTTGCGTCAAAAAATTATGAAATGAAACAATTTAAGAATTTAAATCCCCAAAAAAGCGGTACGACAACTACTATAAAGAGGCCAAACACTAATGTTATATATAATATATACTAATAATTATTCAAATGTCATTTTTTTGTGGAAAAGTCCTCCAACACTGGTCAAATAAACTGCCCTTTTGTGTCAGTGCTTGTAATCCTATGTTTAATCTAGCAAGAAAGTGGCTTTTAATATGTGAAATGCTCAAATGTCTAAAATGCCTTGAAATGAAACGACATTCAGAAGCTTCATTCTTTAAGTTTCATTATATTTGTATTAATATATCTAATAATTCATATTGTATACATTACTTTTTAATATAAATGTACAATCCCAAACTTAGTTTATAGGCCCTGTTTTGAAACTAATGTCGTTTTGAATGTGGCCACTAGGTGGAGACAAACAAAACTGAAGACGAGCGAGCTTCTAAAACGAGGAAATGACGTGTAGTCTTTTGGGTGATCGCTGGCACTTTGGGGAAGCCGAGAAGTCGAAAGCTTTCATGGGGAATTTATGCCACAGTTGCTCTTCCGTGATATGAACGAAAGCAAAAAAACGCGGTCGGCAAGAGCAAGACAGCAGAGGTAACTCCAGACGAGTTTTAGTGTCTGAATCACTGGTTTATTATAGATAAAGAAACCGGTAGTGTTGTGAACACGTGTAACGTGTCAACACGGAATATAAAGTTAATTCAACACACCATTAAATATAACGTGTTCAAACAAATCTCTAATTTAAAAGTGACTTGTGGGAAGAATATCAAGGCACATTGGATGGTATCCTCTGCTATCCTTACGTCCATATTTGTTTGGTCATGGGTTATTTTGGCAGTCCTCATCTGTCACCTTCTGTCAGCTGATGCTCTTAACAGCAGGCTACATTTGGATTCTGCTCTCTGTCTGAGCACGTGATGAACTTCTTGTCCACCGTTCACTCAAAATTTTCAATTTCTGATAAGTTTAGCAGGAACAGTGTTACAGTATTGGTAATTAAAACTTGTTTAAAGTTTGATTCAATTTTAAACTGCTTATTTTGGCCAGTTTCATATAACTTCTGTCGTTATCAGAACTAAATCATGAGTATAACCTTTGTGTTTTAAAAAAAATTGTGTTGTCAAATAAATTTTTGTTTAGGGGCCACATGGCTAGAAAAACCATAGCTAAATGAGATAATATTCTTCGAATTCTGTGATTTTTCCAAGTGCAAAAATTATAAGAACTTTCCTAGGATGCTGCTTTTTTAAATAATGTATGTTTTTAAATAGACATTTTCTATTGGACCATTAATAAAATAATTAAAATTTTTTAACACTTGCCATGTATACACTAAGCACTTGGTATGTTAAGAATACACAATTGCACCACTCTTATTGGCCATGCCACCCTTGTTTGGAACTAAATGCACTTAACAAAAATAAGCGTTTTAAAAGTATGACTGACGGTTCTGACTGATTCTTTTTAAAAAAAATATTTCTTCTTAAACCCCCCATGTTTAGGAATTGTTCAAAGATGGAAGAGTTTCTGATAGAAGACCAGACAACCTTTTACTCGAAGGCAGAGCACTACTGGAAGGAAGTCCAGCCAACAGTAGATGGAATGCTGGGAGGTTATGGGAGTATCTCCAGCATCGACATTAATGGCTCCAAAAAGTTTCTTCAGAAATACCTTGGGGTGAGCAGCTATTCATTTCATATATTTAGATTTTAAAATGTTTAAATGTATTCTACTAAACTCTACATTTAGAATTTAAAAGTAGAAAACCCGAAAAAGTAAAGTTATAAAGCAGGAGCATTAGCCAGTGTTCTATTTTACTCCAAGGAAGGCCCTGGTAAAACTGGCACAGGCTGTGCCCTGGACTGTGGTGCTGGGATAGGACGCATCACCAAGCGGCTGCTTCTGCCACTCTTCCGTACCGTCGATCTTGTTGATGTAACGCAGGAGTTCCTGGATAAAGCTCGATCATACCTGGGCGAGGAGGGCAAGCGGGTGGGGAACTACTTTTGCTGTGGTCTGCAGGACTTTCAGCCTCAGCCAGAGCGATATGATGTCATATGGATTCAGTGGGTGATTGGTAAGTTAACTCGGCCATCACCTGTTGGTTGAGTACATTCTCCTAGAAATGAATGGGGGGTTTATATTACAAATTGATGGCAAGAAAACATTATCTTTGCTCTACTTCTACCATAAACGTTCATATTGATCATTTGACTGAGCACATTTAAAAAAAATATTCCAAACAAACTAAAGCAGGGGTCTCAAACTCGATTCCTAAAGGGTTGCAGCCGTACACAATTTTGCTCCAACCTTAATTGAACACACCTGATTTCACTGATTCAGCTCCTCTGGGTTTGTTTTGAACTACTGATTTGTCTCTTGAACAGGGTTAGACCAAAAATACACAGAGGCTGCGGCCCTCCAGGAATTGAGTTTGAGACCCCTGAACTAAAGTGTTTTCATGGAATAAAATAGAATGTTTTTTTTTTTTCTTACAGTGTAATAAATACATACATACATATATATATATATTATAGATATGATATATTATAGATATAAGTATATATATATATATATATATATAATCTTGAAGAATTTCACCAGAAAAAAAGTCAGGCATAATGGCACTGTGATGATTGCTGTTGATTGAATTAGTAACATCTAGTGGATTTCTTTCTGCACAAAATACTTCAACCAAATGGCTCAGTCAGGCTTAGTTAAATAAGGTACTTCTCTCACTAAAATACAGTGACACAAAATATGTTCAGTTGAGTGGGTAGTTAAAGGGTTAACAATGATTTTCTAATCTTAAGATGCTGTAGATGGCTGGTGTGACCAAGCACAATAAAATCTTGTATCTCCAGGTCATTTGACGGATGATCACCTAGTGGAGTTCCTGAGGCGCTGCCGCAGTGGCCTTCGCCCTGATGGCCTTATCGTGGTGAAGGACAACGTGGCTTTTGAGGGTGTCGTACCTGATGATGTAGACAGCAGCATCTGTCGGGACCTGAGTTTACTGCGTCGGCTAGTATCCAGAGCTGGACTTGGTGTTGTCTGTGAGGAGCAGCAGCAGAACTTTCCAGAAGAGATCTATCAGGTTCATACTCTAGCACTGAGATAGCTGCAGGCATTCAATAAATTGCTTTCAGTGTCTGTTATGGTTGTCAAATATGAGAAAATGGGACACGAGCTAATTTCAGTTGGTTTTGTTAGCATTATTTAAGAAAAATAAATATGATGTGGATGCTACACTGTAACTCCTGAAGATTTTGCTCGTGGGGTCCCCGCTTAGGTCAAAGAACGGTAATGTCTGAACAACTGTCAAAGCGATGTAGGCTGCTGCTTGAAAAAATATGTTTGAAAAACTTATAGTTGTGCTTTAAAGTAAGGACTTTGAATGGTTTGTGTTGATGTTTAACATGTGTTGTGAATGCTGGAAACGGTAAGAATTTAGCATCAAGGGTTTGTTTTCAGGTGCAAACAGCTTTCTCTCCAGCTGATTCTGTCATTTATTTCAGGACGGTTTTATATTTGTGGAAAATCTAATCAAGGGAAATCTTGCTGCTATACGGTTTTGATGTCTATGTTTTGGGGTGGTTCTGGAAAATTGGTCAAATATGTAATGTTTTGGATTACAACATAGACCTTTTTTAGACCAGTTTGGACTCAAGGAAGCACATT
Source organism: Danionella dracula (assembly GCA_900490495.1). Lineage (NCBI taxonomy): Eukaryota > Metazoa > Chordata > Actinopteri > Cypriniformes > Danionidae > Danionella > Danionella dracula. Next base: position 2,629,973 of record UELW01000189.1, read on the forward strand.
AAACCAGTTAGGACTGAAGCACATGCATAACTGAACAGAAAGTGATACTTATTCATTTACTAGTTTGAAATTGATGAAGCTTTATTATGTGTGACACTTTTCAAAGTATTTGTTGTATTTTACCACAAATTAAAAAGCATTTTGAAGTAATCTTTGCAGGACTTATTTGTAATTCTAAATTCACCCATTTCCCCACTTACAGAAAGAAAGTTGAACTGTCTGTAAGTAAGTTGAACCTTGTTTTCTCACTCAGACATTCCTTATTTAGCTCCGTTATCCTCCAATGATTGAGATAATGATGGAGAGCTTAATTTTTCAGATGCATAGTGATGTATCCGAGAGCAGCTACAAATGAGAAAATGTGAGTGCATACAAACTAATTTCTAGGAAGAAAAAAATGTAATCACACTATAAGCTTAGTTTTGCTCTCGCTTAATCTGGGAAACCATATACTTGATATGGTAACTGATAACAAAACATGTTTGAACAGCATCTTTGGCAGCAAATATTCAAGCAAGATTTCCTTTTAAACTCAAATTATCCTGGATGACCTTCATAAATTAAATCAAGACCATGTTTCACTTTGAAAGCGCCCATTCTTCTCCATGACGTCCAGCATCTCATGAGCCTGGCTTTCTGACAGCCCCCCTTCTGCTTGAAAAACTTCTTTTAATGCATCACACACACTTGTTGGCATCTGCTTGGCATTCCTAAATAGATTGAGAAAGGTATGGAAAACAGAGATGTTTTAGAACTACTGCTGGACAAACAAAACTTTTCCCAATTTCTCCCCAAACAACTTGTGAAGTATACTAACCCGGCTATGTAAAAGAATGCTTTCTTCGTTGCAATCAAATCCCATATTAGCTTGCTTTGCTCCTTTACACGATGCTGAACATAGATTTTATCATCCTGTGAATTAAAAATGGATGCAAAATATTTGTGAGTAAATTAAAATAGACATTAAAATTTTGTGTTTTTTTAAACCGTGTTTACGCAAGGTCTTAATTGATTCGCTCTTTTGAGGTGTTTATACAGTTCTCTCTGGGTACCTGATCTCTGGAAAAAGCTGTGAATAAGATCATTTGGCCCGCCTGCACCTTCTCTTCCCATTCAGAGCGGCAATAGAAGTCTTTGGATTCAGACCGACAGCCAAAGAAAAGCACATTTGCTGAAACACAAGTCAACAATTTATGTAATAGATTGACTTTTGTCTGATTTGAACTAAATCTACTGTATCAATTACAGTTTTGTTGGGGAAAGGATGAGATTGACGCTGGTTTACAATAAATAAATGAGATGCCTAAACTTGTGTAGGACACTTGCATTCTGGAAATTGACAATTAACTTTTTTTAATGTTGGTTTAATAATTTGCTTATTTCAGAATAGATAATGCACGACAATAAATTCAAATTTTAATGAAAAAAAACTTCCTACAAAAGAAAGCTTTCTTGTGTTCTTAAGCCAAACTGATTTGATTGAAAAAGCTTTGCAAATCAAACAAAACAAATTATGTTGTGTGTGCTTAAGGGATTGATAACATTTTATTGTTTGAACACAGTACCAGCAAAAATTCAATTCCTCACCGGTCTTGCCCTGAGCAGATCTCTCCTGGAGTGTGGTTCTGAAGGGCGCTACCCCAGTGCCTGGCCCAACCATAATCACAGGTGTGTCAGGATCTTGAGGAAATCTCAATCCCCCTTTTTTCACCCACAGCGGTACATGAACCTCCCCTGAACAGAAAACAGTCTTCAGATGGCTATTTGCATGCTTTCTTCTTAACACATAATTTACACCTCTTACGGTTCATTTAGAAGGTTTTTTAGTTTATCTAACAAACCTTTAGAAGGGTCCAGGGATGCCAGCCAGGATGAGCAGAGGCCTTTGCGTGGCTTAAAAAGCATGGTCTTATATTTCACAACAGCTAACAAGATCTGGATACAGTTTGGATGTTGCTGTGAAAAAAAAAATTACATTTCTGATAAAAAAATATATTGTGTTTTAAAGGATTAAAATAACAAAGTTCACTTATTGTAAACATATAAATATTTTAAAATACATTTAAAATAATCACCAAGAGAGACGAGGCAATGGAAAAAGAGCGGGGCTGAATTTCTGGAAACAGGTCCAACAAATAGTCAATAGTCAGTTCAGCTGTGGTGTGAGGGAAGTCTGTTAGAACCTGATGGGGGGGGGGGGGGGGAGAGGTTCAAGATTAAATAAAAGCAACCAATTAGAAAATAGCAATGACAAACAGCTCGGCTCTCTATTTATCAACTAAACTCAGAATGATTTCTCACCTCCAGAGCTGTACGACGTGGTCTGTTGCAGTATGAGTGAAGAGCATCCTGCCCCTGAGCGGAGCTAAACTCCATGAGCTTCTCTCGCTCCAGCTCATCAGTGGCAAAAGTGGCCAAAAGCTCAAAGAAGGAGCGGCGGGGAACAGCAGAAATGTCTAGGAACTTTTCAAGCAGATAGCGAATGGAGCAGGGCTGAGGAAGCCGTGCAGGAATAGCAGCTACAACAGGGAAGAAAAACACCTTTTAGAGTCGGATTCTTGAGTAAAATTTTGTTCCGTGAAATTGAATCGTTCTTTTTAAGAACAGTTTTAAAAACATATATGGATCATGAGTGGTTTAAAGAAAGTATTAATTGAAAATGAACACGTTGACACAGTTTAACAAAATGTTATACATGGTGATGTACAACTTCAATAATTTGCATTTCTCCTTCTTTCTTGAACTTTATCCTTTTTTTGCCTATTTTAAGGATATTACAGGTATTGTAGGACTAATCTGAAGCATATTAAAGTTATCTGGCAAGAAATATATTTAAACTGTGTTAAAAGGAATTGTCCGGGAAGGGTTAGATATGTAGGCTAAAAGTCAGCTGTGGACATTTGTGAGACTGCCTGATGGACAGAGGGCGCTCTAGTGAGCAACCAATGACCTTGGAATACTTTAAACATGTATATACAACATGGACAGCAGTAAAAGCTGTGACCAATGAACTCTTGAGTTCAGACCTTGTCATAAGTTGTAAATAGACGAAGACACAGTTCGTTGTTCATATGCAGACAAGGGAAGTTGCATCACTCGTCTCCGGTGCCGGAGTAGCAGCTATTTTACAACAGTTGAGTACTGGTTTACTTTATGATGAATATTATGTTTTGTAATATGTTTAATTAGCAATAAATTTAAATAAATTTAGTTGATTGCAATTACTGACCATCACATTTTTTTATTTAAAATGTTTTAAGACTTTGAGATACAAAAACTTTGAGAGAACTGACCTCAAAGGAGTCTGACCAAGTGTTAAGCAATTAATGCTTAGTACTTAGGGTAGATTCGACTTACTTAAAGTAACTTGAGAATAATAAACAAAAAGGTTGAAGGATTCATTTAAAACCATAAAACAATGCAATGGAGGAAAATGTCAGAACTCAATATGTGTTTAACTCATAGATGTTGAGCTATTATAAAACAAACAGGATAACAATATGTTTGGAATAACTCAGCAAAGTGGACATTTTACTAAAAGTGTCTCCTTCAACTCAAACACCTGTGCTGCTGTCTGTAGGGCTAAGCATGAAGTAGCTCTCAGGGTCCAGTTTGAAAAGTTGGCAGATTTGCTCCACATCTTCTACGGCATTACAAGGTCTCATCATCACAATGTCTCCAGCGCTGAATCTGTTAGAAATCAACATTAGCCTTTAATATATTTAGTGATGCTCACTGGTTTATCTGTTTATACAGTTCATACTGTATATTGGAGCCAGTGATGTCAAACTCAATATGCCTGACATCTTGGAAGTGTGAGGCATGAGTGACTCTCTGGTTGAAGACGAGTGGAGCTGGAAATGGCTGCAAGGAGGTGGGAGCATCAGCCCATTTCTGGAAATACTCTTCCTTCTTATTCGGCACTTCAACAAGAAATTGAAAAGCATAGCGAGGAGGAAGTCTGCAAATGGAAAACATTGCATATTAAATAACTCCGTAGTGTTTTGAATGGAAAACATTTTCGGTTTAAAGATTTACTTTTCTTCGTCTGGAATTGGAGCAAGTCCGGTGGGAAGAGGGTAGAGGGTCAGCGTTTTCTGCCAAAACGAAGACAGCCAGGGGTCCATCACACCATCTGGCCTAATAGATTGATTGCAAATTTTATACAGATTTTTCTATGATCTGAGAGTATATCTAGTAAGGAGGAGCCTTACTCACCCAAGATCATGCTGGTCATCAGCCAGTCCAACAGGGAGCAGCATATTCCCACCAAGCTGAAGCAGACGCTTGTAGAGCTTCTTAGCAACAAAGTTAAACCTGAAATGATGCATATCATAAATGCTAATTACAAAAACAAAACGAACAACAGACAGACTTGTTACTGTCTAAGTTAATTACTCATAACATTTACGTTTATGCTATAGCAGACGCTTTTGTCCAAAAGCAACTTACAGTAGGGGAGAGACAATATGCAATTTATTACACAGTTAAAGTCTAAATCAGGTCGTTCGTAGTAGAAGTTGAATCAGCTGATCAATCAACCATAAAAGAAAGAAAATAAAAGGGAAATAAGAGTGTGTCTTAGCAACTTAAATATAATTGAGGGCAGCTTAGCTGACTTAGTGTGCCATTCTATAATTTAGGTATCCCCCTGTATTAATAAGCAGTTAAATATTGATAATTGATGCACAAAGAGTTTTAAAATAAATAAAACTTGAGAATCACATGGGTGTGATTTTTTTGAAAACAGGGAAGAACTGTAATTTTAATTTAATTTTGAAACACCTTGACAAGATTCAAATAATTTAGGGTGATTATTTAGAGACTAGCTGCTGTATGAAGCTGCCTTTCTCTAATGAAATGGTTTAAAGCTGAAGTTATTAAGTGAGCAGAAGGAGTAACTCTTTCTAATGTTTCACCTGCCTTCAATTAAAGTCAGAGAACATTACCCAATAAACCAATGCCTGGGCATCATTTAAGTAGACAGTGGAACTTCTTGTGGATCTTCCTTGAAAAACCAGAACTTCACAGAGCTGTCTCCTGAGCTCTTCATTTGGAATAATGTTTCAGAAATTATACGTATTTTTAAATTATAATTAAAGAACATTTTTAAACTGAATAGAGAAAAGTTTTTTAAAGCTTTTCAATCTGTTCTATTGCTTTCACATTCTACTAAATCCTATTAACTAAACTTTTACGACACAGCTGTGGAATGTTAATGTATGGATTCTGAAAATGAAAGGGTCCTGTTTACTGCTTTCAACACAAGGCACTTTTATTTGTATAGTACATTTTCAAACTCATTGGCACGTCAAAGTGCTTTACATGGGAATGAAACAGATCAGAGAAATAACTTACTTTGGGTATGACGAGTCTCCAAGGCCTAAAACAGCACAGTCAAGACGACAAAGGGAATCAGAGGGCAAATACTTCTTAAACAAAAACCTCCAGAATTTCTATGTGAAGAAAACACACAAAGAGTCAATACATGAACATATCTGATTAAATGTCTAAACTGATTCTGTTCAAACCTTCATATTGTCAGGGGGATCTCCCTGCCCTGTAGTGGCACACACAAATACTACCAGAGGCTCAGAGATCAAGTTGGCCTAAGAAGACATGTATATTCATGAAGCAAATATACAATCGTCAGTAAACAGATAACAATAAACAGCTTATATACAGAAACGTCTGTATGATTGCTATTATTAAGCACTTACCACATTGTAAGTGTCTAAGGCTTCTACTCGAACCTGTAGCAGCCTTCTTTGAGCCTGGCGGCCAATACGCTCTGCAGTGTCCTGCGCAGTTCCTGTCTGACTCCCATACAGCACCAGGAGCGAGGGTCTACTGCAACTCATCTTCTTCTTTGAACCAGAAAAACACAAAGAGAGCTCATTATTTCTTGACCCAAGACCATGACTTTGAACGATTAACGTAATTTTACTACAATAACAATAACACATTCATTTTTTTCCAAGGGAGATCACAGAACAAATTGTGCACTTTAAATTCATACAATTTTCATTTTGATAATAAATATTTAATAAACACAGTTATCAGTAACACAATCATATCCTGTAATTTTAGGACACAACAAAACCTCTAAACGAAAGATAGAGCTTTCTGGAGTTGGAGGTCTACAGTTAATGCACTCTTTATCACGATTAAAACTAATTATATATAGTGTAATATGTTGTACCTTACCTATATAATGGTGCGTTTAAGCAACACTATGACTGTCGCGCATAAACATGAACTTTAAAGACAACATAGAAAGATTCTATGAAGAATTTTATCTGCCGCAGGTTTGTTTTTACGGAATGCTTTACGGCAAACGTTTCGATTGGCTCTCTTCTGTATTTTAACGACAGTGGTTATACGTACTAAAACTTCACACATATTCTTTTTTTAAATTAACCTAAAGTCTCTGGTTTATTAATCTGGTAGCATAACATAATTGAAGCATCACTATGTACTGTTAAGGATTTCCTAGTGGAAAACTCGGTCAAAAGCATTTATAAGAATCTTTCTCATTCGTCCTTTAGATGGCGTCGATTAAACTTCCGACCCGGAAATAATAGTACGAATGACCTGATCAGTGATCATATTTTGAAGCAGTTTTAAAATGGCGTCCGGGAAGAGGACTATGTTTACTCTTATTAATGCGATTATTACAGTGCTTATCATAGAAAGTCACTGTCGACGGCATCATCTTGTGCTTAAGGTACGTGCGAGCTGGCTTTAATTGTGTTGATTGCCAACAGCTGTTTATCATAATGTTTACAAGACGAGAGCGGATACAAGAGGTATTAAAACACTTGTCTCCATATCAGGATGACTTACGTCAGCGGGTTCATCTCAACACTTTCGGCTTTTATAAAGACGGCTACATGAGCCTGAACATGAGTAGCCTCAGCTTCCCTGCAGGGAGGAAGATGGACAGCATCGACAGCTCCACAGTCAGAATCCTCACCTGCTTCCTGCTTGTCATTGCATTCAACGCCGTATCTACGCAGATGTTAACTAGTTTCCCGAGGACTAACTTTAGCACGATCTGAAATTGAGGCTAAAAGAAATATTATGCTACTTCTGATTGAGGTTGAGAGATTCAGCTATAATGATAACCATTTTGAAGAACTGTGTTCAAAGTTTAGAATTAATGAAGGACAGAGTTTCGCGAAGAATGTTTTTATAATCATAAATGGTAAACTTTGGCATTAGAATTGAAGAAGGCATTCACATAATCACCTGCCATTCAAATTTGAAGCACATTTTCCAACACTTATATACTTTTTATTGCCTTTTAAAAGTTTTTAAAATACAGTCTTTAGGTTATGTATGTTGATTATCAAAATAATATATATTTTTGTTGAACAAAAATAATATATTTTCCTTCCTCAGATTGGTTTTAGCCTCGATCGAACAAACAGTAATGGCTTCTCAACGTATCTGGTCAGTTTTCATTTGTTTGTCATCACGTTAGCTAGACAACTGTACTTATGTGTACACTTAAATGCACTTAGAACATATATGTTCTGTATTAATTTATTCATTATTTATTGTGTAACTACATTTTACGTGGCTTTTGTTTATTGAAACTAGTGTCACTACTTTTTTTCTTTTAGACTTTAGATTTACACTTGTGTTTAGAGACTGGTATATATTGTAACTAACAGATTTTGTATGATGAAGTATTTTGGTCATGATGAAGTGTTATATTTTTATGTGAAGTGTCTTGTGATTGTCTTCATGAACACCTAGGATGAGGGTCTTGACTATTGTCCCCTGAAGAAGGATCCAAAAACAAATTTTCCAGGGGTGCTCCTCTTATTAGACTTTAAGAAAAACTTGTGAGTGCTCCTTTTTATACTTCATTCATTATGTGTTTGTGAGTGATGGGTAGTTTCTGAATATATTGGCTTGACCTCCTGTCATCCACAGAGTCAAGAAGAAGACATCAGCTGATGCTGGTGTGTTTCCAGTCATACATGTCCCAGAGTCAACCAAAGATGCTGTAGAGGAACTTAAGGATGATGTGGCCAAGGATCTGATTAATGGGGAACAGGCTGACGAACCTAAGCCAAAAGGTGAGTCTTTCGTCATAAAATTAAAGTTGAATCAAAAAATAATTTGATATAAAGGATCAGCCAATGCTTGCCGACGAAGTGTCAGCTAGTCATCTGAGCATAGTGGTATGTTAATGGAATTTACAAAGGAAAATATTTTTAATTTCTATTCTCAAGGGAAAAGAAAGCGTTTTTTTTTGTGTGAAGTGGATAAAAAGCATTCTGGATGAGGTTGAGAGAATTGTTTTACCAGCTGAGGACAGTGGAAGAGAACATGTCGGTGAGGGATTTTGGGTCTTAGCCAGGAAAGGCTTGAGTTGTGAAGTGAAAATTATGGGATTTGTGTGGTTAGTTTCTTTTGCGTGAGCACATTTTGAAATAGTACGCTTTATTTTGTCAGTTATATAAAAACTAATATATTTTATGATCACCATTACTAACTAGTGTGTTTGCAGTATTGAACTACCCCTCTAAAACTATTGTTATAAATACAAATGTTAGTCTTTTCAGAAAGTGCATATTTATGTTTGTTGTCAAAAAGATTATTTTTAAACCATAAAGAGTATAAGTGTTTACATAGAAGTCTAAATTATACGGTTTATTAATTGTTTTTATGGTTTATTGAAAATATTTATAGTGGTGTCATATTCTAATTGTGCTTTTGTATTGCTGCAGAATCCAAGTCCAAGAGAGAAGTTGAGGTGACTCAATATTTGCAACTGATTGTATATCTGAATGCGGATTAAGATATTATGGTTAAAATCTATACAGACTATTGTTTTTTATTTCCCCAGAGCAAGGCAGAAGATACATTCCCTCTTAAAAACATAGACCAAGGCTACTCTTTTCAGGTAAATCATATTATTGCTTCAACCCCCCCAAAAAATCGTTTTCTTTGATATTTTCCAGTTGGCATTACACTCATATGACTCCATCATTTCAGTTTTATTTCAACATCACAACCGACGAGCAGCAAGGCCTCTATAATCTCTACTTCTACAACTGCTACTCCTTGCCGTTAAAGCCAGGAAGCTCCATTTCAGACATGCTGCCTTTCAGCATTGATGTGAGTTTTTTTTTTTTTTTTCCTGTGTATGTGTAAAGACTATCAACAATCGAATGAATACTGAAGCAAATGTATTGTGATTTCAGATCTACATTGAAGAGAAGAATCCAGACAGTTTTCTCTCCGCTGGGGAGATTCCTCTCCCGAAGCTTTACATTTGCATGTCTATCTTCTTCTTCTTCATTGGTGTACTCTGGGTTTATGTGTTGCGCACTCATAGGTGAGCGCTATAAAAAGGGCCTGGGTTATACCATAAAATGACCAGCAGAGAGCAGCAAAAGCTTGTGATGATTTACTCTATAAAAAGGTTTGAAAATGTAATTTTTGTTTATAGTGCTGATGTCTACAAGATTCACTGGCTGATGGCTGCTCTTCCCTTTACAAAATCACTGTCCCTAATATTCCATGCAGTAAGTACTTTTTATTGATTTTGGCCATTTTAAAAAAGGGGAAATTGCAATGGAAAAACGGTTGCGTTTTAGGTGGTTTAATCTGAAATTCTATCTAAAAAACATGTAAACATCCACACCTCGTTTAAATATTTATTCTATTATTTTACAGATTGACTACTACTACATTTCCAATCAAGGTTTTCCTACTGAAGGCTGGGCTGTGGTTTATTACATCACTCACCTGTAAGCTCACACATCAATTGACTTAGGAACTTAAATGTGTTTTTGCTTGGTGAAGCCTTCAAAAACTTTGAATACTAAGATTATGTTGTAGAGCAAAAGTCCCACAAATGTCGTTGTTATGACATGCATTTGAAAATATAATCAGCCCCTTCCTATTCTGCTGTAATTGAAGATATGCTAACATGCATTGGCTGGTTGGAATCCTGTTTTGCAGATGAAATTTGCAGCCTGTATATATTATCATGCAATTGTTTGGCATGATAGTTATGAGATCTGAGAGTTTGGTTTTACTTGAATCAATATCACTCAACTTGACTTTGTAATCGTAAGACAAATATTTAAACATAAATAATGAAAAGTCTTTATTTTGTGTAGGCTGAAGGGTGCGCTGTTGTTCATCACCATAGCATTAATAGGAACCGGCTGGGCCTTTGTCAAGCACATCCTTTCAGATAAAGACAAAAAAATCTTCATGATCGTCATTCCACTCCAGGTATTCTTCTCATCTTTAATCAAACCAGTGCTCACTATCACTACATAAATTCTGAATTTAAATACATGCATATGGTCCATTTTGTTCTGCTACTTTAAAATATTGAGTTCCATTTTATTTCTATTTTAGGAAGTAAAACCTCAAAAATAATAACATTCTGTATAAAATTGAGTAAAAAAAGATACTTCCCAGGATTATTTTTTTCTGGAATTCTATTTTTTATGTGTTAAGTTTTTGGAATTGGAGACTTGTAACTTGTAATGTAGGATTTTTTTCAGTAAGCTCAAGTATGGTTTTCAGGTACTTTTACACCTCTTTCTTTATAGAAAGTTGGCTGAAACCGATAAACATAAGCCGTCAAAATTTTTTGTCATTTTATGTTTCACAAAAGTATTTTGTTTACTTTGTTAAAGCCATGTACATTGTGTTTAGGGAGAAAACTACAAAACACTCTCTGCTTTTAAGTAAATGTTTGTTACATCAGTTACTTTATTCTCACTTTAAATATAAAAAAACTACAAAGAACATAATTTTTTTTAACCTTTTTACAATGCATTTTCTGATTTATGTGTTTGAAACATGATGTGTGTTCTTTCATGCACTGTACAGCTCTCTGGTTAGCAGAGATCAATCAAGTTTTTATATAGCTCTTTTTAGCATTTGCTTTCAAAGCAGCTATACAAAGTCCTTGTGTGGATCAGTTAGGGTAAATAGGAGTTCCCTCTGTGAGGTCCCTGGGAATCTGTGAGCGTAGCTGAGCTCCAGACAACATCCGTGAGTTTGTTTCAGAGCTTTGGAGCTCTATATAAGAATGCTCTTCCCCCACTGGTGAATTTACTAATCTTCAGAATAGTTATTAGTCTTGCTTCTTCTGATCGAAGGGAGCGAGCTAGAATATATTGTGATAGGAGACTGCTCAGGTAGAACGGAGCCAAGCCATTCAGCGCCTTAAAGGCAAGGAGCAGTATCTTAAGCCAATGAAGAGAGCAAAGAACTGATGTAATGTGATCATATTTTTTTTTTGCTCTTGTAAGAACTCTAGCATTCTGGAGTAACATAAATTTTTGTAGCGTGGTGGCTGAGCAGCTGGCTAACAGAGCATTACAATAATTCATTTCTGGAGGTCATGAACTAATTTTTCGAAAACTAAGGGATGCTATATGACACTTTACCATTCACAGCTTCCAATCCAGCTTTATTTCTAATAATTTATTTAGTTTGAACAGTCAACATTCATGTTGCAAGAAGATGGCAGTTCGTTATTGTGGAGGGTGAATTTTGATGAGAACATCGCTTCTGTGGCTTTCTGATCTCAGGTTCTGGCCAATGTGGCGTACATCATCATTGAGTCCACTGAGGAAGGCTCGAGAGAATATGGGCTGTGGATGGAAATCCTGTTCCTGGTCGATCTACTTTGCTGTGGGGCTATCCTCTTCCCTGTCGTATGGTTAGTAGTCTCCATGTTTGTTCATTTATTATGGATGATGTTAAATGGTCTTTTTTTCTATTTGAGATCAATGGAAGCAAGTCTGAGAATCAATTTAATTTATCTTTAGGTTTTGAGGTCTAAATCGTCTCTTTTTGTTTTGTAGGTCTATAAGACATTTACAAGAGGCCTCAGCTACAGATGGGAAAGGTATGTCCAACATTTTTACTAGTTAAAAAGATTCTAATTGACTTTCATGATCGTTGAGCCAGGTTTCAAAATGTTTAATTTTTTTAAGCGATCAGTCTTGTCTTATGTCTGTTTTTAAATTATTCTGTTCTTTTAATCTCATTAATTTGTTTATATTGAGTTTGTTTATTAATCTCATCCGTAACATGGAGGTCTCAATATGTTTTATAATTTATCTTAGAAGCAAACAATAACTAGAAAAAAAACTCTTAGCTTTAGGTGTCATGTTGCGAAAAGCTTGAAAAAAATTCTTACAACAAGCAACAGTTAGTTTGCGCCTATTTTTAGATAAATGAGATACAGAGGATATGCAGGCATAGAGAATCACCAAGGGAATTAAGAAGTCCGACATATAAGGAGTTACTTTAGAAAACCAGTATCTGCATTACAATTTTAGTACAAATAAGTCAAATATAAAAATAATTCTAACACCATATATAATTGTTGTTGATAAGAATATAGAAATCCTGTTTATATAACAGTTTTTATTCTCACTTTAAAACTTATTTTTTCAAAGCATACTATTGAAAGAGAAGGTAAAAACCTCTGTGTAATATGTTCTATTGTTAGATGAAAACATGGTATGTTTTAAAAGTGTAAAAAAAATTATTGATTTTTGATGACTGATTTTTATTAGCATATCTGCTATATAATATAACTGGATAACTCTAAACAAAATCAGGCTATTTAAAAAGCAGTTTTGTGTGTTTACATGCAAATCAGTAAAACAGCACAAAAGCTTTGCTTAGAGACTTGTCTGGTTGCTCACAGGCAGCGACGTAGTAGACTTTACCTTCATATCCTTTAAAAGCTAGACTGTTGTACTTCCCATTTATTTATCACCTTTTGTTTTGCCTTGAGGATCAACTGCAACTGAATCCACATTTTTAAGACAAAAGGCATCAGTGTGCAAGGATTGTGAATCTGAAGTGCCTCCTCATGTAGCGCCGTAATAAAAACTTCTGGGAGTGTATGTTATTGAAGGGTCATTATAAAGCTTTGCATTTTAAAATCTTGATTTCCTGATTCATCAATTTTTGCAGTCTGTGCAATCTCGGCACATGAATAAAACGTTGAATGCTGGTTGAAGATGTTTATATTCAAAGAGAACCAGGTTATTAATGGCCTGCTCCAATATTTTTTTGAGGTCATTTTTGGCAGTACAGTGATAACTAAACAAAAAAGAGTTTATAGAAAATGGCTTACTGGGCTAACTGGTGAACATGCTCAGGTTGAAAGCTGTTCTCAAACTGATTAATGCTATATTACTGATTGAAGAAGACATGAATAACTTCTAATAGAATGTGCCAAACCTCATTATGGTATATTTAAAATGACAAACCTTAAATAGAATTGTCTATAGTAAGTTGTGAAAAGCTTTTAGGCATAACATTCTCTGCTTTCAGAATCTATGTCTTTAGCCTTCTAAAGTTGACCGCAAAACTATTAAATACATTTTGTATGCAACAATTTTTTTACAGTCATTCGTGCTCAAGTAATGATATATCCTTTGAGTCTTGATTATGGCTATGGTAAGATTAGAAGAAAACACTTGAGTTGCCCTCTCAGGCTTTTGTGGTGCAATCTTGCCTTTGTGCCCGTTGACAAGAGATGCCAGGCACCCTGTTATTGTCAACAAAACAAAAAAAAAGGTTTTTGGATCCAATGAATGGCCTGAAATATTTCACCCTGAAGCAAGGCATGTTTGCTGGGAAGAAACTGAGAAGAAAGATATGGCACACTCTAAGCCACGGAGAAAAAAAATCTGAAAAATGAAACGGTCATAGAGTTCAATAATCATGGGATGCTTTGGTGCATTTTATTTGAACAAAAAAGACAAAAAAAGATGCATATTACTGTCCCTGTCTGGGGATAATTGTTAATTAGCATCACATAGTTCTGCTGAAAGAAAGTTCACAGAGATGTGTTTCCCTAAAGAGGTTGCTTTAGTTAGATTGCTTTCATTGTATGTGAACTGCCTTTTCTTTTTGAGCCTAGATGTGGTAAAAAGTTTTTCTACCTTTATAAAGGTCTGCAGATTTTTTGAGGTTGATCAGCTTTAAATGAAGCAGGTTATTCCCCTAGCCCCTCTGTTTGTGACCCAGTTTTTGCAGCTATAATAAACTACTCACTTGTAAGTGATAATAGAGAGGATAGATCTCTTCCTGCCCAAAAAATATGCTCTATGATGTTAGAGATGAAATTTGGAGTTAGAGAGAGATACTTGTGTTTATTGTTTTCTGATTTGCACAATTGAGGTTAAGGAGTAAGTAAAAGTAAAATAAGTTGTAGCTTTTCTTTTGTGGTGATGTGTTTTATTCAGAATGTTTGTTTGTGTCTGTCTTTTGTAGCTGCCATCAATCTGGCGCAGCTGAAGCTTTTTAGGCACTATTATGTGATGGTATGTATTGATCTTTCGTTCTAATAAATCATTCATAATTAGCTCAGGTATTAGGGCTGTTTTGGCCTGGTTATTAATGAGATTGATCAATGATCAGTAGGTTTCAGGGGTGTAACTGTGCCTCAGTAGTTCATTGTGTGGTACTTGCACTAAAGTGGGATGCACCCTTAAAAGGAACTGAACAAATAAGAGCAACAGGTTTCCAGGTTAGGGGGCCTGTCCTTGTACTTTTTTTTATATATATAACTTTTTTCTATAAAGAATCTATTGTTTGTTCCTTTCTGTGAATGAAAGGATGAAACCCCAGATTTTTTTTCTCGTCTCTGACATTTCTCAATTTTTATTAAGTAGTCACCCAGTGACGTATTAAGGTTTCTGTTCTGTTCACGTTTAAAGGTTTGGTACTAACTGTTGAAAATAAATAATTTGAGGTTTTTAACATTGTCTACACGCACTTATAAATTTCACTTTTTGTCCTGCTCTGTCTTTCCCTTCGCAGATTGTATGCTATATATATTTCACACGCATTATTGCCAGCCTCATCAAAGTGATCGTCCCTTTCCAATGGAAATGGCTCTTTCAGGTGAATGCTAGCTGCTTATTTAAAACCCTAAGTTATTTGACAAAAGTTGTTATAATAGTGAAAATGTAAATAATCACCTTTTATTATTAGCATTACTAGTATTTTCTAGTTTATTTATCTTTTTCCCTGTTTGTCAATGGGTTCAATTTGTCAATTAGATCCCTATCCTAAATGAAAACGATTATTTTATTTATAGAGCCAACAACATGTTATTTTCTATTATTTGTGTTTTATTGTTTTTAAAATGTATAATCATTTTGTTAGTGTTTATATATATATATATATATATATATATATATATATATATTATTTTTTAAATAAAATATTACATAAATTAACAATACAATCCTACCACTAGTGACTGATTTGTGAAATTATTTTCATACACTAATATTTTTACCTTTAAAGGGAAATCCTTGTGTTATTTTTTTCCTATTGCTTTAAATTTTTTTGTTGAGTATCGTTCTGTTTCGTTTTTTGTGTGGTTCGGTTTGCTGTAAAAGACATTATGGGATGAACACACCGATGTACTCGAAAATGATTACAAATAGTTTATCCTCACTGACTGTTTCAGAGTGATACATATATCTTCATTGTCAATTTAGTTGTGAATGTATTGCTTGAGTGAGAGTTAAAAAATGAGAGATTCAAATGTGTTTTTAATGTCCGCTTCACTTACATCTAAGTATCTCTTGTCAGATTTAATTTATCCAAATCTTTTTCCTAGCTGATGAATGAGCTGGCTACTCTGACCTTCTTCTTCTTAACCGGTCACAAGTTCCGGCCGGCCTCCTACAACCCTTACCTGCTGTTGTCTGTGGAGGAAGAAGACATGGAGATGGACGATGTGTAAGACGGCTTATTTATTGACACGGCATATCAATTTAACAACCGAGTTTAAACACAATATTAGATAGTAAACTATATTTCCTTTTAATCAGTTCCCATTAGTTGTTCTCGTTAGTTGTCATTAGTTGTTTTTATCAATTGCAAAACCTTCCACATGAGAAATGGTTATAGTTTTGGCTTGGTTTACCAAAGTAATTCCTTGTGAAGGTTGGGACCTTCTGTCTAGAGAACTTGCTATACATGTATACATCTATATACACACACACATGCACACACACACACACACACACACAAACAGGATACTACGCTCAAGCATGCAGCATCAGGGCTGGAACTGAGAGCAGAAGATTTGGTGGCGCATTGAATGCTGTCTTTTGCGTATACACCAATTTCTTATTACTATACTTATCTTTCACTTTCTTTTCAACACACTTCCTTTTAATCATTTATGGATGTGGTTCTGCCACGGTTACACTCACTCAGCACATAAATAGTTTTAATGAGATGCATTAACACTTCATCTGATTCGTCAGTGTGTGGTGCTATTGCTAATGGGTGTGTCTACGGTCATCAAGCTGTTTTGAGCTCCCAGAATAAGAAAATAATATTACAAAAACAGTTATGTTTTTGATGATAAAATTACTAAATGGCACTTGATGGCACGATTACTAAAACATGCAAAAATGTCTGAAAAGTAATCTTTACATGATATAGCACCTTTAAGGTTTCCACTAGTTTATTTTCTCTCCACCTGCTGGTGATGAAAACCTGTTGCAAGCCCCATCCTCACATTATTTCCCCATGTCCCCATCTACCATTCACCCCACATTCAGCTCTCCCTCAGGCAGCATGTGCTCAGTCCAAACCCCCACTCTGTTCTAGTGCTTCCAAAAATAGCCATCTGATACCATATGTCCTTGTTCCTTTCTTGCACTTTTCCCCTTCTTCTAATGCTCCTCCTCCTAGTGTCTCTGCGGTGTACAGGATGCCGTTTTTTCTGCCTGCTTTTTATGCCCCATTTTTCCTAAACTTTATTTTTGTGGGGTAACTTGGTCCGTGACCTGATTTAAATGTTCTCATTGAGTCTTGAAAAGATGGATGATGGTAGCAACAAAATGAGCTTTTAGAAATTTGGGCAAATTTTATATTGTAGCTGTTTTTCATGCACGCAATATTCTTAAAGGTTGTCTACAAACAAATATTACTTTTCTTGTCTTTTTTTTAAATGTGATGTATATTAGTTAAGGGGGGGGGGGGGTACAGATGGTATTCTGTTTACTAGCATAGTCTTTGTACAGTCTACTTTTAATTGCGCTTCCGAAGAAATACAATTGTTGAAATACAAAAGTTGCTCAGAGGTTCATTCAAACATATACTGTTTAGTTTGTGGAATGCCTTCCATCAGCATTTGTGGGCGGGGCTTGACGCCAGTCTTTGGTGATCAAGATATTTTTTGTTAATGTGGGGCAAATCTTCGAATAATATTAATACAGTTCCTGTGACTTCAGAGTTTTTGGTTTTGAAACTAACATTGTGCTTTGCTAGTAAACACTGAACAAATGTGAATGTTTTAAATGTAGACTTTTTGGACATTTACGCTAAAAATGAGATGATTCTCATCGACAGCTACAGAAAAACATGTTTACAACTATTTTATATTCAGTCTTACAACTGTGCCCTATTTAAGTGCAGGGCTGCGTAAAATGACTGTCTGTTTAACCAATGAATTGCTCTGCTTTGGGTGACCTCATTGATTGAACCGTTCATGTGTCTTTAGCTACTGTCTGGCATTATAGATTCTAAATAACATCACTATACAAAGTTTTTTTTAAAGAGTTGTGTTAATGTAAACTAAAATATTATCTGTATATACAGGAATGCAATATAATTTGACATTATAATGCTAGTAAACAATTTATCAGTAAATATTTTAAATAAAAGATTTTTTTCGTTTTAAATTCCTTTAAACTTGAAGATGAATAATTGTAGTGCAATAATTATTTTTGTCAGATACCAACAATAACATATGTAGTATTATAGACTTTCTAGTGCATTTGACACGATGTGCTTTGGTAAGGATGTTTAGTTTTATATAAAGTTATAGAATTGTAAGATTTGAGTTATAAATTATAAACAGCATGATTCGTTTTTGGCTGGTTTAAAAGTCCTGGAATACTTTTGAAAATCCACTGGAATGCAGTAGACTTGTGACTAGTAGTCTGCACCTTTACTAATGTGGCTTCTTTCTCTAATTGTTCAGCGTGACTACTTCAACAGCCATTGGAGAGGGTTTGAAAAAAGTGAAGAAGATTTCAAATGGGCCATCAGAGGAAAGAGAGAGCATGGCATGATGGGAGATATGACTTCCTGTCAGTTCTGTGTGCCTCTGGACTTCTGTTCAGCTACTGACGGGTGCAGGACAATGTTAAAGAAGAATTTATTCAGAATTTCCAGTGGACCTCATCTCATGAGCAGATAGGATGAAATCCTGTTCCATTTTCACTCATGTTTATCTCTAGCTGTTGCACCAGAGGGATGGAGAAGTCACTGTATAATACGCTATGATTCCTAAAGCCACTATGGTTTTTACTGAAATGTTTGGTGCAGTGCTTTATCATTTTACATCAATGTGCGTGTGGATGGGTATGTTTTTGTTTTGGGTTTTGTGCTTTTATTTATTCTTAATTTCTCAATTGAAGACATGTTGTTGAAATTCCACTAAGCCGAAACCTAGTGTGTGGTCACTGTAACGTATAAAAACTGCAGTGATATTGCTCTCCGCTGTTATTTAAATAATTATTTTCCATTTCTCAGAATGCATCATTTTCATGTAAATTTGCAAGCTTTTAAAACATGCAGAAATCTGATGAACGTTACAAAGGATAAAATATACAGTTCTTAACTTAGTCAGGATTTAAAGATTACTGCTTTGTATTTTGTCAGCAATTATGGGTTATAGGTTTAAAATTTCATGAAATGAATGCAGGGTGTTTACAGTAATGGATTTTGATAGGATCATTCTGTAAATAACTTGCAATGATATCAGGGATTGTGTAATTAAGGGTTGCTAATATAAGGAAGGGATCTATTTAAGTTTAGTCACATTTATTATAAAGAAACAGTGTTAAATTGTGCAGTGGTTAAATTTGGTTTTTAAAATATTTAAAACCTTGTGTACATGAAATGAGTTCAGATTGATGTGACCAAATTGTAATTAATAATGTTTTGATTAAGGGTATTCAATTTAATTAACACATTTAAATTTGACCAAACAAATTCGTGTTGTTAAAGTTGGCATTTGTTTTACAAATGTCTTGTTTTTACAATAAAAAACAGTTGATTCATGAAGAAATGGAAAAGAAAGGGGGAGTGGACTGCTGCATACATTTGAAAGTAAATGAGACTGATTTAAAAAGTAAACAAACAAATGTTTATTTTTGTAAAAAAAATGTAGGAACATTTATTTCAGGTGAGATAATCTTTAATTCTACTGTTTAAATTGAATCGATGTATATAATATCTTTTTATATGCTATTTCACAGTTTCATCTGTGAGTAGTTGAGGATAGACAAATTTCCTGGAATTACCAATGATTAGAACTGAACAATATTCAAATATGAAAAATGTGTTTTTAATACAAAAACAATCAGTAGACAGTCCACAAAACTGTAATTATATAAGAAACAGTATTCTGATTTGATATTTTTTTTTCTCCATTTGAGGTCACAGCCGGAGACATTATTTACGTTACATGCATCATTTACTTAACCTGCATTACAATCAAATAAGACATTTTTGAAATGTTTTCTTTTTTCTTTTTGAGGCAATTCAAATCAGTAGCAGCAAATGTCCTCCCTTCAAAAGTTTTCCAGTCTTAATTATGTTCAAAGTGGACTAGTTTGTCTAACAGATGAGTTAGGATGTCAGGTCAAAACACAAAACTTAACTAAACTTTATTTCAGTTTTTCCAATGTGAATTGGAAACCCATTTTTGCCAGGAAAAAAAAAATTTGAGAAGTATCTCAACGTTGAGACTTTTTATCTTTAACTGTCTTTTTATCTTAAAATGTCGACATCTTAAGTCAAAATTTTAACTTCCTCAGACAAAATGTTGACATTTTATCTCAATGTTGAGACTTACCTTAAAATGCTAACTTTTTATCACAAAAGTATCACTTCTTCAGTCAATATTTTCCATTTTTATCTCCATATTATATCAAAAACTTCAAAAGTTACAACTTTTTAAATCCATTATCGAAACCTTTATCTGCCGGAAATGAGCATCCATAGGAATAAGTCCCTGGAATGTACATGATGTTGCCATTTTATCCTTAGTTAATGCCACCTTTAAAGATATAAATGTGAAAGCAATCTTAAAGCTTGTTTAGCATCTCATTAAAATAATTAAAAGCGTACTGCAATATGTTACCCTGTACAAGAAAATTATAACTTTTTACCAGAAGCAAGGTATGTCATCTAAACTTTTTCCAATTGCTTTTTCACAATGCTTGTGCTCTTTAAAGCATATAAAAACATTTTTATATCTGTCAACAAAAACAGTTTGTGAAGTAAACCTTACAGAAAAACACAAACTCAAGTACACATTGGTGTATGAACCTGACTCAGCATTATCTTCTGTTTCTGACTTCATCATTTAGAGGGAAAGTCTGTTAGAGTCCTCAGCTACACTGCACGAACAACTCTCCAGAGGACTCTAACTGGGGCAGCAGATTACAGCACAGGCTTCATCAGAACACCACAGAGGAGGAGCCTTCGTATATAGAGCTACACGTAATCCCAACTATAATCCAATTCAGAGATTTTTATGAATGCACGCACATGAATATCATATTTTATTTTAAATCCTTTAATCTGTAGCTTTTATATCAGATACCTAGAACTGGGAAATGATAGTTGCATTAGCATTATTACACATTAAAAAGTAAGATTTTACATTGTAAACACTTCCCATTTCATTTGTCATCTTTTTAAATGTTGTTTTTTAAACCTGGATGAAACAAATCTAATTGATTTCTTTGTAACAAAGACAACAAGCTAATTTTTGTCATTTAAATATTTTGAACTTTTGTGTGCTGTTAGGGCATATATGGATATACATGATGTATTTTGAAAATGTTCTTTACTGTTTAGTTGTAATGGTCTATTTGCATAAATCTCACCAAATCTTTTGTAGAATTTTTTTAATGTATTATTTAACTATAACACTAATTCTATCGAAACTCATTACACTATCTCTTATTAAACTCATTAAACTCTCTGCATATAACATTCAGCATTTGTTTTAGGTTAGCCTTTGTCTAAAGAGTTTTTTTTATGAACGAGGACTGGGGGAGTAACAAAATTGCAACAACAAAAAACATACATTTTATACATTTAATTACTGATGTAAACATGTGTTTTGCTAATGCGCCAACACCTTAAAAAAAGGAAAGAAAACCGACAAAGTCAATGACTAAACCTGAGCCTCAGCAATTTTCACATGCCACCGCACATCTTGTAAATAATCATGGTGGGCCATTTTCGGCAAAAATTCCAAGGCCTTTTTTTTGGTCCCAGTCCAACACACTCCATGGACTTCACAAAATCTTTTGTAGACTTTTGGAAACATATTATTTACCAATAACACCAACTCTAGAAACTCATTACAATATAACTCTCAGCATATAAACTTCAGCATTATTTCAGGTTACCCTTTGTCTGGATAGTATTTTTTCTTTATGAACGGGATTTGGGGGAGTGGCTTTTGTTGTCAAGGACAACAGCATCAACACAGCATGGTGACCAACACACATCCGCACCCTCCTTCACACACACAGACACAGAGCTGGAGTGAGAGTGGGCTAGCCAGCAACTGCGTCTGCATGTCTGGCTCAGAGAGGGAATCGACTGCTGTTGGGTTTGTGTGAAGCAGACAGCTGCTGGAAGACAGCCTCTCCTGGGTTTCCATTCGACTCGTAGCAGCTGATTCCACCAGGAAACCACAAACGCTGGAGGACGGGGGAGGAGGGACACTGGCTGATAATTTAAAGCCCTCTCTGTTTTATTCTCTTGAGTGAAGAGACAACTGTAGGCACTGCATGCTGTGATCCCATTGCCTGTGGGTTATTTGCTCCTCTCAGTTACTTATCCTTCCACCTCTTTTTCCTACTGTGCCACACTCTTGGCGGTGGAAAAACTGAGAAGGACTGGGTTCTCACCACTCTTCCTCCCTTTTTAATGTAAGTGGAAGGTGGGATTGAGGGGCGAGTGGGCCAAAAGCATTCTGGGCAGCTGAAAAGATGGGCAAATCCAACAGCAAACTCAAGCCTGAGATAGTGGAGGATCTGTGCAGAAAGACCTACTGTGAGTATGGCTCTTTAGTCCCTTTTCCCATTAGCTGCTGGTTAATTGCATGTTGTAGCTAATCGTTATCCTCCCCTTCTCTTCACAGAACTGATATGAAACAAGACTGGCTTTGTAATTGTGATTTATAGTTAAAATAGCCTCATATGCCAGGTGCTCCACGAGTAAGGCCTTATTGTGGGTGCACTATTGATTACATCTATTTACTTGGTGTGAGTGTCCTCCTGCCTGCCGATGAGCGATTAACACTCATGTCCCTTTAAGTGGCACAGGCTCATCATTACGTTTCCGAGGTCATTGATTCGCCTCTGTCTCTAATCATCTAATCATTAAGCGTGTTTTGATTGGCTTGCATCTCTGTTGTGAGCCGATAAGGCTGCTGCACAAACAGCTGGCTGCAACTCTCACGTCAATCAATAATGTCTGTAGCTAAATGAACATTTGTTGCAGAAATACATCACCGAGGTGAACACATGACATTATCATTATCTCATCAGCGAGCTTTGACTTGAGATTTTGGGAAGTTGGTGATGATACAGATTAATCATTGTGAGAGGAGTGAAGGAAACGGAGAGAGAGGTCTGGATAGGTAGCAAGGACTTAAGCTCTACTGAAATAGTACAAATCTACAGTTGAAATCATAATTGTGTAATTGCAGGAGAGGAGAAACTAGTGCGTTTAAATTTTTTTTTAATTTATACTACTCCTTTGCTTTTTGTTATGTGTGGTACATAGAACATGCTGTTCTAGCTTTTGGATTTTCTAAAACTCTTTTAAAATATCAAGAGTGTTGAAATGTAAATGTTTTGGGTTGTCATTGTGAGCTGTAGAGGACACAAGATCTGTAAGAGACCTGCGCAATTCTTGGCTCGGTGCCCTGACGTGTTTTAGGAAGTATATTATATACATCAACATGATTAGTTGCATGAGGTTGGCAAAGAGAATAGAAAATAAATCTATGCCAGTTAACTATTCAGAGTATATGCACAGTATAATAACTAAATATAATGGTACACAGTTTTACATTTTATTACTAGACAAACACAATATTTATTTTAGATCTTACTTTTTTCGTTCTTTCTTTTGTGAAAAACTCTTTTATTTTGCTGCAAACAGTTTCGTACAATTTTGGTTCAGATTTTTGCTTTATGAACTATTCTGCAATGTCAGAAGGAGCAGGATTTGTTCCACTACTGAATTACTGCTTTATCACTCGAAAGATTTACAATTTAATATGAGCATTTATAAGCCATTAACAAACTATAATTGATTGTCATCAGTTCGTACTCTCCAATCTGACAGCCCTTAGAAAATACCGGACTCAAAGTACATTTGTTAACCGAAAACAGAAATGTTATCTTTTGTCTTCCCCAAAATTGACTCAACAAACAATTCTTATTTGACTAAACATGTCACTCTGACACAGTGGCACAACAATGAAATAACAACCATTGAGAATTTGAACTCAATTTAATAAAAATTCTCTTCAACAAAAAATGGGCCAACAAAAAATAATTAATTGATTCAATTTCACTTTTTGAAACTAATGAGTCAACAAACTTTAATGAGTTAAATTTTTTTACAGTGTAGATTCAGGTTCTTTTTGTCCAAACAACATGGGCCTCCACTAGAGGTGCTGTTCTGTTCACGTGACTGAAATAGATTTGCAGATCAAGGAAGGATTGGTTTGTTTAGGTGTGCTACAGTAGGTCCTATGAACTCCTAAACAAACTTGTAGCCAACCAGTGCTTGGTGGTTATAAATGTCAACCCTTTCTTAGAAAACACTCATACTATCTATAGCCCCTTTTAATTGATTGGACTATATTATGTATATATGTGTATGTGTGAGTGTGTGTGCGTGTGCGTGCGTGTGGGTGTGTGTGTGTTTGATTGTTGCTGTGTGCACCTGTGTCAGTGGCTGCAATCAGTTTTAAACCTTTAAAATTTACATTTTTGTCTCTCTCCTATTGCTGAATAATTTATTTCATGTTTTGTCACAGACTATTTGTAAACATAGCTGAATATAGGGTCAAGAGCAGAGAAGAAAGGCTCAACAACAACAATAGTTAAAATAGTTTTCACAGACTTTTTTTAATATCTCTTTGAATCAAGACAATCAATTAATCAATCAATAAATCAATCAATATATCAAAATATATTGTATTCTTTTCAGCAGAATTTTCAGCAGCTGCATCCAGGTGTTCAGGGGTATCGTTAAACACTCTGGTAACTACTTGCTTCTTTAACATTGATATGAAAGAAACTGAACTGCCATAACAGAACTTAAATATTGAAATTATTCAAAGGATTTAGTGAAGGGTGGTGACAGTCATGACAGGTTAGAGAAGCCCTCTCTCTTCATCTCAGAGCACCTACGCTCAGTATTTTTCTTAGTTTTTTATGTTTTATTGAGGTTAGCAAGCCTTGTTTGGTCCATCTGATGTTTATTGATCTCAGATTGCTTTAAGGCTACATAAGCGGAGCTTACTCAATGTGTAGGAAGTAAAATAAATGCATGTTGTGTTGCATAGACTCATTCAGCCTTTAGTAGGAACTGTATCAATGAAGAAACAGCGTTAAAAAGTGAATCTCAGTTCTGAAAAATGGGTTAACATTCTACTAGATTCTACTTTAAAGTTACGTTGAAGTGAGGTACATTCCCAGCAGTATTGAAGTGTGGATGTGTAATGATCAGCTTCAGAAGTGGGTTTTGTGCACAGCGGGGGGAGGTAAAGCAAGGCTGCGAGGAAGTCATTCCCTACTCTGTCGCTTCAGGGGTAAATCAGTGTGTGAGTGGATCACAAATTCAGCAATAGAAGACAAACATCAAACACACTTGTCAATCACTTCCCACGCAGTTTGATGATGCAGTCAGGTAGAATTCCTGAAGATGATTCACCTCTCGTCATTAAACTAGCATTTTTATGTGAGGTTTAAAATGCAGAAAATGGGGAAAACATGGGGAAAGATTATATTTAAATTACATATTTGAGTATTTAATCAGATTTAGGTGATGGTTGAACAGTATATAAAAAAATACAACAGGCAGATTGAGTTTACTGTGGAGTCAAAAATAAAACAAAACAGTGTAGGCTCTGCTTTATGAATGTGCACAATTCATCTTTGTGAGATTTATGAACAAGCAGTCTGCAGTCAACCCGTACTTTGCACTGCACCTTCTCTGGCTCAGTTTCCTTTCTTGTGTTTTCCGCTTCAGCTTGCTTGCACATTGTCTCTTCTTGTTTTCTTGGCCTAATGTCGGAGCTGTCTGTTCCACTCATCTCACAACAATTGTGCCATTACCGCTGACCTCTTCTCAGTCATGATCCTCTCTTCTCTTATCTAATAAAGCTTGTAACCTTTATATTCTCGTGATTTTTTTTACTGATCTAAAATACTGCATTACATTTACAAACCTGCATCCATGTGATTCATCTGCATCTGCATAGACACACTCACTTAAATATCTTTCTTGTTGGTTTGTATCCTCAGTCTCCATGACAATAAGCCATGCCCATTGTTCAGTTTAAAAACTGTTATTATATCCTCCTTTGCTCTGATCAGAAGAAATTGGGTTAGATGTCTTCAATGTTTGCCTGAACACATAATGATGAGAAGCATAGCAACATATTTTACTAGAGCTCATTTATCATTGCTTTGTTTTTTTGTCACAATGATGAGCTTGGATTAACATTTAGATTATAAATCTAATGTGTAGATTATGTTAATGCTTCTTCTTTTTTTTTCGTTTTCTTCCACTGTTTCTTTTATTATTCTTACTCCTCTAGTTCGTCTTCACATACCTTCTTCCTTCTTCTCATATTCATCTTCTTTTTGCTCCTTTTTTCCTAGTTCTATTGCTTTGCTTTCTCCCGTTCTTCTTTTCCTATTTTCCCTCTTCTCTTATTTTTTAATTTCATCCTCTTTTTTTATTCACCTTACCCCCATTTTTCTTCTTCCTATTCCTTTTCCTTCTCACATCCTCCTTTTCCTTTTATTCTTCCTCCTCTCCTTCATCCTCATTTAGCTTTTCTTCCTCCTCTTCATTCTTTGCTTGCTCTTTCTGTTTTTTTCTTATTCTACCTACCCCACTACTTTTTTTTCTTCTTCTTCTATTTTCTTCATTACTCTTAACTCTCCCCTCTTCCTTATTTTTCCTCCTTTCCGCATTTCTCCATATGTTTCTTCTTCCTCTCTATTTTTCTACATTAAACAAACATGTGCATTTATGCAGGTCTGCTGCTCTGTGATTGAACTTGACATATCTTTCTTATAATAAATAAAGATAAATTCAGAATGCATAGAGAATTAAATAAGGAATCCGTTTTACTTAATTTACTCATACATTGAAGCTAGTGCAATGAGTGAAGTACTTATGGCATTTGTACTCCTCAGCAAATGTCACCCATTATTATAGTGACACAAAGTGGACGAAAACATGCAGCACTTGTGTATTCACAAAAAAAGGACACATTTTGACCTGTTTACTTTTGCATGTTTGTGAGTCACAAAAAGACCGTAATGTGACCGTATATAACAGCGCTAATGGCAAATACAGCAGCTCACTGGTCATCCACCATGGTGCTGATTTCCTTCCTTTCTTTCACACTGAGTTGATGTCCATAAATAGGTTTAATCAAACATCACAGTTGGGGGCGCAGAAAAGAGCCAATAAGGATGGCGTGAACGGTAGGTAAGGAGAGTGAACAAAATTCTGCTTTTTGTTGCATTTTCAGGAAGCAGGTGACTCTGAACCACATAATCATCCAAGTACTTTGGTTAGCCTTAGTTTTGAAGTACCTTAAGTCGTTACTCTGGTTTGCCTTGGCATGCTCATTTTGTTTTTGAAATGCGAAGAATCACCAAACATAATTGAAGTGGTAGCGATGGTGCCTCCCAAAGCACTAAGCGCTTGATTATTTTCTGACTGCTCTTTCCTCTTGTCTTGTTCTTTTTCTGGTCTTCATTTGCTGTCACATTAGATGGGATAAAAGGAAGTGGCACTGTGAAATAGAAATGCCCTGTGGCAAGATGAACCTATTAGATGTTTGGTGGTTTGTCATGGGCTGGTTTATCATGGAAAGAAAGATTGCAAAGTATATTGAGGCAGAATTTTATTGATTCAATATAAATAGAGACGTATGGTGTGTTGCTGCTTTTATGTCCCTGTTCTTCTACAGATTGACAATTTGGCCAATAGAGGTCATGTTGGGACAGAGTGTTGATATAACTCTTTGCTCTCCATTCTCTGTTTCTTTATAATTTTCGGATGTGTTTTAAAGCTTTATTCAAGGGCAGTTGTGGCCTGGTTCTATTGAGGGATTCAACATCGGTAAGAAGGTTTCTGGTTCTATTGCTAGATCTTTTGAGTTGATGAAATACTCCTCCTCTCACACCTTCAACAACACATGCATGTTGCCCTGGATTTGAACAAGTTTTCTTAAGCCTTGTTACTGCAGTCATGGCTTTCTACTACTCTGTGTGTGGTTCAGGTTATGAATCTGTCCATATCTATAGATCTCGTCACTTTTTCCTCACGTTTAGATGTTCATTTGAATACATTAATTTGATTGTTATGCACCTTATCCTCTACATCAGTCATTCCTAACCATGGGCCGAGGCCCATCCTCAGGCCTTGAGTGCCTAGAGTGAGAAAGTATTTTTTATATCTGTGAGCCAAAAGGGTCTTTGGACCACAATGCTGCTTTGTGTCACTAAGGTGTCAGGGAGCCCAGTCAGCAACAGTAAAAGAAATCAGCTTAAAACCTCTGACTAATGATGGAGACATTTTTACAATAAAAAAGGAACTAGTGTCACAAATGTTTCTAAACTCTTTGAGCTGATCTACTTCGGTTACCTGTATGGGTGAGGCATGTCACTGATTATGTGTTCAAGAAAGTTCCTCTTGCAACTTCAGTCCCTTCTCTATTGGTTTCAGGAGCGAGAGCAGGTAGTTGCCACCAACAAAGATTTTCAAACACTATTGAAGAAGGTGTGGAATCCTAAATTCTTTAATCTCATTTGGTGTTACTCAGATCTGTAAGCGCATATTCCAGATTGTACTGAAGAGATTCATTTGAGCATGTGTTCAAATTGTTAAAAGTTATCAGGGTTCCAGAAGCTGCTCTCTGTTCTTTTCTGGTACTTGAGTTAAAAAGACTTGAAATCCCTTTTTCCCTGCATCTTGCCTGATAAAAGGGTTGAATCTCTCTTGATGTATTTTTGTCCATGTAATATTTTTCATTAGCTGTGTGTGTTTTGTTTGGATATACATCTGGTGGGTTTTCTTAATTAGTGTGAACACATTCTCACTGGCATGTTTTCATGTTTTGTCCTTGAATTGTTTGAGAACATGGCAGTGTTTTTGTTTCTCTGGTTGGTTTGGTGATTTCTCTTTATGTTATCTGCCCTGTGCTGGATATTTTTTAAAGCTTTGGACTTCTCTGCACTTTTTGTTTTTTGAGTTGTGGGCAACTGGCTTAGTTCATTTTTAGTATTCTAAAATGATTTCCATTTTTCTAATGTTCTAGCAGCTAAACTCTTTGGTTGGAATGGCATCTGTCCACAAGTTATTGACAAATATTCACTCATAATAAGGAAATTTATCACTATTATGTTATAGTTTAGATACTATTTCATTCAGTCTGTCATCTGAAATCTTTCCACTAAAATTGCCATTTCTATTTCTGCATCTTCCAAAGCAATTGTTTGTGTGCGTGTGTGTGTATGCGTGTTTATGTGTGTACACAATTCTGCATGAATATTTGAGAATGTCACACATTAGCTCAGTGAGTGTCAGATGTGGTGACAGCGCACTGATGTTTGCTGTGTGTGTTCTGGATCTAAGCTTTGAAAGACAGCTACAGCTGTTCTGCTGTCAACTTCCTTCCCATTTTTATGTCTCTGTTCAATTAATTAGAGCCAGTTAGATGACACTTATTTATTGGAACTGCATTTACAGTCCTTCACTGATTCTTTGAACTATGTATCAGTATCTGTAAAAGATGTTTCTGAAAAAGCTGCTTAAAAATTCTGTAATAAAAATTTGGCATTTTCAATCTGTTATTGAATGAACAATGAATTAATAGCATGTTTTCGATACAAATTTGGAAGCTGTGCATATACATTTAAATTCACAGTCTATTCTCAGTTAATAAATGCAATCGGTTCAGTAGAGCATGGTAACAAAGTGGTAAGCATTCTCAACAGGGACACCTTACTGAATGTAATCTACATACTTTACTTACGCTAACTCTGAGCGTCCAGTCCAGTGTCCTTCTTCCGTCCAAGTACATTAAATGTCATGTCCTGACTCAAAAGTTGCACTTCAAACATTTTTCTCCCGCAATAAAAACTAAAAGTAGAGCTTTCTCCAGCAACTCCAGCAGTCTAACATTGTTTTATCTGTCTTTTTTTGCAGTCACAGAGAAGGAGGTACAACAGTGGTGAGTGTCCTGTTTCTATATCCATCTTCTGCTGTTAATTAATGTATGACATAAGAGATCATCAGTCATTTCATATCTTATGTGAAGCTATTAGCCAAAAGATATGAAACATTGAATTATGAAAAAGAAGGCATGTACTAATTTGTGTGCAGCACAAGAGCTACATAAAACATATTCAGTGAAATGTAAAAAATACTGGGCGTCACGGTGGTGCAGTGGGGAGCACAATTACTTCACAGCAAGAAGGTTGCTTGGTCGAGCCTCGCCTGGATCAGTTGGCAGCTGCTGTTTTTTCATTTTCTCCCCGTGTTCATGTGGGTTCCTCTGAGTGTTCCGGTTTACCCCACAAGTCCAAAGACATGCGGTATACATGAATTAGGTACACAAAAATTTTCCCTAGTGTACAAGTGTTAATTAGTGTGTATGAATGTTTACCAGTAATTGGTTGCAGCTAGAAGGGCAGCCACTGCGTAAAACATATAATGGATAAGTTGGTGGTTCATTCCGTTGTGGCAACCTCAGAAAAAGGGACTAAGCCAAAAAGAAAATGGATGGATGGATGTTAAAAATACACAATTCTTCATTCAGAGGTTATTACTTGGTCATTTAAACAGCTGACAATTAAAATACATACTATAGCATATATCAAATATCTAGCTCACTTCACATTAATAACAATTTAAACATAGGGGGAAAAAAATAATTGTAGTTGAGGTTGTTTCTGTACAAGACAAAATGGAAGTGCCTGCTGTGGCATTGACTGTATGCATGGCTATCGGCGGGTAAGCTAAGGGTGTTAACTGGTCCCGATCATTCCCAGAATACATTACCAAAAATCTGACTATGTTACACTGCAACTCGTGGCTCGATTCTTACTGAAGTGAAGCAGGTCAGAGCATGGGGAGTACCTGGATAGGAGAACTCAAGCGGCAGCCAGTAGCTCACCCAGTGGTCAGTGGAGAGAATGGGTACACTGTAAAGAAGCATCGTCTTTCAGATGACATGTTAAAACTAGGTCCCCTCTTGGTATTTACTATGTCCCACACTCTCTGTGGCAATAAAAATTCCAGGATGTTACATTAAAAAAAGTAGGGCCATTACTGGCTAATTTGTCCACTCCCAAAAATGTTATTCTATACTCTGATTGGCTGCATGCTATATATCAATTGACACTTCATTCAGATGGATGTGGCACACTGGTGGTGAACCAGTAGTTCAGGATATGTATGAGAGGAGTATGACAACAGTGAGATGTGCTGTAGGTCAGACGGAGGAGTTCAAGGTGGAGGTGGGGCTACGTAAAGGCTTTGAGTCCCTTCTTGTTTGCTATGGTGATGGACAGGTTGACAGATGAGGTCAGACAGGAATCTCCATGGACAATGATGTTTGCAGATGACATTGTAATCTGTAGTGAGAGTAGAGAGCAGGTGGAGGGACACCTGGAAAGTTGGAGGTCTGCTCTAGAAAGAAGAGGAATGAAAGTCAGTCGTAGTAAGACAGAATACATGTGTTTGAACTAGAGGGAGGGAAGTAGAACAGTGAGGTTACAGGGGGCTGAGGTCAAGAAGGTGGAGGAGTTTAGGTATTTGGGGTCAACAGTCCAGTGCGACGGGGAGGGTGTAAAAGAGGTGAAGAGGCGAGTGCAGGCAGGTTGGAGTGGGTGGAGAAAAGTGTCAGGGGTGTTGTGTGACAGCAGAGTGTCAGCAAGAATCAAAGGAAAGGTGTACAGAACAGTAGTGAGACCAGCTATGATGTATGGGTTAGAGACTGTAGCAGTGAGGAAGAGACACGAGGCAGAGATGGAAGTAGCAGAGATGAGGATGTTGAGGTTCAGTTTTGGAGTGACAAGGATGGACAAGATTAGGAACGAGCACATCAGAGGAACAGCTCAGGTTGGTTGTTTTGGAGACAAAGTCAGAGAAGCCAGATTGAGATGGTTTGGACATGTGCAGAGAAGGGATAGTCGTTATATTGGTAGAAGGATGTTGGAGATGGAGCTGCCAGGCAAGAGGGCAAGAGGAAGGCCAAAGACAAGTTATATGGGTGTGCTGAAGGAGGACATGAAGGTAATTGGTGCAAGAGTAGAGGATACTGAGGCCAGAGTTAGGTGGAAACAGATGATTTGCTGTGGCGACCCCTAAACTGGCAACAGCCGAAAGAAGAAGAAGAAGAATTAGTTATGAGTTCATAATTATTATTATCATATTATATTATTAGGTGGTTCATTTAGAGGAGACATCATCATGACCACATCATTAATTAATCAATAATTGCATTTTTTTTTTGTTCTTTTAGTTTACTTCCAAGTGTCAAATAATGCGTTAATTATCAATCAGAAGTGATTCATTAATTAGGGCAGTAAATCAATCATATGAGTAATATACAGGTTTAATGAGTTCATGATTAATACATTTGTTCATCATTAGTGTGTCATTAACTCACAGTTAATTTATGCATTAACTGATGATTCATGTCACTGTATTGAAAAGTTCTTCCAACCTTTCTGCGCTAATCAAACATCCTCCAATTGTCTCAGCAATTAGCTAATCACTATTTAAAAACGTTTTTAAAGCTTCTGTTTATTTTCTCTACCTAACATTTTGTTCCTTGGTTTATGTTTTGTCAAAAGTCTTGTTTAAAGCAGTTTTTGTTTTGATCACTGGTTTAAAAATTCTTTAGCTACGTCCTTGGAGTAAATTTTATTACTTCATTGCTTTTGTGTTTGCTGATTACCAACCAAGCAGCATTTGGATCAATTTGTTATAATTACATTGTGAGTAATATATCCTAAAGTATATTTTAGAAATGAAAACACAGTTTGCAGACTATAGGAATCAATATTTGAAATTAACATATGACATTGACAAAAGCATCAGATAATTTGCTTGGTTATGAATATTGCCATGTTATAATAGACTTTAAAGCAACAGATATAAAAAAAAAAAAGTGTTTTTCCTATATTTCCCATATGAAGCTATATATGATAGCTTATATTTCTAACTTTATTGTTTATTTGCCTAACATACATTTTAATGAATTTAAAAATATATCTGACAAGACAAAAAAGCCAACAAGACAGCCAACAACAAAACTTTATTGAAAATAGCACATCATTATTCTCAGTGATTTTCAGCTGGCATTCTGGCTTTTTTTCTCGATCTGCTCTCCATAAATTCTGAGCTTCAGAAGCCAGCTCTCATCGTCCCCCTGGCTCCTCTTTGCCTCTCATGGCAGATGGGGAATGCTTCACTCTAGAATGCTTGCCCAGCGGGTAAACAGAAAAGAATAGAGCAAAAGAGTGATAAAAGAGAACAAAGTGATGGCTAAAATCACTGCCATTCTGAGGAAATCAAATCTGGAGGATAGCTTAGGAAAGATTTTTATAAAACATACAATACTGGACCTATGTGGCGACTGTTGATTGTTAATTTATTATGAATATCAATTAGAATGTTTGAGGTTTAGGATCTTTTCTTTACATTAAGATTTTCTAGTGTACTGCACTAAACACATACAATGAACACACGCTTCGGCAGAATGTCACATTAGAACTGTCTGTCATCAATGAATAGTTGACATATTCAGAATTGAGCATGGCTCTCTGATATATGTAATTGAGCTCAATGTTTGCATCTTTTTAGTTATGAACTGATATTGTTAACACAAGAACTAGACTCGCATATAAGTTATTCCTAATCCTCTGCTGAGATGCTTTCTTTGACAAAATTTATAAAAATGATGGTTTTCTCAGTTCTCTTGCTATGAAATACATTTGCCAAAATTATGTTTTTTCTCAGTTCTCTTGCTATGAAATACATTTTCCAAACTTGAACATTTTGTAAAGAAGAAACTAAATTAAACATAAGATTAAAATAAACAGTATACCTAATTAGAGCAGGGTAAATGGTCAAAATGCTTAAAGTCATTTTACTTAGCATTGCAACTTATTGGCTTTAAATATTTAACATCAAATGAAGCACATATAGTCATATGTTTTCTATATGGAATCTGTAAATCAATATCAAATGAAAGGTTTTTTTCGTAAGCATGTAATTTATCAGTTTATATACTGCTCATCCTGAATTTGTTTGTTTTCTGATAATGTCTGATTAGCTGCACATTAACCCTCATTAGAGGACTTGCATATTAATCACTGCTAATTAAACAAACAATTGAGCTCATAACAGAAAGGAGAAGGAAGTGATTTCCTTAAGAGGGTTTGATTCAAGATACCTTTTAGAGTTTATGTTGAGCTGAAACTGAAATGCTGTTTTAAACATGATCGTTTTTTGAAACTCTACTACCGTTCACTGTAGAACGATTAGGAAAATCCTCTTCTCAACTGCTTTTCTGAAGAGGTAATGACTGAAATATTTTAAGTAAAACATTAAAATATCCAACCATAAAACAAAATAGTTGATGTGTGAAATTTGTACCCACAAAATTTATTTTGTCTGCCTAAAGTTGTAGCCTTTGTTGATTAGCTTATCTAACCCTAGACTTTAACCTTGTTAGAGACATAGGATTCACTGAAACAGATACAAATTTGGTCTTATTAGAGTTCTACCAGCACTACAAGCTGTTTCTTCTCAGTGACAAACAATAACCTCACAAATGGCTTCAGCTACTACACTCATACCTTTTATTGTCAAACAAACATAGAAGATTTGAATCTGAGTACAATTATGAAAAGGTTTGGTATCTCTTCAAAACCCTGCAACAAAAGTTTTTAAAAAGTTATTTAAATAAAAATAATTCTCAATTATTTTTATTTCTTCATTTTTTTTCTTCAAAACATTCATTTTTATGTGATTTAAATATTATCAAACTTTGTTAGATACTTCATTAGTTTTTTATCAAAGTTGATTTTCAAGAGTCTTGTGAAAAGGGCTAAAATGACTACTGTTTAAACATTTACAACAATATATGGTGCTCATATGTTACAAGAGACCTGCGACATATATTGTGCATCTCCATAAAGTTGGTCAGCAGCTCCATAAAGTTCTCCATTGAGAACTCTGCGAAGAAAAAAAGGGGGCGCTATGCTCTTTCTGCCATTAATTTAAAGAAGCTCTGAGATTTGTTAAGTATTTTTCACATTGATTAATTACCCCATCATGCTTCTTTTATTAAACACAGATTTTCAACATTGTGGTGTTCTTTTTGAATCATTTCATTTTGTATTTTTATTCTGCATACTTTGTCTGTACCTCAAAGACTGACTGTGATCCCTGTGCCATGTGTTTGTTTGCAAGGTATAAGGGTTTTATTAAAGACTGTCCCAGTGGTCAGCTGGATGCCGCTGGCTTTCAGAAGATCTACAAGCAGTTTTTCCCCTTCGGTGATCCCACCAAGTTTGCCACATTTGTCTTCAACGTCTTTGATGAGAACAAGGTACCTGCCACCAGATGAATGGAACATTTTAATTTTATGAAACTGATGATTTTTACTTGCTATTTACAGAGACTGTTTAAAATGTATTTGTTTTTGGTTTTAAAAGATTAACGTTTTAATGTGGTTCTAATAGCTGTTCAGTATTTTACTGATTGGGAATCTCTGTCTATGTTTGTTTGAGTGAATCTGACCAGACATAACTGCCTCTTATGCCCCTGTTCAATATATTAATTTTTTTTCTAGATTCTAAGATGCACTGTCTGCTGCGTTTTCAGTTTGCTCTGTCACAAGTCAGTCTGTGAAATCTTTTAAAATATGTTGTTGAATGCAAATAAGATAACAGCTGCCTCGGCTGCTTTTCACTGCATTGTTTTTGTTTTTTGCTGTGTCACTCTGCAGTTGTTTGTCCCTCGTTGGGCTTAGTCCAAAAGCTGCAAATATAAAACATCAACTGAATACCTTTAAAAGGGAATTTATTACTCACACTGTCCCATTGTTATGTCTCCACAGGATGGGCGCATTGAGTTCTCAGAGTTTATTCAAGCTCTGTCGGTTACATCCAGAGGGACACTGGATGAAAAACTCAGATGTAAGAGCTGAACATTTGTATGCCAAAAGTGTTTTTCCCAATATTCTTACCAAACATAATAAAAAGGCAACATTCCTCTAATACATCAGCATTTGCAGTAAATTATTATTGTACTTAAATCTTAAATCTAAAAATTATTGATTGGAACTTTATTTATTTGAATTATTTTGATTCTCTGAAACCTTGTCGCAAAATGTAATCTATATTAATCTAACATAGTCTGCTACAACAGAAGTTGTCTGAAACTGAACAAATTTCATCCTAAACAACCATTTCAATACAAATATATGCAGCAAACAAGTAAAAATAGATTATATGATTCTCGTCTACTTGAATCATAATCATGAAGATTCTGCTTCTGTTGGAGGGCAGGAAAACATTAAGTGAAAATGATAAACTTGAATTATTCAAATGTATGCCACAGAATGACAGAAGAAAAGTATTTAACGCACCGATTTCATTCACAACCAACATTATATCCAATTTTAATATCCTAAAGAAACAAAGTAGTACTCACTAATGTATACTAGATGATCAGTAAAGTCATTATCACTCAGTTGCAACTGTATTCAAAAGTGGTCAAGTAAATAATAATTTTACATTGGTTTTTTGAGAGATTTTAAAGATAATGCTGTATGTGAGAGAAAGATTTTCTGATATGCCTCTCATTGCTGTTGCAGGGGCCTTTAAACTTTATGATCTTGATAATGATGGTTATATAACTCGAGAGGAGATGCTGAACATTGTGGATGCTATCTACCAGATGGTGGTGAGTCATTTGATGTAGCTGGAGCACAACTTTGTATTTCTTTTGAGCTTATAATGAAAGTGCTCTTTTGGAAGGCCAACAAAGTGTTTTTGAAAGCCAACATGCATTATTTTGAGTATTGGGATGTTGATAAAAGACTGCAGAGACAACATCCGCAAATAGTTTTTTTTTCCAGGAAGCTCAATGATACTATGTTATTTTCATTACTTAATATGCGTATTATACTGATCCTACACAATTGACAAAGAGCTGCATCTATTATCATACATTCAGTTTTGTGAAGATGAATACTGTTGAGCAGATGTTATGTGTGTTTCTGTAAACTATTAATTCTGTCTCTTTGAGATTGGTTTTCTTCCTCTGTGCTTTTGAATGAGTCTAGCAGGGTAGTGCCACTTCAGCTCATCAGGTTTGCATTTAACCCTTATATGGTGTTCGGGTCTGTGGGAGCCGTTTTTTCAAATTATCATTTGAAACTGAGTATTTGATTCACTGACTATGGCTCATTTTCTGTGTAAAAAAAAGTGTTCTTAAAATGTATATTAGAACAAACTTTTTATGACCCTACATTGTATCACACCACTACACATTTATATTAGACTCAAGCTGTTCGGTTCTACTGGACCCGGGGCATGTAAAATTGTGAAAATGGTAGATTCTTTACTTTTATTCTGTATTCCCACACAAACATTAATCACACATAAACATACAATTTTAGATTTTAGTATAAAATTCTATGATGGTGTGAATTAAAAGCCCAAAATGCAGTGCCAAAATGCAAACCTGTCAATTTAACAATAACGAGAACCCCACACATGGTTTAAATTAAAAAATGTGAAGAAATAAGGTTTAAAAACAATAATTTTGCTGTTTAAATCACTTGTTTTCTTGGTTATAGTGAACACCTTTTAAGTATTTTAACATACAATGTCTTGGAAATGAGATTGAAATTAAATGGATCCACCAGATCTGCAAACACTGCCTGAGTAACAATAATATGAACACCACACAAGGTTTAATTCCCATTAATTCATGAGTGGATAATGTCTATATGATCTATTTTGGTTCAGAAGTAGTTACATTTATATATTGCTAGTGACTTTTACTCCGGTTTGTTAAAAGTGAAAAAAAAAAAAGTTTACATTTTTACATTTAATTTTTTTAATTTTAAATTTAAATTTTTTTAATATTGTTTATTGTTTAATTAAATGAGAATATATGGCTTAGTCGTTAACAGCATTAAGGTACATCTCTCATTTTTGCAACAAAAAAAAAATTCAGCTTAGCATTAATGTTCCATGAGCAAATCAGGTTTTAATCCCATAAAATCCTTGTAACCACAACGAGAGAACTGCATTATGACTTTTTTCTCTTAAAAGACAAGAGGTTGCTTTAGCTTTTGGTTGTTTTTTGTCTTAAAAGGTCATGTGCTAATCCAGGAAGAAATGTGAACAGCTGATTCTGTAGGATTTGCAGTTATCAGTCATTGTGTCAGAGATACGCTTGCATCACACGATGAGATCGATAATCCTTTCAAACCAGAGGCCAGTCACAAGAAGAGACCATCTTTGATCTACTTTTAAAGACTATATTTCCCATCACTCAAGATCTGTATTAGTAGTTGTGTTTCCCTTGTGAACTCTGTTGGACTCTGGACTCTAGCTCGTCTTCTTTTGTCATCATTGTCTTGTGCTCGTGCCATCTTCCTCATCTTTTTCACCTGCTGCAGTGATTTCTAAGGAAACTGTGCTTGTCATTAAATAGTGTTTTATTCACCCCCTCCGTGTTGCCTAGCATCTCTATCACACTGGAGGTAAAAAATGTAAGTTACATTTTTGACCTGAACATTCAAGATAAAAACATTTTTGAAAAGTGCACTGATTCAAATCAAACACGTTTAACTCAATTTAACAAAACTATAAACAATGTTTTTGAAAGAGTTCAAATGTGTGTTTCTCAATCAAAGTGAATACAACAAGAATTTTAAAAATCCTGACAGTACAGGGAGTTTAATATAGATTGTGATATTATTATACATAATTTACAAAGTATAAATTATCAAAATTAAAAATTCAGAATATATAAAATGTACCACAAATGTAACGATCAAATGGCCTTAATATGTAAAGAGGAATTAAAGAATCAAATTTCAAGCACCGATCCTGTACTTATAGTTGCCGTTGTCCAACCAGAATATTCACCAGAATTTTATAATTATACTCTGTATATTGTTTTGTTTTTTATGCTGTTAATTTTGCAGATCTTATTTCTTTTGTTTATTAGATGTTTTGTATGCTTACCATGTTAAACTTTTTTCTTTTACTGTAAATAACTTTGGTCAGATCTCATGTGTTAAAGTACTATACAAATAAAGCTGACTTGACAATTTTGCATTTACATCAATTTACAGCCATTTATATACAATTTGCATATTTTTTGTTCTGATGCTATCTCTCACCTTTCAGTGAAATTATTTATCTTTAAGAAATCCTATAGCTGGAAACATTTAGTGTGGAAAAGAGAGGAACGTATCCCTACTACACCTATTCAATTGTATTGTAGTACCAGTTTTGGCCCAAAGGTATATGCTACACCTTTAATGGCCTTGTGTAAATAATAAAATGTAATTGAAAGTGTTGCAGGGATTGAAGGGATGTTTTCTCTCTCACAAGGGGAACACAGTGGAGTTACCTGAGGAAGAAAATACACCAGAGAAAAGAGTAGAGCGTATATTTTCTATGATGGACAAGGTACAGTATACAAATGTACTTTTTTTGTTTAAAAAAAAAAAAACAATTACAGAACTTACAGCATAGCCAATTAACATGTAATCAACAAAGTAACATAGGTTGAGTTCAAATGCTGTGGAATCAAAGGAGGATTTCAGCTTGAACTATTAAAATGGTCTTCAATTTCTGCACTGAAAAACAAAAACAAAAAAATAAAAACAAGTCACATTCAAAATGTAAATTTGAAAGTCAATTGCATGAAAAAAAAGTTACTCTAAAAGCTTTGGTAACACAACACTGGACAATTGAGGCAAAGAGCATTTGAATTGTTTCTGACCTTGCTCTAGATAACTCTTTCAGAAAGGTTAAGATGCTCTTTGTTCTGCATGTGGCTGAAATCTCTGAGCTTCTGTACTCTGTCAGCAGAATGCAGATGGGATGTTGACTCTGCAGGAATTTCAGGAAGGCTCTAAGGCTGACCCCTCCATCGTCCAGGCACTCTCCCTTTATGACGGCCTGGTTTGAACCAATCACATAATGCCATTAGTGAGTATACCTTGTAATCAGAATGCTCTGTATTGTGTGTACATTTACACAATGGTTCTGATAATTATAGCCAAGGTTTTGCTCTGTCCTGTGCTTTGAATCCCTCCTGTGATATCTACTTTATGTAAGAAATCCCATTGACACATTTTAAAATTCTTGTCAAGCATGAAACTCATTAAAATAAGAAAACACATTCAACCATTTAAGCACTGCTACGAAAAGAAGACATTAATTTGTCAAAGGGCCTGAAATGCTCAACTGTGATTGGCTGCAGGGTTTTTTTTTATTGTCCTCACTCATTCATCTAAATAGCTTTCATCAGCAGGTTTAGATGGTAAAGTTGTGAAATTATTTTATTATTTGTTTTGGAATAGATTCATGCATTGTTACAATTAAGTCCTGTTCTTTTTATTAGGAAATCAACGCATCACATTTTCATCATCCTGTGGGCACTGTGAGATTAAAGCTGATCTGTCACCAGTCTCTGGACCACTCAACACAAGATGCATTCTGGGTAGTGATCCTGAGAGAGGATAGATTGCCTTCCCGAGCTTCTGGAATAGTGAAATAATCTCACGAGCATATAAACCTATTCATTTTGCAAAGATCAATTAAATTTGAAAGGACCTTCTTTAATAGCCATTCCAATAGACATTAACTGAGGCGTCCTCTTAAGTGTTATCAATGAATGACTGAAAAATTACAAACATCATGAACAAGTTCATCCTTCTTTAGTGCTAGTGACTTGATGACGTTGCTGGCTTTTGGTCTGGATTTCACTACATGATAGGACAATTTAAAGTTGCCTATAGCTTCAGAACGCACTGTTAGATAATGCATTTAGCTTATCCTGAGAAAACACAATTTTGAGTGTAAAATTCTGACAGCCATGTTTGTATTATATTGAGATTGTTGAAAAGCTTGACCCATATACAGTCACACTAAAACTTTTCTACAGTATTACCAATAGCATGACAGTATGAAGACAAGGAGATGAAAACACTGACAAATAAGTGCTCTTCTCAGTCAGCTTTTTCTACAAATAGCTAACAAACAAGCATTTTTGTCTCATCTAAGCTTTGCTACAAGTTCTGAACTGTGTCTGCTGATTTTTATATATTCGGGTGGTGGCAGGCTGTAAAATATCAGTGCTTTGATACCATCACCCTGTGTATTTCCTTTCATTGCCAATCAATGTTTTCTAATATAGCCATCTGGGGTCGTCTGGATGTAGTTCCCTACTGCTCACAATGTTCGAAAGTATTCTTGTGTCTCTTCTAATGTCACTGACACAAGTATAAGAAAATGTTGAATGGATGAAGACATGTTACGAATAGTCCTTGTTTGGTGTCTAAATAAAATTCTTTTTACAAAATAAGAGTTTGTCTTCATTGTTTATCAAGCACATGCATGTGTACCCAGTGGATTTTTTAGGTAGCAGATTTTGAAGGTCACCTTTCTAAGAAATGGTTTTGGGTTTTTGCCCCTAGGAGGAGCGTTTTCACAACAAAAGCAATGCTTGTTTGTTGAACAGAGAATAAACAAGCTGGATTCATTGTTAAAACGCTTTTGTACTCCGATTTAAATGTACAGATTTAAATGTATTCATTTGAAAGTATGATTTCTATACATCTCAACCATGCATGTTATGTAAATCAATACATTAAATTGGATTTTAATTGTATGTCACTTTTAGTAGGCTAATGCATTTGTTTCAATGCAGCTTCCCTAGTTAAAAAATTTAATAAAATTCACTAGCTTAGCTTAATTAAAATGTAAATAATACACATTACTGAACTCACCAAGATGCCGAAAACAAAAAAAACTTCTCATACCATAATTACGTTTCCAAAACGATCTCTCGACATTGGATGGATGGATGGATGGATAGTCAGGATTTTTTCTTTGATGATTTAAAAAAAATCTAATCTGAACACTTATATTCGGAATGAAATGTAAAACATTATAAGTACTTTTGGAACATTATTGTGTTTTTCTACTTTGTAAACCCAGCTCGAGTATGAAGGGTACATTGGTTAGCCAGAATGTCGCACTGTTAGATTTCGTCACCAGGTGGTGCTATATCACCTTAGATCACTCAAACTATAAACTGAAAAATAAAGGATAAAGAGCGCAGTTTAAAAAGTCATGGTTTGTTTTTATATCGTGCAGACAGCTGCGTGTCGTCACTTGAAACAGGTGTGTGGGAGTTAATTAAAATCTTCCGTCGATAACAGAATCACGTCTAGAGTAGTTTACAGTAAAATAGAAGCTGACAGGTCGCGGATACGCCCCCTAACTTCCTCCCGCTCTTGTCAAATGGCTCTCTTCGCCACTTCCTGTCGCTGAGATTCCTGCTAACGGCTCACGATTTTAGCATAGCAGGCAATTCCATAAACAGAATTAAAACAAAACGCCTGAACTCACAACAAACGTATGCTATTATTTTATGTGAAGAACATGCTTTTGAATGTAAGCTAATACTTAACGCGAAAGGTTTTATTTTTAGTTGTTCTTTGGATTCATACTTTTACAGTTATTGCATGTGAAATATGTTGTTTGCTAACGGTTGAGTTAGATGTTTAACGACGTTTTGATTAATTGTTATATTTAGTTTTTATTTGGTGTTTAACGAGCCACCATTAAACACAGAAGTTTTTTTATTAGTAGAGTAAAATCGATTTGTGTTGACACCTGTTAGCTAGCGCGGCTAGCTAACGATCCCCCTCACTCTGCTTCTACTGGAAATGGTGAGTGTCACCTACCTTTCTGATGTTTTTATGTCGACATTAACATTGTGATTGTGGGATTTGTTAGAAATAATTCGGTCGTCACGCTGTTCCTGAAGCTTAATGTTTAAAACATGTTTTTCAAGACTGGCCTGCTAGCTAGCAAACAGTTTTGTTGGAAAGGACTTTTGTAGTCCAAGTAATGCTGCAAAGAACGTTACAATTAGTTTTTATCTGAATTACTTGTATTAATCTGCAACGTACATAACGTTACCTCTGTCATGCAAGTGATTGATTGTAGTGAAGGACGTCCACTTCATGTGTTTGTACTGTTTGTAGTGTTGCTCAAGGATGTTGTGAGGATACATTCTAGACTACCTAGTAAACCTGATGTTAAAGCTATGTGCTTTCTTATATTCTCCCAAATACTTGATCAAATCAGTTAATAACAATGAGAATTGTGTTGCTCACAAATCTTGTTACACAGACAAGTTGTCGCTCTCAAAAACTCATGTTTTCATATCAGTGGGAAATTTGCAATAAACATTTACATTAAACACTTGCTTTCATTATTAATAAGTGTCATATGTAAGAAAGGGGAAAACAGATGGAAGGAAATGTTGTATTAATTTTATGAGCAAATAGCTTTGGGCAAAAATGCTAAACTTTGTGATGGAATGCGAAAAATGTTCACCATCAAGTCCCTTAAGGTGCTTTGTAGTGTCAAGATCATTGAAGAAGCTTAGCAATTTGAATTTTAACAAATGGATGCTTTCCTAAAACTGGGTTATGAATTTCATTGTGTTAAATTTATAAAATTTGCCTGGATCTCTTAAAGAGAAAAAATATGGTTGCCCAGGTTAAGAAAAAATTCATTATCCTAAGCAAAGCCGCTTCCTCTGTTAACAGGTAAACGCCCTCATGTGCCCATGGAGAAGGCGTCTTTCGAGGGGTGGCTGGAATCAGTTTCCACCTCCTTCTTGGTGCTAAATGACCAGCAGCGCAACCACACGTTAGACCATCTGATCTCTCTGAGCGGAGCATCTCAGCTGAGACACCTTTCCAATGGCTTGGAGGTGTTGCTGAAGAGGGACTTCTTGCGGCTGCTGCCTTTGGAGCTGGCCTTCTACCTCCTGCGCTGGCTAGACCCCCAGACCCTCCTCACCTGCTGTCTGGTGTGCAAGCAGTGGAACAAGGTCATAAATGGTTGCACTGAAGTTTGGCAGAATGTGTGTCGAGAGCTTGGCTGGCGCATTGATGAGTCTATCCAAGATGCAGCACACTGGAAGGTGATGTACCTGAAAGCCAAACTGCGCATGAAACAGCTGAAGGAGGAGGACGCCTTTGAGACCAGCTCTCTCATCGGCCACAGTGCTCGGGTTTATGCTCTCTACTACCAGGACGGGCTCCTCTGCACAGGTGAGTTTTGATTAGAAATTGTCAAATTGTTTTGTTTGTCATTATAAAATGAGCATGTATGCCATGTTCACATCAGGAATTGGTTACCACGTAAATTGTTGTTGAATCTGTGCAAATAAATAAATAAATAAAAACTCGCATTGATGAAAGGAAAAAATGACCTCTACCAAGCTGGATCATGGACATGAGTGCTGGAGGAGGAACTTCCTGTAGGTTTTTTCTTGAGGCAACATTGCAGAGTCGAGAGTCTGCTATTTGTTCTATGAAGGCAGAAAAGCAGAGGATATGCCAGCTGTAACTAAAGGATTCTATTTTGCAATTGGAGTCTATTCTACTTCATCAGTAGAAGAAGCACAAATCACATTTTTCGTGCTGTGTACGTCAGTGCCGCTTTTTCTATTGACGCCACAATTCTTGTTGTAGATGCTCTGCTGTTGCCGCACGGCTCCCATACCGTGACTAGCCATCAACGTAACACATATTCACACTTAACACACTCCCTAACCCCCAAATTTTGTGAATGCCCAATGAGAGAACATCTTTTTTTTTTTCTCAAATTTCTTGCATGTATTTAACTTCCCATGTTGGAGTGAAATATATTTTAATTCT
The DNA here is from genome assembly GCA_900490495.1 of Danionella dracula. NCBI lineage: Eukaryota > Metazoa > Chordata > Actinopteri > Cypriniformes > Danionidae > Danionella > Danionella dracula. The sequence goes on from UELW01000189.1 coordinate 2,674,338, forward strand.
TTTACTATTTGTATTTACTTTATTAGTTTTATATAACATATTTCACAAATTCAATGACTTACTGTATTTTTTTTTTTTAAATGTAGCCTGCCTAATATATTCAAAAGTTGGAACACAGGTTGTGGTCTTAGACCTTTCTCTCCCATAAACATCATCCAAACTCCCTGTAAAGGAGACCTTGTTGTACTTAACACATTTGAAGTTTTTCCCAAAACTGGAGCTAGCTATTTAAAGATTTATTTGATTATTGATTGATCTATTGATTGAGGTAAGTTACACACTTAGTAGCATCTAATTTCTGTCTGCTGATTTTTTGATCAAACCGATGAGATTTTTCTTTAAACTGGTCTTATATAATGGATATAATTTAGATAAATATTTTATCATTTTTGAATTGTTTCAAAATATGTAATTGTATAATGTATATGGATTGTTTCCTCGTGAGGTTTATTTAATAGTTTGACAAACTCATTTTACATATAGAACTCATTATGCACATAAATAAGTTATTATTTGAAATATTTTGGTGTACAAGGGTCATGTCATCGTTGGAGATTACTCTTGATATGAAACTTCTTTAAAATGACATTTTACAATCATTAAATTTGAAAAATCTTGCAGAGATCTGCCACATCTACCACCCAAATAACCCTTTGACCTTACATACCCTCCTGTAGCTTGTGTTCATGGGAGGAGCTGTGCCTTAGAATATTATAAAATATATGTTTGCGTCAGACATGCCCGGCCAGATCATCCAGCACTTTTTTTTAACTACATTTTTCACTGTTTTACTGGTGTTCATACTAAACTTGGATTAAATGTGAACTCTCATAAAAGTGCAACAAAACACTAGCCAGAAACAACATTAAACCACTGCTGAAATCAAATGTAATTTTTCACCTTAGGCTCCGATGACCTTTCAGCCAAACTTTGGGACGTCCGAACAGGGCAGTGTGTCTATGGCATCCAAACTCACACTTGTGCCACTGTCAAGTTTGATGAGCAGAAGCTGGTGACGGGGTCTTTCGACAACACCATTGCATGCTGGGAGTGGAGCACTGGTGCCAAAATTCAGCAGTTCCGAGGACACACTGGCGCAGGTGGGTGTCCGCCTTGTATCTGATTACCCACAGTTCTTGTGTTTTATTAAAGCTTTATTTTGTCTTAATTCCTGTTGATGCAGTATTCAGCATTGACTACAATGATGAGCTGGACACCCTGGTCAGTGGCTCGGCAGACTTCACAGTCAAAGTCTGGTCCCTGTCTGCAGGCACCTGTGTCAACACTCTTACTGGACACACAGAATGGGTCACTAAGGTAAGATTTTTACTGGCTATGAAACTGAATTGGGTTTGGAGGTGGAGTCAGAGATCAGAGAATCAATGGTTCTGTGCCTCTGTGATCTCTTAGGTACATCTTCAGCAGAGCCAGGTGGAGTCCATGATGCACAGTCCTGGTGACCATATACTACTGAGTGTAGATAAGTATGAAATAAAGGTAAAGAGATCACTTAATTTTCAAACTTCTGGGTGTTGTCCACCATAGTTATTTTCCAAATTGTATATGCATTACATATATGCTCTGTCATCTATAAACACAGTGAATTAGTTTTTTTTTAAGGGCCAAATACATCACTTTTACTTTACTTTTCATTTTTATACGAATGCTGGTTTGGACAGAACAGAAAACATGTCAACACCTCTGTATTTTGTCATCTGTACATTTACTACCACTTTTTTCCTTCAATAATTTGTTGTGTTAATGTGATTGGGCATATGTCCATTGTGAGATCCCTTAGTTATCCTTATAGGTGCTGATTTGTAAGAATCAGAACTACAGATGCACGATCTTCAATGCAAATTAAAACAAAAACAAACACACAAACTTAAGAATAAACGATGTTTTTAAAATACTTACAGCAGTTAATGCAAAAAAAATTCAGATAAATAATATTTTATGTGTAAAGCATGATTTTTAAAAGTGATCCTTTTTTTTCATATGGTTGTATTATAAATAAGCATAATTCATCATATTGCAAATATATGAACCAAAGCTCTATCGTTTTTTTAAATAAAAAATGTTTAATCTATACAATTTCTAAAAGGCATATAATAAATGCGTTTCATACAATTGAAGGCCTTATTTACCAAGTGCCTGAGAATAAAGAACACTATTTAAAATAGTACGAGTCTGCAGGGATCATTCCCATTTTATTTTTAATATTGATTATTGATATATGTTGATTTTTTCTTTTTGTTACTCAATACACTATAGACACACACAATATGGCAATAGCTCCCACCACTCTTATCTTCTAATGTAGACCTACTATTTATCAGTGCATGCTTCTGTTTCACCGTAGGTTTGGCCAATTGGTCGTGAGATCAACTGTAAATGTTTGAAGACTCTGTCTGTGTCAGAGGACCGGAGTGTCTGCTTGCAGCCCCGATTACAGTTTGATGGCCGGTATATTGTCTGTTGTTCTGACCTGGGCATTTACCAGTGGGACTTTGCCAGTTTTGAAGTCGTCAGGTATCTTTCAATCCTTTTGACTGATTTTTCTTTTTTTCTGATCTGTTTGTTTATATAAATACACTTTTAATAGTACATTTGGAAAGTATCAAATAAAATAAGCATGTGTTCTGTGTCCTTTTCAGAGTGATCAAACCTCAGCAGGACCCCTCCAGTCTGTCTCTACTCAGTTTTGGGGAAATCTTTGCCCTGCTCTTTGACAACCATCACCTCTATGTGATGGACTTAAGGACTGAGGTTACTGTGGGGCGCTGGCCACTGCCAGCCTACCGCAAATCTAAACGCGGCTCTAGTTTTTTAGCAGGTGTCACTTCCTGGCTTAATGGACTGGATGGCAAGAACGATGCTGGTCTGGTGTTTGCCACCAGCATGCCTGATCATAGCATTCATTTGGTTCTCTGGAGAGAGAACGGCTAGTGTTGCATAAAAGGCCTAAGCTCTGTAAACGTAAAATGAAAAGGTGCTCTTCACATAGAAAAAAGTCCACTGAGTTAGATAATGCATGGACCAAAGTTGCTCTCCACCATTCGTTAGTCTTGCTACACTTTTGTAGCATTATTGCAAAACCCACACTCAGTACAGTGCATAATAGTGCTTCAGACTCTTGCATCTTTCCGGGACATGAACATCCAGGGTGCCATTTGCTGCCATTCTAAGCCTTTTAGCATTAGAGTTGAGCTGCTTTCGTGTGGGGTAAATAGATACTTCGGTACTAGCAGAGCGCAAACTGCCCCAGGCAGGAGGCGTGAGGAGTAGAGAGCCCCTGATAAAACCGAACAAACACCACGATTGACTCTTAAGTTTGCTTTCAGGACATTATTTTACATTAACTTTCCTTTGGAAAAATATTGCCTTAAATCTCTTAATTGTTGCATTTGTATAGTGTGTACAGCTGAGGGCCATCCCCAGAAATCCGTTTGGAACTTAAACGTTATTATTTGCAGCAAATGAAGATGTGAACGATAATTCTGCAAATTCAGTTGAAGTCTCACAATTACAGACCTTTGTTCTTATTTTGTATTCAGTTTGTTGGTCATGTGCCTTGATTTTAACACAAGTGTTTGCATTTACGGCTTCTTTTTTACCCACCGCTCCTTCAACGAGAACTCAGTTTTATGCTTGTTTTAACCCGCTCTGAGCAACACTGTAAGAATTAATCTTGTCGATATTTACACAAACTGAAGTGTTTTTGTGAATGTCATTTAAAGCATATTTTTTCACCTTTATTAAAAAAAACTGATCTTATTTTGTATAAGCCAGTGCTAACCAGCTTTTGTCACTTTATGTAACTGATTCTGTATTTACCACTGGCATGTTATAACACTTTACAATTCACTGTTGTTTTCACTAAACGTTGGAAGAAAGTAATTTGTTAAATACCATTCATTTTCAAAGGACAGCTGTTTGCTAAAAATATGATTAATTGAATGAAAAATTGGACCTGTGCTTTGTGGTTTATTTCAGACAGAAATGCTATACAACCCATCATTTCAAATTTCAGGACTGTTTAACAAATTAAAAAGCTTTCTCACAAATAAATGGCACTAGCTAACAATAGAAGTTTTTTTTTTTTGTATAAATAATGACTATCATAATAAACGGAATCTTTGCATAACTTATCTTTTGTTATTCCCCACTAGATGGCGTAACTAATGAGACTCAGACTCAAGTTTCTGTAGGGCTGGAGATTTAGTTTTTTTAGCCACTCTGGCACAAACCATCCAGTAGCTTAAAACCAGTTATAATTTTTATTCAGTTAAGGTTTAAGCTAAACTTTGAAGGGCTCCAGGAATTCCTCCAGGAATTGAGTTCGGGACACTGCACTAGGTGAAAACTGGAATCTTAAAATCGGTTTGTGTTACTTGTGCTGTTGAGAGAAGAATCATTTTCTTCCCTGTTCGGTTGACACAGTTGGCTCATACATTTTACTGCCATTCCCACAGTTAGACAATAAGTCTTCTCCACTTCTATCACAATTGCTTCTTCTTTAATTTACATCCCACCTCCTCGTCCTTTCTTCACCTCTGCTGCCTTCCCCCTTGTGCTCCTCCCCTTGGACCCTACAAATCACTGGAGGGAAAAAGAACAACAGTCATCTCCCACTCGTTACCCTCTGTCTGTGTCTCAGTGCAAGAGCAGAATTTATAGGCATTTTGGACAAACTATAATAGCTTAATCTCTGGTTGAAACGCAGACATTTTCCCCAGCTTTTTCTGTCGCCATAGGAAAGTTATACTCTATAACAAATGATGCTGTTTAATTTTAATGGAATAAAGTTAATTTTCTCAGAGATAAATATTATTCCAACTCAACTTGAAAATGTTGAGCTGCATTTTAATAGATGGCTTGGTGCATATGTTCCAGATGGAGAGTACCCAATCAAAAATTCTTTGCTTTTTAACCATATAAAACACTTTAGTTTTTGTTGTACTGTGGAGCATCAGAAAGATCAGGTGCTAAACACAATGCACAGCTTAAATCTTGATTCAGGCTCTCATCCAATTTCGACTGGATTACCTCAACGCTCATCTAGCAGGACTTCCAGCAGATACCTTTACACCTCTGCAGGTCACCTGTTCTTCAAATCCAAACAAGCCCACGTTAGTTCGCTCTTCATCTTTCCTCACTGATTCCACATGATGTCTCGAGCCAAGTTAAGTCACTGATGCTTGCGAAACCGTTTCTCTACCCTGTTTATCTTCACAACCTTGTAAGGGAAGGAACAGCATCTTGTGGTTCGGTCTCAGAAGGGCAGAAACTCTCTCACCAAACCTTTCACTGACCCTGGCTGTTGAAACAAGCATCTGTTCTAGTCAGAAAAGAATCAACATTTCTGTGAGCACTTAAAATATTCAAAAATAATGCAAATCTTTCTTTTCCAAAGATTCAGTTTCACAGAACTGTTGTGATGACTTCTCTTGTGAACTACTTGAGGTAGACTTTGCAATAGTAAAAGAAAATTTAAAAGCTCTCCCCCTAATGAAGGTCACTTTGAGCAAATTATCCCTGTGAATTAACTTGTATCACAAAGAAAACTAAAATGTTAGGATTTGTTAATTCTACTTTAATTAGCATTCAGTTTTAGTGTAGTGACGGTAACTGTTCGATTATTGTTCTATTGGACTTGAACATGTGAACATTCACAAGCGAAGCTGTAGCTTAGAGACATTGGTGAAAAAAATTACTAAAATAGTATGTGTCAACATGTTGATATGTCATTTATTTAACATTTCATTTATGTTTGTTTATAATGTTTTATAGAAAATAAAGTTTACATCAAATTGATAGTAGAAATAAATAATATTTGTTAGTGACTATTTTTAGCATCTAGGTTTTCTGCTAGGTAGATTTTGTTGCAGATTAGTTGTGCGTTGACTATAAAATTATTTTAAAAAAATAATTAGGATAATTGAAATTATAAAATGTTAGTGGTGTATGGCTTTATTAATATTTTTCTTTCTTTTCAATCCTCGACATGTTTACATTTGCCATTCCGCTGTTGGAAGGATAAGGGGAAACTGTAACAAGATGCAGAGGTTGGATTATGGAGATCCAATAACAGATGAAATTGAAAAGTTTTAGTCATGGCTAGCCTTTGAATGAAAGTGAAGTTTCATGTTGTTTCAGCACAGAAGGTTTCCCGTTCCAAGGACCACCCACGTGAAAAGATTTATATCACTATGCCTTGAAACCACAAGTGATTACAATGCAAAGAACCACTCTGATGAACTCCAGATGCTTACAATCCCCAGCATTCATGGCTGACACAACATATTAAGTCTTCCTGAGACGCATCTCTTCTAATTATTTTAATGGCGTAGCGCTGGTTCAATTATTTAGTTTTTACTCCAAAGTTTTTACTTTTGGAGAAACCCTTACACACACATTCTGAAGTTTGTTTTCAGCGTCCATAGACCAAACATGATTACAAGTTCTGCAGTCAATATTTAGATGTTGTGGTTAGGCCCTCAGCCCTGCGCTTCTCTACTCCTTTCATTCTATGTTGAAGTCATCAGTTAGAATTGTCTTTTCTCAGCATCCCTTCGCTGTTCCCAGTACAGTACTATTTGGTCTTGTGCTGTACCGTAGGTTTTTTAAATGTGCTCAGACAGCGCATTTCAGTCACAGCGATTCTGGGTAAATGTTATTTTTTGTTCCATGCCTCCATCTTTATTCCAAATAAAAATTTGAAATGCACTAGTTAACAGGGAGCATGAACGATCAAAAGATTTATTTTATAGCAAAACTAGTCAGGTTTATGTTTTTTAAAAGTATAAATGTATAGTGACTGTTGGGTAGTTTTGCTCATAAAACCTGCACTCAGAGCTTGAATCTGATTCATTTCTATATCATTAAAAACTCCAAAAAAAAATTTGTGTAAATGCTTACTTTATAAATGGATTTTGATATCTGTCAAGTGAGAGGACACTACTTTCAGAGTCTAAAGTGAGAGTGACCAGTTACAAAGTAACCCATCCATGGAATTTGTCCTCTGCATTTAACCCATCCCAGTTAGCCCAGTGTACACACACACAGCAGTGAACACACACCCGGGCAGCAGCACCCGAGGCGCAGTCGGGAAGCTGGTGCCTTGTTCAAGGGCCCAACAACTGTGGTTGTTGAAGATGGAGAGTAAGTGTTTCATCACTCAAACCACTTTCAACTCTGTGGATCTGGGGTTTGAACCCGCAACCTTCCGATCACAAGTCTAGCTCCTTATCCACCAGACCACAACTCTCACAATAACAATTTTGAAATTGGGCATTTCATACTCAAAATTCTTAAAACATCTGTTGATTTTCAGCTGTTGGTAGTTTTTAACTAATTCTCCTCCTAAATTAAACAAACTACACCTGGTTTGTTAAATGCTGCGCATCTGTCTCTTGCAATAAGATTAGAACAAAAACCAGCAGGGGCTACAGTCCTCCAGGAATGAATTGACACTAATTGTTTTAATGGAGCTAGATATGCAGACGAACTAAATCCTGTTTCTTTTATAAATTTAAATCCAGTTTCATAATGAATTCTGTTTTTTGTAAAATGGTGAAACATTTTTTAACCAAAGATGAAGAGTTTAAATAAATTAAGGAGGGGTGGGATAAAATAACTTGTGATGTCACAAACAAAGCATTGTTTTAAGCAACTATTGTTCCAAGACTTATTTTCAATGAAAGCCCTTTTTAACATGTTTACAATAGTGTTTTTATGTTTGTAACCTTGGTTTGTGGGCAGGGAGTTAATTAAAGATCTGTTCTAGGTGATATTATATGACGAATGTTGAATGTTGTGTTGAATTGAAATATTTGTCTCATGGAGGCAGTAGCTATTACCTACCTCATTCTTTTCAATAATAGTTTTTTTTTTTATTTAAATGTAACTGAAATGTGTTTGTTTATTCTGGAGTAAGAAGCGTTTCTACCTGTGGATTAGTTTAGTGACTAGTTTCGCTTTTTTTGTCATGACTCACCCATGGGGCCATTTGACTGAGATGACAAGCAACGCATGTTAGTTTGCGCAGTGTCATGTTTCGGTGTGGAAATGTTACAACAATAGTCTCGCATAGCTAGCGAATGCAATGTTTAGTTGTTCTTTAACATCACACATTTTCAATACACAGTATGATTATTCAATGTGCTTGAGCGTACGCCTTCACATTGTTTCAGGAGAAGCTAAAATAAACAGGAGACTCGATACTTCCGGAAATATAGATAAATTTAACCAATCAAATCACAATGTTAAGATTTTTAAAGTGTTTCCAATATTCCTCACCAAACTCATCAGATGTTTAACTAGTGTTCTGCTGGTGTGACGTTTGAGGCTGAGACTATTTAGTGACTAACAAATAAAGCTACTGCACTGTGCCTCTCGATGTTAGTTTTACAGCTCTATACTTTATTATATACTCTTTCTATATAACCCAACTTATTTCACGAGTTCACTCTGCTCATAATTGCCTAGTATCGCAAGCGTGGTTGGTGGGAAATGGAGAAGCGTACTAGGCATGATGAGTGGCAAAGGGGTGGAAAGAGGGATTGCTTGCATAAGGTAGATGTTAGGTCTTTGGTCTTGTCTTATATACTGGAGATGATATGGGTAGGTGGGACCATATGATTAGTCAATTATCAGCCAAGCTCCTCACTAACTTATGTTAATCGGATGATTAACATCATATCTCAGCTGCAATGACACTTAACGATTGTTATTTATGATTATTATTAATAAACAATATAATTTTTGCGGTACGTCTCATGATTTTTATACATTTATGACCAACAACTTTCTCTCCGCTATAAAAGAAATTCATGGCCAGTTTGGCCAGTTTTTTGGTCAGGGAATTAACACTTTCTGCCAAAACTGCTTCAGCCAATGACAGCCTCAGTCGGGATGATTCTCTTCCCAACGATTCTCTTATACTCTAAGTACAGGTGAGTGCAATAGGGTGCTCACATTGAACAAATGGCTCGGTGGATATAGGAGAATTCTCCACCAGTCCATCTTAGGACTTCATTCTCACACCATTCATTCATTCATCTTCATGTTGGCTTTATTCCCTTTCGGGGTCGCCACAGCGGAATGAACCACCAACTCTCTGGCATATGTTTTACGCAGCGGATGCCCTTCCCTGCCGCAACCCATCGCTGGGAAACATTCACACACACATTCACACTTTAACACTATGGGCTCTTATTCAATTCACTTATTCTGCATGTCTTTGGACTTGTGGGGAAAACCAGAGAAAACCCATGCGATCACGAGGAGAACATGCAAACTCCACACAGAAATGCCACCTGCTCCAGCCGAGCCTAGAACCAGCGACCTTCTTGCTGTGAGACGACCGTGCTACCCACTGCGCCACCGTGACGCTAGATATTCTCACACCATTCACGCTCAAATTTACTTGAGGCCAATATAGATTCTACGACCACTTTTTTGTCGTTATTGGACTGTGAAAGGAGACTAGAGTCCTTAGTGAACACTGTGGTCAAGAAGTCGGCAGGCCCAATTAGACCCTTTTTTAAATAAAAAATGTTCTGAGTGTGTCAGATAAACCTTTGAAGTTCTATTTTATTGACTTGATTTGATTTCAAGTACTATAAGTATTTCTTACTTGCTTTTATATTGCTCGTTCCCATGAAGAATATTAGTTGGCTGTTTTGGAGGCTTTGAGTTCAATGCCCCAACAATCCCTCTCTCCTCTTTTCTCCAGCCCTCTATGGACAGACAATGGATCATTCACAAGGCCCTGCCTTCACACCATTCATTGGCTTATGGTAAGAAAACTCTCGGGCCTCATGAGAACTTTCCAGCCGAGATGATAATCAGAGGGGGGAGGGGAGATTGAGGGACAGATACAGGAAACAATAGGCCACAGAGAGCTCATTTACATCCCATTTAACCCTCCCCAAACAAATCAACAAAAAACATTGGCCTAATGACACTCAACACCAGTTTCTTTATTTTTCTTATGCTACTTGTAGTCTGTTCAAGTGTGGATGCTGCTAACGGTTTCTGTGTGGTTTTAAGAGAATTTGCAGAGGGCCTGAAATTATTCATAAGAACTTGTGTTTTTATTTTGTAAAATGTATTGTGTAATACAAGTTCTGATTGTAAAGGAAAGCCATAATCAGCCAATAAATCAGAGCATTGGAGCTGCACGGGAACACCATGATTTCTCTTTTAATCAAAGTTTTTTAGGCTTACTAGGTCAAACCTTTCTGGCACAGAGGGCTTATGATGTCATTTTTGGCTCACATGGATGAAATTCTATCTCACGCTTTACTAAAAGGCAGTGAAAGTTCTGTTATTGTATGCATCCTGATATATCCATTATTGCCCCCACTTTTACAGCTGTTCTGATTCCAGATGCTTATTTGGCAGTCATAGTGGATTTTTTTATTTATTAAAAAAAATTCAGTGTGTTATAATTTATTCAGTGTTTTTTATGTCATTCACTTTTTGTTCTTGTGTGTTACTTATGCAGAGTATTAAAATGCAGAGTATCTTACACAAAGAAGATGAAGAGATGAAAACCAATTGAAAATGTTTTTTCAGCTGTAACAGCTACCTTCAGCTTTTGCTCTCTTAATTTCACACATGCCTTGTGACTGGTAGTACTGTCTGAGACATCACTGGAGATGTCACATGACTAAAAAAAAGCTTTTGTTTTGCTTCAAATGTGAAAGAATGTAGGAAATGTACAACAGACAATGATAAAATAGCCTTTATATGTGAAATGCAAGAAAGACATTGAATAATTGTGTTTAGTTACGGTAAACGGTAGTCATTCAACTAGAATATTCACATTAAAAAAGTTAAGGTAAAGTACATTTTGTATTTTGGCTAATGTGCTATCTCCCTCTTTCAGTCAAATGAGTATTTATGTATAATTTATAACTTAGCTGGAAACGTTTAGTTTTTTTTTAATGCATAACTAATTTTGGCTGCAAACATATGTTTTTTCCTTTGACCATTACGTCTTTAGAGGGCAAATACCACAATTTTTCTCACAACTCTGTACACGGACAAAAGAAAGCTAATACCCTGAAAAGATGTGTGACACATTTGTAACATTATACTCTAGGAAAATTGAAATAAGATTTGCACAGGTTAGCACATGGTATCTAGACCGTGTTTTAGAGAGGGTCCTTCCAATAAAAGGACACAGGAAATGATGGTAATAGCTTGTGCAGAAACATTTGCTTAAGATATGGAGAAAGCAGACGGTTAAACAAACACAGAGCAGTCAAAGTGAGTGAGAGAAAGAGAGGCTGTTAACAGCTGTTTCCATTCAATCAGAAAGAGTGCCAGTGTATATGCTGTTCTTTTTATAATGACTCTTGAAGGTAGTGGAATATATTTTGCCAGAGAGGCTCAATGTGTGTAATCAGTTGTGACAGCAGTGGAGACAGGAAGACTGAGACTTTTAAGCACTGAGCGTCATAATTCCAGAGTTGGAAAATGAAACCCTGGATTCGTGTCCTGCAGTTTAAAGATTTTTTTGCCATTCGATCAAACATCTTCAACATTGTAAGCAAGAACTGGTATTAAAGATTAGTTACACTAAATGATGTGATACATTGCTGGTTAGCTATTGGAATCTTCAAGCTTTCATCTAAGAGCAAAGTTTTGGCTCTTGTCATGTCTGGCCTTTATCCAAGACTGATATGATCAAAGGATTTTTTCGATTTAGGCAGTCAAAGCAAAGCATCTGTGATCAAGATCTTTCCAACGACAGTTCTGTTCTGGTTTTCCCCAATCATAAAGTCTGGGCTCCTATTCAGCAGCTAAAGCTGAGCTGTTTTAAAAGCTTGGCAAGAGGGGACAACTGACTCCTCCGGGAGATTTGGAATACATTTCACAGCAGTCGTCTCTGGAAGAAAAGGAAATGCCAACATCTTGCAGTAATAGTCTCACCAGATTGAACAATTTCATCCTTTGTGTGTCGTGGAGCCATGAGCTCTGGCATTGCTGTGTCTGAAGAAATATTCTGCTCTTATATTCTGTTTTCTCATTGAGTTAGGCAAACAGTTGTAGTCTCCGGAATAAAATCCCACCAGAAACCAAACTAAGGGATTTTTCCCTTCTTGACTTTTTGCTGATGTCTATTCAACACTTAATTTCTTAACTTCAAAAGAATCACTATTTTAATTTCCTGAGCTAATTTCTTTCATTGAAAAAAAATAGAAAACAATGATACATTTGAGTATTGAGAGATATTTTACAGCAAGCATTTCTGTCATCCAAAATCTCTGCTCTCCAGAAAGTTTAATGAGTCACGGTAGATATAGCTCTATAACACAACATCTCAAAATGAAATCTGTATCTACAGGAATGGTGAATATGAACAAGCCATCAGTGGGCAAGTGTGAAGCAGCGCAAGTGGATTGGGTTTGAGGACAAATGGGGAAATGGATGACCATGTGTTGCAACAGCTGTTATTTTGGTTCACGCGCAATTAGACCAATAAAGTGGCGCTTTTTCCATTTGCGCTTGGATCTTGTGAAACAGCATGTTGTGCGGAAAGAGGTGTGAATTGGACTCTGTTTTTACTTTGGGAACTCTGCTTTGTAATGCCTAATGTGATTAGTGTGAAGAGAAGGTTATGGCTAAATGCCAGATAACAGCAACAGTGATGTCTCAAATTCATATTCTTAGTGAGGAGTTGTTTAGAATGTAATTCATTCATAAGATGGTTCATTTATCACAAATACTGTGGCTTATTCAAAACACTTGTTTGTGTTTTACTGTTCTAACCACTGTTTGTTTTTGTTCTTGTTTTACGTGTTGTCCGGCGATCTGTTTGTCGATGGATCTTAATAGACTTTATGATGGGGAGGTGATTAGCACCAGCCCCAGACAGTGTGGCTCCCGGTGATCTCACAGAGGGGTTCTTCACTGGGGAGATCTTTTCACTGCATGTGTGTGAGGGAGTTTTTTTTCCACGTCAATAAAAAAGCAAGTGTTTAATTGCTTTATTTCACTTCAAAATCAGCCTTTAACAATAAGTTAGAGATTGCATGGTCAGTTTAAATAAACAACTTCTGCATCATTTAAAAAAAATCTAGTTTCAATTTTTTTTTTCATTGATTACAAGTATTATTACATTAGTGTGCATGCCTTAAACTTTCTTTTGAAGTTACCAAATTATGTTTTGCAGGTTGGGGCCTTGTTGGCCTTTTTTGGCCAGATCGAAGAGCAATACTGTTTGATAATTATAAACGTGTGACTGAGAATTTCAACTGTTACAAAACAAAAGTTATTCAATAGATATTTCGTTTCATGACTTTATTTATTTTCCACCAGAATTAAGCAATATTCTAAACCTCGGTTTAATGTCTGAAACCAACGAGTTACAAGTTTATTTTATTAATATTTTACTTTTACTTACTTTACTTGGAATTATATGTTTGGTTTGTTTTTCACATGTTTGAATGAACAACTACTTAAAGTGGTAATCCCAATCTTTCTGCAAGGGCTTGTATTATGATTTGTATTTAAAGGCATATAGCACCCCCAACAAAATAATTAATTTATAATTATCTGAGCCATATAGTTATAGTTCTTACTTAATCCTGACTACCTCCACTCATCATACACCTTATTCTATTTTTATTTTCAGCTTTTTATGTATCGTTTTTTATTTACTTTTTATTTACTTATATTTACAATCTGTACTTGTGTCAATTTTAATGTACCAACACTGGAGAGCACCCCTGTACTACAGTAAATTCCTTGTGTGTGCACGCACACTTGGCAATAAACATCTTTCTGATTCTGATCCTTAAAGAAACTGAATGAAAGTTAAAAGTTCAAAAAAACTAATTGTGCAATTGATTTTTAAGAGAACTTGACTGTGTAGTTTTACTGTTTGGAGATCAGAAGTTAGGGAACAATTGAGAAGTACATTTGTTTCCACAAAGGCTGAGAACAAGGAGTCAAATGGAGCCCTCTCCCTCCACCCCCTTGCACACTCTCAACCTTCATCAAATTCTGACCTCCACCCTCACTGTGACGTCACGAATCACAACAACGAATGGGGCCAGCAAAGTTCCCCGGGAACACTTCGGGGGTCTGTCCGAAACTGAGCGCTAGAAAACCGAGAGAACCCCAGAGACGAGAGGCGGAACTCAGCGTTATACCCCACACCCCTAAACCCCAGGACGTTCAGATCGATTTTAAGAAACTTTGAGGTCATTTCAAACTTTTGCTCTTCGATGGTTTGGAGGAGTTTCACACGCTCGAGCTATTTCGGAGCGGGTTTAAACTCTAGAACGGGATTCTTTTCTTCTTTGGAGTTCAGTCCATGGAGGAACTTCTGCTGACAACGAAGACGCGAGTATGTGCGTGTTTTACGGTCCACGGAGGCGAACAAAGCGTGTTTTGGCGGCGAGCATGGAACAAGGGGAGCTGTTATTGTCGGGTTCTGAAGAGTAACGGACTGCGGAGCTCTAATGGACGCCGTTGATTCAGCGAGTTCGCTTTGAGCTGTTGCATCTGGTCACATAAACTAATGGCAATCTCCAGCGCCTCTGCATTCACAGTCCGACTGCACGTACTGATTTTGTCCATCGCTGGAGCGCTGATTGGTTCAAACAGTTCTTCTGTCGCATCCCCGGGTCCTAACCAGCCTCTGATCTGCTGGCAGGCCATCATGAAGTGCCAGGCAGAGGCGGACTGTCATTACGCCTACTCTCAGTATCTACACGCGTGCAGTCCGGTTATAAACGGCGATAAGAAGAAATGCCCAAGCCACTGCATTTCTTCCATCATCCAACTCAACCTGACGGTGAACGGCCCGGCGCTGGAGGACTGCGAGTGCGCCTCGGACACCGCCTGCAAGATGACCAAGCGCGCCATCGAGCCCTGCTTGCCCAGAACCAGCCACATGGGCTGCACCGAAGCCCGCCAGCAGTGCGAAAAGGACCCGGAGTGCAGCAGCGCCATGCGGGATTACATGTTCCACTGCAGGACGCTTTTCGGTGGAGAGCGATGCTCGGACGACTGCCGCCGGGTCATCACCGGGATGCGCTCCGTGCCAAAAGCCCAGCTGCTCGACACCTGCGTGTGTGACGGCACCGAGAGGACCATCTGCGAGTACGTCAAAGTCAGCATGAGGAACTTCTGCTTCAGCGATAAACCCGGTGGCAGCACCAGCAGCGGGGGGTTTTTAGACGCCGAGGACGACGCGGAGGAAGACTACGAGGCGGATTATGAGGAGGAACAGCACAGTGATGCCTTGGGTTTAGCATCACGAACGAGCTCACTTGTTTTGTCCATCGTTGTGCCATTTTATCGCATGCTTTGTTGAGAGAATGTTGTGGTTGAAAATGACGATCGACATCAAATCGATAAAAAGCAGGCTATTATTCATCTCACACGCACACAAAAAACTTTTTTAATTTCCATCTTTTAACCACAAGGTGGCGTATCCTCGCTGAAAGTTAGGGGTTTATCACTATCCTTCGTTATGTTTTAAGTAAATTCTTGGATGTTTGCAATAGACAACACTTGGAATCTGCTTTAGTGCAGAAGCACACAAAAAGTTCTGAAGCAGAAGGTATACACAGAGAACAGAATGCCAGTCATAAACTTTCTGACACAGCTATCACTTCCTTTTGTTGTCAAAGTCCTCTAAATCCAGATAATTCATTTACAGAGGAATATTGCATTATGTGACTTCCCAGAGGACCTGTTAATGAATTGTTCAATCTTGTCTTTCACTAAAATCACCAAAACCAACGAATCCCTATACCGATATTGTTACTTCCTTATAACTTGTGCCTTTTGTTTTTTTTTCCTGAAGAATCACACCTTCAACCTTAGGGCCATCACAAAGTTAAACAGAGTGTGATTTTAATCATGAGATTATAACTTTCCTGTGCGGATGTAATTCCAAGTAAATGAAGGATGCAAGATGAGCCTGAAGAGAAATCAAATATGTTAACCTTGAACACATGTGCTGCTATTTGTAACCATAGTTACATTTTAGCCTTAAATTGTGCCTTTTTGGGTTGCTTGATTATCAATTCTGTTTATTGTCCTGTTTCCAGACATTAGTCCACTCTTTTCTTGGTCTGATATGGATTTAGAGATTTTTGCAAAAAAAGAACAGAAAAGCAGAGGACTGTTTGTAAATAGCACAGTTCTGCTATGTGGGTAAACACATTTTTTTTAAATGAGAGTAATTACCAAGAAGTAATTCTATAAAAATCACACTTAGTTCCTTTTCTTGTTATCATATTATTGCATATGAAATTAAATTATTGAATGTGTGGCAGGTGATTTAAAAAAAGGACAAGTGGGTTTAGATATGAGTTTTAATAAAAGTTTTGGTTTATATTGTAACGATTTATATGATTTTATAATATGAGAAAAGTCAGCAGCATTTAAATGCAATTTTACATTGTCAGTTTGTCTGATATTTTTATGGAAGTAACAGTTGAAATAGTGTAGTACAAGATGGCTCGTTGAGTTTTAAATGTTTTCAAATGAAGGAAAGGAGTCGCTAATACTGCATTAAACAGCACACATTTATGAAACCTGTCTGGCTACTGACTTTTGCAAGAGTTTGAATACATTTTTGATTTTTTACCAAATTAGTCCTTTTTCATTGACTTGATCTCTGCTACCCGAGACCCCGTTTCCAAAATAAAAAGGTTCCAGATTTACGTAATACGGAATTCACGGAAAAGAGCTGGAAATGGGAATCACAATGTAAAAAAAACCTGTTGACCGGGCAAACGTTGCACTCAATCCAAACATTTTTGTTCATCTGATCAAATGTTTTTTTTTCTCTCTCTCACTGTATATTAAGTTATTTTGAGCTATGTGAAAACTGTACTCAAAGATATTAAGTACTAAGAAGTTTATTTTTGTATAGAAAGAGCACACAGGTTGTAGTAAAAAACATACTGGAAATACTTTCTGTATCATTCACTTGTTTGTGATTGAGGAAGATGAAACAATAGATTGGTCATTGCATTGTCCATAAAGATCACTTTAAAATCCCTCAGAATCTCTTTTTGTTCATTAACTGTGAAGCGCACTCAGTGTTGCTAACTTTAGGCTCTCTGTTCCTGGGCTTGACCTTGTAAACAGAAATGTTGACAGAGGGCGATATCCCACGTTCCCCATTTAAGGACACAAATGAGATTGTCTTTAAACAGGATCAGAGTGGAGTGTGAGCCAACTCAGGCCTGGATTGGGTTATTTGTTCAAAGCTTGAGTGTTTGTTTAAAGCCTTCGCTCTAGCTGACGGGGAGAAAAGCAGAGCTTGGGTGAATGAAGCCTCAAGTAGCCATCACAAAAACACTCAGGCTGTTACTGGCTGTGTGTTTAAGTGGGCTTGTCATTGCTTAAAAGCGTTGCTTTCAGCATGAGGAGCTTGTGGCTTGAACATATCTTCTCATGGAATCCACACACCTCTGTCTCTGGAGGAGGATTGAACCATGACATCCATCCAGAGGGGTGTCTTCAAATGTATTGTGTTTTTTCATAACAAATCCTCACCTGGGAAATTGTATTGTGTAAGAAAAGACTTTAGGAGTTCAAGATGGTAGCCGTGGTGCTCGGTTTGTTTGGGACAGGCGTGGGACTTGGTCCTTTGGTTCCTCAACCTCAGGAAGAAGTCGAGTGGCACTTCTGTCATGCTAATGCTAAACACACAATGGAGGCAGCACACAATGAGCTGGCACTTCATTCTGTCTTCGGCTGACACCTCCAGAAAGAGCTGAGGGAACATTGTCAGACAGGAGAAGAGACAGATGAGTGCAGTCAATTATGGTAATTTGCTTCAGAAGATAAAGTAGAGGGGGGTTCCTGTCTGAGCTTTATCTCTGAAGACAATCTCCTTTTAAAATATAGTTTCTTCTGACTTGTTTGAGGAATAAAGAGAGTATCATACAGGTGTCAGACAGAATATTTCAACTTCTAATCAAACTTATTATTGGTGATTTAGTTGGAACAAGATGAAAAGTGAACCGACTTCATGCTGGTCAAGTGAAGGGCTCCATTGGGAGCCGTTTGTTCAGAAAAGACACGTTGTGTTGAACCCGTCACATCCAGTTTCTTCTGAGAACAAAGTCCTTTAAACTGACAAGACTGCTGTTAATCCAGTTATTTATGCTGATTTGGGTAAGAGGGTAATTTGGGATTTTTTTTTCTCCTTGTACAATTTTATTTAAAACAAAGGGGAATGGCTGTTCTTTTGAGATGTTTTTCTGTCGATTAAACCTAAACCAGAGTATGTAGCAGAAAGGGTTTGTATTTATATGATTGAAAAGAGGGGGTTGGTTTTTAAAAGAAGGAATGTGGGGGAAGGGCAAGCAGTGATCCTATGCAAAAGAAGGGACTCCTATGGAAACCCATTTCCACCAGGTTAAAAAGTAATAAAAGTCAAATAGACTTTGAAAGAAGTAAATTCGAGATAAAAGTAAAAA
Organism: Danionella dracula; assembly: GCA_900490495.1. Lineage (NCBI taxonomy): Eukaryota > Metazoa > Chordata > Actinopteri > Cypriniformes > Danionidae > Danionella > Danionella dracula. The sequence goes on from UELW01000189.1 coordinate 2,692,808, forward strand.
ATTGGAGCTAAAAAGTCAAAGTTTTGGCTTATAAAGAAGAAATTTTGAATTGCTGACCTGGAGACGCCCAAGCTAATTCTTACTTTTATCTTCAAATTTAAACTTTTTATCTCTTTTCAAAGCCATTATAAATGTTTTATCTTGGTGGAATCGAGCTTCCATAGAATCCTTTACATACTCGTCATATTGTTTTTTCAACACTGCCTTCTCTTTCAATCGCCGAGCTCTTCTGCACAAACAAGAGGGCAAGAAAGATGACAAAGAAAACACAGTAAAATGGTCAAGTCTTCTGAATATGACACGAGGGAAATTTTATTGCCTCATGGTTTTTATCTTTTTTTGGGGTGACCTTGGTTCAAAAGTTCTCTCCACACAAAAGTCTCTTGAGGGTTATTGAAGCTCAAAATGAATTTTCAATAGGAAGCTGAGAGCTCTACTCTATTAAGTAGACCTCCAGAGGCACAAGAAAACGATAAGTGAGAGATCAGGTAAAACCTCACATCTGTTGTCTCACTCTCTTTTTTCCCCATGATGTGGGCCCTTGAAAGACGTGCATGGCTTGTATCAGTAACTATTGATTTTAGTCAAAACTCCTAAATAACTATAATTGATGAATTAATTACAACTGTAAAATAAATTCCCGAACAATCTATTTTTTTATATGGGTTAAAATGGCAGTTATTGTCTATATAAGTTACAATAAATATTTTGATAATTGATACAGGTATGTAATTTATGTAATTTTCAAATTGTACTATATATATATATATATATATATATATATATATATATATATATATATATATATATATATATATATGTGTGTGTGTGTGTGTGTGTGCGTGTGTGTGCGTGCGTGCGTGTGTGTACATTTTAACACACCTGTATCTATTTATTGTCAATTTATATATGCATTAACCATCACTTTACCCAATCCCATTTGGGAAGGAAAGACTGTACATATTCTAGAGACTTATGGCAGGTCGCACCTGTGTTACAATGGGTTCTTTTTGGTTAAATATTACTTACAAATAAAATAATAAAGGAGACATCATTGAGTAGTTTAAACTAATTACTAACGAGTGTGTTTTCTTTTTAAGGGATGTCAATCTAAATTCCATTTTTTAGCCAGGATTTCTTAGATTAAACTCAATTCCTGGCAGGCTGCAGTTTCTGCATGGTTTTCGTTCCGACCCTGTTTCAAGAGACACAACTTAGCTTCATTAGTGAAATCAGGTGTGTTTAGTTAAGGTAGGCACGAAACTGTGAAAGACTGAGGGCCTCCGGGAGTTGAGTACATCACCACTAATGCTGCATTACCTATATTCACCACAAGCTGGTAGTCTTGTTTAATGATAACTTCAATAACTAAAAGAAGTTGTTTATTTGATGTTCAAACTGAATATATGGGTAGTAAACCTTTATTTTAGCAGTAATCTTCACCGGTTGTGTCTCCTTTGCAAATGCCACCTGTTACACCTTTAGTGTTGCACGAGCGTGAGCGAGTACGGCGTCCTCCAGAGCACTGTGACCATCCTGACCAGCAGCCCCAGTTCCCTAACTGCTCCAGAGTTTTATCTAAAGAAACAGAGAGAGAGAGAGAAGGAGAAAGTTTTACTCTACAAAAGTAAATAGCTTTATAGTCCGTCTTCTGAAACACAGACCTTTCATCACTTTGGAATCAATGATCTGGCAGGCGATCCCTTCAGTTCCTGTTTGACACATGCATTTGCATTCGCCATCAACTTGGATCACAGTGCCTCCATTCTGGCACGGCTGGCACTTGCACACGCTGTACTCTGCCACATAATCATCCAGAGCTTTTCTCAGATTATCCCTCCTGGGCTGAGCATCAGGGAAGTCCAGGGGGATAGCATTGTAGATGGGTTCAGGCTGGTAACAGTGAAACAAAGGATTTTGAGTACAAGCACAGCCAACATCGCATAACCTTTGCTCTTGTATGTGAAGTGAAGATGAGAGAAGTCTCACATCGCTGTGAATGAGAGCTGGCAGAAGAGAGACGGTCTTTGCCCATTCCACATATTCCTTATAGTCCAGAATGCCATCTTTTGTAATTTGAGACTTCATGGCCACTGCTGCAGCCGGACTGCCACCTTTTACTGCGATCAACACCTTGTCAATCACTGCCTTATTTGTGTCGTCCTTATCTACAGGACAACATATTCATGTTCAGTTATTTTATTTCAACTATTTAGAGAAAACAACAAACCTTTTGCTAGAAAGGAACAATTTAACGAAGTACTTATATAAATTGTTACAAGCTACTTACTTTGTACACAACAAAGTCCTGAGAGCAAAATTAACTTTATTACATGCTTTGTGTATTTTGCCCTAAAAAGTACTCAAATTGGTAGGTAATTGTATTTTTCTATACAAAACTCTCAATGTAACCAAAAAATGTTTAACTTAACAGACTCAGAACAGAGTAAATTAAACTCTAGATTTTACAGTTTTTGGTGAAGTTACTCTAGATTTTACTGTTTCTGGTGAAGGTGAAATTTAGCCTTCTTTAAAACAAATGCACACAAACCTTCAGGTTTTTTTGTTACTTTTTTACATGTTTCTGGTTTGATGTGTCCGCCTGCATTAACCGCAGAGGTAAACTGGAAGTCGGCTTTGAGCCCAAGTTCAAAGCAAGTCTTGACCTGTTCTTCGGTGACGTCTGTGGTCAGATACACATGTAGTGATTCAATTATACTTTAAATATATAAACGTTTCAGTAACAGATAACTGTCATTTATATAATCTCATAAAAGTCATGTTTTAATGTCGCTTAAAAATACTGTTTTAGAAAAGTTGATTTTTGAACTTACGCTTCTGCTGACGGATTTCCTCATTCATTATGTAAACAAGTTGATATTCACCACCAGATTTTCCATTCTTTGTAAAATGTGTTCCATATTCCTCCAAGAAGCCAAAGTACTGTCCTTTCTCATATGTTAGAGGCAGAGCATCCACATCGTCCAAGAATGTGGAGGTCACCTCGAGCCCTCGTTGCCTCATACGGTACGTGGCCAGCTCCACTCTGCCTTTCACTCTCATGAAGCTTTTCCTCTAAAATACAGGGTTCATTAGTGCCAAAAAATAGTTTATGAATTTAATGTTTTTGCTTGATGCAATGTATGTTTTGGCTCCATCTGGTGCATTCTTGAGTGAAATCAGATTCAAAGTACTTATAACGAGTACACACTATATTTTAACAATATTTTCTATTGTTAAACATTTTGAGTGTTTTGATTGCAATGTAATGTATGTATATTAAGTCAAGAGTAATTTTATAGCTATAAATATATATAAAAAGGAGAGATCCAGTTAGTATAGAATTAAGTCAACTGCTAATCTGTAAAAGACAACAGCTGCTAAACATTTTAACTTCTCTTGAAGGACTGTAAAGTAAGAGTAATATATACCAATAAAATAACCAATAAAGTAGACTCTCCATCACCTTGGTTGTTTTGAGTTCAGACAGCTGTTTAATCATATTGGTTGTGCTGACTTTGATGTCGCCTCCTGCAGATCCACTGAGGTCAAAACTGGGGCCAGCTTCTGGGATTCCACCAGCAGGTGAAGAATCACCACCCACACCAGGGTTCTCAGCATTACCTCCTTCAGCTGGGCTTTCACCCCCATCAGAGCTTCCAGCAGCAGCAGCACCTTCCCCTGCGGTACCTTCACCCCCTTCACTTGCACTGGCAGCTACACCATCTCCATTACCCCCTTCAGTTTTGGAGTCAGAGTCAGATTTGGAGGTTTCTGTCGGAGTAAATTTGAAGTTCAACCCGGCTTCTAACGAAAAACTGGTTTCCGTGGTTATCTCTTTAATCAGAGAATGAATGTCCTCATAAAGTTCTTTAGAACTGCTCTCCTCCACCTTCGTCTGAATAAAGAGAGATATAAGAAAACAGTTTGTTTGTTTCATGTTTTAGGAGAGGGATAGTCCAAACAAAATGACTATTCTCACAGTCATTATTTAACTGCATAAGTCTTCCTGAGAGTAAAGCTGAAAGTATCTGAATTCAAAACATTTTTTTTATAGAAGCTGAATTCAGACTTGAAACTCATTTATTATGACAAAGTAATTAATTTAGCTTGACCAAATCAGCTATGAATTACAGAAAAGTAATTTACTCAATTTTTTTACTCATGGCATTGGTGGAGACCAATCACTTAATCACTTACCCAATGTCGTTCCGAACTCATTAAGGCTTAGTTCGTAATATGAACACATTTGGAGGTATTTTGTATACCAATATATTTTTTGAGATTTATCAAAAGACATGCGACTGCCCAATAACTCCTTTAATACAGACTTTCATTACTTAAAAAGGCATTTAAAATAAAGTAAAATGTCAGCGTATGTTGTCAGAGGTTAGATTAAAATGTAAGCTCACAGCAGGAACACTTTCTGATTGCAAAAGAAATGAAACAATAAAGGCATAAATCCACATTATTGATTTACGAGACATGAACATGAACTGAGAAAAAGAGCAGACAAAAATGTGGATTAAAATCTTTTTTTGCAAAAGTATTCCCTTCGTAAGACTCCATTTCCTATCAAACTTCCAACATCAAATGTGGAGATTTGGTGGTATTTAAGAAGTAAAAATCTGTGAGATATACGAGTTAATGAGGCAGTAGCTGGCCTCCAAGATAATTTCCAATATAACTAAAACTGTTTTCAGAGGAGGAACAAAGCCATATAATGTCTGGAATGACATGGGAGTAAAGGATTCATGACTAAACTTTCCATTTTTGGGCATATTTAGCAAATTCCTTAAAATGGTAATCACTTGTAAAGCTCCCAACTTTTAATATTGTTTAATGCATCAAAATGTTACTCAAATATCTAAGTGGCCAACCAATATTCATCACCAAAAGTGCAATGTCAGGTAAGTTATCTGAACCTCTGCAGTCACATAAACTGATTAATTGAAAACTCTCGAGAGATTGCAGTTTAATACGTTTCATGATAAATAATTGGCTAAAGGACAATTAATAATCTGAAAAATGAAGATTAAGATGATGTAAAAAGTAATCATATTTTTAATATCTATTGCTAGCGTCAGACAAAGGCTAAAAATTACCTATATAGAAATGTGAAGGTACCTCATAGTTAAGGACGCCGACATTCCAAGGTAGCCTGGTATAATCTAGAGAGGTTGGATCTCTGATCCGATTACACTGGCCATTATAGACTTTGTTATTAAATGGATTATTTCGAGGCCCTGACCCCAGGATGTTCAATCTGAGAGACAAAAAATAATGTACATACTTTTAAATACACATTCTTTCAGAAGTATCAAGGAGAGCTTTAAATTATGTGATTAGCGGAGCTGCTTCTGAGACTCTGATTGCTTATTGCTGCTCTGATTGAGATTGCAAGTTCACCAGCCCCTAGTCTGCATTATATTAAAACTGGTAACATTTACAAAAGATACATTTATTCAGGTTCTCAAAATATTTAATTTATCGGTAACTTAATTTGACAGTGTGACTCACTCGGGAGTATGAGTGATTGTGATGAGTGAAAAAGGCCCTGGATCAGTTTGAGCAGTGATGGCTATGACAGAAACTATTCAAACGTGTTTATAATAAATAAGTATTTAATTGCTAATAAAGAAATGCATTTGTTTCAGCTACAAGTAAGAAGACATAATAAAGCCTCCAACCCGTATCCAGCTCGGAGGGCAATATCTGCCTCAAATACTGGCGTCCTGCCACAGGGTTCTCTAATAACTGGACACTCCTCCTCATCTGAAGTGTCAGTCTCTCCACAGTCCTTATCTCCATTGCATCTCAGATTCTTGTTAATACATATACCTGAGGCAAAGAGAGGCTCTTAAGTTTATTAAGGTGGTGAACTGCTTTACACTGCTAGCATCCATCTTACATCACTCCAGTCACTGACCTGATTCACACTGCCATTGAGAGGGTTTGCAGACTGGCGCTGAGTCCATTTGGCAAGTGGATGTTGTCTTGCAGGGTTTTCGGTCTCCAATGGGATGAGAGCACCTGAAGCCTTTAAACTGCCCGAAGACCTCGATACCTCTAGAACGATGCTGTGGGACACCAACACATAAGCAAGAAAAATAAGTTTTGGGAAGCTTATGGAGCAAATGTAATAGTGAAAATTAAACTTCTTCAGATGGTTTAGATTTGCTAGCTTGTGACGGATGAAATAACTGTGCAGAAAGACGTGGAGCCTGCTTTACCGTAATGTTTGTGCAGGGGTCGCAGGGTGTCCACTGGGACCAGGCGCTCATTTTGCAGTTGATTTCAGCGGGATCATTCGTTTGTCGCTTTTCCCGTATGGAGCCATGCCTTTACAAAATGAAATACAAATGGTTAAATTCTCAGCTTCTAAAAGATCTCATTTAAAACAGCATCAAATAACAAGTTTAATTGATTCTTTAAACATACAATGAGTCTGCAATGCTCTTTCCATTAGCCTGATAAAGAACAAAAATGGTCAAGCACAAAACTCCCAAAGCCTTCATGATTCTTCTGAATCCAAGCAGGCTGATGTGTGCTTGGGTTTAAGTATACTCATCCCATGTTAATCATTGACATCGTTTTTTATTGATACAAGCTTTGCAGAGCTCTTTCCCAAAAAAAGACAAATTCATGTGACATCCGAGTGTGAGCTTTAAGTGTGCACTCTTTTGTTTATATTGGTGCAATAATATACGTTCTTCGTTTATTATTATTCTTTGTCAGTGGTTCATTTTAGACTTTCCAATTATCATTGGGTTCACAATATTATGTTGAAAATTTTGGAATTATTAGGTATTTTCATTGCATTGGTCAATTTATAAATAAACGAAAGGAGTGCTCTTCTAAATGCCTTATTCTCCAGATTGTGTTGAATACGTTTGATGTTAACATAGTGTTCATGTTGAAGGCAAACACACTCTAAATAAATGGAATAAGTAACAATAACACAAATCATGTTTTGTCAATTTACTGTCATACAGCGATCAAATCAGCTGTTTTCCCGGATAAACCATTGATTCTTCGGGTATGTGGAAATCACAAGCAAACAAACAATATTGACATTACAAAAGTCCAAAAGCTTTTAGACGTTATGTAAATCTCAATATTAAGGTTGAGTGTCCAAAGTTTCACATTGATGTGTAAATTCTGAAGAGTAAACTGAAATGATCCTTTTGTCCAAAATTTTCTTTTTTACCTTTAACCTTAACAGGTTTTTAAAAACCTGAATTTTCATATTCAGAATCAGAATTTGGACTTGGTCACGATTGGCACATGGTTCAGCTTTGGTGCTCACTTTTTAATGTCTTCTATAATTTCATATTTAATAAGTTTGAGATCCCCATCATGCTAATATTCTAGCTTGATTCCATTGGGCATTTGTAGTAGTAAAATAATTTGAAAACATTGTTTTATTAAGTTGCTAGGAAATAACATGTGTTAGACACAGAACATGTGTTATCTCTTTCTCGTCAGCACATGCCAACTCCAGCAATGTCAGAGAACAATACAGCTCTTATGGTGTCTTTCTGAGGGTCAAAGAGGAAAGCTGCTCCGGCGGTGAGGAGCTCCATCACACAGATCGTGTCCTGCACTATACAGCTATGTGCTGAGGACAACACTTTTAACTGTTCACACACTTCCCTTCACACAGGAAGCTGGGGGGAAGAGAATTGCCCTCCTTTCTGCCTTTCCTGTTTTTGAGCAATTTTGCAGATACTTAAAAAAAAGAACAGACATATTTTCAATGCATAAATAAAAAACACAGAAAGCTGTATTTTAGGAATCTTTACATTTTTAGACATTAAAAACTATCAATGCTATTTACCTGAGATTGGCAGGATAGTGAACACGGTCTGTTCTTACTGCATACGCATTTCAATGTTTTCAGTTGTACTTCTGAAATAAGCCCATTTTATTCCCTGTTTTGTCTTTAAAATGACGTATTTGTCATTCTTTTAAAGACAATAGAAGTTTAGAGTTACAAAATTTGGGTTATAATGACTTTTTAAAATTGCGTTATTCAAAATAAATTACCACAAATCTTTAATACACAATCTGTGTAGTAGTAAATTATAACTCAGATGAGATTTTCTTAAAAAGTTATGCCACTCTAAATAACTCAACATAAACCTCAAACCACTTTGGAAGCATTATTTGTGCATGTGCAGAACGGATTGTGCAGGAGGAAGAATGTGTACAGCCAATTTTCAAAGTGGATTAGGTTCCTTTATTAATAGCATTTACCAAAAATCACAAGAGTAAAGGTTAAAAATGTAATTGTTCACATGTACCGACTGTGTCTTCTGTTGACATGTTATACTTCAACTCTTTAAAGTAAATCTAAAACACAACCCAGCAGGGGAAAATATCTGGATGATTAAGTTCTTATCTACTTTAAATATTCTACTTTACCTCAAGATGCTTCAAGGGAGGAAATGACGAGCTGAACTTATCATGCAGATGTAAATCCATGATTCATTACTCTGTTGTCAAGGAAGTACTACTACATCCCATTTAGGAATAGGGGTGATTTATTTTGAAGTTGCTGTGTGTGTTTTTTAATTACCATTTGCTTTTGTGAATTTTTGAAAGTGCATGAAGAAAAACATCCATGTATTTAATTGAGTAAACAGAACCCAAAAATATGCTCATGTTTAACTTAAAACTTGCTTTCTTAAAATGTCTAAACAAGGAAAAAAAGAAACATCCATGTATTTAATTGAATAAACAGAAGAACCTGCTTTCTTAATATGTCCTAACTAGGAAAAACACCATTTTTGTTTTATATATATACCTAGCAGAAGATTATCATAAAAGCCCACGGCTGAGTGCTTCTGAAGAAAACAGGCAGTGAGTGGAGGAGGTTATAAAGGTGGAGTGAAGTTGAGGATACCCACGGGAGGCGCTCTCCGTCAGCGTGGGACTCAGTTTGAGGAGTTCGAGAGCCACCTGTCTGTCTCTGTGCTGCTGGTTAGGTTTGCGTGGCTTTCACTCTCATCCAGTCCCTCGCCCTGCCCAAACGTTCCGAGCGGAGCTCCAGGTGTGGTCTTCAAGAGTGCATGATTGCGGTAAGTTCTCCCAAATATATATATATATATTTTTTATCTAACTTCAATAGTTCACTGGTACTAAAACGTGATTTAAATTGGATTTGGTAAAATAATCGTTCAATCAACGTTATCATGTGATTGATAAACGTACCTGTGGAGTTCACAGGTGTTGCAATTAGTTTGAGCACGTGTAGTCACAGTTGGTTCACACGGGTTATAGACTTCTGATACAATGTTGTTTAATTAAAGTGGGTATTGTACTATGCAAACAATCTAAATACAACATTACCAAGTTAGGTGTAAAAAGTTACATAAGGCGGAGTTTGTCCGAAATTAGCGAATGTTTTTCATCTAGGTTTTTTATTTTGCTGTAGGCTATCCGCTTATCAATCTTAAATCACTTGTAAGTTACTCTCATTTTTATGATGCGAGAATGTGCATTCTGTGGTGCTCATGGCTAATATGTAACCTCATACCTTTAATGCCCTACTGCTGATGTGCTTCAGTTTATTGTTGCTGAATCCTCTGTTTTGAAGAAACTTGCCTTTGTGACTTGAGTTAAGTTACTGAACAGCTAGGGCCGTGAGTCCTCTTATGGGTACAGAAGTCATCTGAGCATGAGCATGTTCTTCTTCTTAAAAAAAAAAAAAAAACAGGACGCATGATTCAAGTTTGGAAGTTTTTAATGTATTAACAATAAACATTTCTTTAATTTAAGCGGTCTGTGGTGTGTCTGTTTTTCTATTTTTTTGCTAGTGCCATCCACACAAGAAATCAGCTTGAACCTTAAACTACCCAAATTATTCAACAAAGTGGTTGTTCAACAAATTCAAACTTAATTGTTTTGCTTGTAATTGTTGGGTTAATATGTAGAGTGTCATGAGATTGAACGCATCCATCCTTGACTGTCAGCTTGTAGGTCTCATCATGTTCCAACTTTGCATTCAAATATCTGAATACATACTAATTCATGCAATGTATCAATGGACTAATTATTTATGTACCTGATCCTGCTCTGCTTTATACTTGATGGAGGACTTCTGTAAATGAATAATGGTCAATAAACTGACAGCCACTGGAATATTTTTTCGATTATTCAGCCACTGGAATATTCATGGTTCGATTGTAAGCAATGTTTATAAGACTGCATCAGAGTTGGGATGTATCTACCATTTTAGTTTTGCGAGTGTATTTCAAAAGACTTGCATGCTGTTTTGTCAGCTTTGAAGCTTGTAAAGCTGAAGTCTCACATGACTGACTAGTTTTTGTGCGAAGCATCATTCTGTGATGGTCTTGATTTTTATGGTCTTTTTACTTTATGGGTTTGACAGTAATTCGTCTTGTCTTACACAGCAATTCTGTCACTGTGCTACTCGCTGGGCAAGTCAGCTGATCTGTTCACAGCTTTGTTTTTAGTCAGCTGTTGGTTGTCAAACATTACCAAGTGCTATCAGACAATTCATAATTGTGGTTTTGTCATCCTGAAATAATGGTTATGCTCTGGTGGTGTTGGTTTTGTTTATACAAAAGATTAATCATGATTACTGTGTGACCTAATAGGTAACTGATGGAAATGTGTTTTTAATAGTTTTCTTTCTTTTACTAAATAATGCTGTTGATATCCATTAAGCTGTTTATTGCACAAGCTTCATAAATGAGAGAAGGCGACGTTCTTCCTAAACTGCTCCAGTGGCCAGTGAGGCATTGAACTCATCTCTAGGATCATGGGATTTAGGATGTGTTCGAGAGGCTGATGAGTTGCTGGAGAAAAATTGGCATGTTTTAATTACTCAACTTTTGATCTTGCCACATTGGTCTTGTGCGTGCTCTTTCAACTTTCATCTGAAGAAAAACACAAATTTTTGCTATTCTGAAGGTATGTCTACTTCAATAAAAAAATAATTGAATTAACCCTAAATTGATTTAATGGTGGCTATTGTCTTCCTTTATTCACTTCTCATTTGATTAAAGAACCAAACAGTCTGACTTTTTTTTGGATTCTAAGTTAGAATGTTGTTTTGTGAGAATACATCTGTTTTGAGAGTCTGACATCTTATTGGTACTTTCTATTTTGCAATCAAAGCAGGAAGTGTTTTTTTTTCTGCTGACATTGTTTCCTCCTTTTCCTGAGACTTGCTTTTTCCAGAAGAATCAGTTGCTCTTGTTGAATCTGTTTTTGAGCATTTATTTTGTTTAAAACAGGTTTGTAACTTAAAAGAAATCCATTCAGTCCCTAGCAAACTATTACATTGTATTTTCAAAACTGACTTACAATACTTGTCAATAGTTGAGAAAATATATATTTTAAAATAAGTTTTAGACCTTTTTCCCTTTTTTCATACCAAATATAACATGTAGCCATGAAATAACCTTTGCTGTTGTCTTGGCTATAAACAAACAAATAAAACGGGTTTGTGAAATGGGCATCAAATTGCTTTTGTTTTCCTCAGGCTGAACTTTTGGAGAATTTGAAATTTATTCTGTTTTAGGCTTACAAAATAGAATTTTTCCCCCCTTTTCTATCCAGGCGGAGTGCTGAGAATGTGTGCTTGCTGAAAATCCTACCTGCGGATCCTTGCTCAGTTTGTGTTTTCCGGCTGGGTTCCTACACTCCATTTTTCTAATTTTGCCTGTAAGACCATATCCACCATGTCACAGCCATCTGAAGCTGAAACTGGCACCATGGCACCAGTAGAACAAGCAGCAACCACTGAACCAGCATCTGCTTTAACAACCCTTGCTCCTGTTACCAGAACGTCATTCTGGAGAGAGAGGAGAAAAAGTAATGTCTGACCCCTTTCCTTCTTTAATTTTTTCATTATCAATGTTGCTGAAGAACAGCTGAAACTCGATAAGCATATTTCAGGTTAAGAGTTTGTAATGTACCTCCACAGTCCAAGAGAAGACAGACGAGTTCCTGCTGGCCAGGTTTCAGGGTGATGGAGTGAGATATAAAGCCAAGCTTATAGGTGTGGATGATGTCCCCGAGGCCAGAGGTGATAAAATGTCTCAGGATTCCATGATGAAACTGAAGGTAAACTACCGAGATGGCTGTCTCCTTTACTTTATTATGTTTTGTTATAGTTGCATAGAAGTTTTGTACTCTATGGAGTTTTGAAATTATCTTTTTTTGTAGTTGCAAACTTTTCCTAAAATATGGTTTAAGGTTTCTGTTCACTATCTCCAGGTTTTTTCTTGAAACTGGTTAAAGGATTAAAACAATTAATCTTCGTAAGATTGAAATTTTGCATGAAATTGTTTATTCAGACTCAATGAGTTTTAGGAGCAAGCTTTAAAAACCAAAGCTTCACACGCATTTCTTCATCCTCATTTTTTAAATTTCTCTTAAAAGTGGATTTGTATTTACATGGTTTTTGGCTTCTTTTAATCAAAAGTGCAGTGTTATAATAACTTTGGCATTTGAGTATTTTTTTCCAAAATTGTAGGATTTAGTTATGCGTAGAAGTTGAAATGATTTCTTCTAAACTAAGCAGTGGTTATTGTATGAACTGTAAAAAGGAGAAATTATCCGTTTGTTTTATTTGCAGGGCATGGCAATAGCTGCTCGTTCACAAGGAAAACACAAACAAAGGATTTGGCTGAACATCTCCCTAACAGGAATTAAAATTGTTGATGAGAAGACTGGAGTGAGTTCTTTTTAGTAAATTAAATTTAGTTGTTTGATTCCTTTTAAAATATAACAATCAAATCCCTTGCATACAGAGTTACATTCTCCCTTTCCCTCAGGTGATCGAGCATGAACACGTGGTGAATATGATCTCCTTCATTGCTCGTGATGTGACCGATAACCGGGCGTTTGGATATGTTTGTGGAGCAGAAGGCCAGCACCAGTTCTTTGCTGTTAAAACGGCTCAGCAGGTGTGACACTCTTCAGATAAAAAATGTGTAGCTAGCAATTTTCACAAGTTGAAAATATAAGAAACTGATCCTAACTAAATCATTTTTTCAGGCCGAGCCTTTGGTGATAGATTTGAAGGATCTCTTTCAGCTGATCTTCAACATGAGGAAGAAAGAGCAGGAGGCTGCACAAAAGGCAATGGCTAATTTTTTTTTTGTACTTCTATAACATTTGTCAATTCATGTAGCAGTTTGGCTGTAGTTACCCTGCTTTGAAAATGTTTTAGGTTGCTTGAAAAACAGCAATTTTATTTATTTATTTATAGATTTCTACAGCAGATCTATTTTAAAGAGTGGAACTGATTATTCTTTTTTTGCAGGGTGAAGGAAATGGTGGTGTGATTGAGGTAAGTCGCAATGGTCTTAATTGAGGTCTCATCATTATTGTATAGTAATGTTAAATTTACTTTTTTTTTTTTTCTTCTGCCAAAAGAATGGTGGTGATGCCTTACTTGCTTTAGATGGAAATGGGAATGCTGTAAAAGTAAGTACGCTGTGTCATTTTAAATTTAGAAAAATAAAATATTGGAAATTTGCTTAAAAAAACATTGTGTTTAAGACTGTAGAGCAAATGGACCTGTTTGGTGATATGTCCACTCCACCTGACATTCACTCGCCTACGGTAATGGTTTCCAAGTTTACTATTATCTTTAATAATTATTTTTCAATCAGTCTTTGAAAATGTTCAGTTTGTTTTTGTTCATTGGTCAGGGATAGTTTCAATATTTTTCATTATTGATGTGTGTGTATATATATATATATCATTTTTTTTCTCTAGCGAAGAAAATACTTCCAGTAACATGGGGTTTTACGTTTGAGGGAGTCCTTTTAGCCAGTAGATGGCACCCAAGCCCCAAAAATGGTTGAGAGCTCTTCAATTGTTAACACACACTACTGAAAAGATTTTCTTTTAAAATTCAAGGATTTGAATAATTATTAATGTACATGTGTTATTTATTATAGCTTATTTCGAAGTCTTCCTTTACATTTTCAATGTACATCTCATCTGTTTGTTTTTTTTTGTTTGTTTTTTCCACAACCAGCCTGACAGTGTTCTACTCCTTGATTTGGCTGTTGTGATTGACAAGCAAGTAAATCATTCCTTCTGCAAAACACCTGCTGATCAATCCTCAACTTCAGATCTTTTCTCGACACGCAGTTCTTATCCCTTCAGTGACGACCCTTTTTCTCCTGTGAACAATCAGTCAGACTCTGTTTTTTCTTCTTGTAATAGTTCAGCGCTTTCTAGTTTGCTTCAGAGTGGCTCTGAATTGCAGCATAGTGTGAAAGAAGGCCCCTCCCCAATAATCCAGGAGATTAACAAACTGTTTGATGCCAGTCCAATGCCAAATGCTCAAGTAGACCCGCTTCCTTTAAGCAATATGACTAGTGGCATTGTTTCCCTGAATCCTTTTTTGAGAACTTCGCTGGACAAGCCAACTGACATGAGTGGACTGTATAGATCAGATCCCCCTTTCTCAAACGCGCCTCATCTGTGTAATGGATTAAGCAAATCCTTGACATTGTTTCAAATTGCGCAGCCACCTTCAATTCAAAATTCAGGATCCATGGCTATTTGCCCTCCACCCCAGAGTTTGAAGGCTAGGTCTATGTGCAGAAGAGAGAAGGTGAATATTTAAAAATCTTAAAATTTTGCAGAACCAAACAGAGATTGAGTACAAGGACTCTGAACAATTACATAATTTTAAATGCCTTAAACTGAGTGTTAAAAACTTAAGTTTATGAAAGATAAATAGTTTAATTTCTAATCTCTAGATTGATTCAGAAAAAGTCCTGGTAGTCCATCTCGGCGCACTGATTGGGGTGGAGCAGTTTAGTGGTAGTTTTTTTGTACACTTTGGTACTTTTTTTTTGGTTCCATCACTACTGGGGGTTGTGACACTTTAATTTGAGATTCATAAGGTTGTTGCACTTGTACAGTAAATGGTTAAATTAACAATAAATATTCATAGTGGTAAAATCTGGCTGTTTCACTTTAGTAGTTTTAGTCAGTAGTTCTAATAAAAACGTTTTGCATACACAGTCACCTGCGAATGACATGTTTGGAGCTGAACTCTTTGCCTCTCCAACTCCAAATGACTCTCAGCAGAAGACCTCTATTCCAGCAGACCTGTTCAACACCACCACGGCTTCCACAATCAACACACTAGGTAGAGTTTCTTTTAAAGTTTTACTAGCACAATGAATGGAATTTAGAGTTCAAATGTGTAATATTCACTGAAATGAAAACTCTAGGCTGTGAAACAAAAGAAATGATGCCAATTGTTAGTAGTTTCTGGCTATGAGTGTTGAACTCAAAAAAAGTAAAGGAATTGCACAGAGATATTATAGTTTAAAAGAATAAATCCATTACACACTATGGAAATCGTTTCCCAGCGATGGGTTGCGGCTGGAAGGGCATCCGCTGCGTAAAACATATGCCAGAGAGTTGGCGGTTCATTCCGCTGTGGTGACCCCGAAAGGGAATAAAGCCGACATGAAGATGAATGACTATGGAAATATATGTTTATCACATTGCAACAATATGCAGTATAAAATAACATTGATACTTAAACATTTAAGTGCGCACATACAAACGTTCTCAAAGTTATGATATTGTCGCTGTAGGATTTAAAGAAAGATTTCCATGCCCCATATGTTGACTGTGTTCACCAAGAATTGGAGATGTGCAAATTGTATAATAAATATTTATAAATGACGTTAACATAACTTCTTGGGCTAACGTCATCACATTGAAGACTGTTCCTTCTCACAGTAAACATGAGCTGGTGCACTAATTGATTTTGCACTTAGTCCCTGTGCAAGGAGCAAATAAGTACTCGTGTTTACTCTTTGCGAGGGTCTGCTCCGTCTTCCTGCTGGTTCTCCGTATCTGTTAAGTATTAGTATGTGGAGCGACAGTTGTATACTAATTATCCCTTGCAATTGAACTTGAGAACTTTATCTTCTAATTGTTGATATTTATGTTAAAGGTTCCCTTTCTCTGGGTCCTGCTCCTGGAGCACCATCAGCTCCCTGGGGCCAGACACAAACAATGTTTGCTCCTCCAGGTGTTGCCCAGATAACAATGCCAGGGCAACCCAATGCTTTTCCACCACAGTCTGCCTTTGGAGTCATACCTGCACCTGTATGGGGCCAACAAGGGCCCTCGCCTTTTGTGTCAACTGCTGCCACACAAGCCTGGGGTCAACCAGGTCCTGGTGCTCCTACTGGGACTTGGCCTTCTCCTGGTCACCTTCCTAGCGGTTTCCAGCCAAATCAGTTTGCTCCGATGATACCTCCTAATACAATGATGGGAATGCAGCAGGGAACTGTGGTTCCTCCTCGTCCTCCACCACGTCCTCCAGTGAAAGAAGAACCACCAGTGGTCAAAAGTGCCTTTACAGCTCTAGATCCCCTTGGGGAGAAGGAAAAGAAGACCGGGAAAGACATGTTCAAAAACTTCCAGATGGTCAAACCCCAGAAAGCAGAACCAGAGCTGGGTCCAGGCTCCAATGGCTCATTTGACCAGTACTTTTCCAGCAAGGTTGGCTTGGCTCAGGAGGCAGCAGATCATGATGACTTTGAAATTAATCAAATTTCTGGGAAGTCTAATGGTAATTGTTTGATGAATCACTTTAGGTTTAGTTTTGAAATGTAGGTTTTGATTTTCATAATACATTTCCTCATTTTGTCATCAGGCACCTCCAAACCTGCAACAGAAGGGGCAGGTTTGATCATGGCACCCTCAACAGCACTTTTGGATGTGGCCTTCTCTATGAATGGAGCGACCTCACCCTCAAATCTTACTCCTGCTGCTAGCTCAAATATTTTTGATGAGACTTTTGGAACCAACCCTTTTGGGCCACCACCCACGATGAACACAGTTTGTAAACTTTTAATTATATAGTAATGAATTTTCCCTTAATTGTCAATCACTATGAAAACTCTTTGTACTTAAATTGATTGAAAATATCCCCAAAAGATGGAAATACCCCTAAAACAGGATTATCTAGGTGGAGACTCTAGTTTTAGGACCCCAGCGGCAGAGCCTGAAGGGCCTCCTTCCGACCAGTGTTGGATCTTTGCTTTTTTTTCAGGAGGTTTAATAATGTGGTTTCAGTTTGTTGTCGAAAAACCATCTTTCTGGTGAATAATTTATCAAACTTGTATGTATTTTTGTTAAAACTGACATTGCGCAAGTATAGGGGAAAAGTTAGTTTGTAATGATTTTTAGCAGTTCTACAGACGACATTCCATTGATGGGTATTTCTCACCAATTAATCATTGGTCTCGCACTCAGCTGAATCTCAGATAATCAGCAGATGCCTGGGCCTTTGGTAAATGTATTAGATATTTGTGTCAAATGCGAGTCTTCTGAATAAGTTCACATTAACCCTTTAAACCAACATATTTAAAAAGATATTTTCCAACTTATTGATGCAATTCCACAACTTTGACCTTAATAAAAGTTAAATTGTTTTGGCAATTTTGAAGTAATTCAAAGTCTAACCTGAAGGGAAGGAGAATTGGCCAGAATGATGTACAACAAGAATGTGGCCTGTTGTTATTTGTCAGTATTTGGTTTTTCTCCTCCATTACAGAGCACTCCCGGCACTCAGAATACAGCTCTAGCAGATTCTTTTGGAGATCCGTTTGGAGGAAACCCCTTTGCCTGAACAACATAAGTGCTACTGGTGAGCGACTGTTTTGTTTTTGCTGAAAATAAATTTAAAATTAATTGCTGAGATGAAAAAAGTTTTAAATCCTTGTATTAAATGTTTTAGATTTATGAGCTCATAAATCAAATTTGCTGAACATGTATATGTGTATTAACTGTTTATGGATCAATTTCAGTTATTTCCTCTGGCTCAAGACACCTCACCAGACCGCAGATGTTGCTGGCAGCAATCCTCTTCTTGGAAAAGCTATGGACACAAACCTTTTTAATGTATTCTGTTCTCAACTGTTCTCATTCCCACAATATATCTGCTGAAGTTTCTTACTCGGTGCTTGCCTGACTAATCACAGACCAGCCCTTCTTTTCCTCCTCGTTAAGATAAATCCTTTGAAATCCCAAAAGAATAATACCGGCGAGAAAAAAAATAAATGCATCGTTTATGTATGACTTCTATGCAAGCGTTGGAAGCAATTATAATGAAGTAAAAATGATTGTAATGATCTGTTCATTAAAGAAGGAATTAATAATTTGTTGTTGTGGTTGTTTTTTTTTTGGTGCTGTGTTAAAACATAAATTTAATATTTCTGTTGCCTCATTTTTGAAGCATGCTGTAATGCTTTTAGTGTTGTGTAAGACATCTCTGGCTCAAAAATGTTGTTTACCGGACAAGGGAGTTTTCTAGAGCTGAGATAAAAGCTGTTAAGACACAAACTGTTTAACAACTTAGCTTGTTTCCATGGAAAGAAAGAGCAGAACGATGTGACAAGAATACAGATGCCACTGTTATTGCCAGTTTGCCCATTGTCATGCACCAAGAATTTGGCATTACCCCTTCAAATCCATTAATTCAGGCAGGATGGCATCATTCTGCATGTGTCAAATTGTAACACTGATGTAAAAGATTTGCCATGCCCCTTTGTTGACTTTTTCAACTGGATGATTTGGAAAGTTTGCTGGTCAAGAGGAGTATAAAAGAAGTTTAAGACCGCTTCCTGTAGCTTCTCATAGAGTGGAGTGCCTTGTTGTTTTTCTGTCTTTGGGAGTCTGAAATTCTTATCAAATTATTTTTGGATTAACTGAAAAATGCCACGTCCTCTGTTTCATCGAAATGATTGCTTGGATCCTCTTCAGGAAATGACTCAAAAAAGCCTTTTCGACAAAAAAGTAGACCTCCCTAATTTCCTTAATCCTGATGAAGTTGACTGGATAGAATCGGCCAGGAAAAGACTGGGAGCAACAACTTGGCCAGAATTTTCACGAGTCCCACTCTTCAGCTCTTTGTGTATGGAGATGCCAACAAATCCATTTATTAGAGCTGAAGGACTCGATTCAGAAATGATGTCTGAACAAACAGGAAAAGAGCAAAACTGGAAAATATGTCTTGATGTTAGGCTGTTTTCTCCTGAAGAAATCAGCATCAAAACCAAGGATGGCTATCTGGAAATCACAGGTACTTTGTGATGTGTTTGTATCACTCAAAGTCCATGAGAAAAATGAAAAACTAACATTTTGAAATTATTTCATTATGGATTGTTCCATTTTAATTGTTCCATAGGGAGTCATGAAGAAAAGCACGAAAATCACAGGTTTGTCTCCAGAAGCTTTACAAGAAAATACAAGTAAGTTTGTTTTATTAAATAAATAGTATTTCAAGTAAAGCTTCTGGAGACAAACCTGTGATTTTCGTGCTTTTCTTCATGACTCCCTATGGATTTGGTTTTATTTTTAGGCTTCCAGCTGATTTAGACCTAAACCAGATCAGTACCAAGCTCTCTGAAGATGGTCTGCTCTCTGTTGAAGCTCCAGTATCTGGCACTAAGCTCAGTCATCCGGGAGAGATCATCATCCCCATCCACATCTTGGACAAGCAATTATCGAATGAAACATATTCTCTAACCAGCGACCAGTAAACAGCTAATCGTTCTGTTTACAATTTCCTCATTACATTCGATCCAACAGCTTACATGATTGTTAGTTAAAACGCTTTCTAAAGTTTGTTTTTGTGACTAACTTGCGTAAAAATAAAGGATTATTTCTGAAAAATAATGTTAGTCAGTTAAAAGCAGAACTGATTAATTTCTTCTGTCAAATACATCACCTGTAATTTACAATAGCCTTTACAAATAATGGTAAATAACATATATGTACAGTGAGAATTGATTGTTAGCACATTAACACAAATGTAAAGTTTTGCAATAACTAGAAACATTCCAGTAAAATTTCAAATATTTGTGTTGCACAGTCTTATCAATAACAAGTTATTTGAGGTGATAAAGCTGTTAATAAACTTGTTTTGAGAAGTTTTGTGTGTGTTTTTGCCTGATGCAAAATCTGCCTGTTTTTTGTAGACAGACTTGTTCATAAAATCAGTAACTTTTGTATATCAAACAATCTTGCTCATTTGAACATAGATTGAATTTAAAAAATCTAGGGTCATGATTATAGCTAAGCCTATGGTGATTAATCAAATAACTGAAGAGGAACTGTCTTCCTGAAAAGAGCTTCTACACACACCCTCTAGATGGTGCTGAAATTTAAAACCATCGAGTTGAAGTGTTCTGACGCTAATGAAACCTAAAACCTTCCTTTACTTTCCTTTTAAGGGTGGTTAGGGCTTTGCAGACAGGATTCTTCTTACCTCCGCACTTGTACACGAACTATTTTTGTATGTGTTCCAGAGCTTTCATCACATTACTTGAAAATAATCCTTAAATGACAACTGTCTGTTGTTACATTTATAACACTTTGCAAATTGTAGTTTGATAGGTAGATTTTTAAATTATATTATGCAAATGTTTTATTATATGTGACCCGATAACTGAAATAGCATTGCTGAGGCATGCTTTAGAATAGAGTCACGGATCTGTTTATAAGTAAATCTCAAAAATATAAGCTTCATTTTGGTTTTGGGAGTAATGCATCATTCAAAGTAAACTCCTGAGAGTAAAATTAACTCTATCCTGAGTAGGTCCAAATACACTGTGAATACAGTAAAAAAAATGTAACACCCCCCTTTCAAAAAATAAAAAAAGTAAAAAAAACAAAAACAATTAATTTCCTCATCACATTGTAAAAAAAAAACCCAAGAGTTTAACGTAACCTTTTTTTATGGTTCAAGTTGAAGGGCTCAGTGTTAATTTAACTTGTAAAAGAGTCAATTTAAGGCTCTAAAGTTTACTGTGTAAAAGCACAATAAAAAGAATACAAATGATTAACTTAACCCTTGTATGGTATTTTTCATCGAAAGAAAAATTATACAAACAATTATTATTTTAAACTGAGATTAACTGGCATTGGCTCATTTTTTGTGAAAAACATATAAAAGATCACATTTTTTATGACCCCACTCTGTAATCCCCCCCTACACATTTATATTACCCACAAGGTGTTCGTCTCTACTGGACCTGAGGCATGTAAAAGTGTGAAAATGGAATAGGTCTAGCAAACCCGATAACCCTGCCAAAGTAACAATGGTTTCAATTCTAAATGTTAAGAAATAAGGTTAAAAATCAACAAATAAAGTATATTTGCAGTTTAAAGCACTTGTTTGCTGGCTAAAGTAAATATCTTTTATGTATTTTCACATAAAATGTCTTGATTGGAATTAAAAATCAATGGGTCCACCAGACCCTCAAACATTGCCTGAGTAACAATGATATCTACACCACTCAAGGGTTAAATTGTAGAACATGAGAAAGAGATATATTTATGCCTTGGAACCTCACATGAGGAAAATACTGGAATGAAAATGTCTGCAATAGTGTTAAAATAGGGTTGAAATTTGAAGAGATTGTCCTTCTAATTATTCTGGTTTTCTTTTTTCATTTTTTAAATGCCAAATCATTTCACTTATTACATTACTGAGATGTAATATAGTAGAGTAACTATAGAGCTAGTTAGAGTTTATAGTACAACCTGGACAACACTGCTGCAACTGTATTTTCATAAAAATTCAGTATCTTTAAATATGCATTAAACATAAACAATTTAGTTTCTACAGCAAAGTAGTTCATTCACAATTTGAACACAAATAAATGTATTGAATGTGAGAAGTATATGTTTAACAGAAGGAAATCTTGATTAAACAGAATGATTGCTATTTGTACATGGCAGGTTAGATGAAGGATTGGAAGCGAGCCTGTAAATATACAACATATAACACCCCGACACAGCAACAAGCCACTTGGCTCCTTCATTTAACTTACTGAGTGAACACATGGTGGACATGCCAAAAATACAGGCCAGGGATTCTCTAGTTACATGAAACGACTTAAGAGATGGAAGAGTTAGAAGCGTGTTGAAATGATGAGAATGCCACAGAGCTCTGCAGGGGACACTTTCTACCATCTGTGGCATGAACATATGTAATGGCGCAATGAAGATTTACAGCACAATAAAAATTAATTGGTAACCTGTCAACATGTCCATGGACAACAACAAAGCTCAAGAATACGTCTCTGTTTCTGACGGACAGGGATTTCTTGTTTAACTCTCAAGGGTTTAAAAGTACCTTTTTTTTTAAATGTCCAAAAATATAGAGAAACGCAGTAAATACAGCTGCTTCTCAATAGTTTATCATGCAAAATACTTTATACCTGTAAAAGAAAAACATTGTTCCCACATTACATCAGTGTTTTTGATTTGACTAACCCAACTTTCTATCACTTTTTGTAGATCTTAACTAATACAGGCGATGCATGTTAAGAATGTGCTGAGCTCAGTGTTCATTTGCCCTGTAATAAAAATCAAGCAAATGTTATTCTAGAGCTGATCTCTGAGCAATAAAATGCAATATATTGTGTATTTTCCCAAATGAGTTTATCCGCACAGAAAAACTATTTCAATAACATAAACTTGCATAACAACTAAGAAACACAAATCAGTAAAATATTCTTAACATTCTCAGGCATTTACCTTAAAATAAATGATTAAACATATCTATGTTAAATACAAAAACACAAAACATATTTATATATTACATAAACTTTAAAACATCAGATAAAAAAACAGATATTTTAAAATATCAAGCTGTGACTTTGCTTTACTTGCATGTATCTGTCATAAATAAATGGAACTCAATACCTCCTGACGTCCGGATCCTCGTCTCTCTCATTAGCAAAAATTCTGATTTAAAATATTTCCTATGACTGTACTGATCCATGTTTACGATTATTTTATTGTTTTCGTATTGTTTAGATCTTCTATTGTAATTTGTGTTTGAGTTTTTTTGACAGTCAGATCAAAATAAGAAAGATTAATATTACATATTAAATGTACAGCAACTAACCTGCCTACTCTACAGTTACAGACATTGAGAGATAATTAACAACTTTTAAACCAGCCACTGGAAAACGAGATGTCAAGAAAACCTATGTCTTTATCTGTTTGAATTAAATGACTCTTGGATTAATACAAAAAAAGTTTGCTCGAATGCAATCAAATGAAAGAGGACGCTTCTTTGTCTCCTTGACATTTGAAGGTTAAATTAAAAGAGAACTAAACCGGGTGTGACAAATGCAATCCTGTTCAATCCACGCCACCTGTTGACTTTAATAACATTATTAAGATTAGTTCTAAAGTTCTTGTAACTTAACACTTCTTAAACATTTCTTCATCAGAGTATTATGTGCAGCAAATTATTAACATTTTTCCAAAGAACATGAAGGAACAAATTTTGAACTCTCTTGAAAAAATCTGCTACAAAAACATTTGAGGTACAGTTACAGCAGTCTTCGGATTTGACTGCAAGTGCAGAGTGTTTGACATTTCCTTTTGTGCCATTTAACACATCCGTTAGCTGTATTTATCTTCTGCTAGGCTAGCAGAACAAATCCAATATAAGAAGGGCTGGACAAGCGTTGAAGACCTCTGAGGGGACAGCTGAGTTTGTGATTGAGGTGAGAAGTGGAGCTATGCTAGTGTATGCTAGTAGTTACTGTCAACTTGATAGTAAAAATATAAAATTCTAACAAAAATATTTTTAATTGTAAATGAACTAAACAATTTCATGCAAAATCGTATTCAATTGATTTACATTTTTTTCAGGGCTTCTTGGAAAAAACATCACTAGTGGGGAAGAAAAGGTAAATGAAAAACATTTTTATTGCTTTATCTTTCTAAGTAGAAAGATGGGATGACTCTTTTGGAAATTTTATATAAAAATAAAAATGTGGACAATTGTTAAGAAAGAATTCACACCGTTATTCAGCTATAAAAACACGTTATTAAATCGCCTTTTATCTACAGTAAACCTCCACCATGAGTACGGACGCGGAAATGGCCGTTTACGGCAAGGCTGCCATTTACCTCCGAAAGCCTGAGAAGGAAAGAATTGAAGCTCAAAACGCACCCTTTGATGCAAAAAGTGCCTGCTACGTGGTTGATGACAAAGAACTGTACGTCAAGGGAACGATCAAGAGCAAAGATGGTGGCAAAGTCACCGTCATTACACTAGACACCAAAGAGGTGATACTGAATATCCTATACATATACTTGTTCACAAAAATATTGTATATAAGAATTCATTGTTCTGATTAATAAAGTGTAATCTAATTTCATAAAACTACAGGAGAGAGTGGCTAAGGAGGATGATGTTC
This sequence comes from Danionella dracula, assembly GCA_900490495.1. NCBI lineage: Eukaryota > Metazoa > Chordata > Actinopteri > Cypriniformes > Danionidae > Danionella > Danionella dracula. The sequence goes on from UELW01000189.1 coordinate 2,717,068, forward strand.
ACCCAATGAACCCTCCCAAGTTTGACAAGATTGAGGACATGGCCATGATGACCCATCTCAATGAACCCTCTGTACTGTATAACCTCAAAGAGCGTTATGCAGCATGGATGATCTACGTAAGTTCTGAAACTACCATAAACATCACTCTAATAGCTGTTCCTTGTGTAATTGCAGTGTGCACACTCCTTTTCACCTTCAGACCTACTCTGGGCTCTTCTGCGCCACCGTAAACCCCTACAAGTGGCTTCCAGTGTATGATCCAGAAGTCGTGGCTGCCTACAGAGGCAAAAAGCGTATGGAGGCCCCTCCCCACATCTTCTCTGTCTCTGACAACGCTTACCAGTTCATGCTCACTGGTAAGACCCTTATTCAAATACAGCTTTATTCTTAGAAACTTTTTTCTCAAACACTACACATGTGAATTTACAGATAGAGAGAACCAGTCTGTCCTGATCACGTACGTATCTAATGTTTTGAAAAAAGATACATTTTGTTCTTGTTCAAGTGCTAAATATTAAATAATTCTACATCTTCTCTCTTAACCAGTGGAGAATCTGGTGCTGGAAAGACTGTGAACACCAAACGTGTGATTCAGTACTTTGCTACAGTTGCAGTTGTGGGTGACAAAAAGAAAGATTCTGGCAAAATGCAGGTATAAGATAAAAAGATGAAAACTGCAAAAGAATACCCTAAAAACTGGTGTATATATAGAGTATTGTATAAGTGTATACAAAATATGTAATCCAGTTTAAAATCTTGGAGAGATTGGTCTTAAAGTTAAATCAATCAAACTTCTACACAGGGCTCTCTTGAGGATCAGATCATTGCTGCCAACCCTCTGCTTGAGGCTTATGGTAATGCCAAGACTGTGAGAAATGACAACTCCTCTCGTTTTGTAAGTTAAGCAAAACATTTTTTTGTCGATTTGTAATTATTTTATTTTGCTGTTATAACTAAAATTCAAATGAATATTAAACAGGGTAAATTCATCAGAATTCATTTCGGCACAACTGGTAAACTGGCTAGTGCTGATATTGAGACATGTAGGTGGCTTTTATTCATTTTTATTTTTGAGATCCACTTTTCAGATGATCGTTACTCAACATCCTTTTCTCAACAGATCTGCTGGAAAAGTCCAGAGTGACATTCCAGCTTCCAGACGAAAGAGGTTACCACATCTTCTACCAGATGATGACCAACCACAAGCCTGAGCTGATTGGTTTGTGCACACTTTTATTCTTTATTTAAAAAGTTTTGAAAATATCTGTAATATGAAATGTTCTTTGTATTTAACAGAAATGACGCTCATCACCACCAACCCCTACGACTTCCCCATGTGCTCTCAGGGTCAGATCACAGTGGCAAGCATTGATGATAAAGAGGAGCTCATGGCTACTGATGTAAGTTGTTTGTTTGAACACTTACATTTTAGAATAGACATCGCAGCAGATCCTCAATCTCTTTTCTCTCTGATTTCCAGAGTGCTATTGACATTCTGGGCTTTAGTGGTGAAGAGAAGATGGGAATCTACAAGTTCACTGGAGCTGTGCTCCATCATGGTAACATGAAGTTCAAGCAGAAGCAGCGTGAGGAGCAGGCAGAGCCTGATGGCACAGAGGGTGAGTTAAATCCAGTTGTAAGTTTCCGCTTGTACATCAAGGCATTCTTACTTGTCTTTATATTTAATACAGATTTTCTTTAATGAAAAAAATATATGTATTTTTTTTTAATGACAGAGGCTGATAAAATCTCCTACCTTCTGGGTCTGAACTCGGCTGACATGCTGAAGGCTTTGTGCTACCCCAGAGTCAAGGTCGGAAATGAGTTTGTGACCAAAGGTCAGACCGTACCACAGGTGAGTAGGATAATTTTCCATGTTTAAGTTTAACCACAAAAATGAATAAGACATTTATAACACAGTGTTCTACTAATTTCAGGTGTACAACTCTGTGAGTGCCTTGTGCAAATCCATCTATGAGAGGATGTTCTTGTGGATGGTCATTCGTATCAACCAGATGTTGGATACAAAACAACAAAGAAATTTTTTCATCGGTGTGCTGGATATTGCTGGATTTGAAATCTTTGATGTAAGAAACTTTTGCGCTTCATTTTTTATAGTTGTGTTGTTGTCAAATGTTGAAAATGACCCTGTTTTATCTTCCAGTACAACAGCATGGAGCAGCTGTGCATCAACTTCACTAATGAGAAACTGCAACAGTTTTTCAACCACCACATGTTTGTGCTGGAACAAGAGGAGTACAAGAAGGAGGGCATTGTTTGGGAGTTCATTGACTTTGGCATGGATTTGGCCGCTTGCATTGAGCTCATTGAGAAGGTATTTTTTTTTACTTAGAATTTCTATTCCCAAAGCACAATAATAGTTTTTAATTAACAAACTCAAATCTTTGTCAACAGCCCATGGGTATCTTCTCCATCCTTGAAGAGGAGTGCATGTTCCCTAAGGCAACAGACACATCCTTCAAGAACAAGCTGTATGATCAGCATCTTGGCAAGTGCAATGCTTTCCAGAAACCAAAGCCTGCCAAAGGCAAGGCTGAGGCCCACTTCTCCCTGGTCCACTATGCTGGAACTGTGGACTACAACATTACTGGCTGGCTGGACAAGAACAAGGATCCACTGAACGAGTCTGTACTGCAGCTTTACCAGAAGTCTTCAGTTAAACTGCTGGCTACACTCTACCCACCTGTTGTTGAGGGTAAACCCCCAGAGCTGATATGTTGTAAAAAATGTTTGGATTCAATCCAAAGTGTTTATTATAATATTTATGTTTTCTTCAATCTGAATAGAGTCTGGTGGCGGAAAGAAGGGAGGCAAGAAGAAGGGTGGTTCCATGCAGACTGTATCTTCTCAGTTCAGAGTATGTCTCAAGTGTCCATTAGCATCTAACAAGCTGTTCCAGAAACTGTTTTCAAATTGACCTAACTGTAGCACCAAAAATTTGGGATTAATTACATTTCAGTGATTTCTCTAATACTTCTCTACCAAATTAGGAGAACTTGGGCAAGCTTATGACCAACTTGAGGAGCACCCATCCTCACTTTGTGCGTTGTCTGATTCCCAATGAGAGGAAGTGTCCAGGTAAAGAGATAATAAAAAATATGTATTATTTAATTCATAACTACCAAATTAGTAGCAATAAACGCTAATGTTACTGGGCCATCTGATAAAATTTCTCTTACAGGTCTCATGGAGAACTTCCTGGTTATCCATCAGCTCAGGTGTAACGGTGTGCTGGAGGGTATCAGAATCTGCAGAAAGGGTTTCCCCAGCAGAATCCTCTATGCTGACTTCAAGCAGAGGTAAACAAGATACCAGTAAGGAATTGATTCTAACAAGAGACAACTTGTAAATAAACTTTTCCATCAATTTTCTACAGATACAAGGTGCTGAATGCCAGCGTTATCCCAGAGGGTCAGTTTATTGATAACAAGAAGGCCAGTGAGAAACTCTTGGGATCCATCGATGTTAATCATGACGAGTACAGATTCGGACACACAAAGGTTTATATCCAGCTTTAAAGGTTTTAGTGATTTGTGGTTTACTATATTAACTTTAAATGTACTCTCATTTTTTATTCAGGTGTTCTTCAAAGCGGGTCTCCTGGGTACTCTTGAGGAGATGCGTGATGAGAAGTTGGCTAGTCTGGTCACAATGACTCAGGCTCTCTGCCGTGCCTTTTTGATGAGAAGGGAGTTTGTGAAGATGACTGAGAGAAGGTGATGGTTATACAGATGTAATCTAATTAGATAAATATTAGATTTTACTTGATTATTTATTTTCTTATGGAAAATTCAATAATTACTCACAATAATCAAAATTATTTAATCAGGGATGCTATTTACACCATCCAATACAACGTCCGTTCATTCATGAATGTCAAGCACTGGCCATGGATGAAGGTTTACTACAAGATTAAGCCTCTGCTAAAGAGTGCTGAGACTGAGAAGGAGCTGGCAACGATGAAAGAGGACTATACAAAATGCAAAGAAGACCTTGTCAAGGCTGAAGCCAAAAAGAAGGAGCTTGAAGAAAAGATGGTGGCCCTGCTGCAAGAGAAGAATGATCTGCAGCTTCAAGTGGCTTCTGTGAGTAGTGTTCAGTTAAGGAAGTGTGCTACAGATGAACAATGTTGTTGTCCAAAAATAAAAACCATCTGATACTCTAACAGGAATCTGAGAATCTCTCAGATGCTGAGGAGAGGTGTGAGGGTCTGATCAAGAGCAAAATCCAGCTTGAAGCTAAGCTCAAAGAGACAACTGAGAGACTGGAGGATGAGGAAGAAATCAACGCTGAGCTGACAGCTAAGAAGAGAAAACTGGAGGATGAGTGTTCTGAACTGAAGAAAGACATCGATGACCTTGAACTCACCTTGGCTAAAGTGGAGAAGGAGAAACATGCTACTGAGAACAAGGTTGGAGACTACAATTGCTTCAGCAAGCTCTTCATTTTAAACTGTGATAAAAGCTCAAGTATTTATAAATAGTAAACTTTTCATCCAAAATCATACAGGTCAAGAACCTGACTGAGGAAATGGCAGCTCAGGATGAAAGCATTGCCAAGCTTACAAAGGAGAAGAAAGCTCTCCAAGAAGCACACCAGCAAACTCTAGATGATCTCCAGGCTGAGGAGGACAAAGTTAACACTCTAACCAAATCCAAGACAAAGCTTGAGCAGCAAGTTGATGATGTGAGGAACTAACTAAAAGTGCTATTTAATTACTAATGAAACTTAACCTTTGAATTTTTTGCCTCTACATTTTTGCAAACATTTATTTCCTAAAGCTTGAGGGTTCCCTTGAACAAGAGAAAAAGCTGCGCATGGATCTGGAGAGAGCTAAGAGAAAGCTTGAAGGAGATCTGAAACTGGCCCAAGAGTCCATTATGGATCTGGAAAATGACAAGCAGCAGTCTGAGGAGAAATTGAAGAAGTAAAACATATCTCCAGATCCCATAGAAAAAAACTATTTTCACAACCAATATTTATTCACCATGTTGTTTCTTTGTAAACACAGGAAAGACTTTGAAACAAGTCAGCTGCTCAGCAAGATTGAAGATGAACAATCTTTGGGAGCTCAACTCCAGAAGAAGATCAAGGAGCTTCAGGTTTTTATTTTTTTGACTCTTTAAATACTATTGAATTCATTAAAATGACTAACAAGCATTGATTGATCAACACCAGGCTCGCATTGAAGAGCTTGAGGAAGAGATTGAGGCTGAACGCGCAGCACGCGCTAAGGTTGAGAAGCAGAGAGCTGATCTCTCCAGGGAACTTGAGGAGATCAGCGAGAGACTTGAGGAGGCTGGTGGAGCCACTGCTGCTCAGATTGAGATGAATAAGAAGCGTGAAGCTGAATTCCAGAAGCTCCGTCGCGATCTTGAAGAGTCTACCCTTCAGCATGAAGCTACTGCTGCCGCTCTGCGCAAAAAGCAGGCAGACAGTGTAGCCGAGCTGGGGGAGCAAATCGACAACCTGCAGCGTGTCAAGCAGAAGCTTGAGAAAGAGAAGAGTGAATACAAGATGGAGATTGATGATCTCTCCAGCAACATGGAGGCTGTAGCCAAAGCAAAGGTCTACTTTTATTATAGAAATTATTTTCAAGTAACTTACAAATTGAGATCTGGATATTAAAAAAAAAAAAATTCTGTCCTCAGGGCAACCTTGAAAAGATGTGTCGCACCCTTGAGGACCAACTTAGTGAAATTAAGTCCAAGAATGATGAGAACCTGCGCCAGATAAATGACCTCAGTGCTCAGAGAGCAAGACTTCAAACTGAGAATGGTATAAAGTAATTTTTTTTGTTTGTCAAAATGTTTTGTACTCAATTATTAATTGACATGCAAATTTTAAAAAGGTGAGTTCGGCCGTCAGCTGGAGGAAAAAGAATCCCTTGTATCTCAGCTCACCAGAGGCAAACAAGCTTTCACTCAGCAAATTGAGGAACTGAAGAGGCAGATTGAAGAGGAGGTCAAGGTAACGCAAGACAAAAATTAAAATACTACATTTTAATTACTACAGAACAGAACTAATCCACTCGTCTGTAATTTAGGCCAAGAATGCACTGGCTCATGGCGTCCAATCAGCTCGTCATGACTGTGACCTGCTCCGTGAGCAGTTTGAGGAAGAGCAGGAGGCAAAGGCTGAGCTACAGAGAGGAATGTCAAAGGCTAACAGTGAAGTTGCTCAGTGGAGGACCAAATATGAAACTGATGCCATCCAGCGCACAGAGGAACTTGAAGAGGCCAAGTATGATCACCAAAACACTTTGAATTAAATGTGTGAGTGTTTACATCTTCTGACTGCTTGTTTCAAATTATAAAACAGAAAGAAACTGGCTCAGCGTCTCCAAGAGGCAGAGGAACAGATTGAGGCAGTGAACTCCAAGTGTGCATCTCTGGAAAAGACCAAAACAAGACTCCAGGGTGAGGTTGAGGACCTGATGATTGATGTGGAGAGAGCCAATGGTTTAGCTGCCAACCTCGACAAGAAGCAGAGGAACTTTGACAAGGTAAAATAATAGTTTAACTCTGATGTTTTTTGCTTTCAACAAGTAGTTTAGGCCTACTAAAGACAGTTAACAATGTAAACAACCTAATAATTATCTTTTATTTTATAGGTCCTGGCAGAGTGGAAGCAGAAATTTGAGGAAGGTCAGGCAGAGCTGGAAGGTGCCCAGAAAGAGGCTCGTTCGCTCAGCACTGAGCTGTTTAAGATGAAGAACTCCTACGAGGAGACTCTGGATCAGCTTGAGACCCTCAAGAGAGAGAACAAGAATCTGCAGCGTAAGAATCAAACATCAATTCTAAACATGACTCACGATGAGTTAATATGATACAGACTTTTCTTGTTCTATTTACAGAGGAGATTTCAGATCTGACAGAGCAGTTGGGCGAGACTGGTAAGAGCATCCATGAGCTGGAGAAGGCCAAGAAGGCTGTAGAGACTGAGAAGTCAGAGATCCAGACTGCCTTGGAGGAGGCTGAAGTGAGTTTAAACAAATCAACACGTATCTCTCACCAGAGAAGATTATGTTTTGATTAAAATAATTTTTGTCTTATAGGGCACTCTGGAGCATGAGGAATCAAAGATTCTCAGAGTCCAGCTTGAGCTAAACCAGGTCAAGGGTGAGATTGACAGGAAACTGGCAGAGAAGGATGAGGAGATGGAGCAGATCAAGAGAAACAGCCAGAGAGTCATTGAATCCATGCAGGGCACTCTGGACTCTGAGGTCAGGAGCAGAAATGATGCCCTGAGAATCAAGAAGAAGATGGAGGGAGATCTTAATGAGATGGAGGTTCAGCTGAGCCATGCTAACCGCCAGGCTGCTGAGGCCCAGAAACAGCTCCGTAATGTTCAGGGCCAGCTCAAGGTATGGAGTCTTAAATGCTATTAAAATGTATATACTTTTGACATACGCAAAACTTTATTTGTTTGCTCAGGATGCTCAACTGCACCTGGATGATGCTGTGAGAGGCCAAGACGACATGAAGGAGCAGGCGGCCATGGTGGAGCGTAGAAACACTCTGATGCTGTCTGAGATTGAAGAGTTGAGAGCTGCTCTGGAACAGACAGAGAGAGGACGCAAAGTGGCAGAGCAAGAGCTGGTGGATGCCAGTGAGCGTGTTGGCCTGCTGCACTCTCAGGTACTGAGACTGAAATGTTTGATTTCTATTGAAATGAAGAAACTAGAAATCATATTAAAATTGTTTATTTCTGTTTATAGAACACAAGTCTTCTGAACACCAAGAAGAAGCTTGAAGCTGATCTTGTTCAAGTCCAGAGTGAAGTGGACGATACTGTGCAGGAAGCCAGAAATGCAGAGGAGAAGGCCAAGAAGGCCATCACTGATGTAGGCAATAGTGTTTTTGTTAAATTTGACAGTTGAAAATGGTGGGGTCATGTTAAATTAGTTTTTGTTTCATTGACAGGCTGCAATGATGGCAGAGGAGCTGAAGAAGGAGCAGGACACCAGTGCTCACCTTGAGAGGATGAAGAAGAATCTTGAGGTCACAGTGAAGGACCTGCAGCATCGTCTGGATGAGGCTGAGAATCTGGCCATGAAAGGAGGAAAGAAACAACTCCAGAAACTGGAGTCCAGAGTAAGAATATTTTGATTCATATTTTAACATTTCTTTCTGAGAGTGTTAAACGCTGGTATACCATAGCTTAAAATAAGAAATGGTTGAGTACAACAATATAATAAAAATAAATATCTCATTTAGGTTCGTGAGCTTGAAGGTGAAGTTGAGGGAGAACAGAGACGTGGAGCTGAGGCTGTGAAAGGAGTTCGTAAATATGAGAGAAGAGTCAAAGAGCTCACCTACCAGGTTAAGAAATTGAATTAAATATATACAAAAAATTAGGTAAGAAATTTAAAATAAAGAACCCTTCAAACATAAATTCCATGTTTTTTTTTAGACTGAAGAAGACAAAAAGAACCTCAATAGACTTCAGGATCTTGTTGACAAGCTTCAGCTGAAGGTCAAGGCTTACAAGAGGCAGTCTGAAGAAGCTGTGAGTCTCTGCTTTGAAGCTGTGAAAAGCATCTTTAACTTTGATATTTTTCAGTTTCTGATCTAACTGTTTTTAAATTTGCAGGAGGAACAAGCCAATGGTCACCTCTCCAAGTTGAGGAAGGTGCAACATGAGCTGGAGGAGGCTGAGGAGCGCGCCGACATTGCCGAGTCCCAGGTCAACAAGCTCAGGGCCAAGACTCGTGATGCAGGAAAAGTATGTTTTTTAAATTCTGTTAGTTAAGCAGTCTTTCTCTCAACAATTAATGTTTTTCAATAATTTCTTTTTTTCAAGGGCAAAGATGCGGCTGAGTGAAGTTTGCCCTCCACAGTGGATATATAAAACATGAATCCAATAAACATTGCATTTCAACACCTTTTTTTGGTCATTTTCTTTCTTCTTTTTATTATTTATAAAAACATTTTGCTAAATCAGTTGATGGCCAAAAAAAGCCACACATATGTGTCAATAACTTCAAATATATACTATAATCAAATCTAAAATCATTAAATACATAATTTTAACAAAAAAAAAATATTTAAAGAACAAACTTTTTATTTGTTCTATTTTATGTGTTATTGAAGATGTCTAGTTAAAACACTTTTCCTGTATAAAAAAATATTCAGTTGTAAGCTTTACAATCAATCAATCAATCAATCAATCAATCAATCAATCAGTTTTTATATAGCGCTTCTTTAGCAATTGCTTTTAAAGCAGTTTCACAAAGTCCCCGTGAGGATCAGGCAGAGCAGACAGGAGTTCCCTCTGTGAGGGGACTCCCGCTGACTGAGGCAGGCGCTAATCACCTCCCCAGCATAAAGAACATACAAACTTAAAATCCATCAATGAACGGTTTGCCGGACAGAACCCGAAAAAAAAAACAAAAAAAAAAACCAAAACAAAACAAACAAAGACAAAACAGGAACTAAGAAATGGAGAAAACGGTTAGTAAACTGTAACACAGACAACAAACAAGTGATCAGCATCAGCTGCAGGATGAGAGATAAATGATGAGGATAGGTTAGAGAGGAACATTGAACCACATTGTTTTTTCAAACAGTTTGTATGTATATGGTGCTCAGACACCAGATCTATTTAGACAAATACCAAGAGATAATTATTGGAATGCCAGTTTAAACAGATATGTTTTTAATTTAGTTTTGAAATCTGTGAGCATAGCTGAGCTGCGGACAATATCCGGGAGTTTATTCCAGAGCTTCGGGGCTCTATATGAGAACGCTCTTCCACCTCTTGTGGATTTACTAACCTTCGGTACAATCAATAGTCCTGCTTCTTGTGATCGGAGAGAGCGAGCTGGAATATATCGTGAGAGGAGACTGCTCAGGTAGGCCGGAGCCAAGCCATTCAGCGCCTTAAAGGCAAGGAGCAGAATCTTGTAGTCAATGCGATATTGTACATGAAGCCATTGAAGAGAGCACAAAACCAGTGTAATGTGGTCATATTTCTTTGTTCTTGTGAGAACTCTAGCTGCTGCGTTCTGGACTAACTGTAATTTGTGTAGCGTGGTGGCTGGACAGCCGGCTAACAGAGTATTACAATAATCCATTCTGGAGGTCATGAAAGCGTGCACTAATTTTTCTGCATCTACGATAGACAGCATGTTCCGCACTTTAGCAATATTCCTGAGGTGAAAGAAAGCAGTCTTAGTAACATAAGAGATATGGTTCTTAAACGTCAGTTCACTATCTATAATAACGCCAAGAATAACTGTAGTGGAAAAATTAACAGTGTGTCTTCCCAGTTCCATATGCAAAGCAGAGAGATTCTGTAATTGCTTTTTAGAGCCAATAAGTAATATTTCTATTTTATCTGGATTTAGCATAAGGAAATTTTCATTCATCCAATCATTGATATCAGCGACACATTATGAGATCTTATTTAGCTTTAAAGGGTCGTTAGGTTTTGCTGATATATAGAGCTGGGTGTCGTCTGCATAGCAATGGAAACTAACACCATGTCTTCTAATAATTTTGCCAAGGGGCAGCATGTATATTGAGAATAGGATGGGTCCCAAAACGGATCCTTGAGGAACTCCATACTCTACTGCTATTGTTTCCGATGAGTCTCCATTTACATGACCAAACTGACTCCGGTCAGAGAGGTATGAGTTAAACCATCTTAGAGCCTGGCACTGGATGCCTGCATCGTTTTCTAGTCTCTCGAGGAGAATCCTGTGATCTATCGTATCGAAGGCTGCACTGACATCTAGCAGAACTAGAAGAGAGATATTCCCTTGATCCCAATCAAGTAATAGATTGTTTGAAGTTTTAACCAGCGCAGTCTCTGTGCTGTGATGCGCTCTGAATCCAGATTGAAGATCTTCATAACAGTTGCTCTTTTGTAAGAAGGAGCTGAACTGTGCTATAACAACTTTCTCTAATATTTTTGACAAGAACGGAAGGTTAGAGATTGGCCTATAGTTGGATAACTCAGTAGGATCCAGGTGCGTTTTCTTGATTAGTGGTTTAATTACTGCATGTTTTAGCTGTTTGGGAGCGTAACCTAGCGATAGAGATGAGTTTATAATATTTAGAAATGGTTCTTGAGCTATTTGTAGCAATTCTTTCAGTAATTTTGTTGGTACAGGATCTAGAGAGCATGTTTTTGATTTAGATGCTGTGATTATTTTTAGCAGTTCTTTCAGGTCAATATTTGAAAAATTCTGCAGCGAGTGAGTCAAAGGTATAGGGTTTGAGTTAAACTGCTTTGATTGAATATGAGTTTTAGTAGTTTTGCATCTAATAGAGGTAATTTTATTTGAGAAATAATTCATAAAATCATTGCTGCTAAATTTTATAGCTGCATTTGAATCTGTAGATGTTTGACTGTTTAGTAAATTAGCCATTGTTTCAAATAAGAGGCGTGGATTATTTTGATTTGTTTCTATTAACTTGTGATAGTAGTTAGTTCTAGCAGTTTTTAGTGCTAGTCTATATTTAGACATGCTCTCTTTCCAGGCAATTTTGAATACTTCCAATCTAGTTGTTTTCCATTTACGCTCATAGTTTCTGGTTTTTCTTTTTAGCACCTTTGTATTATCATCAGACCACAGAGTGGCCTGTCTATCCCTGACTTGTTTTAATTTAAGGGGGGCTACAGTGTCTAGGGTGTTAGCGAGAATATTGTTCAAACTGTAGGTGATCGTTTCAAGTTCATTTTCATCTGCAGGTACACTAGAAAGATGAGTAATATCTGGTAGGTATCTTATAAATGCTTCTTTAGTATTTTGGTTTATATTTCTCCCTAGTTGGTAGCGTTGAATGCTACTGCTAATGTTTATAGTCTGCATAGCACAAGATACAAGATAGTGGTCTGAGATGTCCTCACTTTGAGGCGATATAACAATGTCACTTAGGTCAATGCCATGAGATAGAACCAAATCTAGAGTGTGGTTTAGACGATGAGTTGCGCCGACCACATTTTGCTTAAACCCACAGGAATTTAGGAGGTCTGTAAAGGCAATACCCAACGAGTCTTTTTTGTCATCGATATGGATGTTAAAGTCTCCAAAAATCAGTATTTTATCTGCTTCGACCAAAAGATGTGCAACAAAATCAGCGAATTCTTGAAGAAAGCTAGAATTGTGTTTTGGTGGCCTGTAGGCAACAGCTAATGTTAGAGAATGCACATCTTTGTTTTGATTCTGCCGGTGTAATATGGAGCACAAGTACTTCGAAGGATTTAAATTTATGTTCTGTCTTTTTGGTTGTGTTTAGGGTATTTCTATATATTGTGGCAACACCCCCACCACGACCAGTTGAGTGCGGTTCATGATTGTAACGGTAATTTTTTGGGTGTCGCTTCATTCAATCCAAAATAATCATTTGGAGTGAGCCATGTTTCAGTTAGGCACAGTATGTCAAGGTTCAGTTCTGAGATTAATTCATTTATGATTACAGCTTTTGGTGTAAGAGATCTAATGTTTAGGAGACCAAATTTTAGAGAGTACGTTTTCGAGTTGTATAATTTGTAGTCTAATTTTATATTGATCAGATTATTGGTGTTAAGTAATTAGTTGTTTATAGTTATTTTATGTTTTCGTGGTATGGACACTGTTTCAATAGCAAATGTTAGGAGTAAATGTTAAGCAAGTAAAATCTGAATTAATCTAAAATACAAATGGACCAAACCTGAGCACAATATTGAAGAAGCTGTTGAGCCTTTTATTTTTACAGAGTGGAAGCTAGTATTAAACCATAGATGAGAAACCAAGCAATTTGATTAGCTACATTGAAATTCGTAATATGCAAGGATTGTTCCTAATTGAGAAATGTTTATCATTTTGTCAGTATAAATGTAATGCTTACATCTTAGAATGAGTAAAACATTGTTAAGGTCACCTACTGTATTATTTACATGTTATATCAATCTTATGAGTATTCTAGACACACAAAGTTTGGGCCGGTATGTCAAACTTTCTCAGAATTCTTACTTTATGAAGATTAAATGAAATTAAATGAAATAGTTAAACTTGATGATTGGATCTGAGTTTGTCTATTAAACCATTGACAGTAAATCCATCTGTTGTCCTAAAATGACTGTATTGAATCCTGCAGTTTTTTTTTTTGCAAAGTCAAAAACAATACTCATGAATATGCAGGAACTGTAGAGAAATATAAGTTCAGGAAATACTATTTGTTTCCTCTGAAGTCCTAATACAGGACCTCCAGCTGGCTGTTTTGTGAACAAGAAGTGTTTCACAGATTGTTTTATGAACATGCTGAAATAGTAGTTTGAGAGTTGTCTGCTTGTTTTCAGCATGTAGTTATTAATATTGAACAACCCATGCACCTGTCAATCATTAGTTGTGGGTAGGCCTGGCAGGGGAGAGCAGTTAGTCACATTATAAATAGCTCAACTTGAAAACATTTTGGAACTTCAATGGAGTTTTACTCAAGTTTCCAGAAATTACCTTAAATCACTCCAAATGTATTTATCTTATTTTGCGTATTTATGTATGCACATAAATACATATGTGAATTTGTCCTTTAAAGGTTCGTCCTTTATCTTCCAAACATGCAATACGATTTTAGTTAGATTGCAGTTAAATAAAACTTTAATCAACATGTTTGGAATTACTTTGAAGTTAAAAAAGTTCTGAAATGGAAGAAAAACAATTGTCAAACCTAAATTAGCCATAATACTTATACAAAAGGTGGCTATGACCTCAGCAAATTTTTGTAGAAAAATAAAACTTAATTTTCTCTTTAGTCCTATTTGTTTAAAAATGTATTTTGGCTATTTGATTAAACCAAAACTAAAATAACTATTTGTATGAGTAGAATCTTAAAAGTCCTTTCATTTTGCAAATTTTAAAAACTTTAAGCTACAACAAAAAAAGAAACACCAAGGCATGTGAAATTCAAAATGTTATAGCTCTCATTAAAATAATTTTATATCTAGAAATGTCATAGCAATCAACGTTCTTTAAAATATATTTTCTTGCAAATATGTATATTTAATGTCCAAATTACAACAATTAATAATTATGCTAAACCTTGTTAATTATTTGCAGTGATGCTGACATAATTTTCTGTGCTTCAAATTTAATGAGCTTTTTTCCTCACCATTTGGAACTGTTTTTCAGGTTGACTCTAATTTATTAAAAAAAAAAAATCCACAAGATTAAAGAAACGTTTGCTACTTTAGTACCAGTGCCCTTTTAAAAATTGTTATCTTAATTGCTTAATAAATGTAGAACACAATATCTGTCAAATGTTATCTCAACCGTAAATAAGAACACAAAGAGGATGGGGATAACAACATCAAAGTAACATCTTGATGAAAAATATGAAAATTTTCAGCTTTTGTAATAAAGCACATTTTTAGTTCTTTTCAATCAAGAAAAATTTCAATGATGTCAAAAACCATAAAAAAATCTTTTAGATGATCCAAATGCCATCAGCATCTAAACATCTAAAATGTTAAATTAGCAATGACGGCAAAAAAGATTAACCACTAATTTCTAATAAAAACATGACAAAAATGGCCATTCTGGAGCTTAAACAGTCAAGAATCTAATATTGCACTCTTGCAAGTCCTTCTGACTTATATGGAAAGTCAGGAAATACGAGCCTTTGACATGCCTGTCCATGGAATGTAAACTCATCAATGGAAGCAATAAAAATATAAGAAGTAATTCATACAAACACAGCCACACATGTTAATCAATTAAGAGATTGACACAGAGTAACTTAAATTGCAAAATATAGAATTGCATAGTGCATATAAAAAAACATATGTGAAAGGCATTTTTACTTTATAATGACAGCATTAGTAAAATATTACAAATGAACAAAATGTAAATCAATAAACTTTCATTAATGGAGCAAATGATAAACAAACACAGAAAGTGGCCTTTCTTTCCAGAGGTAAGCACAAACCCTTTAAGACAGTGATATCTCTTTTCACTATTTTAATTGCAAATGTGAATCTCACTGTTGTTGTATCTTGCATGCTAGCAGTTGTTTAACAACTCTTTTCCATTTGTGTGATTACCAAGTATAGATGGTACCATTTGGACCATAACATGAATTTCGTAACACAACTTTCTGCCATATTTGGCAAAAGACATTTATAACTTCTGCACTGCTTGCAAAGGGAGTGGAGTATAAAGAGCTAGAGGGAGCCTGAAAAGCTTTGCGTTCAGAGGATCAGCCAAGCTTCAGTGTGGTGAGAGAAAACTTCCTCAACTTTACTGGATAAAAGCTTTAGATAAAAAAAACATGCAACTTGAAAACTATCATGTTTAAATTGAATTTACAAATAGCATCTAACTGCATGTTTTCTGCATTATGATAGAGCAACTGAAGTAAATCTATGAATTCTCTCTTTTACAGTTGTGGTGGCAGCCTTTATCTAAACGTGTAGAAGAGTGTAAAGGTAATAAGCCATGTTCATAGTGAAATTAATGTCTACTTATTCCAGTGATAACATTTCTTTAAGGATGTACTCATTTTAAGATAATTTGTAAATCTTTCAAATAGAAATAAACCTCCACCATGAGTACGGACGCGGAAATGGCCGTTTATGGCAAGGCTGCCATTTACCTCCGAAAGCCTGAGAAGGAAAGAATTGAAGCTCAAAACGCACCCTTTGATGCAAAAAGTGCCTGCTACGTGGTTGATGACAAAGAATTGTACGTCAAGGGAACGATCAAGAGCAAAGATGGTGGCAAAGTCACCGTCATTACACTAGACACCAAAGAGGTGATACTGAATATCCTATACATATACTTGTTCACAAAAATATTGTATATAAGAATTCATTGTTCTGATTAATAAAGTGTAATCTAATTTCATAAAACTACAGGAGAGAGTGGCTAAGGAGGATGATGTTCACCCAATGAACCCTCCCAAGTTTGACAAGATTGAGGACATGGCCATGATGACCCATCTCAATGAACCCTCTGTACTGTATAACCTCAAAGAGCGTTATGCAGCATGGATGATCTACGTAAGTTCTGAAACTACCATAAACATCACTCTAATAGCTGTTCCTTGTGTAATTGCAGTGTGCACACTCCTTTTCACCTTCAGACCTACTCTGGGCTCTTCTGCGCCACCGTAAACCCCTACAAGTGGCTTCCAGTGTATGATCCAGAAGTCGTGGCTGCCTACAGAGGCAAAAAGCGTATGGAGGCCCCTCCCCACATCTTCTCTGTCTCTGACAACGCTTACCAGTTCATGCTCACTGGTAAGACCCTTATTCAAATACAGCTTTATTCTTAGAAACTTTTTTCTCAAACACTACACATGTGAATTTACAGATAGAGAGAACCAGTCTGTCCTGATCACGTACGTATCTAATGTTTTGAAAAAAGATACATTTTGTTCTTGTTCAAGTGCTAAATATTAAATAATTCTACATCTTCTCTCTTAACCAGTGGAGAATCTGGTGCTGGAAAGACTGTGAACACCAAACGTGTGATTCAGTACTTTGCTACAGTTGCAGTTGTGGGTGACAAAAAGAAAGATTCTGGCAAAATGCAGGTATAGGATAAAAGGATGAAAACTGCAAAAGAATACCCTAAAACCTGGTGTATATATTGAGTATTGTATAAGTGTATACAAAATATGAAATCCAGTTTCAAATCTTGGAAAGATTGGTCTTAAAGTTAAATCAATCAAACTTCTACACAGGGCTCTCTTGAGGATCAGATCATTGCTGCCAACCCTCTGCTTGAGGCTTATGGTAATGCCAAGACTGTGAGAAATGACAACTCCTCTCGTTTTGTAAGTTAAGCAAAAACATTTTTTTGTCGATTTGTAATTATTTTATTTTGCTGTTATAACTAAAATTCAAATGAATATTAAACAGGGTAAATTCATCAGAATTCATTTCGGCACAACTGGTAAACTGGCTAGTGCTGATATTGAGACATGTAGGTGGCTTTTATTCATTTTTATTTTTGAGATCCACTTTTCAGATGATCGTTACTCAACATCCTTTTCTCAACAGATCTGCTGGAAAAGTCCAGAGTGACATTCCAGCTTCCAGACGAAAGAGGTTACCACATCTTCTACCAGATGATGACCAACCACAAGCCTGAGCTGATTGGTTTGTGCACACTTTTATTCTTTATTTAAAAAGTTTTGAAAATATCTGTAATATGAAATGTTCTTTGTATTTAACAGAAATGACGCTCATCACCACCAACCCCTACGACTTCCCCATGTGCTCTCAGGGTCAGATCACAGTGGCAAGCATTGATGATAAAGAGGAGCTCATGGCTACTGATGTAAGTTGTTTGTTTGAACACTTACATTTTAGAATAGACATCGCAGCAGATCCTCAATCTCTTTTCTCTCTGATTTCCAGAGTGCTATTGACATTCTGGGCTTTACCGGTGAAGAGAAGATGGGAATCTACAAGTTCACTGGAGCTGTCCTCCATCACGGTAACATGAAGTTCAAGCAGAAGCAGCGTGAGGAGCAGGCAGAGCCTGATGGCACAGAGGGTGAGTTAAATCCAGTTGTAAGTTTCCGCTTGTAGCACATCAAGGCATTCTTACTTGTCTTTATATTTAATACAGATTTTTTTTAATGAAAAAAATATATGTATTTTTTTTAATGACAGAGGCTGATAAAATCTCCTACCTTCTGGGTCTGAACTCGGCTGACATGCTGAAGGCTTTGTGCTACCCCAGAGTCAAGGTCGGAAATGAGTTTGTGACCAAAGGTCAGACCGTACCACAGGTGAGTAGGATGATTTTCCATGTTTAAGTTTAACCACAAAAATGAATAAGACATTTATAACACAGTGTTCTACTAATTTCAGGTGTACAACTCTGTGAGTGCCTTGTGCAAATCCATCTATGAGAGGATGTTCTTGTGGATGGTCATTCGTATCAACCAGATGTTGGATACAAAACAACAAAGAAATTTTTTCATCGGTGTGCTAGATATTGCTGGATTTGAAATCTTTGACGTAAGAAACTTTTGCGCTTCATTTTTTATAGTTGTGTTGTTGTCAAATGTTGAAAATGACCCTGTTTTATCTTCCAGTACAACAGCATGGAGCAGCTGTGCATCAACTTCACTAATGAGAAACTGCAACAGTTTTTCAACCACCACATGTTTGTGCTGGAACAAGAGGAGTACAAGAAGGAGGGCATTGTTTGGGAGTTCATTGACTTCGGCATGGATTTGGCCGCTTGCATTGAGCTCATTGAGAAGGTAATTTTTTTTACTTAGAATTTCTATTCCCAAAGCACAATAATAGTTATTTTTAATTAACAAACTCAAATCCCTGTCAACAGCCCATGGGTATCTTCTCCATCCTTGAAGAGGAGTGCATGTTCCCTAAGGCAACAGACACATCCTTCAAGAACAAGCTGTATGATCAGCATCTTGGCAAGTGCAATGCTTTCCAGAAACCAAAGCCTGCCAAAGGCAAGGCTGAGGCCCACTTCTCCCTGGTCCACTATGCTGGAACTGTGGACTACAACATTACTGGCTGGTTGGACAAGAACAAGGATCCACTGAATGAGTCTGTTCTGCAGCTTTACCAGAAGTCTTCAGTCAAACTGCTGGCTACACTCTACCCACCTGTTGTTGAGGGTAAACCCACAGAGCTGATATGTTGTAAAAAATGTTTGGATTCAATCCAAAGTGTTTATTATAATATTTTTGTTTTCTTCAATCTGAATAGAGTCTGGTGGCGGAAAGAAGGGAGGCAAGAAGAAGGGTGGTTCCATGCAGACTGTATCTTCTCAGTTCAGAGTATGTCTCAAGTGTCCATTAGCATCTAACAAGCTGTTCCAGAAACTGTTTTCAAATTGACCTAACTGTAGCACCAAAAATTTGGGATTAATTACATTTCAGTGATTTCTCTAATACTTCTCTACCAAATTAGGAGAACTTGGGCAAGCTTATGACCAACTTGAGGAGCACCCATCCTCACTTTGTGCGTTGTCTGATTCCCAATGAGAGGAAGTGTCCAGGTAAAGAGATAATAAAAAATATGTATTATTTAATTCATAACTACCAAATTAGTAGAAATAAACGCTAATGTTACTGGGCCATCTGATAAAATTTCTCTTACAGGTCTCATGGAGAACTTCCTGGTTATCCATCAGCTCAGGTGTAACGGTGTGCTGGAGGGTATCAGAATCTGCAGAAAGGGTTTCCCCAGCAGAATCCTCTATGGTGACTTCAAGCAGAGGTAAACAAGATACCAGTAAGGAATTGATTCTAACAAGAGACAACTTGTAAATAAACTTTTCCATCAATTTTCTACAGATACAAGGTGCTGAATGCCAGCGTTATCCCAGAGGGGCAGTTTATTGATAACAAAAAGGCCAGTGAGAAACTCTTGGGATCCATCGATGTTAATCATGACGAGTACAGATTCGGACACACAAAGGTTGATATCCAGCTTTAAAGGTTTTTGTGATTTGTGGTTTACTATATTAACTTTAAATGTACTCTCATTTTTTATTCAGGTGTTCTTCAAAGCTGGACTTCTAGGAACTCTTGAGGAGATGCGCGATGAGAAGTTGGCTAGTCTGGTCACAATGACTCAGGCTCTCTGCCGTGCCTTTTTGATGAGAAGGGAGTTTGTGAAGATGATGGAGAGGAGGTGAGGGTACACAAATATCAGAAATCTAGAACATTAGAATACTCTTGTATGTAGAATTCATTGACTAACTCCTAATCAAACATTCTTAAATCAAAAATCACAAATTCTGCATGCTGTATTGGAAAAAACGAGAACGATAAATCTTCTAAGTGAAAATAATAGTCAGTCTTATAATTTTTAATAAATCAAATTAATTCATCAGGGACGCTATTTATACTATCCAATACAACGTCCGGTCATTCATGAATGTCAAGCACTGGCCATGGATGAAGGTTTACTACAAGATTAAGCCTCTGCTGAAGAGTGCTGAGACTGAGAAGGAGCTGGCAACGATGAAAGAGGACTTTGCAAAATGCAAAGAAGATCTTGCCAAAGCTGAAGGCAAAAAGAAGGAGCTTGAAGAGAAGATGGTGGCCCTGCTGCAAGAGAAGAATGATCTGCAGCTTCAAGTGGCTTCTGTGAGTAGTTTTCAGTTAAGGAAGTGTGTTACAGATAAACATGTTGTTTCCAATAATAAAAGCCATCTGACTTTCTAACAGGAATCTGAGAATCTCTCAGATGCTGAGGAGAGGTGTGAGGGTCTGATCAAGAGTAAAATTCAGCTTGAAGCTAAGCTCAAAGAGACAACTGAGAGACTGGAGGATGAGGAAGAAATCAACGCTGAACTGACAGCCAAGAAGAGAAAACTGGAGGACGAGTGTTCTGAACTGAAGAAAGACATTGATGACCTGGAGCTCACCTTGGCTAAAGTGGAAAAGGAGAAACATGCTACTGAGAACAAGGTTGGAGACTATAACTGTTTCAGCTAGCTCATCCTTTTAAACTGTGGTAAAAGCTCAAAAATTTTTGAATAGTAAACTTTTGATTTAAAATTATACAGGTCAAGAACCTGACTGAGGAAATGGCAGCTCAGGATGAAAGCATTGCCAAGCTTACAAAGGAGAAGAAAGCCCTCCAAGAGGCACACCAGCAGACTCTAGATGATCTCCAGGCTGAGGAGGACAAAGTCAACACTCTAACCAAAGCCAAGACAAAGCTTGAGCAGCAAGTTGATGATGTGAGGAACTAACTAAAACTATTTACTGTCTAAAACATTTTTTTTTTTGTTTTTACCTCTAACTTGTTTTAACAAAAAAAAATCTTAAAGCTTGAGGGTTCCCTTGAACAAGAGAAAAAGCTGCGCATGGATCTGGAGAGAGCTAAGAGAAAGCTTGAAGGAGACCTGAAACTGGCCCAAGAGTCCATTATGGATCTGGAAAACGACAAACAGCAGTCTGAGGAGAAAATTAAAAAGTATTGAATTCCAGAAATATATAATTCTACATTAAAGTTAAAATTTTGCTGTGTACAAAGTGTTTTGAATCACCAACAGGAAGGACTTTGAAACAAGCCAGCTGCTCAGCAAGATTGAAGATGAACAGTCTTTGGGTGCTCAACTCCAGAAGAAGATCAAGGAGCTTCAGGTCTTTTTCATTTTGACTCTTTAAATACTAGTGAATCAGTGATTAAAATGTCTAACAAGCATTGATTGATTAACGCTAGGCTCGCATTGAAGAGCTTGAGGAAGAGATTGAGGCTGAACGCGCAGCACGCGCTAAGGTTGAGAAGCAGAGAGCTGATCTCTCCAGGGAACTTGAGGAGATCAGTGAGAGACTTGAGGAGGCTGGTGGAGCCACTGCTGCTCAGATTGAGATGAATAAGAAGCGTGAAGCTGAATTCCAGAAGCTCCGTCGCGATCTTGAAGAGTCTACCCTTCAGCATGAAGCTACTGCTGCCGCTCTGCGCAAGAAGCAGGCAGACAGTGTAGCCGAGCTGGGAGAACAAATCGACAACCTGCAGCGTGTCAAGCAGAAGCTTGAGAAAGAGAAGAGTGAATACAAGATGGAGATTGATGATCTCTCCAGCAACATGGAGGCTGTAGCCAAAGCAAAGGTCTACTTTTATTTTAGAAATAGTTTTCAAGTAACTTACAAATTGAGATCTGGATATTAAAAAAAAAAATTCTGTCCTCAGGGCAACCTTGAAAAGATGTGTCGCACCCTTGAGGACCAACTTAGTGAAATTAAGTCCAAGAATGATGAGAACCTGCGCCAGATAAATGACCTCAGTGCTCAGAGAGCAAGACTTCAAACTGAGAATGGTATAAAGTGATTTTTTTTGTTTGTCAAAATGTTTTGTACTCAATTATTAATTGACATGCAAATTTTAAAAAGGTGAGTTTGGCCGTCAGCTGGAGGAAAAAGAATCCCTTGTATCTCAGCTCACCAGAGGCAAACAAGCTTTCACTCAGCAAATTGAGGAACTGAAGAGGCAGATTGAAGAGGAGGTCAAGGTAATGCAAGACAAAAATGACAATATAAAGTTTTAATAGCTACTGAACAGAAATAATCCACTTATTTGTGATTTAGGCCAAGAACGCACTGGCTCATGGCGTCCAATCAGCTCGTCATGACTGTGACCTGCTCCGTGAGCAGTTTGAGGAAGAGCAGGAGGCAAAGGCTGAGCTACAGAGAGGAATGTCAAAGGCTAACAGTGAAGTTGCTCAGTGGAGGAGCAAATATGAAACCGATGCCATCCAGCGCACAGAGGAACTTGAAGAGGCCAAGTATGATCACCAAAACCATTTTACCTAAATGTGTGAATATATACACTTGACTAATTGTTTTAAATGATAAACAGAAAGAAACTGGCTCAGCGTCTCCAAGAGGCAGAGGAACAGATTGAGGCAGTGAACTCCAAGTGTGCGTCTCTGGAGAAGACCAAAACAAGACTCCAGGGTGAGGTGGAGGACCTGATGATTGATGTGGAGAGAGCCAATGCTTTAGCTGCTAATCTAGACAAGAAGCAGAGGAACTTTGACAAGGTAGAAATATCAGTCAAACTAAGATGTCCCGTTTTTTTCCCAAAGACAGCTAAAAATTTAATTAACCCAATATATCCAATATATTTATGTTATGTTTTAAAGGTCCTGGCAGAATGGAAGCAGAAATTTGAGGAAGGTCAGGCAGAGCTGGAAGGTGCCCAGAAAGAGGCTCGTTCGCTCAGCACTGAGCTGTTTAAGATGAAGAACTCCTACGAGGAGACTCTGGATCAGCTTGAGACCCTCAAGAGAGAGAACAAGAATCTGCAGCGTAAGAAAGAACCATGAGTTCTAAACATGACTAATGAATCATTAGGGTATAGATTATTGATGTTCTTTCTACAGAGGAGATTTCAGATCTGACAGAGCAGTTGGGCGAGACTGGTAAGAGCATTCATGAGCTGGAGAAGGCCAAGAAGGCTGTAGAGACTGAGAAATCAGAGATCCAGACTGCCCTGGAGGAGGCTGAAGTGAGTTTGAGAAGAACAGTTTGAGCTATGCTCAACATAATAGTTTATGCTTTAATTTAAATGAATACTGTTGTTCAAGAGCTGAAACACATTTCTTTATTTATAGGGCACTCTGGAGCATGAGGAGTCCAAGATTCTCAGAGTCCAGCTCGAGTTAAACCAGGTCAAGGGTGAGGTTGACAGGAAGCTGGCAGAGAAGGATGAGGAGATGGAGCAGATTAAGAGAAACAGCCAGAGAGTCATTGAATCTATGCAGGGCACTCTGGACTCTGAGGTCAGGAGCAGAAATGACGCCCTGAGAATCAAGAAGAAGATGGAGGGAGATCTTAATGAGATGGAAGTTCAGCTGAGCCATGCTAACCGCCAGGCTGCTGAGGCCCAGAAACAGCTCCGTAATGTTCAGGCACAGCTCAAGGTATTGTGTCCTATATTTAATTAAATCTAGTCCTAGATTAGTTTAATTTATATGTTTGATGTTGAAAATAAACTGTACTCACAAATCTATTTTATTCATGTTTTTCTTGTCAGGATGCTCAACTGCATCTGGATGATGCTGTGAGAGGCCAAGACGACATGAAGGAGCAGGCGGCCATGGTGGAGCGTAGAAACACTCTGATGCTGTCTGAGATTGAGGAGCTGAGAGCTGCTCTGGAACAGACAGAGAGAGGACGCAAAGTGGCAGAGCAAGAGCTGGTAGATGCCAGTGAGCGTGTTGGGTTGTTGCACTCTCAGGTACTAAGACTTTCATGTTTGATTTCTATTGAAACGAATAAAGTAGAAATAATTTTTTTACATTGTTGCTTTCTATTAATAGAACACAAGTCTTCTGAACACCAAGAAGAAGCTTGAGGCTGATCTTGTTCAGGTCCAGAGTGAAGTTGACGACACTGTCCAGGAAGCTAGAAATGCAGAGGACAAAGCCAAAAAGGCCATCACTGATGTATGCAATAAAGTTTTTGTTTTATTTGACAGTTGAAAATGATGGGTTTGTTTCAAATTAGTTTTTGATTGACAGGCTGCAATGATGGCAGAGGAGCTGAAGAAGGAGCAGGACACCAGTGCTCACCTTGAGAGGATGAAGAAGAATCTTGAGGTTACAGTGAAGGACCTGCAGCATCGTCTGGATGAGGCTGAGAATTTGGCCATGAAGGGAGGAAAGAAACAACTCCAGAAACTGGAGTCCAGAGTAAGAATATTTTGATTCATATTTGAGCACTTCTTCCAGAGATGTAAAATTCCGGCTTCTGATAGATTCAAATAAGGAATTACTCAGAATATATAATTGACTAACTATAAATGTCTCGTTTAGGTCCGTGAGCTTGAAGGTGAAGTTGAAGGAGAACAAAGACGTGGAGCTGAGGCTGTGAAAGGAGTTCGTAAATATGAGAGGAGAGTCAAAGAGCTCACCTACCAGGTAAAATGAAATGAGTGAAATTAGAGGAAAAGATGTTAGTCAACTTCAGTCAAAATTAAATTTAAACTTTTTATATTTTTTGTCTGCAGACTGAAGAAGACAAAAAAAACCTCACTAGACTTCAGGATCTGGTTGACAAGCTTCAGCTGAAGGTCAAAGCTTACAAGAGACAGTCTGAAGAAGCTGTAAGTCTCCCAATTAAAGCTGTTAAATCCTCTCTAATGCTCAATTTATTCAGCTCCTGATATAACTGTATTTAACTTTGCAGGAGGAACAAGCCAATGGTCATCTTTCAAAGTTGAGGAAGGTGCAGCATGAGCTGGAGGAGGCTGAGGAGCGTGCTGACATCTCTGAGTCCCAGGTCAACAAGCTCAGGGCCAAGAGCAGGGACACAGGAAAGGTAAGAAAGTTAATAATTCTCAAAAGAGTTGAGGTTTATATCATTTGCACCATGAATTGTTTAATTTTTGTTAATGTATATTTTTCATGTCTGTACTTTACAGAAAGAGGCTGCTGAGTGAAAACTGTCAAATTCCTTGTAACATGCTTCAACTTGTATGTAAAAATATGCAATTGATCAATAAACAAAATTAATCTAAATCTTGTTCATTGTTTTATGTCATTTACTTATTATTTTTTATTAAATCTGATAGGTGGACTAATCATTATCATAAATTAATTTTTGGTAAACTTTATGTGTGACAAAAATTGTGTCAAGGTAGTCTTTCACATTTTTGACAGAGATAAATATACTGTTTGCATACTAAATAAATAAGGTTACTAGATTGTTAACTGGCAATATCTAGTAAAAGCTGTTTATGTAGTTGTTGTTAATGAGCAATTTATCTCAGTACCATTCATTTAAAGAGTTAGATTAATAAAAAGCAAATTAAACCCAATTAAAAGGGTCATATTACAATAATTTTAAGCTTGCAGAAAATCACTTATTCCTGCTTAGAAGTAAAAGGGTTTCAAAATAAAAGTTTTTCAGTTCCGATATGAAAATATCTGAGCGAGAAGTTTCTGCCTACAACGGAATTTCGAGGAAGTTTCCCCCAACCCATAAAACTACTGACAGGTATAAGCAACAATAAAATTATTTGAGGATCTACCTCTAAATGAGGTCAGTCAAAACGTCAAAAGTCAAAACTCTATCTAATCCCCTGATAGATCCACTAAGTCATTATAACTGAATATGTCCCTGGGTCTGTGGATGAGTGTCAGAGACTTATTTTTAATATGCAATGAGACAAAAATCGATGAATTAATTGTATTAAAAATGCATAATTAATAGCTCGTTAATAATTGATCTATATTTGACATAACAAATTTACCATAAGTCTATGAAGAGGAATGTTAAAGTTGAAAGTGGGAGCAGGTATCTATAGTCTATTTTAGTGTAGATTTAGGTTTAGTTTAAAACTTTTATCCCAACTGGTGTTTTGCGATATATTTAACAAATCAATGCCTCGAGTTATTTAGAATATACGTTCTGCATTTAAACGGTGTAATCCGTAAGTAAGGAATCCGTAAGGAATTTGAGCTTTATAGTTTAAAAACATTTTCAAATGAAATACACGAGCAGGTCCGTTTTAGAAACATTAACGTTATATGTTAGCATATACGACAAACAAAAGAACAAAAACACAAATAGCCAATCATTTTAAATAAGTGTAAACTGACCCTCAGGTTTAAGACAATGACGTTTCTTTTTTATGTTCTTTTTTAATTTGTCAAAATAACCACGCTTTGAAGTTAATCGGAAACGTTTGCATGGGGAAAGGGGGAACAAAATCCGGACCCCTTTGGCTGGAACAAAATCCGGGCCCCTTTGGCGGGAACAAAACGCGCTCCACTATCGCGGGGGTAAATCTGAAGGGAGTGTTCGATCTCAACGATGCGTCAACGGCAGCTTCAAGTACATGGTTCGATGAGGAAATGTTAGCACGTAAGTTGCAAATTACTGACAGAAAAATTATTATTATTATTAAAATGGAATATATGGGAAGTGTATATGAGTGGATTGAAGTTTACTATAAGCTAGGATGATAAATAATGGATGGACCTGGATGTAGGCCAAGTTGTGACCGTCAAGAACTTTGTAATAATAAAATACTGTATTGTAACTGTGCAGGTGCCTTCAATAAATAAAAACAACACTCTATTGAAATGTTAAGGTAAACAGTGACCAACGAACAAGGTAACGTTATTGTTAGAACACATTCTGATAAGGGGGGATATAACGCAACATTAAATCATGTCACTGCTAGACAGTACTGATAAAGTTACAGCAATACAAGATTAATTTTGATATTCTTACTAATAGTGACATCCCATGAAAAATTCGTCTGGCGATAATTTGAGTCAACGTGCCTAACGTTATATGTGTTTCAGAATAGTTCATAAACATGCTTTAATATGCAGTAGTCCTTGCACAGTAATATCTGGTCATTTGCAAAGCTTTTATTTTAGATTATAGGTTGCGTAACCTGTTCAATTCAAACATTTGTTCCAAAAGTTGAAATCAAATTCTTTACTCATGTCGAATGTGCAAAAACAGCCAATAAAACAAGGGACATGGGTCAATGGGATATCAAATGTGCTTATCTGCATGGTCACTTTGTTTAGTTATTACAGCTTTACCCAACTGCTAAAATTGTGTGAAAAGGTGTTCAGATATTTCTAATGTAATTTTCTAACAAAAGTGTGGCATCCCCAATCCATCTATTTAAGTGGAAAGGATCAGGCATGCCATGCATTCTCATGTTTTCTCTTGATCATGTTTAAAATAGTTTTATTTGGTTAATCTGAGCTGAGAAATATTGCAAGACACATAATCAAGCTCCCATGTAAACACACCAAAGTTAAGGTTTGCAAACTGCCTTTGAACCACAAAAAGGAGAAAAACTCTCATAAGATGTGCCAATATGAGACCTTTTTATGGTGGGTGAGATATTGTTTACATGTCCATGTTTATGGGTCTATGATGGAAGCTTTGTGTTTTTCAAGAACAAACTGAAATACAGCGTATTTAGCAAAAAAAATGTTTTTGCCTAATATTGGCTGCTAACAGATGAACTGTAACTTTGCTAGGACAGAATTATTAATGATTAAAACTTAAGTCAATATAATGTGCAAATCATGCAAGCATAATTAAAATAAATGAAACCTAGTGTACCGGATTTGTCAATTAAAGTATTATTTATTCTCTAGGTTATCAAATTTGACTTCTGGAACAAAAGCTCTTTGGACGAATGTTAGGAAATGTTGATATTTTTAAGATTTTTGTAATGAATCAAGATTCTTCTTAACTTGCTTTAGATTTTGTGTATTTTGTAAATGCACTGAAGTGAGTTTACAAAACTGCAGTGGTTTCTTTGTTGTTAAATATGCTGTATTATACTATATATTGATAAGAATTACATGTATGCACACCGTAAATGAACAAAAAAGGTCTTGGGTCTCCAGGGACATTGATCAAACTTGTTGAAATTACAATTACATTTCGGTTAACTTTCGAGTATGTGTTTACAATGAGAATGGAATGTGCAGGCAGGGAGACATCTTTTCAACGGCTTGTCAACGTATAAATGTTTAATCGGATGCCTTTTGTTAACAGCTTTCTGTACAATCTTGAACTTGTCTCATGACAGATCAGAGAGATCAGTTTTGAAGAGCCGCTTTTTGGATTTTGGAAAATGATCTTAGTGAAAATTCAGTGCCTGAGCTTTTATTTTTTATCCATACACCATCAGTTTCTTTTGTTGTGTTTACTACATTTACCTAATGTTCAATTATGCAACTCTTATCTGCATACAATTCTTGACTTCAAGCCAACTTTTAAGAACAATTATGAAGTTTATATTGTGTTCTCTATTTCATTGCAACCATTGTATCAGAAGATAAAGGCAATGATTGTTTTACTGTAAAACTACTGTAAGTTATTATGGACGTTGTTAGGGACCGATAGAGCTAATGCAGTAGCTCGACACGCAGCACAGGATGCTTCAAGTAAAATAGGGTTTTCTCTATGAATAATTAACTAAGGGGTTTTAAAAGTGGAGTTTTAAAAAGCTATCTATGGGATGGTATTGATGGTTAAAATTCCCAAAGCAAACACCCCAGGACCAATGTTATTACGCTTGATATTTTGAAAGCGCCTGCTTATTGGCTGTTAGCTTATTATGCGTCTTTAAGACATCCGTGTTAATATTAAGAATTCAAATATAACAAAAATATTATATACTAATTGTATGATACCATAGGATTACTTCTATGATTTTGTATGACTACTTCTTGAGTTAGACTTTTGACTTGATTAAAATTGCATATTGTCGCTCCCCCTCTTCTGCTTTAATGTTAATGAAATATGCATTAATGTAAGTAAACATGTGAAATAGACGAAAAAAGAAACAGTATTGTCAGGCATTGCAGATTTAATTAATAATTAATTTCACAAAACTGTCATATTTTATTATTTCAATAGAAGCCATCTTCAATTTTGTGTTGTTCATTCTTCTTTGGCCTAAAACAAAAATAAACTTTCATTAGTTTAGTAAATATTCAGCAAATACTCAACCACATTTTTCTTTTCAGTAAAATGAAAAACAGATAGTGCTACTGACCTTTCCTGCATCACGGCTTTTAGCCCTGAGCTTGTTGACCTGAGACTCAGAGATGTCAGCACGCTCCTCAGCTTCCTCCAGCTCATGCTGAACCTTTCTCAACTTGGACAAGTGAGAGTTGGCTTGCTCCTCCTATAAAGTTAAATACAGTTGTATCAGGAAAATATCCTCACATTTTTAAAACAACATACATTTCTAATTTAAGATACTCACAGCTTCTTCAGACTGCCTCTTGTAAGCCTTGACCTTCAGCTGAAGCTTATCAACCAGATCCTGCAGTCTATTGAGGTTCTTTTTGTCTTCCTCAGTCTGAGAAAGGAAACTTAAAATTATATAGGTTTTTATATTTTATTTTACCAGATTAATCCAAGTTATTATAGACATTTAAAACACTTTCTTAACCTGGTAGGTGAGCTCTTTGACTCTCCTCTCATATTTACGAACTCCTTTCACAGCCTCAGCTCCACGTCTCTGTTCTCCTTCAACTTCACCTTCAAGCTCACGGACCTAAATGAGATTTTTATTATTATTAAATTGTTTTACTCAACCATTTCTAATTTGAAGCTATGGTATACCAGAGTTTAACACTCTCAGAAAGAAATGTTAACATATGAATCAAAATATTCTTACTCTGGACTCCAGTTTCTGGAGTTGTTTCTTTCCTCCTTTCATGGCCAGATTCTCAGCCTCATCCAGACGATGCTGCAGGTCCTTCACTGTGACCTCAAGATTCTTCTTCATCCTCTCAAGGTGAGCACTGGTGTCCTGCTCCTTCTTCAGCTCCTCTGCCATCATTGCAGCCTGTCGATCGAAAACACATATTAAATAACTCCACAATTAACTTTCAACTGTCCCATTTAACAAAAAAATAATTTCGTACATCAGTGATGGCCTTCTTGGCCTTCTCTTCTGCATTTCTGGCTTCCTGCACAGTGTCGTCTACTTCACTCTGGACTTGAACAAGATCAGCCTCAAGCTTCTTCTTGGTGTTCAGGAGACTTGTGTTCTACAAACAGAATTAAACAATATAACTATCCTTATTTATGATTTCTAGTTTCTTCGTTTCAATAGAAGACAAACATTTCAGTCTCAGTACCTGAGAGTGCAGCAGGCCAACACGCTCACTGGCATCCACCAGCTCTTGCTCTGCCACTTTGCGTCCTCTCTCTGTCTGTTCCAGAGCAGCTCTCAGCTCTTCAATCTCAGACAGCATCAGAGTGTTTCTACGCTCCACCATGGCTGCCTGCTCCTTCATGTCATCTTGGCCTCTCACAGCATCATCCAGGTGCAGTTGAGCATCCTGAGTAAACAAATATAAATTAAAATGTACGGTTTGTACGGATATGCGGTTTATTTCTGCACCTAATTTTACAAACATTCAAATGCAATTGCAACACCATACCTTGAGCTGTGCCTGAACATTACGGAGTTGTTTCTGGGCCTCAGCAGCCTGACGATTAGCATGACTTAGCTGAACCTCCATCTCATTAAGATCTCCCTCCATCTTCTTCTTGATTCTCAGGGCATCATTTCTGCTCCTGACCTCAGAGTCCAGAGTGCCCTGCATGGATTCAATGACTCTCTGACTGTTTCTCTTGATCTGCTCCATCTCCTCATCCTTCTCTGCCAGCTTCCTGTCAACCTCACCCTTGACCTGGTTTAGCTCGAGCTGGACTCTGAGAATCTTGGATTCTTCATGCTCCAAAGTGCCCTATGTGAAGAAAAAAATTGTTTTATTTAATTAAAAACAAAATTAATCAAAAACCAAAGCTTAAAGTTTTTGGCAAGAAATGTGTTTATCTTTTCATACTCACTTCAGCCTCCTCCAAGGCAGTCTGAATCTCTGACTTCTCAGTCTCCACTGTCTTCTTGGCCTTCTCCAGCTCATGAATGCTCTTACCAGTCTCGCCCAACTGCTCTGTCAGATCTGAAATCTCCTCTGTAAATAGAACAAGAATAATCTGTATCGTAATAACTCGAAATGAGTCATGTTTAGAATTGTTGTTTGATTCTTACGCTGCAGATTCTTGTTCTCTCTCTTGAGGGTCTCAAGCTGATCCAGAGTCTCCTCGTAGGAGTTCTTCATCTTAAACAGCTCAGTGCTGAGTGAACGAGCCTCTTTCTGGGCACCTTCCAGCTCTGCCTGACCTTCCTCAAATTTCTGCTTCCATTCTGCCAGGACCTTTAAAAGAGAAGATAAATATTGGGTTTGTTACATTGTTAGCTGTCTTTGGAAGACCTAAACTACTCGACTTTATTATTTCTACCTTGTCAAAGTTCCTCTGCTTCTTGTCGAGGTTGGCAGCTAAAGCATTGGCTCTCTCCACATCAATCATCAGGTCCTCAACCTCACCCTGGAGTCTTGTTTTGGTCTTCTCCAGAGATGCACACTTGGAGTTTACTGCCTCGATTTGTTCCTCTGCCTCTTGGAGACGCTGAGCCAGTTTCTTCCTGTTTTGTATTTTGAAATAATTAGTCACAAGATGTATACATATTTAATTTAAAGTGTTTTAGTGATCATACTTGGCCTCTTCAAGTTCCTCTGTGCGCTGGATGGCATCAGTTTCATATTTGGTCCGCCATTGAGCAACTTCACTGTTAGCCTTTGACATTCCTCTCTGTAGCTCAGCCTTTGCCTCCTGCTCTTCCTCAAACTGCTCACGGAGCAGGTCACAGTCATGACGAGCTGATTGGACGCCATGAGCCAGTGCGTTCTTGGCCTAATTCACAGAATAATAGGTTAAATCTGTTATAAATTATTTAAATTTAACATTTTAAATATTTATTTTGATTTACCTTGACCTCCTCTTCAATCTGCCTCTTCAGTTCTTCAATTTGCTGAGTGAAAGCTTGTTTGCCTCTGGTGAGCTGGGAAACTAAAGCTTCCTTCTCCTCCAACTGACGACCAAACTCACCTTTAAATGTTTAAATGTTTTATCAGATTGAGGTTTACTTTAAAAGGCTTTTTTTTTCAATTCCTTCAATATATTTTTTCAGTAATATGTGTATTACTGGTTACCATTCTCAGTTTGAAGTCTTGCTCTCTGAGCACTGAGGTCATTTATCTGGCGCAGGTTCTCATCATTCTTGCCCTTAATTTCACTAAGTTGGTCCTCAAGTGTGCGGCACATCTTCTCAAGATTGCCCTGTGTATACAAAAAATTTAGTTTGAACATCCAAATCTCATTTGGTAAGTTACTTGAAAATAATCTTTAAAAGAAATGTATACCTTTGCTTTGGCAACAGCCTCCATGTTGCTGGAGAGATCATCAATCTCCATCTTGTATTCACTCTTCTCTTTCTCAAGCTTCTGCTTGACACGTTGCAGGTTGTCGATTTGCTCTCCCAACTCTGCTACACTGTCTGCCTGCTTTTTGCGCAGAGCAGCAGCAGTAGCTTCATGCTGAAGGGTAGATTCTTCAAGATCGCGACGGAGCTTCTGGAATTCAGCTTCACGCTTCTTATTCATCTCAATCTGAGCAGCAGTGGCTCCACCAGCCTCCTCAAGTCTCTCGCTGATCTCCTCAAGTTCCCTGGAAAGATCAGCTCTCTGCTTTTCAACCTTAGCGCGTGCTGCACGCTCAGCCTCAATCTCTTCCTCAAGCTCCTCAATGCGAGCCTAGTGTTGATCAATCAATCCTTGTTAGACATTTAAATCACTGATATCAATAGTGTTTAGTGATAATGATAAATACCTGAAGCTCCTTGATCTTCTTCTGGAGTTGAGCACCCAAAGACTGTTCATCTTCAATCTTGCTGAGCAGCTGGCTTGTTTCAAAGTCCTTCCTGTTAATTATCATAAAACAATTATTTCAACACATATTGAACACTATAACATTAGTATGTATATGTTTCTTGAATTTGTTACTTTTTAATTTTCTCCTCAGACTGCTGCTTGTCATTTTCCAGATCCATAATGGACTCTTGTGCCAGTTTCAGGTCTCCTTCAAGCTTTCTCTTAGCTCTTTCCAGATCCATGCGAAGCTTTTTCTCTTGTTCAAGGGAACCCTCAAGCTTTAAGAAAGACAAATGTACAAATACTTAGATGTAGAAAGTTCAAAGGTAAATGCCATTAGTGATAAAAAAAAATTTACTTAAAAACTCACATCATCAACTTGCTGCTCAAGCTTTGTCTTGGCTTTGGTTAGAGTGTTGACTTTGTCCTCCTCAGCCTGGAGATCATCTAGAGTCTGCTGGTGTGCCTCTTGGAGGGCTTTCTTCTCCTTTGTAAGCTTGGCAATGCTCTCGTCTTGAGCTGCCATTTCCTCAGTCAGGTTCTTAACCTTTATGATTTTGAAACAAGAGTTTACTATTGATAATTATTGAGCTTTTTTCTGAGTATAAAATTAAGAACTAGCTGAAGCAGTTGTTGTCTCCAACCTTGTTCTCAGTAGCATGTTTCTCCTTCTCCACTTTAGCCAAGGTGAGCTCCAGGTCATCAATGTCTTTCTTCAGCTCAGAACACTCATCCTCCAGTTTCCTCTTCTTAGCTGTCAGCTCAGCATTGATTTCTTCCTCATCCTCCAGTCTCTCAGTTGTCTCTTTGAGCTTAGCTTCAAGCTGGATTTTGCTCTTGATCAGTCCCTCACACCTCTCCTCAGCATCTGAGAGATTCTCTGATTCCTGTTAGAGAATCAGATGGTTTTTATTTTTGGACAACAACTTTGTTCATCTTTAACACACTTCCTTAACTGAACACTACTCACAGAAGCCACTTGAAGCTGCAGGTCATTCTTCTCTTGCAGCAGAGCCACCATCTTCTCTTCAAGCTCCTTCTTCTTGGCTTCTGCTTTAACAAGGTCTTCTTTGCATTTTTTAAAGTCTTCTTTCATAGTTGCAAGCTCTTTCTCAGTCTCTGCACTTTTCAGCAGAGGCTTAATTTTGTAGTAAACCTTCATCCATGGCCAGTGCTTAACATTCATGAATGAGCGGACATTGTATTGGATGGTATAAATGGACTCCCTGTGAATTCATCATTGTTAGAGCCAAAATCATCAATAGTAAATGTCCATTTTTGACATATCTTACCTCCTCTCCATCATCTTCACAAACTCCCGTC
The DNA here is from genome assembly GCA_900490495.1 of Danionella dracula. NCBI lineage: Eukaryota > Metazoa > Chordata > Actinopteri > Cypriniformes > Danionidae > Danionella > Danionella dracula. The sequence continues at coordinate 2,751,131 of UELW01000189.1, forward strand.
TCATGAGATAAGCACGGCAAAGAGCCTGAGTCATTGTGACCAGACTTGCAAGTTTCTCATCACGCATCTCCTCAAGAGTTCCAAGAAGTCCAGCTTTGAAGAACACCTGCATTAGAGAAGTTAAGACCATCACTTCAAGGTAATGGAATAAAGTTAACATTAAAGATAATTTATTAACCTAACAGTTGACAATTAACTAAGTACCTTTGTGTGCCCAAATCTGTACTCGTCATGATTAACATCGATGGATCCCAAGAGTTTCTCACTGGCCTTTTTGTTATCAATAAACTGCCCCTCTGGGATAACACTGGCATTCAGCACCTTGTATCTGTAAAATTGACAGAAAGTTATAATGAGACTATTTCAATAATTATGTACTTTTATTCTATCTACCTTTGTTTGAAGTCACCATAAAGGATTCTGCTGGGGAAACCCTTTCTGCAGATTCTGATACCCTCCAGCACACCATTACACCTGAGCTGATGGATAACCAGGAAGTTCTCCATGAGACCTTTAAAAGAAAGTTTGGATATGTTAATAAATTGACTGTATGTTCATAATGTGGCAAATAACTACTGTCACTTTACCCCTTTACCTGGAGTCTTGGACTCATTGGGAATCAAACAACGCACAAAGTGAGGATGGGTGCTCCTCAAGTTGGTCATGAGCTTGCCCAAGTTCTCCTGTTTCAGTAGAAATTGAGATTCTAAATTTTAGATCTGAAGCTTTTCTATCTCTGAACAAGGTCACATTTTTTTCAGTCAAAAATAAAGACATACTCTGAACTGGGAAGATACAGTCTGCATGGAACCACCCTTCTTTTTGCCTCCCTTCTTTCCGCCACCAGTCTCTATCCAGGTCAAATGAACACATGTTATTGTTTTTGTAAATTATCGTGTCATCTTCTTTTTCATTACTTTCTGGTCTTACCCTCAACAACAGGTGGGTAGAGAGTAGCCAGCAGTTTGACTGAAGACTTCTGGTAAAGCTGCAGAACAGACTCGTTCAGTGGATCCTTGTTCTTGTCCAACCAGCCAGTAATGTTGTAGTCCACAGTTCCAGCATAGTGGACCAGGGAGAAGTGGGCCTCAGCCTTGCCTTTGGCAGGCTTTGGTTTCTGGAAAGCATTGCACTTGCCAAGATGCTGATCATACAGCTTGTTCTTGAAGGATGTGTCTGTTGCCTTAGGGAACATGCACTCCTCTTCAAGGATGGAGAAGATACCCATGGGCTGTTGAAAAGGATTTGAGTTTGTAAGTTAAAATGAACTAATATTGTTCTATTATTGTGCCTTGGTAATTGAAAATGTAAATTAAAAAATCACCTTCTCAATGAGCTCAATGCAAGCAGCCAAATCCATGCCGAAGTCAATGAACTCCCAAACAATGCCCTCCTTCTTGTACTCCTCTTGTTCCAGCACAAACATGTGGTGGTTGAAAAACTGTTGCAGTTTCTCATTGGTGAAGTTGATGCACAGCTGCTCCATGCTGTTGTACTGGAAGATAAAACAGGGTCATTTTCAGCATTTGACAACAACACAACTATAAAAAATGAAGCGCAAAAGTTTCTTACGTCAAAGATTTCAAATCCAGCAATATCTAGCACACCGATGAAAAAATTTCTTTGTTGTTTTGTATCCAACATCTGGTTGATACGAATGACCATCCACAAGAACATCCTCTCATAGATGGATTTGCACAAGGCGCTCACAGAGTTGTACACCTGAAATTAGTAGAACACTGTGTTATAAATGTCTTATTCATTTTTGTGGTTAAACTTAAACATGGAAAATCATCCTACTCACCTGTGGTACGGTCTGACCTTTGGTCACAAACTCATTTCCGACCTTGACTCTGGGGTAGCACAAAGCCTTCAGCATGTCAGCCGAGTTCAGACCCAGAAGGTAGGAGATTTTATCAGCCTCTGTCATTTTAAATTGAAAAAAAAAAAAAGATTTGAATGGAATTTTCAATATTAAATATAAAGAAAAATAAGAATGCCTTACTGTGCTACAAGCAGAAACTTACAACTGGATTTAACTCACCCTCTGTGCCATCAGGCTCAGCCTGCTCCTCACGCTGCTTCTGCTTGAACTTCATGTTACCGTGATGGAGCACAGCTCCAGTGAACTTGTAGATTCCCATCTTCTCTTCACCATTAAAGCCCAGAATGTCAATAGCACTCTGGAAATCACAGAGAAAAGAGATTGAGGATCTGCAGCTGTGTCTATTTTAATATGTCCGTGTTCAAACAACTGTGACTAACATCAGTAGCCATGAGCTCCTCTTTATCGTCAATGCTTGCCACTGTGATCTGACCCTGAGAGCACATGGGGAAGTCGTAGGGGTTGGTGGTGATGAGCGTCATTTCTGTTAAATACAGAGAACATTTCATATGGAAAGACTCTGTAAAAACTGTAATAAAGAATAAAAGTGTGCACAAACCAATCAGCTCAGGCTTATGGTTGGTCATCATCTGGTAAAAGATGTGGTAACCTCTTTCATCTGGAAGCTGGAAAGTCACTCTGGACTTCTCCAGCAGATCTGTTGAGAAAGTGATCTTGAGTAACTCATCTGAAGAGTGGAACTAAAAAATGAATAAAAGCCACCTACATGTCTCAATATCAGCACTAGCCAGTTTACCAGTTGTGCCAAAATGAATTCTGATGAATTTACCCTGTTTAAGAGATATTTACAACTATTATAACAAGTAACTGATCAATAGTAGCAGGGACAAAATTATTGCTTTACTTACAAAACGAGAGGAGTTGTCATTTCTCACGGTCTTGGCATTACCATAAGCCTCAAGCAGAGGGTTGGCAGCAACGATCTGATCCTCAAGAGAGCCCTGTTTTTAAATTTTTTTTTAGTTAACCTATCTTTCAGCATGTTACAAATTGTATGCCACAATATGTTGCAATTTAAGTTGTTTTTTTACACCATACCTGCATTTTGCCAGGTGCCTGCTCCTTTTTCTTGTCACCCACAACTGCAACTGTTGCAAAGTACTGGATGACACGTTTGGTGTTCACAGTCTTTCCAGCACCAGATTCTCCACTGGTGTATGAGAGTAGATAATAAACGAGGTGATCAGCAGTTGAACAAATGCTAAACATTTGTGTTTTGAAACTTTCTTTAGTGAGATACGTACGTGATCAGGACGGACTGGTTCTCTCTATCTGTAATATCACAGGTTTTGTGTTTGAGAAAACAGTGTAATAGATTTTAAGAATAAAGCTGTATTTGAATAAGGGTCTTACCAGTGAGCATGGCCTGGTAAGCGTTGTCAGAGACAGAGAAGATGTGGGGAGGGGCCTCCATACGCTTTTTGCCTCTGTAGGCAGCCACGACTTCTGGATCATACACTGGAAGCCACTTGTATGGGTTTACAGTGGCGCAGAAGAGCCCAGAGTAGGTCTGAAGGTGAAAAGGAGTGTTCACACTGCAATTTTACATGAAACAGCTATTAGAGGGATGTTTAAGGTAGTTTCAGAACTTACGTAGATCATCCATGCTGCATAACGCTCTTTGAGGTTATACAGCACAGAGGGTTCATTGAGATGGGTCATCATGGCCATGTCCTCAATCTTGTCAAATTTGGGAGGGTTCATTGGGTGAACATCTTCCTCCTTAGCCACTTTCTCCTATAGGTTTAATAAAACCAGTAGTTTTAACAGGAATATGTCATATTTGTTTTAGGTGCACTTTTTTTACACATTTGTTAAGTTACCTCTTTGGTGATCAGTGTAATGACGGTGACTTTGCCACCATCTTTGCTCTTGATCGTTCCCTTGACGTACAGTTCTTTGTCATCAACCACGTAGCAGGCACTTTTTGCATCAAAGGGTGCGTTTTGAGCTTCAATTCTTTCCTTCTCAGGCTTACGGAGGTAAATGGCAGCCTTGCCGTAAACGGCCATCTCCGCATCCGTACTCATGGTTGCGGCTTACTGAAATTGAATAGAATATAGCATAACATTTTAATATTTTAATGTTTGTAAGGGCTTTCTTTTCATCATCTAAAATGGGAGATTAGAAAATACAAACTGTAAGTTAAACTTTGGCCTCAATAAAAAAGAAGACTTGTTCTGTGTAGTAGATAGTAGAGCCACCTTGTCACTGGTGACAGAAAGAGTAAGCATATAGTAATAAGATTAAAGTATTTTACCTTCGTTCTCCTTGAGACCAGATGAAATGTCTTCAGCCCTGAAAACAAATTCAAACTTCAGGTCTTTCTAAATCTACTAAATGTTCAAATAACCACACATTTAAACTGATGCTGCTTTTATGTAAGATTAATACTCTGTCTACTTCCTCTTCATAAAATTCAAGTTTCAGTTCGTCTTACTACAAATTGCTTAGCAACTTACAAACCACTGGAGCTCCTGTAGTCTCTGATGAAGGTGATCAGGCTCTCTTCGAAACTTATATTGAGTGAACCTTGCACTGTAAGCAAATGCTGAATATGGACAGGCATTTTAAATACTGTATATAGAATCTGTTACTCCAAGAGTCTGCAGCCTTCTTTGAAATTTCTTTCGATTTAAAACCAAGGCTGAAGCTAATATAAAACATAAAATCAGGTAGGTAGTTAATAAATGCTTAAATAAAATACATATTATACACATTTTTTGATGTTTAAATGATTATTATTAGTAACAAGACACATCCATGTTTAACATTGATCTTAATTTTCTTTTGACATGTTTTACATTTTTTAAGATATAAAACTTTTCTTGTTAAATGGAACTCTTAACAAAGGTTCAGTATTTTTTCCAAATGCTGTTGCATGGCCCATTAAAGTTGATAGCCACAATACATTTAAGCATTAGATAAATAAATAAGTTAAACACATAACTCCATGTTGTACACTAATTAATCACTTGTGTCATGTTAAATTTATGGTTTGCTCAATATCATATACTGCATATTTGCTTTATAGCATATCTATTTACGTAGCTGGCAAGCTGATGCTTAATGTGATGTGATATCTTGGCTGAGAGGCACTGATTCCAAGCTGTACCTTATTTGTCCATTCATTTTCTGTATGGTATCTAATAACTTGTGACCACGCAGTTCTTTAAAAAATTAATAAGAATTATGTTATAAACATCTTAAGATTGCTTGGTCTAAAAACAATGTTTCTTAAATTCATAAAATAATGTTGATTTATTAGAGAAACAACACTAATGTTTCTGATGACAAAGAAGATCTGTCATTGCTCAATCTGTTATTCAAGTGTCCATTCGTTCAATGTCCAATTATTGCTGTTAAAACATTTTTAAATGTTAAAAGGATTCACATTTTCACTATGAAAAGGTTTTTGACCCAACTTTACATACTTTTACACACCATAAACACTTATTTCCGCAACTATGAACTTTATTCTGACTCAAGGTGTGGTAGGGAACTGAGATAAACACAGGTGCATACCTCACTCAGTGTTACATAGAAATGTCTTGTTCTTGTAGAGTTTTGTTTGTTGTGTGCATGTGCTTAATTTATCCGTTTTCAAATCCAGGTTCCACCCACTCATTCTCACCAGCACTCCAGCCTCTCTCTCATCTATGGAGCAGGATGTCAGTCACAATTACACCCGATGATGTCATCACAATAACACCCAATCTGAACGCTCCAAAACTGGCTCATTTGGATAAAAGTCTCCATATACCATCATGGAATAGCTCTGATCAAGACGCTTCTGTGTTGTGTGCTTCATGAGGTGAGTTGTCAATTGTTGTGTTGTATGTGATCAAGCTGTCAGTTGTTATGTGTTATTTGGTTTTACAGAAACATTGGCTTGGTTTGTCTTTCTAAACCTCTGAAGGAGAGAGAGAGATAGAGTTGACTTACATTCTGAGACATGATACTCAGATACCCTTTAGTTAGTACACTAGATAGGTGATGAGCGTGTCTGTAATTAAGAATAGAGTAGACTAGAAGTTTAGAAGTAGTTCACTGATATTTATGTTTATCCTTTTTGATAGTTTTGAGATATTATTTTCCTGGGAGTATTGCAGGGAACTGGCACCATCAAGGGGAGGGACTCCCTCTTCAGGTTGGTTGGGTTTTTGTTTTATCTGTTCTTGTTTGTCTGTTCAATATTTTTTTTTGTATGTAATTAGTCTGTAAATAAATCACTCTGTTAAGCAATTTCGTTGTGCTTTTTTCTCTTTTGGTTTCTCCACTCCCTTGAACAGTTTTTAATTTTCTTTGCAAAACAAATGTTACGGTCAGAATCATTTTTCAACATAAAAGAAACGTAACACTCAGTAACTGCCAGAGGAGTGATTGAGCTGAAGATTTAAAACAGAGGTGAACTTTAAACTGTCAACGGTAGATCCCAGAAGCACGGCTCAGACCTCAAGTGCAAAGCTATGACTTGCAGTTTTGGATAATTCTCTAGTGATCATCTTCGGGGGAAACTGCTTGATAAGAAAAAGTTCCTCATCAGACAGAGGAGGAGTGGGACACAATTTACCCCTGCGAGTTTAGATTAAAGAGTGATAATTTTACTCAGAACATTTTATCATGCATGTCTGGTGCATACATGCACTTTTTTAACAGTAAAATAGAGAATGCTGGTGCTTTCCCAGAGGTTACATTGATCAACTCTACACTGCTACAGTTTGCTTGTATACTCTAAAAACACATTTTGGGTACATTGAAGACACTTAAGAGTGAATGTATAGTGAATTATTAGTGAATGCTGCCCTGTAATAGACTGATGACCTGCACATGGTGTCTTTTGTATGTCTTTTGCCCAAACTGAACTGAATACACTGAGCTTGAGAATTGTTTTTTTAACATTGGCAAAACACAAGTATAAGTGACCAAAAAAGGCTAAATTTGGTAAGAGAAAATATTTTTATACTAAAACAAATAATAGTTTTACTATTAATATTTGGGTAAAACATACTTACCCCAAAATAATACAGTAGATTATCTAACGTTTGTGAGTTGCCTCCCTAAACAAATTGTTTTTGAGTCCTTTTTGAGAGGCGTCTCTGAATGGCATTTCTGTGGTGCTTTATGTGATTAATCACATTGCCCCTTGCATTAATCGCTCCACCAAATGTTCTGCTCTTCTATTGGCCAGTTCTAGCCCTGATGCTGTGTGTTTGTGCATAGTATACTGCTCTCTTATTGGTCAGTTCTAGACCTGATGCTGTGTGTTTGTGCGTAGTATCCTGCTCTCCTATTGGTCAGTTCTAGCCCTGATGCTGTGCATTCCTGCATAATATCTTTTTGTAAGAGCTCTCCCTGTCTTCATGCCCTCCTTTGGTGTCATGTCCTAAATTCGTGAACATTTTCGTGTTGCTATTTGGCAAAGCGTATTTCTATGGCCATGGCTCTCCACTCCATCCATTCTCTTCTGCTACCACGTGTTGCAGGAGAGAGGTTCGTAGCGGAGCGGTGTGTGTGTGAGGGAAGGCAGCGTAAGGCATTCTGGGTATTGTAGTGAGGGAGGAAAAGAAAAAGAAAGAAAGAAAGGGGAGGTGTTGAATGGCGGATGAGTGAGCGCGAGTGCGGCAGGGGAAGAAGTTTTACGGGAAAGAGAAAGCTGTATTCATTGTGTACCACCCGGGTCTGTGCAGTGACTATTATTTTGTCTCCAAATAAACCTCTGGATCATCAAGGAGAGGTTGTCCCTCATCATTGCTCGAGCTAATGATCCATCACAATAATTAATTCGTTTTATGTTGCGCTGCCGTGGCGAGCCAATACCGGCAGGAAAGTAACATTGGGGGCTCGAGTCCGGGATCAGCTCGTTGCCTGTGGTGAGTGCAGAGACTTTTTCCGAGGTGTGAGGTTAAAAAGAAGAAAATAAAGTTTAACGGAGTGTTTGGACATGGCGGATGCACGTGGAAAAATGCGATCGGAGAGGCAAAACGCACATGTGGATCAAAATAGAGTGTTGAATCCGTTTATTTCAGAAAATGAAGAAGAACAAACACCGTTTGCTTTTGCTCGTTGGCGGAATGATAGGGATGTTCATGTACCGGGGACTGAAAGTTGTACCAACCCGTTTAAAAGCAGCCTGGCTTCACCTGGCACATCAAAGAGACCCACGTGTTTTATGGAGCTGGGCGCATATCAGCACGTGAGACCATCTACAAACCCGTTTCTCGATACAGGGGAGAATGAATGCATGAACGACAGTGGAATTGAGACACAGCATTGCTTCCAGAGTACTCCATCGTACTCAAGTTATCAATATCCAACACAGGAAGCACATGCAACCAAACAAGTGGTTAAGTTGACCCCCACAAATCAACAGCTCGGTGGACAGGTGTATGGAAGACAATGTGAGCATCAGGAAAGAGGCGGCAATCCTGCATATTTAAACAAAGATGAGTATTATTCTAAAGTGCACACAACAACCAAGCACAGTGGAAGAAGACAGCGCCTGACATTTTCTGATCCCTCGTCAGACAGTGGAGAAGAGCAAAACGACCAGAGGGAAAGAGTTCCTGTGTTGCGTCCAGGTCAGTTTGATGGATCTTCTTCATGGAGAGAATTCCTGAATCGTTTCAAAGACTGTGTTAAAGCAAACCACTGGTCTGAATGTACAAAAACTGTGCAAATGAGATTTTGTTTGGTGGGGGCAGCTGGCGCCATTATACATAAAAACCCTCGATCAAGCCGTTGGAGTTACCATCGCATTGTGGATGAAATTGAAGCTGCTTATGGCCCATCATCGGAACATGCTGTTGCTATAGGGATTGAGCTCAGACAGAGAGTTAGGAAAGTAAGTGAACCCCTACATGTTTTGAGAGACGACATCTATGAGAAAATTTCCATCGCTTATGCAGATCGCTCTGAGGGGGAGCAGGACTACATAGGAGTAGAGGTTTTCATTAATGCGATGGGGGATGCGGACATTGTACAGAGACTTTTGGAGGAGCAGCCACGGACATTGGCAAGGGCCTACGAGATAGCGCACAGTTATGAGACCACACGTAGAGCAGCTCACAATGTAACACAGCTAATGCAAGCTGCTATGAGACAAAGTGAAAGGAGGGCAAGAGCAGCCACTGTCCGTGAATACCAAGACCGTAGCGAAAGTGAGGATGAGTCACCAGCTCCTCAGTGGAAACCTAAACAAACCTTCAAGCCTCATTCTTCCAAGTTTAACCGAAGAAGTAAGATCAATATGGAGGATGTTGTATGCCATAATTGTCAGAAGGTTGGACACTTAATGCGGCACTGTACATCACAGAGGGTTAAGTTGGAGCATGTAACACACCCTTCTCAGCAACCCTCGGGACACCAGTCAATGCCAATGCCTTATGGGTCCAGAAATCCAACTGCTGAAATGTGCATTCACATGCTGTTGTATGATATGGAGATAGGAGCACTTTTGGACAGCGGGGCCATGAGGAGTGTTCTACCAAGACAGTGCTATGATTCCATCCATGAAGACATCAGACCTCCACTCAAAACATCCACTGTGCAAACCCTGCAGGGGATAAGCTCAAAGAGTGTTAGTGTTTTTGGAGAGATTGACGTGCCAGTGCAAATAGGCACTCGACCAGTCAGTGTTAACTTTATAGTGGCTGATGTAGCAGAGGGCACAGAGGCTATCCTCGGACATCCATTCTTGGAGCAAGCACGAGCTCGTCTTGACTTTGGGAGCCGCAAGATCATCCTTTTCGGCCAACAAATTCCATACTTTGACCCAAAGAACAAACCCAGAGCGCATGTTGTTCGTATAGCACGCACAACAGTTTTGGATGCTGGATGTGAGTACATTGTGCCTGGAAATGCCCACTTCCGTGAACCAGTATATGGAAATGTGCTGCTAACGCCAACCAAAGGCTTTGTGGAGAAACATCATTTGATGGTGGCAAGAGTTGTGATTGATTCTCCAAGGAATTATCAAGTTCCGGTAAGGTTATTTAATCCCTGCAATGTTCCTGTTAAAGTGAGAAGAGGAGCTATAGCTGGAATTCTACAGCCTGCCAAAGTGATCTTGCCCATTGCAGAGGAGCCCACCTTCACTAACTTACCCTCAGAAGATGTTCCAAGTCATCTACAGTCACTATACACGGAAAGCACCAAGGAGCTAAAAGAGAGCGAACAGGAAGAATTATCCAAACTGCTACACTCCTACAGTGACGTCTTTTCCAGTGGACCAGCCGATCTTGGTCGAACGAATCTGGTACAACATAACATACAAACTCGACCTGGTCCACCAGTGAAACAGCAACCACGACGCATGGCCTATGAAAAGCAGAAGAGTGCTGATGAACAAATACAACAAAGCCTTAATGCTGGTTTAGCCACGGAAAGCAGTAGCAGTTGGGCCTCACCCATCGTGATGGTACACAAGAAAGACCAAACTTATCGCCTGTGTGTGGATTACAGGGCTTTAAATGAACGAACGATTAAGGACGCCTACCCACTTCCTAGGATTCAGGACACCTTAGACACACTCTCCACAGCGAAGTGGTTTAGCACTCTGGATCTCGCCTCTGGCTATTGGCAGGTGGAGTTGACGCCAGAGGCAAGACGAGCAGCAGCTTTCTGCAGTAGGAAAGGGTTGTTCGAGTGGAATGTTATGCCCTTTGGCCTCTGCAATGCCCCGGCGACATTCCAGCGCCTAATGGATCGTGTCCTGGCTGGGCTGCAGTGGGAGATATGCTTGGTTTATCTTGACGACATCATTGTCCTGGGCAAGGATGTGGAGGAGATGCTGGAGCGACTTGCTAAGGTGTTCGCAAGGCTGCGTCAAGCTAATCTAAAACTAAAACCTGGGAAGTGTTTCCTCTTTCACCGTCAAGTCACATACCTAGGCCACATTGTGTCAGAGCATGGCATCGCCACTGATCCAGGGAAAGTATGCAAAATTCAGAAATGGCCACCTCCAACAAGTGTCAACGAAGTCCGACAGTTTGTAGGGCTTGCGTCCTACTACAGACGTTTTGTCCCGGACTTTGCTGCAGTTGCTAAGCCACTCCATAACCTCATGAAGAAGAATGCCAGATTTTATTGGACCCCCGAGTGTCAGCAAGCTTTCGATCGGCTGAAGGAGTTACTTACCACCGCTCCCGTGTTGGGTTATCCTGCTGACACGGGCGATCTCCTTCTTGACACAGATGCCAGTAACTTCGGAATTGGAGCTGTGCTATCTCAGATTCAGCAGGGAGAGGAGCGAGTGCTAGCATATGGAAGCCGTAGTTTAACAACCACAGAGCAAAACTACTGCACCACACGGAGAGAACTACTAGCTGTAGTTGAATTCACAGGCCATTTCCGTCAGTACCTGCTTGGCAGACATTTTACTGTTCGGACAGACCACAGTAGCTTGCAGTGGCTGATGAGGATGAAGGAGCCAGAGGGACAGTTAGCACGTTGGCTGGAGAAACTCGGCGAGTACGACTTTGAGGTTGTGCATCGGCCTGGGCGTTGCCATGAGAATGCAGACGTGCTGTCAAGGAGACCATGTCGCTCCACCTGTCCATGCAAGATCAAAAATTCCACTGTTAACGGCTCTCATTTCCATCATCAGGCTGTACAGTGTGATTTAAGTTACGTGCATGTCAATAACCCATCAACAGAAACCCCCGAGTCCCTTTTAGTGGGGGTAGTGCGACCCACCAACGCGCAAACTACCACACCATTCTCTGGATGGACCATTGATGAACTGCGCTCTGCTCAAGTCAATGATCCTGACATTGCTCCTCTTGTCAAGTGGATGAAAGAAGACGGACGGAGACCATCTTGGGAGGACGTTGCACCTTATGGACCTGCAACCAAAGCTTATTGGAGTCAATGGCAGAGACTGTACCTGAAAGATGACATTCTAGTGCGACGATTTTATGTGAAGGAAGGACCTCAGTTTTATCCCCAAATAATTCTACCCCGCATGTTCCGGAAAGGGGTCATGCAGCAGGTTCATGAGGGGCCTGTTGGTGGACACTTTGGAATTGACCGAACATTGACCCGGCTTCAAGTCAGGTACTATTGGTACAAAATGAAGGAAGATGTCTCCCTATGGTGTCGGACATGCACAAGTTGTGCTGAGAAGAGTCGACCGCTAAAGACACCTCAAGCTCCTCTGGGAACAGTGTGTGTGGGTGCTCCCATGGAACGGGTTGCTATTGATTTGATGGGGCCAATGAATGAAACTGAGCGTTACAACAAGTACATCTTGGTAGTACAAGATTATTTCAGCAAGTGGGTGGAAGCTTACGCTTTACCAGATGACAAAGCAGTCACCGTAGCAGAAGTGCTGGTATCTGAATGGGTATGCAGATATGGAGCACCGCTGGCTCTTCACAGCGACCAGGGTTCAAATTTTGAATCTGAGGTTTTTCAAGCAGTCTGTGAGCTCCTGGATATTGACAAGACCCGTACAACACCATTTAGACCTCAGTCAGATGGACAAGTTGAGCGTTTTAATGCGACCCTCCAGAAGATTCTTGCCACCACATCTGAGAGGTGTCACTGGGATTGGGATCTCATGATTCCTTATGCCCTGTTTGCCTACCGATCCACCAGACACACCTCCACTGGGTTTACGCCTAACATGATGCTCTTCGGAAGAGAAGTCACCGAGCCCATGGATATTGTTGCAGGTAGACCACCTGGTGAAATACCTGAGCGAACACCCCCTGAATACGTGGAGCAGATAAGGAAACGTCTGGAGTTGGCTCATGAGATAGCCAGAGATGCATTGGGTCATTCTGTGGAACGTGCTAAAAAGCAATATGACAAGAAAATGTCAAGATCTCACTACAAGGTTGGTGATGCAGTGTGGTACCTCATCAAAGGAACCAAACGTGTCAAAAATAAAATCAGGAAGTTCCTACCAAACTACGAAGGTCCTTACTTCATATTGGGAGGTTTGGATGACCTTGTGTATCGTATTCAGAAAAATACACGATCCAAAATTAAAGTTGTGCATCATGACAAACTCAAACCATACCACTCTAGAGAACCATTGGAAAACAGCTGGGTGTTTCAGGACTCAAACAACTGGATTCCGACTGAGATTCCTGCTCCAAGCCTGGAAATGGACGCAACAGGGAACAATTTGGATTTGAGTCATCTGTTTGAGGAGGAATCTGCAAATGGAAACATCGCAGATGGAAGTTTCATTCCGAGTGATCAACAGGGGCTGAATTCAAATCAGAAGGAAGTAAATACGTCTGAGAATGAGGATAGCATAGTACAACGGGATCAAAGAGACATTGTTCATATCCCCAGCAGAGATAGCACCTCGCGAGTCAGGAGACCCCCACAACGATATGGGGAGTGGACTCAATAACTGTTGGTTTAAAACTGAAGTTCTTTAAGCTAAGCTAAGATAAAGTGTTGATAGCAGGTTCGTTAAGGTTACTGTTATCGTTTCTTACAGTTTTTTTTACACTTTACAAAAGGAAGAAAATGGATCCCATTGGTTGTATACAATTTTATTGTCTATTGTTTCCCGGGTGGTACAAATGCTGTTTTGTTCATTCTACATAGAAGTGAAATGGTAATTCTCATTGCAGTCATTTAAGGTTTATGTAAATATTTTGCTTAATACCATTTATTCTGCAGGCCAGTGGTCAAAAACAATTGCGCTGCTAACAGAAGAGATAATCCAATACATGCCATTGCCCTTGGAAAACTTCATCACCTACTTCATTAGAGGATCACTCTGCAACGCATCATATACAGAAGGACGCTTCAAGATATCCTTTTTCTCACCATGCTTTAACTCTCCTTCAAGGACCAACTGCCTGACTAATGACCTTTAGGATATGTAATGGTCGAGAATCTCCATTCCGCTGGATACTCTTTAAAAATGGGGTTGACCACAGACGGGAAGTTAACTGAAAACAAAGGGGTATGCACAGGTTCGAAGAGTGATGCCTATTATACGGCCCTTTTAGAACATTATTCTCTTGGCTGCATTGAGTTGTATTTATGGTGTGTTTTTGGGTCATTTAAAGGTGCTGGAGTGGTATTAGAAATTAATTACCATCCAGAGTGGGGGTAGTGTTGCAGGAGAGAGGTTCGTAGCGGAGCGGTGTGTGTGTGAGGGAAGGCAGCGTAAGGCATTCTGGGTATTGTAGTGAGGGAGGAAAAGAAAAAAGAAAGAAAGTAAGGGGAGGTGTGGAATGGCGGATGAGTGAGCGCGAGTGCGGGAGGGGAAGAAGTTTTACGGGAAAGAGAAAGCTGTATTCATTGTGTACCACCCGGGTCTGTGCAGTGACTATTATTTTGTCTCCAAATAAACCTCTGGATCATCAAGGAGAGGTTGTCCCTCATCATTGCTCGAGCTAATGATCCATCACAATAATTAATTCGTTTTATGTTGCGCTGCCGTGGCGAGCCAATACCGGCAGGAAAGTAACACACGTCCTCTGACACTTCCCCACATCGCCTCACTCGAAATGTAAGTTTTTTTTTTCATTTATTTTATTCGGTTTTCATTGTTTTAATATTATTTGTTAGATTTATAATGTGTATCTTTAAGGATTGAAGAATACTTGTTTATTTTTCTCTGGTTATCCATGTTATTTTCAATTTTTAGTGTTGTTTCTGTGTGGCTTGGAGCAGATTAGGCATTGTACATGTAACAGTTGCTTCAACATACATACAATTCAGCATATGAAGCCACCTCAGAACGGATGAATTTTGTTTCTTGAGGTATCACTGTATTGCCTTAAATTTAGACTGCTCCTATTGATTTGCATCAATATTTCTTTCAAAATGACATGAACCTTGTCAAGAAAAAGGGCAAACCACTTTACAGGTACCCACAGAATGTACAAGGTGTTCATTTGATATTCAATTTTAGTTATGTGAAGTCTTAACATTGTTAACTATAATTTTAAAGATAAAAACATTAATAAGGCATCATTGACAGTTGTTTGAATATAATTAACTTGATTAAATACATGCTGTTTTTATCATGAAGGTTTGGTGGCGCTGCAGTACACATTGCGCTTGTTTTCGCACAAAAATTGTATGTCAACACAATGCATGTTTTGCAGTTTACATGTCCTTCGTATGGGTTCATTGATATGTCACTGAATAATTATTGTATTGTTTTGTAGCCTCATTTAATTTGATCTCTAAGTCAAACAAATGCTGAATATAATTTTTTCAATGTCACTTCAGGACAATTTAATTATTACTCATTGTTTGTTTCTTACATATTATGCTTTTAATACTAATTGACAATTTCATTCACAATAAATATTTTGACAATAGAGTTTACAGAATTTTAAATTGTTTTCCACCATTTGTCATACCTTTTTCATTTAGAAATATGTTTGAGGTAATGAAATGTAACTATTCAGTTTGGTTTGATTGATTTCTACTTTAAATATTAAATTTTATCATTCCATTAAATTGCTTAGTTGCATCTGATCCAGATTTAAGTTTTATATTTTGATAAATTCCAATAGTTGAGTTCAGCAATTAAACTACAAGGCTAATAATTCAAGAAGTTACATACAATTCATTTTTTCTTCACTATCAATAAATCCTCCTATGAGTACCTTTCGTGGAGTTGATTACTGAACTATTCACTGTTTCACAGAAAATATACTTTTAAGGAGACCAAAATGTTTCTATAGACAACAAAAAAATTGATTTTGAAGTAAAAACTGATTTATTTTTTATTAAAATAGAACATCATATTATATGACTTCAGTAGAGCGTCCCTTCAGGTGCAATGTTTTCACTCTTCTTTTGCCTAAGGTGAGAAAAATAGCTTTAGTTCAAAACAACGTTTTGTATTGGAAAAAGAAAGGAGGTTACACAACTGACCTTTCCTGCATCCCTGCTCTTGGCTCTAAGCTTGTTGACCTGGGACTCAGAGATGTCAGCACGCTCTTCAGCTTCCTCCAGCTCGTGCTGCACCTTCCTCAACTTGGACAAGTGGACGTTGGCTTGCTCCTCCTGCAGAGTAAAATTTAAGTGCATCAGTAGCTGAGTCTAAATTTAAATGTTACTTTTATTTTACATTTAGTATACTCACAGCTTCTTCAGACTGTCTCTTGTAAGCCTTGACTTTCAGCTGAAGTTTGTCAACCAAATCCTGCAGTCTAGTCAGGTTCTTCTTGTCCTCTTCAGTCTAAAGAAGACAAGACAATTCAACAAGAAAGTTAGAAAATAATATGAACATGTTAAAAAGTTTTAACAAATCTGAAAATATGAAGTTTATCTAATGCTCAAAAAATACCTGATAAGTGAGTTCTTTCACTCTCCTCTCATATTTGCGAACTCCTTTCACAGCGTCAGCTCCACGTCTCTGTTCTGCCTCAACTTCACCTTCAAGCTCACGGACCTAAATAAAACATTTACTACTATGCGTTATATATTCTATGTAATTTTTTTTATTTTAATCTATGAATCAGTGTTTCACATCTCTGGAAGAAATGTTCCAATATGAAGCAAGATATTCTTACTCTGGACTCCAGTTTCTGGAGTTGTTTCTTTCCTCCCTTCATGGCCAGATTCTCAGCCTCATCCAGACGATGCTGCAGATCCTTCACTGTAACCTCAAGGTTCTTCTTCATCCTCTCAAGGTGAGCACTGGTGTCCTGCTCCTTCTTCAGCTCCTCTGCCATCATTGCAGCCTGTCAATGACACAAAAACTAAATTTAAATGACCCCACCATTTTGAACTGTCAAATATATATATAAAAAAAAAACGCTATTGCATACATCAGTGATGGCCTTCTTGGCCTTCTCCTCTGCATTTCTGGCTTCCTGCACAGTATCGTCAACTTCACTCTGAACCTGAACAAGATCAGCCTCAAGCTTCTTCTTGGTGTTCAGAAGACTTGTGTTCTTTAAACATAAATAAACAACTTAAATATCCTTATTTATGATTTCTAGTTTCTTCATATCAATAGAAGACAAACATTTCAGTCTCAGTACCTGAGAGTGCAGCAGGCCAACACGCTCACTGGCATCCACCAGCTCTTGCTCTGCCACTTTGCGTCCTCTCTCTGTCTGTTCCAGAGCAGCTCTCAGCTCTTCAATCTCAGACAGCATCAGAGTGTTTCTACGCTCCACCATGGCCACCTGCTCCTTCATGTCGTCTTGACCTCTCACAGCATCATCCAGGTGCAGTTGAGCATCCTGAGCAAAAAAACATGAATAAAAATGTAGTTGCATGTGCTTTTTATTACATCATCAAACAATAAAAGTCTGTTTACAACACCATACCTTGAGCTGGCCCTGAACATTACGGAGCTGTTTCTGGGCCTCAGCAGCCTGGCGATTAGCATGGCTCAGCTGAACCTCCATCTCATTAAGATCTCCCTCCATCTTCTTCTTGATTCTCAGGGCATCATTTCTGCTTCTGACCTCAGAGTCCAGAGTACCCTGCATGGATTCAATGACTCTCTGGCTGTTTCGCTTGATCTGCTCCATCTCTTCATCCTTCTCTGAAAGCTTCCTGTCAATCTCACCCTTGACCTGGTTTAGCTCAAGCTGGACTCTGAGAATCTTTGATTCCTCATGCTCCAGAGTGCCCTATTAGATGAAAAAGCTTTGTCTCAATATCTAAACGTAAAAATGCATTATATATAAAGCATAATTGTTCTGTTGAGAGGTATGTGTTGATCTCCTCAAACTCACTTCAGCTTCCTCCAGGGCGGTCTGAATCTCTGCCTTTTCAGTCTCCACTGTCTTCTTGGCCTTCTCAAGTTCATGGATGCTCTTACCAGTCTCGCCCAACTGCTCTGTCAGATCTGAAATCTCCTCTGTAGAAAGAACATCATTACTCTATACCTTAATGATTCATGTGTCATGTTTAGAACTGTTGTTTCTTTTTTTACGCTGCAGATTCTTGTTCTCTCTCTTGAGGGTCTCCAACTGATCCAGAGTCTCCTCGTAGGAGTTCTTCATCTTGAACAGCTCAGTGCTGAGTGAACGAGCCTCTTTCTGGGCACCTTCCAGCTCCGCCTGACCTTCCTCAAATTTCTGCTTCCACTCTGCCAGGACCTTTAAAACAGAAGATAAAATGGGTAAAAATATATTTTTTAGTTGTCTTTGAAAGGCCTAACCTACTCTTTTGAAAGTAAAAAATTGCCACCATAGCTTGACTAGTTTTACCTTGTCAAAGTTACGCTGCTTCTTGTCGAGGTTGGCAGCTAGAGCATTGGCTCTCTCCACATCAATCATCAGGTCCTCAACCTCACCCTGGAGTCTTGTTTTTGTCTTCTCCAGAGATGCACACTTGGAGTTCACTGCCTCAATCTGTTCCTCTGCCTCTTGGAGACGCTGAGCCAGCTTCTTTCTGTTTTATAATTTGAAACAAGCAGTCAGAAGTTGTGAATACACATTTAGTTAAAATTGCTTTGGGGATCATACTTGGCCTCTTCAAGTTCCTCTGTGCGCTGGATGGCATCAGTTTCATATTTGGTCCTCCACTGAGCAACTTCACTGTTAGCCTTTGACATTCCTCTCTGTAGCTCAGCCTTTGCCTCCTGCTCTTCCTCAAACTGCTCACGGAGCAGGTCACAGTCATGACGAGCTGATTGGACGCCATGAGCCAGTGCGTTCTTGGCCTAAATCACAGAATCTCATATTAACTTATAATAAGTATTAAGAATCACATAAGATTTTTTTTACGTTACCTTGACCTCCTCTTCAATCTGCCTCTTCAGTTCTTCAATTTGCTGAGTGAATGCTTGTTTGCCTCTGGTGAGCTGGGAAACTAAAGCTTCCTTTTCCTCCAACTGACGACCAAACTCACCTTTAAATGTTTAAATGTTGTGTTAGATTAATGTTTACTTACTTAAAAACATTTTGCCAGACTATTACAAAAATAATTTCACATTGTTATGTGTAATATTTTTTCAGTATTATTATTTTTATTATTAAAAATAATAATACAAGTAATGTTTATGTGAAATAAAAAGAATGTTTGTGATTCTTTTTTCTTACCATTCTCAGTTTGAAGTCTTGCTCTCTGAGCACTGAGATCATTTATCTGGCGCAGGTTCTCATCATTCTTGGACTTAATTTCACTAAGTTGGTCCTCAAGGGTGCGGCACATCTTTTCAAGGTTACCCTGATTACACAAAACATTTCTTTAAAATCCTAATCTCATTTGGTAAGTAACTTGAAAAAAAATCTCTTAAATAAATGTAGACCTTTGCTTTGGCTACAGCCTCCATGTTGCTGGAGAGATCATCGATCTCCATCTTGTATTCACTCTTCTCTTTCTCAAGCTTCTGCTTGACACGCTGCAGGTTGTCGATTTGTTCTCCCAACTCTGCTACACTGTCTGCTTGCTTTTTGCGCAGAGCAGCAGCAGTAGCTTCATGCTGAAGGGTAGACTCTTCAAGATCGCGACGGAGCTTCTGGAATTCAGCTTCACGCTTCTTATTCATCTCGATCTGAGCAGCAGTGGCTCCACCAGCCTCCTCAAGTCTCTCGCTGATCTCCTCAAGTTCCCTGGAGAGATCAGCTCTCTGCTTCTCAACCTTAGCGCGTGCTGCACGCTCAGCCTCAATCTCTTCCTCAAGCTCCTCAATGCGAGCCTAGTGTTGATCAATCAATCATTTTAGTATGCACATACTAAAACTTTGCACATAAATAAGCAATGTCTTGCATTTTCACTTTATATTGCACTGACATTTCTTGTTTGTATTTGTATTTTGTACTGTATGTCTGCACTGACTGGAGCTTGCACCTAAGCTTTTCACTCATCACAGCTCACACGCTGTTGGTGATGTGATAATAAAAATGATTTGATTTGATTTTATTATTTTTAAGTGTATATTCAACGGAGTTTAAGGTTTTAAAACAAACAAAAAATACCTGAAGCTCCTTGATCTTTTTCTGGAGTTGAGCACCCAAAGACTGTTCATCTTCAATCTTGCTCAGCAGCTGACTTGTTTCAAAGTCCTTCCTGTTTGTGATCATAAAACAATTCTTTGAACAAAACAATCACTTTAACTTTAATGTGGATTTATAGTTTTCTGGGATTCATTACTTTTTAATTTTCTCCTCAGACTGCTGCTTGTCATTTTCCAGATCCATAATAGACTCTTGTGCCAGTTTCAGGTCTCCTTCAAGCTTTCTCTTAGCTCTCTCTAGATCCATGCGCAGCTTTTTCTCTTGTTCAAGGGAACCCTCAAGCTTTAGGAAAGATATGTTTAAAACAAGTTAAATATTATAATTTCAAAGGTAATGCGAAAGTAGTAAGTATGTTTGTATTTTATTTTGATACCCACATCATCAACTTGCTGCTCAAGCTTCGTCTTGGCTTTGGTTAGAGTGTTGACTTTGTCCTCCTCAGCCTGTAGATCATCTAGAGTCTGCTGGTGTGCCTCTTGTAGAGCTTTCTTCTCCTTGGTAAGCTTGGCTATGCTTTCATCCTGAGCTGCCATTTCCTCAGTCAGGTTCTTGACCTGTATGAATTTGAAGTTCACAGTTTTTAATCCTGAGCTTATGTCACCCGCAAAAAGTTAATGTAATCCATTTCAATCTCCAACCTTGTTCTCAGTAGCATGTTTCTCCTTCTCCACTTTAGCCAAGGTGAGCTCCAGGTCATCAATGTCTTTCTTCAGCTCAGAACACTCATCCTCCAGTTTTCTCTTCTTGGCTGTCAGCTCAGCGTTGATTTCTTCCTCATCCTCCAGTCTCTCAGTTGTCTCTTTTAGCTTAGCTTCAAGCTGGATTTTGCTCTTGATCAGACCCTCACACCTCTCCTCAGCATCCGAGAGATTCTCAGATTCCTGTTAGAGAATCAGGTTTTAATTATGGGAAACAACATTGTTTGTCTGTAACACATTATATTGAGTAAAGAATACTCACAGAAGCCACTTGAAGCTGCAGATCATTCTTCTCTTGCAGCAGGGCCACCATCTTCTCCTCAAGCTCCTTCTTTTTGCCTTCAGCTTTGGCAAGGTCTTCTTTACATTTCTTAAAATCTTCTTTCATGGTTGCAAGTTCTTTCTCAGTCTCTGCACTCTTTAGCAGAGGTTTAATCTTGTAGTAAACCTTCATCCATGGCCAGTGCTTGACATTCATGAATGAGCGGACGTTGTATTGGATGGTGTAAATGGACTCCCTGTGAATTAATCATTGTTAGTGCTACCATTATTAAAAAAATTTAGTGTCAGCAATGTCTTACCTCCTCTCCATCATTTTCACAAACTCCCTTCTCATGAGGTAAGCACGGCAAAGAGCTTGAGTCATTGTGACCAGACTTGCAAGTTTCTCATCACGCATCTCCTCAAGAGTTCCTAGAAGTCCAGCTTTGAAGAACACCTGAGACAAATTAAGACATTTGTTGAATTGAAAAAAGTTAGTAGATGGATATGTTATTAATCAAACACTTAGGTATACCTTTGTGTGCCCAAATCTGTACTCGTCATGATTAACATCGATGGATCCCAAGAGTTTCTCACTGGCCTTCTTGTTATCAATAAACTGTCCCTCTGGGATAACGCTTGCATTCAGCACCTTGTATCTGTAGAAAAAATATGCAAACTGTATTTACATTTGATTGTCTCTTATTTGAATGAATTCCCTACTGATATTGTGTTAACCTTTGTTTGAAGTCACCATAGAGGATTCTGCTGGGGAAACCCTTTCTGCAGATTCTGATACCCTCCAGCACACCATTACACCTGAGCTGATGGATAACCAGGAAATTCTCCATGAGACCTAAAACAGCAAGTTTAGATACATTTACAATTTTACTATAACATCATAATGTGTCAAATAACTTTAACAACTGGCACTTGAATCATTTACCTGGAGTCTTGGACTCATTGGGAATCAGACAACGCACAAAGTGAGGATGAGTGCTCCTCAAATTGGTCATGAGCTTGCCCAAGTTCTCCTGATAGATCAGAAAAATAGCTTATCATCATTTTTTGTTCATTGAAGCTCAATAAATTGAACTTAAATGTAGTTTCCAGCTTTATTTGATTTTTCCTTAAGAAATTATTAAGAAAAATACAAACTCTGAATTGAGAAGACACAGTCTGCATGGAACCACCCTTCTTCTTGCCTCCCTTCTTTCCGCCTCCAGTCTCTATCCAGGTCAAATGAACACATGTTATTGTTTTTGTAATTTATCAAGTCATCGTCTTTTTCATTACTTTCTGGTCTTACCCTCAACAACAGGTGGGTAGAGAGTAGCCAGTAGTTTGACTGATGACTTCTGGTAAAGCTGCAGAACAGACTCATTCAGTGGATCCTTGTTCTTGTCCAGCCAGCCAGCAATGTTGTAGTCCACAGTTCCAGCATAGTGGACCAGGGAGAAGTGGGCCTCAGCCTTGCCTTTGGCAGGCTTTGGTTTCTGGAAAGCATTGCACTTGCCAAGATGCTGATCATACAGCTTGTTCTTGAAGGAGGTGTCTGTTGCCTTAGGGAACATGCACTCCTCTTCAAGGATGGAGAAGATACCCATGGGCTGTTAACATGGTTTTTATTTTGTTAATAAAAATAAGTATTATCATTCTTTGGGAATAAAAAATGTAAAGTAAAAAAACATTAAAAACCTTCTCAATGAGCTCAATGCAAGCGGCCAAGTCCATGCCGAAGTCAATGAACTCCCAAACTATGCCCTCCTTCTTGTACTCCTCTTGTTCCAGCACAAACATATGATGGTTGAAAAACTGTTGTAGTTTCTCATTAGTGAAGTTGATGCACAGCTGCTCCATGCTGTTGTACTGGAAGAAGAAACAGTGTCATTTGTGACAGAACTAATCAAAGACAACGACAGAACTAGTAAAAAAAAGTGTAAAAGTTTCTTACGTCAAAGATCTCAAATCCAGCAATATCCAGCACACCAATGAAGAAATTTCTTTGTTGTTTTGTATCCAACATCTGGTTGATACGAATGACCATCCACAAGAACATCCTCTCATAGATGGACTTGGACAAGGCGCTAACAGAGTTGTAAACCTAAAAGCAATAAAGCATGTGAACTATATATGTATTTATATGTACTTTTTCCCTCCTCTCTCTTTATTTATTCCTGCTTTGGTTTATTGATCAGTTGATACAACTTCCTTTATGAGCAAGCTGAGATAGACTTTGACTGTGTTACGTATTGCATAATGTTTCTCCTTTTCTGTAAGTCGCTTTGGACAAAAACCTCTGCCAAATGATGTAAATGCACTATATAGGTGTGTCTAGTTTTGCTTGTCTCTAGCCCCATAGATAAGAACAATCCAACAGGTAACTACTTGGTTTCCGCAAATACTCAATCACTTTTGAGACAAGTGCACTCTCCCACCTTCTTTAAAAAATGTTTGTTATTAACATTTCTGCCACTGCAGTTTTTTCTTACTTCAAACAAAAGAGCAACTTAATTTTCTATCATTTCTTTTACCCATTAATCCTTTCCAATACTCCTGGAAACTTGCTATGAATGCTTCTTCATGCCTTCCTCTTTTATAGTTATAATAGGTAAATATAAATATTATTGAGCTATATTTCTCTTGTAGTGAAATATTTTTTACCCATTAAACATAAAAAAAATCATACTACTCACCTGTGGCACAGTCTGACCTTTGGTTACAAACTCATTTCCGACCTTGACTCTGGGGTAGCACAGAGCCTTCAGCATGTCAGCCGAGTTCAGACCCAGAAGGTAAGAGATTTTGTCAGCCTCTGTCATTTTAAAAGTTAAAGTTGAGAAAATAAAATCAATTTCTTTATTTCAAATGAAATAGAAGTTCACTGAGGAATGTAAATAATAGCAAGAACAGCTACATGTGCTATAAGTTGAAAATCATAAGCTTACCCTCATTTCCATCAGGCTCTGCCTGCTCCTCACGCTGCTTCTGCTTGAACTTCATGTTACCGTGATGGAGCACAGCTCCAGTGAACTTGTAGATTCCCATCTTCTCTTCACCAGTAAAGCCCAGAATGTCAATAGCACTCTTGAAATCACAGAGAAAAGAGATTGAGGTTCTGGAGCTGTGTCTATTTTAATATGTCAGTGTTCAAACAACTGTGACCTACATCAGTAGCCATGAGCTCCTCTTTATCATCAATGCTTGCCACTGTGATCTGACCCTGAGAGCACATGGGGAAGTCGTAGGGGTTGGTGGTGATGAGCGTCATTTCTGTTAAATACAAAGAACATTTCATATTACAGATATTTATTTATTTATAAAACTTTTTAAATAAAGAATAAAAGTGTGCACAAACCAATCAGCTCAGGCTTGTGGTTGGTCATCATCTGGTAGAAGATGTGGTAACCTCTTTCGTCTGGAAGCTGGAATGTCACTCTGGACTTCTCAAGGAGATCTGTTGAGAAAAGGAACTTGAGTAACAATCATCTGAAAGTGGATTTCAAAAATAAAAATGAATAAAAGCCACCTACATGTCTCAATATCAGCACTAGCCAGTTTACCAGTTGTGCCGAAATGAATTCTAATGAATTTACCCTGTTTAAGAGACATTTTAATTAAAAATATAGCATTTACATTTCATTGTTAGAAATAATTTGCTGTACTTACAAAACGAGAGGAGTTGTCGTTTCTCACAGTCTTGGCATTACCATAAGCCTCAAGCAGAGGGTTGGCAGCAATGATCTGATCCTCAAGAGAGCCCTGTGTAGAAGTTTATTTACATTAGCTTTAAGAACAGTCGTTACATAGTTTTTAAACTGTATTACACATTATAGAGACCTAAACTCTATAAAAGTTTAATCTAAAAAGATTATAGAGAATTCTCTTGAGGGTTTTTTTTTATCTCACCTGCATTTTGCCAGGAGTCTGATCTTTCTTCTTGTCACCCACAACTGCAACTGTAGCAAAGTACTGGATGACACGTTTGGTGTTTACAGTCTTTCCAGCACCAGATTCTCCACTGGTGTATGAGAGAAGAGAAGATGTAAGATGTTTTTTACATGTAGCCCTTTAGCAAGAGCAAACAATGTATTTTCTCCAATTGTCATGAAGGGTAGATACGTACGTGATCAGGACAGACTGGTTCTCTCTATCTGTAAATTCACATGTGTAGTGTTTTAGAAAAAAGTTTCTAACATTCTAAGAATAAAGCTGTATTTGAATAAGGGTCTTACCAGTGAGCATAAACTGGTAAGCGTTGTCAGAGACAGAGAAGATGTGGGGAGGGGCCTCCATACGCTTTTTGCCTCTGTAGGCAGACACGACTTCTGGATCATACACTGGAAGCCACTTGTAGGGGTTTACGGTGGCGCAGAAGAGCCCAGAGTAGGTCTGAAGATGACAAAAAGTGTTTGCACTGCAATTTTACATGGAACAGCTATTAGAGTGATGTTTAAGGTAGTTTCAGAACTTACGTAGATCATCCATGCTGCATAACGCTCTTTGAGGTTATACAGCACAGAGGGTTCATTGAGATGGGTCATCATGGCCATGTCCTCAATCTTGTCAAACTTGGGAGGGTTCATTGGGTGAACATCATCCTCCTTAGCCACTCTTTCCTATAGGTTTAAATAAGTCTGTAGTTAAAACACGAATTTGCCACATTTTAAGATGCTCTTTTTTAAATGTGTTAAGTTACTTCTTTGGTGTCCAGTGTAATGACGGTGACTTTGCCACCATCTTTGCTCTTAATTGTTCCCTTGACGTAAAGTTCTTTGTCATCAACCACATAGCAGGCACTTTTTGCATCAAAGGGTTTGTTTTGAGCTTCGATTCTTTCTTTCTCAGGCTTTCGAAGGAAAATGGCAGCCTTGCCGTAAACGGCCATCTCCGCATCCGTACTCATGGTTGCGGCTTACTGAAATTGAATAGAAAATAGTTAAAAATATTAAATGTCTGGTTATAAGGGTATTTATGCTTTCTTCCCACAGTCCAAATTAATCCCCGGACCTTAGAAAGCTCCTTATTTTATCTATTTTAATTTGCTTTTATTGCAAGACTGTAAGATAACCACATGGTCTAAATAAGAAAAAGATTTAATTTGAATATGAAAGGTGAACATGAAATGTTTTAGCTTTAGTCTTTTCTTTTTTTTCTTTATCAAATTATTGTAACATTTAAATTTGATCATGCATAGAGTAGTAAGATTAAATTAAAGTTATTTACCTTCGTTTTTCTTCAGACCAGATGAAATGTCTTCAGCCCTGAAAAAAAACAGGTTTTTTTGAGAAGAAAGATGAAATTCTTCTAAATGTGGAAATAAGCACACATTAAACGTATGCTCCTTTATTCAGAGTTAATAGTAATCTTCCTTCTTTTTTTCCATGTAATTAATTACAAGTTTCAATTTTTCTTAATACAAAATGGATAGCAACTTACAACCCACTGGAGCTCCGGTAGTATCTGATGAGGGGGGCCAGGCTCTCTTGGAGACTTATATTGAGTGAACCCTGCACAGTAAGCACACTGAATATGGACAGGCATTTTAATTACTCTTGAAGAATCTGTCTCTCTAAGAATATACAGCCTTCTTTGAAATATTTTTTTATTAGGAATGAAGCGACTCTCTAACACAGACTGACACAGGCAGTAAATAATTGATTACGTTTGATATCTAAATTAATCTCTTGTGTAATCTAAATTTATTGTTTGCTCAACATTGTACACTGCATATTTGTTTTAAAGCCATGCTATTTATGTAACTGACAAGCTGACTTATGCTTAATGTGATTTGATATCATGGCCAAGAGGCACAGATTCCAAGCCTTGTGGGGTGTTTCTTATTTCACTGTCTTTCTGAATGGTATTTGATAATATACAGCCCCAAGGCACTTAAAAAGAAACCAGGTGTGTCACATTATTTTAAACAATCCTTAAGATTACTTGACCTAAAAACAATGTTTCTTAAATTCATAAAATAAGGTTACTTTAATTATTACAGAAAGAACACTCAGGTTTTTGATTACACAGAGGATCTGTCATTGCGATCTTTTCAGTACGTTTCAAGGAGGCAAAATGTAAGCAGAGCAGTGTCTAAATGTGCTGCTCAATGTCAGTCTGTAAATCAAGTGTTCATTTCCTTTTTTGTCCAGATATTATGATTAAAAAAAAAGTTTTATTTTTTTCTCAACTTTAGAAAAAACTATGTACGATGTGTTGTTTGGGTATTTATTTTTAACATTATTCACTATAATTTTTAAGATAAAAAACATGATTCATTCACTTGATTAAATATGCTGTTTTAAAGGTATGGTGGCGCTGCTGCACACATAGCAATTGTGTTCACTCATTAACGGAAAATATGATTGTGTGTTAAGGCAAGGCATGTTTTTGCAGTTAACTTTTTAAATATAGGTTAATTGTTTTGTCTCTGAGTGATAATTTAACTGTTTTGTAGCCTCATTTAATTTAAGCTGCAAGTCAAACAAATGCTGAATATAATTGTTTAATGTCACTTGAGGACAATTTAATGATTACTCATTGCTCGTTCCTTACATACTGTGATTTTGATATTAGTTGACAATGTTGGGCGCGGACCCAATTACAGTGAGTTCAGACTTCTCTTTATTTCAGATTGACTACAGGAGTCGCCGTCTTCAGGGTGAAGTAGCAAGGCAGCAGAACTCTTTAGCTCACAACCAAGATAACAAAAGATTTACCAATAACATGAACAGAAAAGAGCAAGAATAAATAAGGTAACTAATGACAAAATTAGACACACGTGAGCATGATAATAAGGAGCAGGTACAACCGGACCCCCCCCCCCCCCTATAGTTGCCGCCTGACGATTAGACACAACAGGATGGATGGGATTGGTAGAACACTTCGATGAGGGACTGATCTAGAATGTCCCTAGAAGGAGCCCAGCTCCTGTCCCTGGACCCAGAACCTTCCCAGTTGTTGAGGAACTGGCAGCCCTGGCCTCTTCCTCTAACGTCCAAAAGGCATCTCACTCTATAAATGGGGTTCGAAGCAGAGAAGAGCATGACAGGAAAGGCTTTATACAAGAAACATGAAAGACAGGATGTATTCCACTCAAGTCAGCAGGAAGGCTGAGGCATACTGTGGAAGGGTTGACAACTTTAGCAATGAAGTAAGGGACAATAAAGCGGGGTTACAACTTGCGTGTGGTCCCCCTAAGGGGAAGATTGTGGCTAGCAAGCCAAACACGTTGTATCTTTTGGAGTACGGCACCTGTGTCTATTAGCCCCTCTAGTACAGTGTTACTGAGCTACATGAAACAAATGAGTAACTAAGCGCCAGGTCTGGGTAGCCCGGTGAATGAATGCTCGAATAGATGGCACAGCTACTTCCCCCTCTTGGCCCTCAAAGAGAAGTGGCTGATAACCTAGGCATGCTTTGAAAGGAGAGACCATGGTGGCATAGGAGGGAAGAGAGTTGTGGGCATATTCAGCCCAGGGAAGTTGGTCGACCCACGACACGGGGCGACTCCTGACAAGGAATCGCAGCATACGTCCTGGTTGGACCTCTCTACCTGACCGTTGCTCTCGGGGCTGGGTCCATCTGGAGGCCCTTAGACTCAACAATGTACCCTAGGAACTGCACAGACTCCTTGTGAAAGCCACACTTTTCTGGCTTAACATATAGACGGTTCTTCAGTCGCAGCTGGAGAACATTGCGCACATGAACGGTGTGTGACTGGAGGTCTGATGAAGAAAAAAGGATGTCATCGAGATAGACATAGACATAAACAATATTCATGTCTCGGAGGACATCATTAATGAATGCCCGGGAAACAGCTGGTGCGTTGACTAGACCGAAAGGTAGAACCGGATATTCATAGCGCCCGAGCGGGGTGTTAAGCGCGGTCGTTCTATCGTCCCCCTCTTTGATACTCACAAGATGGTAAGCGTTGCGCAGATCTAATTTGGTGAATATGCTGGCCCCCTGAAGAAGTTCAAACGCACTGGACATGAGTAGAAGTGGGTACTTGTTCTTTACCATAAACTTATTGAACCCTCGATAATCAATGCATGGCCAAAGAGAGCCATCCATAATAAAAAAGAAGCCAGCCCCAGCCAGTGAAGAGGAAGGAACGATGGTCCCTGCGGCTAGAGATTCCTCAATATAATTCTCAAGCGCCTTCCTCTCAAGGGCCGACAGAGAAAACAGGCAGCCCCATGGAGGAACAACTCCAGGAAGGAGATCGATAGCGCAGCAGTAGGATCTGTGGGGTGGTAAAGATGTAGCCAGGGATTTGCTAAAAACTTGACCAAGGTCATGATAGCAGCTGGGCATGATGGATAAATCAGGAGTCCATCTCTAGAGGAGTGTCAGGATAGGCCATACAGGGTTTAGGGTTTAGACAGGAGGAGTGACAAGAAAGCTTCCAAGATAAAATTCTTCCCTGGAGCCAATCAATCTGTGGGTTATGCTTTAGCAGCCACGTGTGCCCAAGCACCACAGGTGTGTCTAATGACTAAAAAATAAAAAAAAACTAATCTTCTCTTGGTGATTACCAGACACCAGCAGATCAACAGGTTCAGTGGAGTGAGTAACATTTACAATGACACGCCCCTCTAAAGACCGTATAGAGCAGGCTCTTCTAATCTCCTAAAAGGGATGTTACTAGAACATGCAAAAGACTCTTCAATAAAACTGCCTTCAGCTCCAGAGTCCAGTAAGGCCTTTACACTTAAAGCGGACAGACCAAGAGAAATTGTGACAGGTAACAAAGTCCGAGAAGGAGTGGGCGGAGGAGAGACTGACAAGGGGCTCCCCCAGAGACTCCTCCCCCTAGTGGATCTGTCTCGTAGTGGGCACTGAGAGAGGCGTGACCAGCATCGGGGCAGTAAAAACAAAGTTAAAGATCTATCCTTCGCTGTCTCTCAGCATATGTAAAATATGTAAAATTCCCCCAGCTGGATCTGTTCAGCGCGAGAGGCTTCATGGAGCGAGGTAGGATGGGCCGTCATTTCCGATTCGCCGGAAACGGCCGAAGAACACCGAAGATCTTCGGGAGTGTACCTGCGAGTGTTTTGTGAGTGAAGGCTGGAATCCACTCGTAGCGCCAGCTCAGCCAGACCATCGAAGGAGCGTGGAAGATCTTGGATGAGCAGTTCCTCCTTGATCTTAGCACGGAGCCCCTACAGAAAGTGAGGCTCAGGAGAGCCGCTGGAAACAGCACCAACTATGAAGGTTGTGGAGAGTGGAGCTAAGGTTGTTAACCGTGGCCACAAGCGTGCCGATCACCCTACGGGAAACCGTGATCTCAGACTCATGACGGCCAAGCATGGTGCACTGATGTAGTAAGGCATCCTGGACAGTCGAAGCTTCTGCTGGGTCCATGGTGATTGGTGAATCCTGTTAGACTCTAACAGACGCGGACCCAAGCGCAGTGAGTTCAGACTTCTCTTTATTTCAGATTGACTAAAGCAGTCACCGTCTTCAGGTAGAAGTAGCAAGGCAGCAGAACACTTTAGCTCACAACCAAGATAACAAAAGATGCACCAATAACTAACAGAAAAGAGCAAGAATAAATAAGGTAACTAATGACAAAATGACAAAAGTGAGCATAATAAGAAGGACCAGGTGCAACAGACAATTAATTTACAAAAACAAAATTGACAATAGAATTTACGAAATTTTTAAATAAACATTTGTTAGGTTTTCAACCCTTTTTGATACCTTTTTTAAATTACATATAACAAGTTTAAGTTAATGCATTTTACATTTTCAGCTTGCTTTAAGGATTTCTATAGTCTTCTTTTATCACAAAACTGCATCTGATCCAAGTTTAGTTTTTACTTTTGATGTATTCTAGTAGTTGAGTTCAGCAGTTAGACTACAATGTTGATAGTTTATGAATCTACACACAATTAATTTTGACTTCACTAACATAATATGATTTTAATATTAGTTGACAATTAAATCACAATAAAAAATTTGACAATAGATATTATGAAATTTTAAAATACACATTTGTGAAGATTTCAACCCTTTTTTTATACCGGTTTTAAATGATATATAATAAATTTAAGTTAATGAATTTCAGATTTTCAGCTTGCTTTGATGGATTTCTATTAACAATTAATTTTGTCTTCACTAACAATAAATCCTTTATGGAGTTATGTGGAACTATTGTGACCATTTACTTTTGAGGAGATTAAAATGTGTCTACAAAAATCTCAAAAAACAAATTGATATTCAAGTGAAAATTTATTTTAAAATAAATAGAATGTCATATTATATGACTTCAGCAGATCTTCCCTTCATTTGCAATGTTTTCACTCTTCTTTTGCCTAAGATGGAAAAAAATAGCTTTAGTCAAAAACCATGATTTGTATTGGTAAAAAAATCAAGGTAGGTGACACAACTGACCTTCCCTGCATCCCTGCTCTTGGCTCTAAGCTTGTTGACCTGGGACTCAGAGATGTCAGCACGCTCTTCAGCTTCCTCCAGCTCGTGCTGCACCTTCCTCAACTTGGACAAGTGGACGTTGGCTTGCTCCTCCTGCAGAGTAAAATTTAAGTGCATCAGTAGCTGAATCTAAATTGAAATGTTACTTTTATTTTACATTTAGTATACTCACAGCTTCTTCAGACTGTCTCTTGTAAGCCTTGACTTTCAGCTGAAGTTTGTCAACCAAATCCTGCAGTCTAGTCAGGTTCTTCTTGTCCTCTTCAGTCTAAAGAAGATAAGACAATTCAACAAGAAAGTTAGAAAACAATATGAACATGTTAAATAGTTTTAACAAATCTGAAAATATAAAGTTGACCTAAAGCTCAAAAAATGACCTGGTAGGTGAGCTCCTTGACTCTCCTCTCATATTTACGAACTCCTTTCACAGCCTCAGCTCCACGTCTCTGTTCTCCTTCAACTTCACCTTCAAGCTCACGGACCTAAATGAGACATTTATTATTCATATATCATTTATGCTAAGCAAATTCTTATTTGAAATTATAGGGTGCTAGAGTTTTAGAATTCTGGAAGAAATGTTCGAATATGAATCAAGATATTCTTACTCTGGACTCCAGCTTCTGGAGTTGTTTCTTTCCTCCCTTCATGGCCAGATTCTCAGCCTCATCCAGACGATGCTGCAGATCCTTCACTGTAACCTCAAGGTTCTTCTTCATCCTCTCAAGGTGAGCACTGGTGTCCTGCTCCTTCTTCAGCTCCTCTGCCATCATTGCAGCCTATCTTTCAAAAAACTAATTTAACACGACCCAACCATTTTCAACTGTCACATTTAAAGAAAAACACTATTGCATACATCAGTAATGGCCTTCTTGGCCTTCTCCTCTGCATTTCTGGCTTCCTGCACAGTGTCGTCAACTTCACTCTGAACCTGAACAAGATCAGCCTCAAGCTTCTTCTTAGTGTTCAGGAGACTTGTGTTCTAAAAACAGAAATAAACAATATAACTATCCTTAAACATGTTTTAAATATCCTTCATCCTATTAAAAACCAACCATTCAGTCTCAGTACCTGAGAGTGCAGCAGCCCAACACGCTCACTGGCATCCACAAGCTCTTGCTCTGCCACTTTGCGTCCTCTCTCTGTCTGTTCCAGAGCAGCTCTCAACTCCTCAATCTCAGACAGCATCAGAGTGTTTCTACGCTCCACCATGGCTACCTGCTCCTTCATGTCATCTTGGCCTCTCACAGCATCATCAAGGTGCAGTTGAGCATCCTGAGCAAAAAAACAAACAGTATAAAAAGATTCTGTGTGCTGTTTTTTTTTTTCATTTAATTATTAAAGTATTTAGAAACATCTAGGACACAATACCTTGAGCTGGCCCTGAACATTACGGAGCTGTTTCTGGGCCTCAGCAGCCTGGCGATTAGCATGGCTCAGCTGAACCTCCATCTCATTAAGATCTCCCTCCATCTTCTTCTTGATTCTCAGGGCATCATTTCTGCTCCTGACCTCAGAATCCAGAGTGCCCTGCATGGATTCAATGACTCTCTGGCTGTTTCTCTTAATCTGCTCCATCTCCTCATCCTTCTCTGCCAGCTTCCTGTCAACCTCACCCTTGACCTGGTTTAGCTCAAGCTGGACTCTGAGAATCTTTGATTCCTCATGCTCCAGAGTGCCCTATACAACGAAAAACCTGTTTAAGTTTCTTAACAACCAAATTAATTAAAGTCAAAGCACGAACTGTTCTGGTGAGAAATATGTTCATATTTATCTTGTTTATCTTCGTATACTCACTTCAGCCTCCTCTAGGGCAGTCTGGATCTCAGCCTTCTCAGTCTCCACTGTCTTCTTGGACTTCTCCAGCTCATGGATGCTCTTACCAGTCTCGCCCAACTGCTCTGTCAGATCTGAAATCTCCTCTGTAAATAGAACAAGAATAATCTGTATCATATTAACTCATCATGAGTCATGCTTAGAATTTATGTTTCATTCTTACGCTGCAGATTCTTATTCTCTCTCTTGAGGGTTTCAAGCTGATCCAGAGTCTCCTCATAGGAGTTTTTCATCTTGAACAGCTCAGTGCTGAGTGAACGAGCCTCTTTCTGGGCACCTTCCAGCTCTGCCTGACCTTCCTCAAATTTCTGCTTCCATTCTGACAAAACCTTTCAATAAAAAGTTAAAATTGGGTTTCTTACATTAATAGCTGTTTATTAAAGGCCTAAACTGCGATTTAGTAGATAGCAAAGAAGTGTCTATTTGGCACCATAGCTGGACTGTACTATTTTTACCTTGTCAAAGTTCCTCTGCTTCTTGTCGAGATTGGCAGCTAAAGCATTGGCTCTCTCCACATCAATCATCAGGTCCTCAACCTCACCCTGGAGTCTTGTTTTTGTCTTCTCCAGAGATGCACACTTGGAGTTCACTGCCTCAATTTGTTCCTCTGCCTCTTGGAGACGCTGAGCCAGCTTCTTTCTGTTTTATAATTTGAAACAAGCAGTCAGAAGTTGTGAATACACATTTAGTTAAAATTTCTTTGGGCATCATACTTGGCCTCTTCAAGTTCCTCTGTGCGCTGGATGGCATCGGTTTCATATTTGCTCCTCCACTGAGCAACTTCACTGTTAGCCTTTGACATTCCTCTCTGTAGCTCAGCCTTTGCCTCCTGCTCTTCCTCAAACTGCTCACGGAGCAGGTCACAGTCATGACGAGCTGATTGGACGCCATGAGCCAGTGCGTTCTTGGCCTGAATCAGATTAGGTCTGGCTAGTATTTTGAAAAAAATTGTATTTTAAATCTGTATCTTGACTTACCTTGACCTCCTCTTCAACCTGCCTCTTCAGTTCTTCAATTTGCTGAGTGAAAGCTTGTTTGCCTCTGGTTAGCTGGGAAACCAAAGCTTCTTTCTCTTCCAACTGACGACCAAACTCACCTTTTAATGTTGACATATTTATCAGATTTTGTTAGACTGCTTTAAAGTTTTTACACGAATACACCTAACGTTATTATTCATCAGTATGTGGAATATCACCAATTTTTTTTATTTTCTTTCGTTACCATTCTCAGTTTGAAGTCTTGCTCTCTGAGCACTGAGGTCATTTATCTGGCGCAGGTTTTCATCATTCTTGGACTTAATTTCACTAAGTTGGTCCTCAAGGGTTCGGCACATCTTCTCAAGGTTTCCCTATGTATCCAAAATATTTGTTGTAATATCCAGATCTCATTTGGTAAGTTACTTAAAAACTATTTCCAAAAGAAATGTATACCTTTGCTTTGGCTACTGCCTCCATGTTGCTGGAGAGATCATCAATCTCCATCTTGTATTCACTCTTCTCTTTCTCAAGCTTCTGCTTGACACGCTGCAGGTTGTCGATTTGCTCTCCCAACTCTGCTACACTGTCTGCTTGCTTCTTGCGCAGAGCAGCAGCTGTAGCTTCATGCTGAAGGGTAGATTCTTCAAGATCGCGACGAAGCTTTTGGAATTCAGCTTCACGCTTCTTATTCATCTCGATCTGAGCAGCAGTGGCTCCACCAGCCTCCTCAAGCCTTTCGCTGATCTCCTCAAGTTCCCTGGAGAGATCAGCTCTCTGCTTCTCAACCTTAGCGCGTGCTGCGCGCTCAGCCTCAATCTCTTCCTCAAGCTCCTCAATGCGAGCCTATCGTTGATTAATCAATACTTTTAATAATTTTAACTGTCCGTTCGAAAATATTTCAGGAATTAAAACAATCAAAACAATACCTGAAGCTCCTTGATCTTTTTCTGGAGTTGAGCACCCAAAGACTGTTCATCTTCAATCTTGCTGAGCAGCTGGCTTGTTTCAAAGTCCTTCCTGTTGGTGATCATACAACAATGCTTTGAACAAAACAACCACTTTAACTTAATGTGGATTTATATGTTACTGAAATTCTTGTTTTTGGTTACTTTTTAATTTTCTCCTCAGACTGCTGCTTGTCGTTTTCCAGATCCATAATAGACTCTTGTGCCAGTTTCAGATCTCCTTCAAGCTTTCTCTTAGCTCTCTCCAGATCCATGCGCAGCTTTTTCTCTTGTTCAAGGGAACCCTCAAGCTTTAAGATTTTTTTAGAACAAGTCAAAGTTAAAAGTATAAGGAATTTTTCAGAGATTAAATATGAGTTTTAGTTAGTTCCTCACATCATCAACTTGCTGCTCAAGCTTTGTCTTGGCTTTGGTTAGAGTGTTGACTTTGTCCTCCTCAGCCTGTAGATCATCTAGAGTCTGCTGGTGTGCCTCTTGGAGAGCTTTCTTCTCTTTTGTAAGCTTGGCAATGCTCTCATCTTGAGCTGCCATTTCCTCAGTCAGGTTCTTGACCTGTATGATTTTGAAGTTCACAGTTTTTTTAAATCACTAGCTTATGTCACCTGCAAAGAGGTAATGGAAACCATTTCAGTCTCAAACCTTGTTCTCAGTAGCATGTTTCTCCTTTTCCACTTTAGCCAAGGTGAGTTCCAGGTCATCAATGTCTTTCTTCAGCTCAGAACACTCATCCTCCAGTTTCCTCTTCTTAGCTGTCAGCTCAGCGTTGATTTCTTCTTCATCCTCTAGTCTCTCAGTTGTCTCTTTGAGCTTAGCTTCAAGCTGGATTTTGCTCTTGATCAGACCCTCACACCTCTCCTCAGCATCCGAGAGATTCTCAGATTCCTTTTACAAAGTCGAATAGTTTTTATTATCGGAAACAACATTGTTCATCTGTAACACATTTCAATACTCACAGAAGCCACTTGAAGCTGCAGATCATTCTTCTCTTGCAGCAGGGCCACCATCTTCTCCTCTAGCTCCTTCTTTTTGCCTTCTGCTTTAACAAGGTCTTCTTTACATTTCTTATAGTCTTCTTTCATGGTTGCAAGTTCTTTCTCAGTCTCTGCACTCTTCAGCAGAGGCTTAATCTTGTAGTAAACCTTCATCCATGGCCAGTGCTTGACATTCATGAATGAGCGGACGTTGTATTGGATGGTGTAAATGGACTCCCTGTGAATTTGTCATTGTTACTGCTTCAGTTGTCATTATTAATTTTTTTATGATCTCT
Source organism: Danionella dracula (assembly GCA_900490495.1). Lineage (NCBI taxonomy): Eukaryota > Metazoa > Chordata > Actinopteri > Cypriniformes > Danionidae > Danionella > Danionella dracula. The sequence continues at coordinate 2,787,393 of UELW01000189.1, forward strand.
GAAATGTCTTACCTCCTTTCCATCATTTTCACAAACTCCCTTCTCATGAGGTAAGCTCGGCAAAGAGCTTGAGTCATTGTGACCAAACTTGCAAGTTTCTCATCACGCATCTCCTCAAGAGTTCCAAGAAGTCCAGCTTTGAAGAACACCTGTTTTTAAGAATTGATTGACATTTATTTGAATTAGAATATGGTGAACGGATGGGCAATATACTAATCAAACTCTTGCAAGTTATCTGAATACCTTTGTGTGCCCAAATCTGTACTCGTCATGATTAACATCGATGGATCCCAGGAGTTTCTCACTGGCCTTTTTGTTATCAATAAACTGTCCCTCTGGGATAACGCTGGCATTTAGCACCTTGTATCTGTTGAAAAATGGACAGAAAATTCTATTTAAAACTAATACAAGGTACAACTGGCTGTTATTGGAGTCAATTTCTTTGTTTCATGCTACTTACCTCTGCTTGAAGTCACCATAGAGGATTCTGCTGGGGAAACCCTTTCTGCAGATTCTGATACCCTCCAGCACACCGTTACACCTGAGCTGATGGATAACCAGGAAATTCTCCATGAGACCTATAAAAGCAAGTTTAGATAAATAACATTTTTACTGTAAAATCATAGTGTGCCAAATAACTTTAACTGCTATACTGGCGCATATTTGCCATCATTCACCTGGAGTCTTCGACTCATTAGGAATCAGACAGCGCACAAAGTGAGGATGAGTGCTCCTTAAGTTGGTCATGAGCTTCCCCAAGTTTTCCTGATTAATCAAAATATGGCTTATCAGTCATTTGAATGAAAAAAGATGTTTAACTATTGTTTATTGGAGCAAATTGAATTGAGCTTAATTGTAGTCCTCAAATTTCAGAGATAAAAATACTAACCCTGAATTGAGAAGACACAGTCTGCATGGAACCACCCTTCTTTTTGCCTCCCTTCTTTCCGCCACCAGTCTCTATCAAATGAAAAAATGTTATTGTTTTTTGTAAATTATCATGTTGTCTTCTTTTTCATTACTTTCTGGTCTTACCCTCAACAACAGGTGGGTAGAGAGTAGCCAGTAGTTTGACTGATGACTTCTGGTAAAGCTGCAGAACAGACTCATTCAGTGGATCCTTGTTCTTGTCCAGCCAGCCAGAAACATTGTAGTCCACAGTTCCAGCATAGTGGACCAGGGAGAAGTGGGCCTCAGCCTTGCCTTTGGCAGGCTTTGGTTTCTGGAAAGCATTGCACTTGCCAAGATGCTGATCATACAGCTTGTTCTTGAAAGAAGTGTCTGTTGCCTTGGGGAACATGCACTCCTCTTCAAGGATGGAGAAGATACCCATTGGCTGTTGAAAAGGATTTGAGTTTGTTGATTAAAAAGAACTTTTATTATGCGTTGAGAATAAAAATGTAAATTAAAAAAGCATCAAAAACCTTCTCAATGAGCTCAATGCAAGCGGCCAAGTCCATGCCGAAGTCAATGAACTCCCAAACAATGCCCTCCTTCTTGTACTCCTCTTGTTCCAGCACAAACATGTGGTGGTTGAAAAACTGTTGCAGTTTCTCATTGGTGAAGTTGATGCACAGCTGCTCCATGCTGTTGAACTGGAAGATAAAACAGGGTCATTTTCAACATTTGATGACTCAACTAGTCAAAAATATAAAACAAGCACCAAAGGTTCCTACGTCAAAGATTTCAAATCCAGCAATATCCAGCACACCAATGAAGAAATTTCTTTGTTGTTTTGTATCCAACATCTGGTTGATACGAATGACCATCCACAAGAACATCCTCTCATAGATGGATTTAGACAGGGCACTCACAGAGTTGTACACCTGAAATCAATAAGCTCAATGTTACAAATACCATATGATCCATTATGTTTTTCAAGTTTTGCTTGTATCTAGCACTGTAAATCAGAACAAACCAACACGTAACTACTATGTTTACACTAACATCACCTTTGCTTCATAATACATGAGCTGCTCATAAACACTCACTAAATGAAAATAACCCTAATCCTCCCTTCCTGTTTTTTCTCTCTCCCTTACTTCAATCACAGAGACAAGTGCACTGTCATTTTATGTTATCTATGAATGTCGTTTTGTATTACGCTAGAACACAAAATGACTGAAAAGGCTGAATGTGTTTTTTATATTATTAAACATCAATAACTTATATAACTAATTTTATTTAAACACCATGTCTTAAGCATTTTAAACCTCTTGCTTCCTAATTGCATTTCATTTCACTTGGGATACTAGTCCATAATAGTTATTTGTGACCTACTGAAACATTTAGTTTTTAACAATAGTAATAATAATAATACATTTTACTTGAGACGCCTTTCTGGAAACTTAATGTCACCTTACAACAAGTTAAATAAGTACAATACAAGTCAACATACAACATAATACAATTACAGTCACATTACAGTAAAAACGTTTGTCTAATAAAAATGTTTTAAGATTGCTTTTAAATACACCAAGTGTTGTGCTCTTGCGCAACGAGTTTGACACCCCATTCCACAGCATGGGGGTGAACTGTGAGAAAACCTTGGAGCCCAAAGCAGTTTTAGATGGAGGAGGGAGATTGAGCCATTTGGTTTTAGCAGACCAAAGGACACGTGATGATGTGCGTACATTAATCAGGTTTGCCAGATATGAAGATTGGCGTTGCCATTAAGTGCTTTATACGTTGAAAGTAAGACTTTTAAATGGATTCATTGCTCTATGGGTAGCCAGTAGAGCTCTTGTAGGACTGAAGTGATGTGGCTTGATGTAGCCACATGGGTGATAACCCTAGCAGCAGCATTCTGTGGTAATTGTAGCCGGTGTATAAATTTAGTGGGTAGACTAGAATAGAGTGAATTGCAATTGTCCAATCTAGACATCACTAATGAATGGATGAGATTCTGAGGCTATAGTGAGTGATAATTTTTCCAGCGTAAATGGAAAATTAGTGAATGACAGAGTTAATGTGAGATTTGAAGGAGAGAGTCTAGTTGAAGATTACACAGAAGAATTACGAAGAAGAATCAGAGTCAATGCACACTGAGGAGATATTTGCTGTAGAAACAGAGTTTCTTAGATCCAATTATTGTTATTTCTGTTCTGCTACTGTTGAGTTGCAAAAAGTTTGAGGCAAACCACTTTTTTTACCCATAAAACACAGAAAATCTTCCTACTCACCTGTGGCACAGTCTGACCTTTGGTCACAAACTCATTTCCGACCTTGACTCTGGGGTAGCACAGAGCCTTCAGCATGTCAGCTGAGTTCAGACCCAGAAGGTAGGCAATTTTGTCAGCCTCTGTCATATTAAAAGTTAAAGTTGAGAAAATAAAATCAATTTCTTTATTTCAAATGAAATAGAAGTTCACTGAGGAATGTAAATAATAGCAAGAACAGCTACATGTGCTATAAGTTGAAAATCATAAGCTTACCCTCATTTCCATCAGGCTCTGCCTGCTCCTCACGCTGCTTCTGCTTGAACTTCATGTTACCGTGATGGAGCACAGCTCCAGTGAACTTGTAGATTCCCATCTTCTCTTCACCGGTAAAGCCCAGAATGTCAATAGCACTCTAGAAATCACAGAGAAAAGAGATTGAGGTTCTAATATGTCAGTGTTCAAACAACTGTGACCTACATCAGTAGCCATGAGCTCCTCTTTATCATCAATGCTTGCCACTGTGATCTGACCCTGTGAGCACATGGGGAAGTCGTAGGGGTTGGTGGTGATGAGCGTCATTTCTGTTAAATATAGAGAACATTTCATATGGGAGAGACTCTTTAAAAACTGTAATAAAGAATAAAAGTGCACAAACCAATCAGCTCAGGCTTGTGGTTGGTCATCATCTGGTAGAAGATGTGGTAACCTCTCTCATCTGGAAGCTGGAATGTCACTCTGGACTTCTCCAGCAGATCTGTTGGGAAAAGGAACTTGAGTAACACTCATCTGGAAAGTGAATTTTAAAAATGAAAAATGAATGAGCCACCTACATGTCTCAATATCAGCACTAGCCAGTTTACCAGTGGTGCCGAAATGAATTCTGATGAATTTACCCTGTTTAAGAGACATTTGAATTCTAAATATTAGGTTTACATTACAATGTTATGGGGGGTAGGGAATATGAATTAACTTACAAAACGAGAAGAGTTGTCATTTCTCACTGTCTTGGCATTACCATAAGCCTCAAGCAAAGGGTTGGCAGCAATGATCTGATCCTCAAGAGAGCCCTGAAAAAGAGATGTATATATTTTAGTTCTGTGTCAGAGGACATGTTAAAAAATTTGATATAATCTGCTTTCAGAGTGTTTTTTTTTTTTGTACCTGCATTTTTCCAGCAACTGCTTCTTGTTTCTTCTTGTCACCCACAACTGCAACTGTAGCAAAGTACTGGATGACACGTTTGGTGTTCACAGTCTTTCCAGCACCAGATTCTCCACTGGTTAAGAGAGAAGAGAAGATGTTAGATTATTTTACATTTAGCCCTTTAACAAGAGAAAAATATATCTCTTCTTAAAATCTTTGGAAGGTTAGATACATACGTGATCAAAACAGACTGGTTCTCTCTATCTGAAAATTCACAGGTTTTGTGTTTGAAAAAACAGTGTAAAAGATTCTAAGAATAAAGCTGTATTTGAATAAGGGTCTTACCAGTGAGCATGGCCTGGTAAGCGTTGTCAGAGACAGAGAAGATGTGGGGAGGGGCCTCCATACGCTTTTTGCCTCTGTAGGCAGACACAACTTCTGGATCATACACTGGAAGCCACTTGTAGGGGTTTACGGTGGCGCAGAAGAGCCCAGAGTAGGTCTGAAGATGACAAAAAGTGTTCGCACTGCAATTTTACATGGAACAGCTATTAGAGTGATGTTTAAGGTAGTTTCAGAACTTACGTAGATCATCCATGCTGCATATCGCTCTTTGAGGTTATACAGCACAGAGGGTTCATTGAGATGGGTCATCATGGCCATGTCCTCAATCTTGTCAAATTTGGGAGGGTTCATTGGGTGAACATCTTCCTCCTTAGCCACTTTCTCCTATAGGTTTAATAAAACCAGTAGTTTTAACAGGAATATGTCATATTTGTTTTAGGTGCACTTTTTTTACACATTTGTTAAGTTACCTCTTTGGTGATCAGTGTAATGACGGTGACTTTGCCACCATCTTTGCTCTTGATCGTTCCCTTGACGTAAAGTTCTTTGTCATCAACCACGTAGCAGGCACTTTTTGCATCAAAGGGTGCGTTTTGAGCTTCAATTCTTTCCTTCTCAGGCTTACGGAGGTAAATGGCAGCCTTGCCGTAAACGGCCATCTCCGCATCCGTACTCATGGTTGCGGCTTACTGAAATTTAATAGAAAATAGTTAAAATTGTAAAGCCTGGTGGTAGTAAGGGTTTTATGCTTTCTTCTCACAATCCAAAATAATAACCAGGAGCTTAGAAAATACAACAATTCTGTTAATTATTATAAGTATGTGAGATAACCAGATGGCTTAAATAACAACATAAAAAGTAGACCGAGACAAGAGCGTCGGTGAAGGCTGAGTACAAAATACAGTTTGAATAAAAAAGGTTAACATGATAGAATAAAAAAAAAATACAAATAGTTAAGGGTCTTTGTTATTACTTTCTCAATTTATTTACAATAATTTACAATAACAATTTGATACAACATTTAAGTGCAATCATGCATACAGTAATAAGATCCAAATAAAACTCTTACCTTCGTTCCCCTTGAGACCAGAAAAATGTTATCAACGCTGCACAAAATAAAAATTAAGAAGTTTTTCTTAATCTGCTACATGCACACATTTACACTGATCCTTCTTTTATGCAAAGATAATAGTAATCGTTTTTCCACTTAAAGAATGACAAATTCCAGTTGGTCTTAATACAAATTTCATAGCAACTTACAACCCACTGGAGCTCCTGTATTCTCTGATGAAGGTGATCAGGCTCTCTTCGAAACTTATATTGAGTGAACCCTGCACAGTAAGCAAACACTGAATATGGACAGGCATTTTAATTACTTTTGAAGAATCTGTCAATCCAAAAGCATACAGCCCTGTTTGAATTACATTTAATATATTTATTTAGAAATTAACCGAACATAAAACATTGAATGAACCAGGTGATAAATAAATGCTCACATGTTTAAATGTGTAAATGTTTATATCAATCTCTTGTGTCATTTAAAATTTATAGGTTGCTCAACATCATATTCTGCATATTTGCTCCATAGCATTTCTATTTATGTAACTAACAAGCTGATGCTTAATGTGATGTGATATCTTGGCTGAGAGGCATTGATTCCAAACCTTGTGAATAATTTTCTGCATGTTATTTGATCATTTGCAACCTCAAGGTTTTTATACTTTTTTACCAAATACTGTAAAATTTTTGGTAAAAATTTGTTTTTATTAAATTACTAAAATATTGTTTTAAATGGTAAGTATGAATTTGTAAATGTGAGTTGGACACATATTCATTATTCTGTACAGGTAATAAAACAAGGAATACAGTGAAGAGAAATCCCTCTTATGCCTCTGATATGCCTCTTATAATGGACTTTACAAAAAGACAAAAACAAAACAGTTTTACAATTTAGTGAATGATCCGGGCTACTCCACAATTAGTAGGATTTTTTGCTGAAATGTCATGACTAAGACATGTTAATTTCCTATTTTTGGAGCATTTTAAGGGTAAAAAAAAATGAAGGTCTTGAAGATTACAGAGACGGATATTTTGAGTTTTCAGGTAATTTCTTTTATTATTTTAAGCATTTTATGATCGACCACTTGTATTTTCTCATACAGTACTTCAAATTTACAGTGTGGGAACATAGGATACGTGAATAAGAGGGGTCATTGATAAACTCCATAGAGAGTGCAAAAGTGTTTCATTGGGTTTCATTTTCAAGGGTTTGTGCTTTTACGCTAAAAGCAGCCATCACCAAGAAGTGGTTCTGTCCAGACCCTGACCCATTTCTGATAAATTCGCAACAATACTTTATTTCAGATGGGACATGTTGTTTGGTCCCATGGACAGACAATGCACTCCACTACGAATAATTCATCGATAGCTTAGCTCCGTTAAGTACTAATCAAAATGCTTGTTTAAACTACGTTTCTATTGCTGAGCGCACATTTGAGCAGAGAGGCTGACAGACAGCACGACTTGCTCCAAAAAAACAAAGGTCAATGTGGAAAAAGAAGATGCTCTTCCGTCATGCAGTCCCAAACCAGTTTACCTGATATTTCCTGAAGCTATGTCATTAATTAAAAGTGCCACCATGAAACTAAGCTCATAGTTCGTTTGCACAAATTCTTCCCCTGAAGTCCAAGGTGCGAGTACGAAACATTATGGAACTGGTAGCAATCTATGAGACTAATCACACATACATTTACAGCCTAGCAAGGTGCGAATGAATGTTCTCTGAGGGTATCGTGGATTTTGTGCAGTATTAAAAAATGTTCAGTGATGGAATTATTTTGAGAGTGCTTAAGACAGTGACGTCCGCTTTCTCTACAATGAACATTATCAAAATTAAATGGTGCGCCTAAATATCTGCATGAGAATGGCACTGACTTTATTTTGCTTGCTTCCTGATTGGAAAAAAAGGTAGTTTTGTTGCTATTTTTCACCAAAAATAGCCATATTGTATTTTGAATTCCTATTATTTTGAGTTTTACTTGAAAAGTAAAGTTTTTGCTCTTGTTTTTTTTACCATAACAGAACTACTTTTTTATTGTTCTTCGAGATGTAAAACTTTTTATTGAAAGTTATTAGTGCTGGTTTGCACTTTTATTAGTTTTATGTAGGTTTCAGTTACAAAAAATAAATCCTGACTGTACATATATTTGACTGGGAATTATTTTATTTATACAAATGTGGAAATAAAATAGGCTATTAAATTCAAGCTAGATTGTCTGAACCTTTTACTTGAAGTACATTTTAATACCTAGGTAACTTTTAATTGAAAATCCCTGCTCTAGTGGATAATCAAGGATTTTTCACAATGTCACAGTTGCTTGAGAAAAGACATAGCACAACATTATTTCAGGGACACAGCAATACTTATACTCTACAAGGAGACTAAAGCTCAAATTTTGGAACAACTAAGCAATTAGGTTGCAATTGAAAATTGGAATGGCTGTAATGGATGTCAATTTCAACAGACACTTATGTATTCTTACAGCTCACTACATCACAAATGAGTGAGGTGCGAGCCTTCAGTTCTCTTTGTCGTATTTATTATTAAAATACTGAATTTCTAACTGTGAATAAAAAATATGTTAACTATTTATTTAAAATGTAAATTAAGCATTTTTATTTTTTCAATGTAAATAAAGAATCAGTTTTGGAATCGGATGGTGGTTCTCAGAATCAGAATCGGATTGAATCATAAAGTATTTAAAGTTTGCAACCCTTTTTATGAACTTTTTTGTTTACTTTTCACAGAAAGTTGACAGTTTACTTTTGAGTAAAATATGCTCAAAAAAAAGCAAACAAGTAAATTTTCAAGTGAGAACAGATTTAATTTCAATAAAAATAGAACATCATATTATATGACTTCTGTGGATTTTCCCTTCAACTTTTCACTCTTCTTTTGCCTAAAGTGAATAAAAAAGGTAAAACATTTTAGCATTAGTGAAACACCTTATTTTGATTGGAAAAGTAGGAAAGTAGGTGACACAACTGACCTTTCCTGCATCCCTGCCCTTGGCTCTAAGCTTGTTGACCTGGGACTCAGAGATGTCAGCACGCTCTTCAGCTTCCTCCAGCTCGTGCTGCACCTTCCTCAACTTGGACAAGTGGACGTTGGCTTGCTCCTCCTGCAGAGTAAAATTTAAGTGCATCAGTAGCTGAATCTAAATTGAAATGTTACTTTTATTTTACATTTAGTATACTCACAGCTTCTTCAGACTGTCTCTTGTAAGCCTTGACTTTCAGCTGAAGTTTGTCAACCAAATCCTGCAGTCTAGTCAGGTTCTTCTTGTCCTCTTCAGTCTAAAGAAGATAAGACAATTCAACAAGAAAGTTAGAAAACAATATGAACATGTTAAATAGTTTTAACAAATCTGAAAATATAAAGTTGACCTAAAGCTCAAAAAATGACCTGGTAGGTGAGCTCCTTGACTCTCCTCTCATATTTACGAACTCCTTTCACAGCCTCAGCTCCACGTCTCTGTTCTCCTTCAACTTCACCTTCAAGCTCACGGACCTAAATGAGATATTTATTATTAATACATTATATATATTCTAAGAAATGTGATATATATGTGAATCTATACCAGTGTTTCACACTCTCAGAAAGTATAAATAAAATTATTCTTACTCTGGACTCCAGTTTCTGGAGTTGTTTCTTTCCTCCCTTCATGGCCAAATTCTCAGCCTCATCCAGACGATGCTGCAGGTCCTTCACTGTGATCTCAAGATTCTTCTTCATCCTCTCAAGATGAGCACTGGTGTCCTGCTCCTTCTTCAGCTCCTCTGCCATCATTGCAGCCTGTCATTCAAAAAAAAATTAAAGAAAACTCTAAAATGTTTTCAACTGTAATTTGATTCACTATTGCATACATCAGTGATGGCTTTCTTGGCCTTCTCCTCTGCATTTCTGGCTTCCTGCACAGTGTCGTCTACTTCACTCTGAACCTGAACAAGATCAGCCTCAAGCTTCTTCTTGGTGTTCAGAAGACTTGTGTTCTACAAACAGAAAAAAAAACATTTTAATATGATTTCTAGTTTCTTCATTTCAATAGAGATCAAACCTTTCAGTCTCAGTACCTGAGAGTGCAGCAGCCCAACACGCTCACTGGCATCCACCAGCTCTTGCTCTGCCACTTTGCGTCCTCTCTCTGTCTGTTCCAGAGCAGCTCTCAACTCCTCAATCTCAGACAGCATCAGAGTGTTTCTACGCTCCACCATGGCCACCTGCTCCTTCATGTCGTCTTGACCTCTCACAGCATCATCCAGGTGCAGTTGAGCATCCTGAGCAAACAAACATGAATAAAAATGTATTTGCATGTGCTTTATATTACAATAAAAGTTTTAACTCCATTTACGACACCATACCTTGAGCTGGCCCTGAACATTACGGAGCTGTTTCTGGGCCTCAGCAGCCTGGCGGTTAGCATGGCTCAGCTGAACCTCCATCTCATTAAGATCTCCCTCCATCTTCTTCTTGATTCTCAGGGCATCATTTCTGCTCCTGACCTCAGAGTCCAAAGTGCCCTGCATGGATTCAATGACTCTCTGGCTGTTTCTCTTGATCTGCTCCATCTCCTCATCCTTCTCCGCAAGCTTCCTGTCAATTTCACCCTTGACCTGGTTTAGCTCAAGCTGGACTCTAAGAATCTTGGACTCCTCATGCTCCAGAGTGCCCTATGTGGAAAAAAAAATCTTTTACATTTCTTAACAAACAAAATGTTAAAACTCAAAGCATGAACTGTTCTGGTAATACATATTGATCTCCTCAAACTCACTTCAGCCTCCTCCAGAGCAGTTTGGATCTCTGCCTTCTCAGTCTCAACTGTCTTCTTGGCCTTCTCCAACTCATGGATGCTCTTACCAGTCTCGCCCAACTGCTCTGTCAGATCTGAAATCTCCTCTGTAAATAGAACAAGAATAATCTGTATCATATTAACTCATCATGAGTCATGCTTAGAATTCATGTTTTATTCTTACGCTGCAGATTCTTGTTCTCTCTCTTGAGGGTCTCAAGCTGATCCAGAGTCTCCTCATAGGAGTTTTTCATCTTGAACAGCTCAGTGCTGAGTGAACGAGCCTCTTTCTGGGCACCTTCCAGCTCTGCCTGACCTTCCTCAAATTTCTGCTTCCATTCAGACAGGACCTTTAACAGAGAAGATAAATATTAAGAAGGGTATAGTTTTATTTATTTGTGGAAAAACTACGTATAAATCATTTTATTCAAGTTTTTATTCGTTTTACCTTGTCAAAGTTCCTCTGTTTCTTGTCAAGGTTGGCAGCTAAACCATTGGCTCTCTCCACATCAATCATCAGGTCCTCAACCTCACCCTGGAGTCTCGTTTTGGTCTTTTCCAGAGATGCACACTTGGAGTTTACTGCCTCAATCTGTTCCTCTGCCTCTTGGAGACGCTGAGCCAGTTTCTTTCTGTTTTATAATTTGAAACAAGCAGTCAGAAGTTGTGAATACTCACACTTTTAATTCAAATTGCTTTGGTGATCATACTTGGCCTCTTCAAGTTCTTCTGTGCGCTGAATGGCATCGGTTTCATATTTGGTCCTCCACTGAGCAACTTCACTGTTAGCCTTTGACATTCCTCTCTGTAGCTCAGCCTTTGCCTCCTGCTCTTCCTCAAACTGCTCACGGAGCAGGTCACAGTCATGACGAGCTGATTGGACACCATGAGCCAGTGCGTTCTTGGCCTAAATCAGAGAATCACATATTAACTCCAGGCAGCATTTTTTTTAAATTTAACATTTGAGTTATTGATTTTGATTTACCTTGACCTCCTCTTCATTCTGCCTCTTCAGTTCCTCAATTTGCTGAGTGAAAGCTTGTTTGCCTCTGGTGAGCTGGGAAACCAAAGCTTCCTTCTCCTCTAACTGACGACCGAACTCACCTTTTAATGTGGACATAATTTATCAAATAAATGTTTACTCTTATTTTCTTTACAAATTCTACAATATATATTTTCACTTGAATACTTAAGTTAGTTAAAGCAAATTTATGTGAATTATCACAAAATGTTTGTGATTGTCTTTAGTTACCATTCTCAGTTTGAAGTCTTGCTCTCTGAGCACTGAGGTCATTTATCTGGCGCAGGTTCTCATCATTCTTGGACTTAATCTCACTAAGTTGGTCCTCAAGGGTTCGGCACATCTTTTCAAGGTTACCCTGTTTACACATAAACAATTGTTTGAATATCCTAATCTCATTTGGTAAGTTATTTTAAAATTTCTAAAATAAATCTAGACCTTTGCTTTGGCTACAGCCTCCATGTTGCTGGAGAGATCATCGATCTCCATCTTGTATTCACTCTTCTCTTTCTCAAGCTTCTGCTTGACGCGCTGCAGGTTGTCGATTTGCTCTCCCAACTCTGCTACACTGTCTGCTTGCTTCTTGCGCAGAGCGGCAGCAGTAGCTTCATGCTGAAGGGTAGATTCTTCAAGATCGCGACGGAGCTTCTGGAATTCAGCTTCACGCTTCTTATTCATCTCGATCTGAGCAGCAGTGGCTCCACCAGCCTCCTCAAGTCTCTCGCTGATCTCCTCAAGTTCCCTGGAGAGATCAGCTCTCTGCTTCTCAACCTTAGCACGTGCTGCGCGCTCAGCCTCAATCTCTTCCTCAAGCTCCTCAATGCGAGCCTAGTGTTGATCAGTCAATCCTTGTTAGTCATTTTAATCAATTCAATAGTATTTAGAATGAAAATGATAATAACCTGAAGCTCCTTGATCTTTTTCTGGAGTTGAGCACCCAAAGATTGTTCATCTTCAATTTTGCTTAGCAGCTGGCTTGTTTCAAAGTCCTTCCTGTTGGTGATCATACAACAATGCTTTGAACAAAACAATCTCTTTAACTTAATGTGGATTTATATGTTTCTGGAATTATTGTTTCTGGTTACTTTTTAATTTTCTCCTCAGACTGCTGCTTGTCATTTTCCAGATCCATAATAGACTCTTGTGCCAGTTTCAGATCGCCTTCAAGCTTTCTCTTAGCTCTCTCCAGATCCATGCGTAGCTTTTTCTCTTGTTCAAGGGAACCCTCAAGCTTTAAGATTTTTTTTAGAACAAGTTAAAGATAAAAGTATAAGGAATTTTCAGGGATTAAATATGAGTTTTAATTCCTCACATCATCAACTTGCTGCTCAAGCTTTGTCTTGGCTTTGGTTAGAGTGTTGACTTTGTCCTCCTCAGCCTGGAGATCATCTAGAGTCTGCTGGTGTGCCTCTTGGAGAGCTTTCTTCTCCTTAGTAAGCTTGGCAATGCTTTCATCCTGAGCTGCCATTTCCTCAGTCAGGTTTTTGACCTGTATGATTTTAGATCAAAAGTTTGCTATTTAAAAGTTCTTGAGCTTTTATTACAGTTTAAAATGAAGAGCTTGCTGAAACAATTGTAGTCTCCAACCTTGTTCTCAGTAGCATGTTTCTCCTTCTCCACTTTAGCCAAGGTGAGCTCCAGGTCATCAATGTCTTTCTTCAGCTCAGAACACTCATCCTCCAGTTTCCTCTTCTTAGCTGTCAGCTCAGCATTGATTTCTTCCTCATCCTCCAGTCTCTCAGTTGTCTCTTTGAGCTTAGCTTCAAGCTGGATTTTGCTCTTGATCAGACCCTCACACCTCTCCTCAGCATCCGAGAGATTCTCAGATTCCTGTTAGAGAATCAGGTTTTAATTATGGGAAACAACATTGTTCATCTGTAACACATTTCATTGAGTGAACAATACTCACAGAAGCCACTTGAAGCTGCAGATCATTCTTCTCTTGCAGCAGGGCCACCATCTTTTCTTCAAGTTCCTTCTTTTTTGCTTCAGCTTTGGCAAGGTTTTCTTTGCATTTAGCAAAGTCCTCCTTCATGGTAGCCAGCTCCTTCTCAGTCTCAGCACTCTTCAGCAGAGGCTTAATCTTGTAGTAAACCTTCATCCATGGCCAGTGCTTGACATTCATGAATGAGCGGACGTTGTATTGGATGGTGTAAATGGACTCCCTGTGAATTCATCATTGTTAGAGCTACAATCACTGTCATTAATGAAATGTGTATATTTTTAAACCATTTCTTACCTCCTCTCCATCATCTTCACAAACTCTCTCCTCATAAGGTAAGCACGACAAAGAGCTTGAGTCATTGTAACCAGAGTTGCAAGTTTCTCATCACGCATCTCCTCAAGAGTACCCAAAAGACCAGCTTTGAAAAATACCTGCAAATGAACAAAAACTTTGAGTACATTTAGAGCTTATGTGGTAAAGCACAAAGCTCAGAAAACCATAAAGCTGGATATGAACCTTTGTGTGTCCGAATCTGTACTCGTCATGATTAACATCGATGGATCCCAGGAGTTTCTCACTGGCCTTCTTGTTATCAATAAACTGTCCCTCTGGGATAACGCTTGCATTCAGCACCTTGTATCTGTAGAAAATTGATGGAAAAGTTTATTTACAAGTTGTCTCTTTTTAGAATCAATTCCTTACTGGTATCTTGTTTACCTCTGCTTGAAGTCACCATAGAGGATTCTGCTGGGGAAACCCTTTCTGCAGATTCTGATACCCTCCAGCACACCGTTACACCTGAGCTGATGGATAACCAGGAAATTCTCCATGAGACCTAAAACAGCAAGTTTAGATACATTTACAATTTTACTATAACATCATAATGTATCAAATAACTTTAATAACAAATGGCACTTGAATCGTTTACCTGGAGTCTTGGACTCATTGGGAATCAGACAACGCACAAAGTGAGGATGAGTGCTCCTCAAATTGGTCATGAGCTTGCCCAAGTTCTCCTGATAGATCAGAAAAATAGCTTATCATCATTTATTGTTCGTTGAAGCTCAATAAATTGAACTTAAATGTAGTTTCCAGCTTTATTTGCTTTTTACTTAAGAAAATATTAAAAAAAATACAAACTCTGAATTGAGAAGACACAGTCTGCATGGAACCACCCTTCTTCTTGCCTCCCTTCTTTCCGCCACCAGTCTCTATAAAGGTCAAATGAACATATGTTACTGTTTTTGTAAATTATCATGTCATCTTCTTTTTCATTAGTTTCTGGTCTTACCCTCAACAACAGGTGGGTAGAGAGTAGCCAGTAGTTTGACTGATGACTTCTGGTAAAGCTGCAGAACAGACTCGTTCAGTGGATCCTTGTTCTTGTCCAGCCAGCCAGAAATGTTGTAGTCCACAGTTCCAGCATAGTGGACCAGGGAGAAGTGGGCCTCAGCCTTGCCTTTGGCAGGCTTTGGTTTCTGGAAAGCATTGCACTTGCCAAGATGCTGATCATACAGCTTGTTCTTGAAGGAGGTGTCTGTTGCCTTAGGGAACATGCACTCCTCTTCAAGGATGGAGAAGATACCCATGGGCTGTTGACAGGGATTTGAGCCTTTTATTTAAAAATAACTTTTATTATGCTTTGAGAATAAAATATGTAAAGTAAAAACATTTAAAAACCTTCTCAATGAGCTCAATGCAAGCAGCCAAGTCCATGCCAAAGTCAATGAACTCCCAAACAATGCCCTCCTTCTTGTACTCCTCTTGTTCCAGCACAAACATGTGGTGGTTGAAAAACTGTTGCAGTTTCTCATTGGTGAAGTTGATGCACAGCTGCTCCATGCTGTTGAACTGGAAGATAAAACAGGGTCATTTTCAACATTTGATGACTCAACTAGTCAAAAATATAAAACAAGCACCAAAGGTTCCTACGTCAAAGATTTCAAATCCAGCAATATCTAGCACACCAATGAAGAAATTTCTTTGTTGTTTTGTATCCAACATCTGGTTGATACGAATGACCATCCACAAGAACATCCTCTCATAGATGGATTTGGACAAGGCGCTCACAGAGTTGTACACCTTAAATTAGTAAAGCATGTTGTTAGAATTATTTTCCCCATTAAGAAATTTTAGTGAAAAGCATACTACTCACCTGTGGTACGGTCTGACCTTTGGTCACAAACTCATTTCCGACCTTGACTCTGGGGTAGCACAAAGCCTTCAGCATGTCAGCCGAGTTCAGACCCAGAAGGTAGGCAATTTTGTCAGCCTCTATTTAAGTTGAGAAAGAAATTAAATGGTTTCTTCATTTGAACTTAAAATTAAATTCATGATTTAATGTAAACAAATATGAAAAAAGTCTCAGTGTGCTACCAGTGAAACTTTACCAGTGGATTTAACTTACCCTCATTTCCATCAGGCTCTGCCTGCTCCTCACGCTGCTTCTGCTTGAACTTCATGTTACCGTGATGGAGGACAGCTCCAGTGAACTTGTAGATACCCATCTTTTCTTCACCGGTAAAGCCCAGAATGTCAATAGCACTCTAGAAATCACAGAGAAAAGAGATTGAGGTTCTAATATGTCAATGTTCAAACATCTGTGACCTACATCAGTAGCCATGAGCTCCTCTTTATCATCAATGCTTGCCACTGCGATCTGACCCTGAGAGCACATGGGGAAGTCGTAGGGGTTGGTGGTAATGAGCGTCATTTCTGTTAAATACAGAGAACATTTCAAATGACAGACATTTTAAAAACTATAATATAGAATAAAAGTGTGCACAAACCAATCAGCTCAGGCTTGTGGTTGGTCATCATCTGGTAGAAGATGTGGTAACCTCTCTCATCTGGAAGCTGGAATGTCACTCTGGACTTCTCCAGCAGATCTGTTGAGAAAAGGAACTCGAGTAACAATCATCTGAAAAATGTATTTCAAATTTTTTTTTATAAAAGCCACCTACATGTCTCAATATCAGCACTAGCCAGTTTGCCAGTTGTGCCGAAATGAATTCTGATGAATTTACCCTGTTTAAGGAAAATTTGAGTTATAATTATAACAAAAAAAAAATCAGTAGAAAAAAAATTTAGCTTAACTTACAAAACGAGACGAGTTGTCGTTTCTCACGGTCTTGGCATTACCATAAGCCTCAAGCAGAGGGTTTGCAGCAATGATCTGATCCTCAAGAGAGCCCTGTGTTGATCAGAAAATATTTTATTTGTTCGTCTTTGTTTTTTTTACTTTCTGATGAGGGTCTAGTTTGTTTGTTTTAAGTTTTGATTATTTAATACCTGCATTTTTCCAGAAGCTGCTTCTTGTTTCTTCTTGTCACCCACAACTGCAACTGTAGCAAAGTACTGAATGACACGTTTGGTGTTCACAGTCTTTCCAGCACCAGATTCTCCACTGGTTAAGAGAGAAGAGAAGATGTAAGATTATTTTACAAAAAGCACTTGAACAAGAGCAAAATGTATCTTTTCTCAAAACATTAGATACGTACGTGATCAGGACGGACTGGTTCTCTCTATCTGTAAATTCACATGTGTCGTGTTTTAGAAAAAAAGTTTCTAAGATTCTAAGAATAATGCTGTATTTGAATAAGGGTCTTACCAGTGAGCATGAACTGGTAAGCGTTGTCAGAGACAGAGAAGATGTGAGGAGGGGCCTCCATACGCTTTTTGCCTCTGTAGGCAGACACGACTTCTGCATCATATACTGGAAGCCACTTGTAGGGGTTTACGGTGGCGCAGAAGAGCCCAGAGTAGGTCTGAAGGTGAAAAAAAGTGTTCGCACTGCAATTACACATGAAACAGCTATAAAAGTGATGTTTATGGTAGTTTCAGAACTTACGTAGATCATCCATGCTGCATAACGCTCTTTGAGGTTATACAGTACAGAGGGTTCATTGAGATGGGTCATCATGGCCATGTCCTCAATCTTGTCAAATTTGGGAGGGTTCATTGGGTGAACATCATCCTCCTTGACAACTTTTTCCTATTAATTATTTATTGATTAGATATTATCCATTAAGGAAGAAAGTAAAAGTTAGTGATATATATTTTTTAGATGGAACTGAAACTTACTGCTTGAGTGTCTAACACAACAACAGTGACTTTGCCACCATCTTTGCTCTTGATCGTTCCCTTGACGTACAGTTCTTTGTCATCAACCACGTAGCAGGCACTTTTTGCATCGAAGGGCTTGCTCTGGGCCTCAATTCTTTCCTTCTCAGGCTTACGGAGGAATACGGCAGCCTTGCCATAAACGGCCATTTCCGCGTCCGTACTCATGGTTGCGGTTTACTGAAATGACAACAGAAAATGTGAAAAATCAGATGTACCTTCAATTAAAAACTTGAAGAAGAAAAATAATTTTACATTTTTATATATGGTTATTCTTCAGCTCATAAATATACCCTCCCCCTAAAACCCCACAATGAAAGGCCAAGCAATTGCAGACATGTAACGTTTTTTTTCTACAGCACTAAAGAAAAATCCAAAATTACTTGAATAAAATGAAACAAGAACTATGAACAATAAATACTGACTATTTTTCCACATATTCACATTTTAAAGTGCATCCTTGTTATATACAACAAAGTAAAAAAACAGATAAATTCAAACACACTGTTCAAAAATATGTATACCTTGATTACACTATATTTTCCTATAATGTATGTATTTTAAAATAACTACTTTAAAAATGGGCAAATATAGCAAATACTTTATGCAACCATTTGTTTACAAATGTATTTCTTTTGTTTTCACTAATTGGATTTTTGCTAAATAAAATCAGTAAATATTATACAATTGTTTAATAATTTTACAAAAACAGAATATATGTGTCACATTTTTGCTGCTAGAACATAGTTGCAGTAGGCCTGAATGTTTTGTTAATTGAGAAAATACCATCTAAGACAGTGGTTGATTAAACAATAACAAACAATAAACAATAACACACAACTTGAACTGAAGTTATAATGATTTTTTTTATTCTGTTACAGCGATGTATTTTAGCTTATCTCACCTTCAACTGAGCAAATGGCTGACACTGCACAGGTCAACAATAGGGTTTTGTAGTGTGTGAAGAAACAAGTGCTAAAATTGCATGTGGTCTTGAGTATTTAACTAAAAAAAAATTATAATTCCACCCATTAAGATGTGAACAAGCTCTAACAAC
Organism: Danionella dracula; assembly: GCA_900490495.1. Taxonomy (NCBI): domain Eukaryota; kingdom Metazoa; phylum Chordata; class Actinopteri; order Cypriniformes; family Danionidae; genus Danionella; species Danionella dracula. The sequence goes on from UELW01000189.1 coordinate 2,806,036, forward strand.
TAATCAACTGTCCTTGCCTCTTTTTTTACACAATTTTAAGTTTTATCCTAATGCTTACCTTTTGTCCTGTGAGACCAGATGAAAACTTCACTACCCTTAAATAAAAAGAACAAAGTGGAATTAATAAAAAAAACGTATTAAAAAGTACTCTTAGTTTAGCTCGATTCACAGACAGCACAAGCTCTTACCACTGGCAGGAACTTCTGAGGTCTCCTCTGCAGCTCTTCTGCTCTCCCCTCCTGCCTTTTATTGAAGCTGGCAGTGCACACTAAGCAAAATCTAAACATGGGCAAGCCCATATATTCTGATTTATGAGGAGATTTCTTGTCCCATTTTATTAGATGTGCATACAGCCGATGTGATGAGCCAGAAGTCAAATCAAAAGATATGAGATTTATTACTGTAAAATTCACAATAACACAGTTGTTATTTTTATTTGGGCACAGATGCCGCTTACTGCTTTGTTTATAAACTTGGATTTATTTGAAACTATTAATATCTGAGACATCTAACAGTTACTGAGGCTATTAAACCCTTTTTTGGAAGAGGTAGTCAGTATAACATTTAATAGGTGTTCTGAACTCATGAGGATGGTACATAAATCAGTCTTAGCATATTCTTGGCTGTTATGTCCTGGCTTTGGAGCAGCCCTTTGAAAAAAAAAAAGTAATAAATATCACAAGTCATCACAGAAATTTTGCAATGTTCTGCAGCTCATTGATAAGTGCAGAAAACTAAAATAATGGGAAAGACAAACAGCATCAGAGGTCAGAATTTTACCAAAACAGTACTTTTTGTGTTTGTTCTTTACTTGATAGTTAAAACATTGACATATTGACACAACATTAAATTCAAGGAATAAGGAAATGCTAAACTATTGGACTATTCCCTTTCTAAAACCTCACTGTTACTATTTATAAAACATATTCTAAGGCTGCAGTAATTGTCTTGCCTTGTGAGACAGCAGCTGGACATTTCTTGGGTCTCCATTACCCATGGTCCCCACAAAGAGATTCAAAGCCATATAGGCTATTGATATTTAAAGGACTGAGAGTTACTTTTCATAAGCCTACTTTTTTTTTACACTTGTTGACACTCTCATACCATTCTTTTCAAATACTCTGAAATACTACCCATTTAGTCTGACCTTTCAGTTAGCCAAACTACAATTTCAGCCTTCTTGGTATACAGCACTTATCCTTTTAAGATTTACATCTGAGAACAACATCCAACATGTACTATCATGGTCTTCGATGCCAAGATGCATTGAAATACTGGAATACCCCAGTTACATTTCATCCATAATACAGATGGTTCCACTGAGTTGTGCTGAGCCATAGTCAGTAGTTTGTAAGCTCTTACAAATTGAAAGTATTTAAATGTCTACATGTGAAAAGGATGTGTTTACTTATGGAAATGTTTAACTACAGAGAAAGGAACTTGTATTGGCATCTTCCTTTGATAGTTGATAGTTAAAATGAGGAACTGTTGACTGATCATGATTAATAGTTTTTCAATGTTTAAAGTATTCTTTTCTGTCACTTAGCATTGTAACGAGGGTAAAAAAAAAGTTAGTTAAAATAATGTAACATGCTAACTGTAGTGTGCTAATTGTGCAACTACACAAGTGCATGTGAGAAGCACAAATCATCACTTGAATAAAACAAGTTAATGAAAAATCTTTGTTTATTTATCAACAGCAACTCAACTAGAGCTGGGTCACTGAGAGTGGTTTCCAGGAAGAAGCAAGACACACTCAAGCATCTGCTTCGAGCCCCACACTGATGACAGATCTTCCAACAATTTTTCCAAAGTTGAGCTGTAACACACATCCAAGAGAAGAAAGATAGATTGACTAGTACGTCAAGAGATTTGCCTTCTAACTTAGTAGCTTTCTGTACTTTTCAGTACAGACTCAAGCACAAGTTTTAACTAGTAAATAAAATGATGACCCTTTAGAAGCCTCTTCCTTTGTTAGTGTATAAAAATAGGGAATTATGACAGAGCTAACAGGTAAATATCTATTAACTTTATTGGAATTCTGGTTTCTAATAAAGGGTCGTCATTAACTCTTCAGTATTGAAATGCACATTAACTACTGTGGTAACTATCAGTAACTATTTAATTTAGCCATAACTCCTAAATAACTACAATTTATGAATAAGTAAATCTTGATATTAATAGTAATTACCAAATAACAACCTGTAACTTTTCAGTAGTTACCTTTGTTGTCACTTTAGAATATATATGCATTATGTGTTAACTTAAGAAGAGCAACATGGCATTGACCACAAATTTTATAATAATAATAATATTAAACAGGTAAATAATAGCCATTCCATGTAATAGAATGTTTGTGCAAACAGAAATGGTTAGGTGATAAACCAACCTAAAATGATGCTTTACCAAATTCTATTGTGCCCTGTTGTAGACCAATACAAGTATGAAAGGGTCAGGAGGGGGTGGTTGGGTGTTCAAAACAGAGACAACTGTTTGGGTTTGAACTTGGGTTCAAAGAGCAAGTGACTACGTTCCCCTGCATTAATCTCAAAAACAGGTGAAAACTAAATGTAATTTTATGTAATTTAAAAATTATTTTGGTTTGACATCCAAAGTTGCATTCTCTACCATTCTTCAAAAATTACCTAAATGTATGCAAACTAAAAGATAACAAATTGATAAATCATGATCAATTGTGTAAATTTACATTTATGCATTTGGCAGACACTTTTGTCCAAAGTGACACACTGAGAGAGGGACAACATGCAATTTGCTACTAAGACGAAGTCTACCTTGGGTAGCTCACAGTAGAAATTGTACCAGCTTATAAATCAACCATACAAGGAGGAAAAAATAACAGGAAAGTTAAACAGAAGATAATAGAAGATAAAGGTTTTTGTGTTTTTTATGTCAATATACAGCCTACCATAGAGTATGTCTAAATTAAAATAGAAATTTAGAAGACTATTCTGGAACCATGATGTAAAGACTGACCTAGTGGGAAAAAGGCCTGCTCGTGTCACTGGAGGCATTGCCTTTTAGAGTTTCAGTCATAAAAATGAAAAGAGAGATTTATGTAGTTCATTCTAATTTGACTTTCACCTGTTAGGGACTGACACAGTTTTATGATCCATGGGGGTCCTCACCATGGGAGGCTACAAGACTTTCACTCAACTCGTTCAATCTAACAAAATCATGTGCTTGGAGTTCCCATTCGTACGTCATGGACACTTTATGGGTCTTTTGATTTTAATCTGTATTTCTTGGTGATGTTTCTATTGAGCTACATTTCCAAAAAAGACTATTATCTGCAGGGATAAAATGCAGATGTTTGCAAACAAGCATTTCGGTCCAAACCAGTGCTAACTTGTTAAAATAATTTCTAATAAATAGACCAGGCCTTTCAAAATAGTTAAATTCATATCCTTTCCCAGGCCACCAACTGTTCTGACTCACATTGCTTGAGAGATGATGATACTTCAGTTGAACTCAGTGACCTTTATGTCTGTCTGTCTGACTGTCTGGTCTACTAAATACACTGCCAGTCAAAAGTTTGGACACATGTGTTTTTCATCTTTAAAGTTACATCTTGATAATGGCCCAACAAATGCTTAAAAACTAGTTAAACTGGGGCTATGCAGGGCTTCTGACAACAATATAGTGGCTAGTCTATAAATTGCAACTCACTGAGCAGCTCCTGGAATGGCTTTAGTCTAGTACAGTAGGTATGTTCATCATGTCCTAAGCTTCTTGTGGAAGATGCTCCATGAACAAGGCTTACATTTTGTCCTTGTGAGGAGTATTTCTGTGTTTTTATTTGTGATAAAGTAACATTTATATTTTACTCAACAGACTTGATTTTTAGTAAGACTTCATCAACTTAGGTTCAATTTACCTACCTAATTTAAGATGAGAAATAGCTTTAGTGGGATTCCAAACTAAAGACAGGTAGTATGCATACATTAAGAAGTTACTGTTTTATTTTAAACGCCTCAGATGAAAAAACATCAGTTTGTAAATTTATCTGTAGTTTTATTTCGCCAGTAACATGCAAAAAAATGCATTATGTATGGATTATAGATAGACTTGGACTTAAACAATGGAATAACTATTTGACCCCTCCACAAAGAAAAACTTAGTAGTTTATTAGTTTAGTTAAACACTGGGGCTGCACAATTTAAGTTTCAGTTTGCTTCCATTTGCTTTGCAGAATTTTTTGGAAATAAGGTCTTAAAAATTACAATAGTTACGTCACTCCAGGATCTTAATAATCTTCTTCTTGAACCAATCTTTTGTTGCCTCTGCCAAGTTTTGTACTTTTGTGTTTAATACTAATTCATTGACCCATTGTTATTGCCTATATTTTGATATTATGTGGCCTTTTTCCTGTTCAGTGGCAGGGATTGTATTTTCATTCATACTTGTATTAGTCTACAATCTTGCCATGTGTGGATGTGGGTGTGTGTGCGTGCGTGTGTGTGCGTGTGGGTGTGTGCGTGCGTGCGTAGGATGATGGGGAGCTTTGACTTCAGCAGTCAGATAGCTTGGGGAAAGAAGCTCTGTTCTATACAGTCCTGGTGTTAGTCGCCCTATAGTGGCGGCCAGAGGGAAAGAGCTCAAAAAGGTGTTGGCCGGGGTGAGTGGGGTCCACAGTGATTTTGTTTGCCCTTTGTCTAACTCTAGCAGTGTACAGGTCCTAGACGGAGGATAGGGAAGCACCGATGATCTTCTCCACCGTACAAACTGTCCTCTGAAGTCTGCCGATGTCTGCTTTAGAGGCGGAGCTAAACCAGAAGATGATGGAGTAGCAGTGTCTGTGAGAGGTCAAACTTCTTCAGTTGGCGCAGGAAGCACGGCCTTTGCTGGACCTTCTTCACAATGGAGTCAATGTGTGTGCTCACCTTCAGAGAGATGATGGTGCCCAGGAACCTGAATGACTCCAATGGTGCCACAGTGCTGTTAATGACAGTTAGGGGGGAGTGTCTTCTCCTGAAGTCCACTACCATCTCCACTGTTTTGAGGGTGTTGAGCTCCACGTTGTCCAGACTGCAGCAGAGAGCCAGCTGTCACACCTCCTGTTCCCTTCTCGCCATCCTGGATGAGACCAAGGATGGTGCGAAGTACAGTTATTGGTGTAGAGGGAGAAGAGAAATGGAGAGAGAATACACGGATGGTACGGATGCATGATATGAACTCCCCCATCCTCACAAGCTGTTGTTTGTCTGTCAAAAAGCTTGTTATCCACTGACAGGTGGAGTCAGGGATGGAGAGCTGGGAGAGTTCGTTTCAAAGGAGTGATGGGATGATGTTGTTACAGTTTTTCACAATTGCTAAGACTATTTTTACAATACATTTAACAACTTTCCTACAACTTACTGCAGGGGTCCAATAGGGGTCCAGTGATGTTTTCAGGTGTCCCAGCCCCAGTCTTTTAAAGGACTTCATGACCACAGATGTCAGGGCCACAGGTCTGTAGTTATTGACATCTGTGATTTTAGGCTTCTTGGGAATGGAGATGATGATGGAGCGTTTGAAGCATGCAGGGACTTCACATGGCTCCAATGATCTGTTGAAGATCAGAAATCACTGGAGCTGTGTGAAGTCTTTTTGATTATTTTTCTATTGACTTGTTTGTCAAAACACCTCCTTTATGTGACCTCCACACACTCAAGGTACACAGTACCGTATCACACATGTTGGTTTTCCACTTTAGCTTTGGTGTCTGTTCATTTGTGGGCATGTTTAAAGACATGTTGAAGGCGTGCACACGTCTGCGATGTGTTGTCATTAAGAACGCGACACACTACAAGGGCTGAATTTGAACTCTTATCTTATGCAATCGTAAATAATTTTAACAGGTAAATATTTTATTTTAATGTAAAAGTTGATAGGATCAAAATAAAATACTGTTAAATGGCCTCACTTCACAAAGCTCATCGGTGAGCATCTCTTGCTCTTTCAAACACAAACTTTCTTTTTTATATATAGCACTCATTATATATATATATATATATATATATATATATATATATATATATATATATATATATATATATATATATATATAGTCATAGGAGAGGCAGAGAATTCAGTAGTTGAACGATCTGACTTGCTTCCCCCAACCAATCAGCTTGCTCAAGACAACTGATGCTTTGTCAACAGAGAATAGTGAAGCACTATGAGGTCTCACTGTATGGACCCATGCTGCTGTATCTCAGCACACAAACTTTTTACAAACACACGACTAGAATGAATCTTGCATGTAGGAGTGTCAGTGAAAAGGTCAGAGAATTTTGTGAGTGTCAAGTTTTCTATTCACATTGGAAATGTAATCACACACCAAAAGCTTAAGCTGCCAAATTGGCATCATACTGCTGAGTAGCTGCTACAAATTTGTAGTTGAAGTGTACTGAGGGAGACTTTGTGAACGAGAAGAGAACGGAGCCGGTAGCCCCTCCTCTATGCACAACCTGTTTTGGTACGCAGTCCGGCCAGACATTTGGAAGCTTATTAAAGCTGAAGTTTATACTGTCACCTTGGTGCAATACTAGCAGTTTTTTAGCTTTTTAGTGTGAATAAACCATTAGGGTCCAAATTAAGTATATTTAAGCACAGATGACCGCACTGATTCCAGACTGGTGTCTCTCACCAAGAAGGCTAGAACAATAATTTGTTTTAGCATCATGCTGACCTTTCTCTAGGAAAGGTTAAAGCATGGACTGTCCGGCATTACTATGAAGATCTTTGTGTACTATCAACTGGCAATTTGATGGATTGCTAAGGGATATCAGGGAGCTCTTTGTATGTCTAGGCTAGCCTTATTGTCCAATTGGGTCCACTTTGGAGTCCTGGCAGATTTACCAGGCCAAACCTTTGAGCTCACGTTCAGTTGAGTTTAAATATCTGTTTTTAAATACTATGCTTGACCTAGGTGGGGCACTTCAACTACCTTCCCTGGCCCTATGGTATACAGAGCTGGTATAGAGCAGTTGAGTAGAAGGCTAAGCCCAGGTGCTGTACTTTCCCTTTGCTCAATAGATTTTGTCTAATTAAACCACTGAGAATTGGGTCTTGCTTAAGTTCAGTACAAAAATACAGTTAACTTTCTTATTAACATTTCTTTTGAAGAGGTGATCTCCTAATCATCTGGTAAGGATACAGCAATACTCAGACCCCAATTGTGAATACAATTGTATTTATATTTATTTCAAATTTTTTTGCTATGTATACTGAATAAAATGTGTTTTTTTTACTCCAGTAAATTTCTGCTAATTGTGTTCATTAACTTCTGCAAAGAGATATGAAAACAAAACATCCCTGCCTGCCAGTTTTCTAATTCGATGGATTATCAAACTCCTTCTTGGTCTTGAAACCCAACTTGGTTAAGTTCTGTAAATACCACAACCTGCCTCAAATAAAAGTCCAAGGCCTTATTTATAAGATCTGTTTGCACATTTAGAAGAGAAGAAGACATCATAGTACAGAATGAAGAACTTCTTGTGTCTCCCTAAAGAGCCTGAGATAATACTTTTTAAAACTCTGCATTGATCATATATTTTTGGTATTACACTCACCCTTAACATTTTCATAATGTCAGTTTATATTGTCAGTCATTGTAATAAAATCAGATTTTAGCTACTAATGGTAATTGTTTTTTTGTGTGAAATAATGTTTTTATATCTAAAATAATTTTCCTACTTGAACACAAAAATTACAGGATGCCTTAATGCTTGTTCTATTTATACTTTTATAATACTATTTTAAGTTCTTAATACAATTTTGTTGAAACTGGCCCCTCACATCAGTTTTGATTCTCCAATGATTCCATAACATCCACTGATGCTGAATAATCGTGACAGACAAGGATTCTGCTATTTAGTCCTTCCAGACCAGAACCTCTCAATGATCTCTATCTAAGAATAAAGAATGCATGTTGAGCGGTAGAGATTGTCTTAAAATTGTATTTGACACCAAGTGATGCTATAAAATACTTCATGCTCAGTACCTCAAGTAACTCTTCTCTATTGCATGTTCACTATCTCTCTGAATGATTCTAACCAGCTTTAATCTGAATCTCAGCAAATGTTTTCTTAATGCAATCTTTCTGCTTTCAGATTTACAGTTGATTGATATTTCGATCAAATAGAACTCCATTAGGCCACTAATTGGAATCATTTTCCTGAGTAAAGTCATCAGCCGTATAACATTGTATTTCTTCTAAATTGGTTCTTCTAAAAAGTAACAGCAAGGAATCTTGAGAATAAAAGGACATAAAGAAAAAAAGGTATGCCAAACCTCTTTCATCATAGAGGAAGGTAATGAACACTGACTTCTTTGAGGGCTATCATTTGTACTGTCAGGTGTCATTGGCAACTATTAACATGAGATTTTTAAAAACAAGATATATTTTAAATTGTTAGTATTCTGCTTTAAAAAAAAATGGTGGCTGCTTTGATCACAAAAAAATAAAACCGACTAGACTATATACTTTTCTGATGCATATTAAACCGAAATTCTTAATTTAAGTAGAAATTTTCCAGATGATTTTTCCAGGAGTTAAAAAGCACGTCTATAGTTGATTACATTCCCACTGCATTAACAGTAAATTATTTAGAACATTTTTTCTCAACACATATCACTCAAGTACAAAGTTTCTCTTGAATACTTTTGTTTAATACGAATAGTGTTTTTGGTCAATCACTTAATTGTAAAAATTGTATAAATCGTACCTGTAACCACAGTAAAATAAATATAAATAAAATACATTTGCAAGTCTTAATACATACGGTTTTCTTAGTAGTAACACAATAGAACCTTAGATCAAGAGTTCTTGAAATAGAAATGTCTTAAGTATTAAAAACAAAAATAAAAAAAGCTAAATACACTTCTATCTTTGGGCAGTTAGTGAACGGCGTTGATAACTTGATTACATTCAACATTCCATGCAAATGTTGAATGAAAGTTTAGAAAAGAAAGTGAATATGCAAGTATCAGATGAAACATCAAGGGCAACACTTTCCTTGATGTTTCAAAGCCGGCTTGGGCATATGTTTGCATGCATACTTTACAAATGTTGCCAAGTGCCAAGTACAATCACTGCCCTTCTTTGCTCTGCAGCTCAGTCTGGTTTGAGCCAAGCAATCTTCACAATCCTATAGCCTGTGTATGTATATATATATATATATCTAAATGTACACACACCCTCATGCCCTGCGCATGCCTGAAATCCAAGCTGCTGCAATGGGGGGAAGGGCACACCTGCTCAAAATTGGTACATAGGGGAGTTTAAATATAGAGGAGCTTACAAGCAATTAATTTGTATAATTGCTCTTATTTAATGCTATAGTTGTACACCACATTTAAAATACAATCCTGATATACTTTATTTTTGTGTTTTAATTACAAAAGAGCTCTAAGTTTTTTTATGGAGAGCATTCCAGCTAAGCATTGTGGACATAAAAAGGTTTTTATTCTGGAATCTTAGAAAACATGATTTCACAAAATATCATCCATGTTTTAATCGTCTTGTTTAGTTGGCTGAATCTGGGCCTTGCTGCAGAAATAGTGCAAAAGCAAACTTCAAAAGACATGTTTGTCAAAAAAAAATGTTTTTATGACCAGTAAGGAAAGAGAATCGCCTTAAACTACTGTCCACAGAGAATGACAAGACTTAAGTATCCTCGCTTAGTTGCCTGTTAACAATGTTAAGTTGAGGCAGAGATCTTAACACCATATGTTATTTTACTGCTTTGGAATAGCTGTAATTGTGTACGTAGTCTGGGATCAGCAGCTCATCAAGGCTTCCCCACAGCAATATTTCACTGCATCAAACCAGCCAACAGCCATCGGGATTCTCATCACTCACAGCCCTAAACGTTCTCAGGAGGATATAGCCATTATCATTGTCATAAACTAAATCAAAACATGACTGGTATCAAACACTGCTTTAATCATTAAAAAATGAAGTCTAGATTAAGACTTAATTATACAGAGAACTCAATTCAGCTTGGTGACAAACTCATAATCATGTATAAATATCATATATTGGAATATATTTCTTCATCTACATTTTATACTACAAATATTTGAGACTCAATATTTGGAGTGGATGATCAAACTCAAGACCACTTGTTTGGTGGCTTTTATTGGTCCCGTTCCATACAAGGTAGTGAATGAGGATCCTTGAGGTGGCTTTAATTAACTTTCTCCAGACTCCTGTAAGAAGTGTAAGAAGAGCTATCTGATTTCCGCTGTCAGAGCGAAATGTATTTCAGACACTGCCAACTGCTTACATGACACATCGGTAGTTGGAATAAACAGCTGCAAGCTTAGCTCAGCAACAGCTCATTACCTTACTTGAACACGGCATGGTTTAGCTTAATTGCAATCCTGTGCTTTGATCATTTATACCCTTTCAAAATGTTAGGTTATTCGTTATCAATAAAACGTTTGCAATAAAAATCTGCACAAATGTATGCTATTTTCACTTTAAAGGACACATTTAATGATACCTTCCTTTTAATGAAATGGTGTAGAGTTTTGTTTTAGCATTGAGCAAACATCTCAGCCAATGAAGGGAATTTTTTGCATCATTTAATTTCTTCAAAATTTTACTAAGATTAAAAAAAACACATTTTAGTTCATTTACTTCACCACCACTTTAATTGTTATTGTTATTCAAATGCAAACCTGCATTAAACTTGACTTGACATTAAATATGACTTTGACTAAACAACGTGAGTGATCTTATTTTTTTTTTCTATTTTTACCTTTGTCATTGAGCTATCATATCAGATGGAGGATCACCTAATCCTTACAGACACATGTTCTCCAAGCTTTTGAAATGTGTTTAAGGGATCATCTCTTCAGACTCTCCCTCGTGTGGTTCTATATAGAAGTTGCTGGCTGTGGCACAACTCTCCAGCTATCAAATAAGTTCCGCTAGAGGGTGCAATGTGCTATGAAACAAAACAAATTTGGCTCAAAGCTTTTTCACAATGTGTTTTCTCATTGCATTATTTAAACCTTGCTTTAATTTCTGCACTAAGAGTCTCAGAGGGTTTAAATATAGCACACCGATCTGAGACTTTTTCTGAGAAAATCAGCAAGCACCTCAAAACACAAGTGAAGCACGAAGCTGTTAAGAACCACTCTAGTTTGAAGGACGTCTTTTAGTTGAAACTTTGTTTATTTTTTAGATCATATGCGTTCATTATAATTATATGTATAAAAAGTGTGTAAATATGTATTGGATCTTCCATTCCAAACCAGACGCAAAGCTGTCCAATCTTTTTTTCAATTTCTTTTTTTTTTTTTGCATGAAAATGTTTTTGACCAAGTTTAAGCTTGGCAAGTGGATGGAATGCAGCTTTACTCAAAATTTGTTCACATCTAACACGCCATATATCTAAAAGCAGAATGTATTTTCTTCAATACTAATGTAATTCCTGAAATGAATAATAGTGTGTTTGTTTGCTTTGTACCACTTTCTGTTAAACAAACATCAAGATCTTATAAGTACCGTATAAATAACATCTAACTTGATTTCTGTGCGTGGTTTATTTAGTTGAAGGTATTTCAAAGGGTTATGTCATAGATCTGTTTTTGGTCTGCAAATCAGGAAAATGTCAACAGGTTTTTTTCTTATTTGCTTTAACAAATTAGCTAAAGCACTCATTGTATGTATTAATATGTTGTATCTTCATTGACAGTGTAGTAATAGCAAATTTTAAAAATACACAGTTGTTTTAGAGAACATTAATATAACATGAATATATTTGACAGCTCTCTAAGTCATATAAAAGGTAGAGGTTAATTAATTATTAATGTTATTATCATTAAGCCTGAAGTGTTAAGTATATAAAAAAAATCTGAAAAAGATGCTTAGCTTGCAGAAATGTCCATCTGAAAAAATATGTTAAAAACTATTCTGAAGGTCTACGAGGCACTATTGCCTTAAAATCTATAATGTATTAGGCACATTGATTTAATTTATCTAATCACTTTTTAATTGGGGTGTCACGGTCCCCGATCTCCCGATCCGGACACTGTTTTATTTGATATTAATAATTATTATTATCTCGTATACACACACTTTTATGTATATATTTTGGCATTCTATAAAAAAATCTATACAAAGACAGCATCAAGCGTGGCACGTCACTCTGTTGCAGAGACGCTATTGGTTAAAGCAAAGCCCAAACATGAGAGTGGTGTGAGCTTGAAGAGGAAATAGAAAAAGTTCCGTGACAGCGCGGACACGCGGGACAGTACAACCAGGAGAGCGCAAACCATAGCAATGATAGAGTGACCTGCTATTAGCATATGTCCCGTATTAAATCATTACAGAGTCGCGCGCATTTGCCCATTTTGACACGCCGCATGCATGATAGAATAGTAGCTCACTACAAGGGGCAGCGCTCTATATTAACAATACACACAAACGATGAACCCTGAAACAACGCTTCAACTCCGGAGAATTCTGTGCACTCATATTTTGCTGTGTAACGTCAGCGCTTGGTATAAGAATGCGCGTTTGGCCTCACGGTGAACAATCAAAGAAGCTTCTCATGCGAGAACGTCTGCAGGGAGGTCTGCTGCAATAATCATCCATCCATCCATCTTCATGTCGGCTTTATTCCCTTTCGGGGTCGCCACAGCGGAATGAACCGCCAACTCTCTGGCATATGTTTTACGCAGCGGATGCCCTTCCCTGCCGCAACCCATCGCTGGGAAAGCTGCAATAATCAACATCCACAAAAACATTAAGCAGATAATACGCATGTTCATCTTTGTTCTGACGGTTCTTGTGTTTTCTTTGTTGTTCTATAAATGCGGAAACCTTACATCTGTTTTTTTTTCACATTAAGCTGTCATTTTCTAGTTCTACTGTCCCTCGTTCTGGTGCTGTGAAACATCTCCAAAAGAAGAATTTATGGAGTAAAATATAATAATAAAGTCTGTTCCTATAGGGCTGTTGAATATTTTTAAGAAGGTGATTTAAATAAAACACATCTGTCTCTTTAGTGTTCTTTATTCTTTATGCATAAGATAAGTCTCGGATTGGGACTCGCAGATCCTCAAATCAAATTACTCGAACTCGGGGGCAAAAAAAACTGATCCGGACATCTTTACTAATTGGTAATATTTAATTTTGGGAAACTGATTCGAAAAAGACACGACCACACTGTATTTTTGTTAATTCAATGGGAATTAAGTTTTGATGATTTCATTTTTTTTTTTCAGTTTTTAAACACTTGCTTTGGATAGTGCTCTGAATAACTGAAATGTGAAATGCTATATGGACCTTTGCTGTTTTTTTTTTTTCTCTCTTCTTTTTAGTTTCTGTTTCTGGATATCAGAATCGCCACTCTGTGGTCATTTGTGGAACTGCATACCATAGTGAATGAGGATAGGATTAAAGTACATTCTGATGTTTACCAAAATAGAAATATTTGTCCATGCTTCCTTTAGGTCTGTTTATGGTATTTAATAGCTGTTTTTACAAGCCCATATTGCTTAAAGCCCAAATAAGTGTGGGTTATGTAGCTATGTGAACAGCAGAGAGCGCCACTCAGGCAGTTCAAATAAGTTCCTTAAATCAAAACACCATTAAAACATTTACATGTAGTGAAGTTTTCCTCATGAGTATGACTTATTTTAATTACATTCATAATGTAATTTAGTATAAATTTATATAATGTGTGTATGTAAATATATATAAATGGGATGGATTACAATACGGAAATGTCAAAATTAAAGATGCAGAGACGTCCAGCTCTTTGAGGATCAACCTACAACATATTGAAAAAGCATTTGTCAGCATGCCATAAGCCAATCCAAACTTCATTAAGTTTATTTGTTAAAACATCACGTCATTTGTGCAATGGCAGTTTCAACAATGGCTTCGTTGGACAAGAGGCCCTAAATGACAGTAGCAGGAAACCATCCCAGTTTTCACTGAGCAAACATTGTAAGACACTCATGAATAATGCAGCTAAAGGTCAGAGTTTATGAAAGATATAGTTGGTCAGGCCCAAAGAATATTTTATTATGACACACCACAAATCTGCCGTTAAATTACATGTAGTGGATTAAGAATCAACTGAACCCTCCTCTCTTCGTTGCTGGAGTGGTGTCTTCAGGAACTCTCTTGCACAGAGCTGTTCACTGTTTCGCTCCATCAGACACGAGGGCTGTCACATGATGCACCAGAATATATGTTACTTTCTATTTGACTTACAAAAATAAGTTTGCATTCCTCTGCCTTCGCTGAACTAGAGTTCCATAGATCTTTGTTGGCAATGATTGACCAATACATACAGTATGTAAACTCTATTTAGGTTATCATATACAAATATTGATATAAACTGTACAACAGAAATTGCAACATTTTCCCTGTACAAGAGCAGTGGTAAGTCCACACTGAATGAATCACAATTCAAACCAATTGTGCAAAATAAGAAAAAATGAAAACATTCATCAACGTAACTTAAAGGCATCTGGCAATTTGGCGGGTATTTATATCAAAGATAAAGCTTATGTTCAGTATCAATAGCCATGAGAACAAAACTGCTATGACCACTTTATTGTTTACGGCTAAATTCTCGGACAGATTCATGCTCCACTTCACATCCTGAATTTGTCTTTTAAAGTGCATGCAATAATACCAGGAACTCGGACAGAACTGATTCAACTAATGCCGATTGATTTAGGATACTGAACAAAGAATTCCAAAGTTTTTTTTTTGTTCTTTCCCCCGTTCTCTTAGTAAAAAAGAAACAAAGCGTACTTTCCACAATATGAAATTAACTCAATGCTCTTAATGATTTCACCATATTGTAAAATGAGACACTGCTTCAAGATCAGCTTCTGCGTAAAGATTTCCCCAGGGCTCGTCACATTCTCTGTGATAAGTACAAAACAGCTAATAGCCACGGTGAAGACGCAGGACACATTCTACAGTCACAATGTCCTCTGATGAAGGCATTTCACACTTCATGTCCACCTTACATGATGAGATCGTACTTGACATATCAAAGTGCTTACTTGTACTAAAATATCCTGAATTACTAATTTAATACCAAAAGTGGGACAATGGCGTGGCCAAAAGATTCATGTTTTTCGGATACTTCTTCTTGGTTTATGAGCTCACTGATGCACCGGCAAACCACGGCTTTGTGTCTGTGGCTGTTAAGTTTCAGAATTTAAGCCTAGTTCAAAAAGAGTTCAAGATATTGATCCAGCATGGTCACTGTTTGAATGATCATTGTAGATCCAACAATCAGGGACAGCGCAGGCACGATGTGTCCAAAGACATCAGCATTGAACAGTCCCTCTCACCTCTGGTGGATCATCTGGCCTCGTCCTTGGGAAAGTCGAATGAAGCCAAGCTTCCAAAGCCAAGACGCACACTCTCCATGTCAAACATCTCCAGTTCTCGCTCCTGACGCTCAAATAAATGCTTGATTTTTTCAGTTCGTTCCTTGTGAAGGGAGGCCAGCTCTTCTTCAATCTGTGACAGAGGAATTGAATCTGATTTAATTTCACTGCATAGGCCACTAAAACACCCCTAAACCTGATCTTAGCATCCCCCAGTGTTGAAGCAAGCATTTTATACTTTATAATAATGTTTAACAAATAAAATCCAGATGCTTGTTTGGTGTTATCATCCACAGCTGGTGTCTGTAATTTAAACTGCTGTTTTCCCCTTTGACATAGATACATAAATATTTAATAATAATTCCATCCACAAGGTGGCGGCAGCTACAAGTCAGAAGTGAGAGGTGATGATATTGCCATCAGATGCTGCGTCGAGGTGTGTGTGTGTTGAAAAGGTTTGATAATCTAAAGAGATGGGTGGTAAATTCATTACATTTACATGTACTTGAGTAAACTTTTAGAATATCTAGTAGTTTTTGAATACTTTTACTCAAGTAAATATTTAGTGAAATATTAGTACTTTTACTTAGTTACTGTCAGACCAGGGAGACCAAGGGAGGAATGCAGACCCCAATTGCGTGACAGAATAGTATTTTGTTAAAGGAACAAATAAAAATAGGGCAAACAAAGCAAAGCCCATGAGCAGGTAGACAATTATAGAAAATAACAGCAAAGAAATACTCAGTCTACTCACTGCTTTAAATCGCCTTCACCATAAACTTCACAAACATTAACACTTAAAGTAAGTAATGTTCCTGCAAGGAACAGAAAACGAAGGGAAGATTATAAAGGGAATCAATCAAACATAACAAAGGAACCCCCGGTGCACTGGCTGAAAGGTCTAACTAGAAAACAAAAATGGAGTGGAAAAGTAGGAAAAAAAACCCAAAAACCATGAGCACCAAACTGTACTACGTACCAATCCGCGCACTATCCATACTTTTATGGTTGCGAAATGAGAATTAGGGTGTACCAAACCGTAGTGTACATAAAAAAGTGACATAGTGGTACCTGGATGTGTACCTTTTTCGGTTCGATTTTGAAGTGCAGATAAATGAACGCTCAACCGGCTGATATTACCCACATTTCACTGCACTTGGGCGGAAAAAGTTTTCTCAGGGACCCAAACAAGCAAGCTCTCCCCCTACTTCTGTCACGTAATGTTAAAGTGCGTCCTAAATTATGCACTCTCTCATTTCACACATAAAACTATGCAGATTTTCTTCTGAAAAATGAGTATCTACTTTAAGGGTACAGTGGTTAAGGGTTAAAGGTTTAGGGTTCAGATTGGGACGCACCATAGACAAAACAAATCAAAGATGGCCACCATCTGTCAAATGATTTGAGCTGCCCTGTGGCAGTCTGACAGAACATGGCTGCATTTTCTTTCTTTTTATCATATCATAGAAATAAATATATATTATTTAGACAGCAAGCTATCAACATTGTGAGATGTTGAAGAGGCTGATTCATGAGAGTTCTCGCAGCACAACCATGGCAGATCAGCTATGACTTCATGTTAAAAGTTGATTTACTCTCAAAGCTGCAAAAAGAAACAGCTTCATGATGCTGTGGATGCTTTGTGCACTCAAAGAGATAACCAGAAGCTCGTCCAGTAGTTTGATTATCAGTCTTTTAGCTTTGTATTAGTAATTAGTAACTGCTTGAGTTTTGACTTTTAATTCAAAGTAATTTATTTGGCCATTATTTTAGTAAATAATTTAGTTATTATTTCCTCAGGCACTTTTTTTTGGATACTCTACCCACCTTTGAAAAAAAATTATTGGTCAATACACTGGATAGTTTCATGATACAACTATAGTCTATGTGGTTAATTTGCATTAACTTGTGTGTAACTAATAAGCTTATTACTGTCGTCCACTTGGATTTTTTTCTTTCTAGACTTTTGAATGTGTGTGTGCGTGCGTGCGTGCGTGCGTGCGTGCGTGCGTGCGTGCGTGCGTGCGTGCGTGCGTGCGTGCGTGCGTGCGTGCGTGCGTGCGTGTTTGTGTGCTTGTTTGTGTGTGTGTATATATTTTTATATACATAAATAAATATATAAAACAAAAAACACAATGATAGGGTGTTAATAATAGGGTTTCTGTGTATGAGATAAAAATACGGGTGTTTGTGGGCATGATCGAAAGTAACCTAGGAAATAATAGTTGTCACACAACAATAGTTTAAAAAAATTTTTTATTCACCTTCTGTTCCAGGTGAGCCCGTCGCAAGGAGGCCTTCTGCTCCAGCTTTTGCAGCTCCCTCTCGTGTTGCGTCTCCATCTGTGCTCTGCTTTTCTTCTGGTAGGCATCAAGGAGCTCCATCTCCTGATGAAGCTGGTGCCGTAAAGCTTGACATTCAGCCTCCTGCTCCTCATCCAAACGTAACTGCAAGACCAAAGTATAAATTCAGAATAAGTAACCAATATTCTATTTCATTTCTGACATTTGAATTCTATTTAAATGTAGCTAATTTGTCCAACATACAGACTGTGTGTGGCATAAGACATCAAAACTTAAAGATTTAATGATTAGTGTCAATAAAAAGCCAATAAAGGGTGAAATGAGGTTGTAAGTTTGGGAAAGTTCGTTATTTAATATCAACCCGTACAACCCAATTAGATGCAGTGAAAAATTACATCAAATTAAAAATTTTGGCTTTTAAATATTTTTTTTGTGTTTTAATGATGCACTATTGAGGGGTTTTTTTATACACTCATGCACGGTGGGATTGAATGGTGGCATCGAACACGTATTAGGCAGCTGTGGTCCGGTGCATAAGGCGATCAACTTGTGATCTGAAGGTCGCAGGTTTGATCCTCAGATCCACCGAGTTGAAGTTGGTGTGAGTGATGAAACACTTGCTCTCCCATCTTCAATAGCACAGCTGTGGAGCCCTCGAACAAGTCACCAGTTCCCTGACTGCTCCCCGGGCACCGCAGCCATGGCTGTCCACTGCTCCGGGTGTGTGTTAACGGTGTGTTTGTTCACTGCTGTGTGTGTACACTGGATGGGTTAAATGCAGAGCACAAATTCCAGGTATGGGTCACTCCATATCTGGCAGACAGGTCACTTTCACTTAGTGTTTGAACACTAATGTGGCCATCTGAAAATCACGCATTTGTTTGTGACATCACAACATAGATCTGTTCCTCTCTTACAAAGTGTATAAAAAAATTTAAATGAATCATATCAACTTGAGAAAAAGAAATCTTATGTCCGATCCTTAGAGGCCTACGGAGCAGTGGACATGCCTAGGAGAGCAAACCAAGTGAGGAACAAGCAGAGTGGATTGATCACATATGTGAGCACAGGCTAAAGGCAGCTACTAAAAAGTAAGAACTTCAAAAACTGTTTACATGAATCTTTCTCTCAAATGTCTCCTCCTTGTAGAAGTAAAAAAGACAGATTGCAGCGGGGATTAACATTAGTATGGTAAATGAAATTCTGTTTTCTGGATCTATTTTGACTATACTTTGTTTAAAAAAATATCAACTTGTTTAAAATTGGAAGATGATGTCACCTTTAACAAGTTAATTAAAGGACATTTCTGGGGTTGAACTCATAGAGATGCAGTCTGCCTTTTATCTGTGACATCCACATACAAACATTTTTCTGTACTTTACCGATTGCGAGGCCATCATCTCATTGATGCTTTGCTCGTATTGTTCAGCCAGCTGTGCCAGCTTGCGTGTCTGATCCTCCTTCAGACACTTGAGGATGGCTTTGTGGTCACTCTTCGGGGAGACCTCCAGCTGATGGTTCCTCAGAGCTTTGTACTGCTTGTTCTGGACCTTACATGTATCTTGGAATTGCTTTTTGATCTGCATCTCCAGCGTCTGTAACAACCATACATTTCAGTATAGTTGTTCTTTCACTGTCTATGGTTTGGGCTGTTTTTACCTACCTTTAGGTTGCGGGGCTGCTGTCGACGTTCAAGTGCATGCTTCCTGTGCAGCTCTCTCTGGCGTCGAGTGTTGTACTCCTCCTGGTTCTCCAGCTCAGTTTGATGCTGATGGCGCATCAGCTCGAAGCGTAGCCGCTGTAAGGTTTCGAGATGCCGCTGTTCAAGCTCTTGGGTGGACTCATCCTGTCTGATCATCAATGCATGCTCTATTTCTTTCTGGGATTTCTTCTTGTTGAGTTCCTTTAACACAAAGCAGGGAATGATAATAATTTAATTGTTTGTAAGAGAAGACAGCAGAAGCTTTGGTGTCTGTTAAACAAAAAGACATAAAAATGTGCTGAAGAGTGTTTAGTATTGTTAATAGCATTTTGAAATCCGATTTACTTATCAGTAACTTTCGTATCAGTCAGTATATTATTTTGCTCATGAAACTTTCATGAAAAGTCTGTTTGTACTGTTAGAAAGCTTGTAAGTTTGAATTTAATATAAAATAAAAAATGTTTTTATTCTAATCAATAAATGGTAAGCATGTTTGAATCAGGACTATTCACAAATTAGACATCAATTCAAGTTATCATTCATGAACCAAATTATGTCATTTCAAATACTAAAATAAAGAAAGAACAAAAATATAACATTTCCATGTTTTGCTCCAATAAAATAAAACTATACAAAAATGGTAAAATGCTGTAAAGAGTCAATTCAGTAGAGGAAAGCCAAGTCCTCAACCCTGAAGTTATATTGACCAATCAGAAGCTTCTCCAGCATATTAGAGTTTCCTATCAATGACTGGGAAATTAAGCTCACATAATCATAAGAACAATATCTTTTATAAATGACATCTCAGAAGATATTCTTAAATATACAGAAAGCCCCTGGGCAACCCTCGCTCTGTCCCTAAGGTCCTGGATCAATAGCAAGCTCCTATAACTCCTCCAAACTCCATCTATAACCAGAATAAATGTTGTTATGCTAGTCTACACATCAACAATTCTTTAGTTTTTAGTTGAAGTTTCACCTTGCTGGCGTTTTCAATAATACTTGGTCATACTTGGACACACAGCGTAACCATGTTTTTGAAAATGTGGACAGGGCCTAAGTCAGTGTACTATACCAGTAAGGTGAAAAAAATAAAAAGAGGCACAAAAATGAAGACTTTGTAGTGTATTCCGTATTCTACTAAGAGCCTAGGTAGTGCAAACAAAATTTGTTTTATATTATCCGATATCTCTTGGATTTAATCAGGAATTAGGCGGCAGCATTTTGAATCTAACCTGCAATTTAACGTAATGAAAATGCAAGATGTCAGGGTCTTCGCTATCTTTCTGGTCTATGTTTAGCACTCAGTCTTGTCTCAAAGACTAAACTGCTTTTTTTGACCCTCGCCTCGGTTCAATTCTGTTTTGTGACTGTGGTAGAAAACATTGACAATTGGCATGGGTGACATCCAAGGATTTCCAGGAAATACCATTTCTAAATAACAAAAAAGTAGTTGAGCTTGTTAACGGGACAGATTTTATCATCTTCAATACCTTCTATTCACCTAAAGCATTTGTTTGAACTATGGTAGGAAACTAACTTGTGTAAGAGCAAGCCCACATTGAAAGTGTAGATATAACCCAGCAACATTCTAAAAAAGACAACCATCAAGCTGAAAACCTAAATTGCAATTAAACTTGGAGAATTCAAATCAAATGATCTCTTGCCTCTCGCATTTGGTCTTGTTCAAACTCATGCTTCTTGATAAGGCTCCTTCTCTTGATAGCCCGGCAGCTCCTCTCATAAACCAGTCTCTGCTGGTTCAAGAGCTGGGCCTCCTCTTCTGCCTGCGAGCGCTGCATTGTATCCTTGTGCCGCGACAAACGTTCCTGTTTCTCCTCTTTTGGTGTGTCAGGATCTTCATTCATTTCCTATTGGGTTCAGAAAAGTGCATTAAGGGAATATGACTTAATGGCTTTCACTTCATAATTATTTTTAGAATAACACTATTGTATAATTCAGTAAAAAGAAATATAGTGGTCCAGTTCAGACAGGATCTAATTCTCACCTCTTTCATTTGTTCTCTGCAGAGCCTGTACTGCCTTTTCTGTGTGTCCAAGAAGGTGGTCAGTTCCTTCTTTTGCTGGACCAAGATCTGTTGCTGGATTCGTTTCTCTTCAGCTGCTGAGGACTTCAACTTTTGAGAGAAAGGACAGAAGGAATTTTAGAACATTAATCAAAGTAACACAAAACAAATGACAACATATCCCCCTTAGACAGCACTGCTAATAAAATGTGCTATGCAGAACCAACCTTTGTTCGTACCTTTCTTCCCTAATTTGTTTCTTTCTTCCTTCATTTCTTTTTTCCCCTTACATTCCTTCCTTCCCAGGGCTCTCATTTTTATATCATACTTGAACTTCCAACAATTAGTTTCACATCTTCACTGGCAGTTCCGTTAGCTCTCATTAGACTTCCAGAAATTGTTTTATTAAGAAGCTAAGTAGGTTTTTAGGTTCACTGTGGATCTCCAAACAATTTTGTCATGTCAGAAATAATTTACTCATATTTACTTTTACAGTATAGGATATTCCATCAGAGTGGATTTTGCAAATTTTGAGCATTAGAAAAGGCCCAAAAAATGGTATCATCTAACTTTTTAGGAAATAGGTGACTTGGTAGGTTAGTCTCTACAACTAAATCCCAAAGATATCTCACTACTGGGTATCCAGTATGTCTTACAGTTGTATTCTCTAATTGTTTTTTGCTATTCTTTTAATACACATTGCCATATTAACCATCCATCAGTTGGATCTGGAGTCCAAAAGATCTTTCTGGAGCTAACCAGATAGGCTTATTTTCTGCTGTCTCCTTCCTGGACATTGAAGGTGCCATTCATGGCTTCATTAATTAGTACTTAGATTTCTGTAATACTGCAATACCTTGTATTTTCGTTTTATTAAATCATTTTAGAAGGATTACATGCCAGCCTAAGTCTTCAATAAACAAAAGCTGCCAATTTAGTGGATCTTCACTTGTTGCCAGTTGACTTGCCATCCAACACAAAATCTTCAAAAGTTAAGAATACACCTGTATGTAGCCTGCATCCTGACAGTGGTTACTAGGGGTTTGGGCAAACTTTTTTGTTCTCAACTCTTTCTTTAAAACTGTTCAGCTCCATGGTTAACACACTCGCTTTGTATTCTTTGACACAACAACAAAAAAGTTTAATTTCATAAACAACCAATCAATTATCTGATGAAATTAAGTCACAAGTTCTTAATTTCTTTGGACCAGTGAGAAATTTTAACCAATATGTTTGTATTAATCCTACACATATTGAACATCTCTGGTTAATTTTTATGTTCAATGACAATTTTTCTTCCAGGAGTTCCAGTTTTCCTGTTTAACTAATAAACTTCATGCAGTAAATACCAGATACCTGAACAATCTACTGCTAAACTAAGCTAATATAGTTCAGGAGGACACACACCTCTTTGTCCAGTGATGCTGCTTGTTTCTTGGCAAGCCTCTCCAGTTCAATGTAGGTGGTGTTGGCCTGGGTCTCCACGTCTTTTTGCAGCCGGAGCTTGTGCTCATCCATCTGGGCCTTGAGCCGGTTCTCCAGCGCAATCAGCTGCTTCTGGTGCTGCCGCTGCATGCGCTTGTACCCGGACATCTGCTCGCGGCACACGGCTTCCTGCTCATGCTCCTGGATCTGCTCACTGACCTGCACTCAGCACACGGCAGCCAATAGCTCATTTTTACATAGATAACTCTCAGTACTGTACGTTAACAGAATATGAGATCTCCTGTATCCTAATACATTAGTGAGCGCTCCAGGGTTTGTGTACCCCTGTCTTTTGCCCTGTAAAATATGGCCCCAGCAGACCCCTGAGACTAGGTATAAGAATGTAAGGGCCCTGGATGGACTGAACTAAGATCTTGTCAAGCTGAGCCTTACAGAACATTATAAAACCAGATTTTGACTAATTAAAGAGTTTGGGTTTATGCAGACGTAGGTTGCAACTAATTTTATTTACTTGATGTTTTTTTTAAGATAATTGTTTTAAAAATGTGCACCTTTACTTTTTGTTACTCATAATAGAGCTGCTGTTTTTGAGAAGCTAGGCTGCAAAAAGATCCAGACTCCTGCAAAATTCAGTGTTCGTGTTTAATAGTAAAAAGGTGTCAAATTAACTTACAGTCCTTCTCTTTTGTTCTCACATACATTGTTTAACAACAGATGCAGACAAAATTCAGCAGAATATGTGATCATGTTAAGAGAAACTTTGCGTGAGAGGGGGCTTTTTTTGTGGAAATGAGTAATGTATTTTTGCCAATCAACAGACTGTAGTTATTTTTACTTCAAAATATTTTGTTTAAAAGCAGAACAAGTAGACTTATAATGAAAGAGAGTTATGGGCTCAGTTGAGTAGTTTGATAGTCCCCATTTTTGTTTTGTATTCTTCAGGTCATGGGTAATTACCCTAAACACATTTTTTATCTGATACTTTTGTACTCTTAATTTCTATACTCAACTTCTGAGTACAAGTTTCTCCACCTAAGTATTTGTGTTTTTATTTATCTCCCTTAACAGTTTATCACTTTTTGTGTTCTGTGAACACAATTTTGGAGCGAGCGAGTTCTAATCCACTCCCAAAGAAAAAAAAAACATATAGAAACTTCACTTTCAATTTGACGAAAATGACAAAATCCTTTACCCCTATTTCCACATCTTTTTGCCGGGGTTTTTCAGCCAGGAGAAGGTTCTCATGCCTGCGTTGCTTCTCGGCCCTGAGACCCTTCCATGGACAGTACTATTGCAGTACTTTTTTCTAATCTTCGCTAATTTTCTTGCGTTTCTTGGGTGACTATGTAAGCAGACTCATGAAATTGCTATAAATTATAATTGCTATCTGAAAAATATATTTTAAAAATATAACTTATGATCATTTACAAATGTGATTCAAATAACGCCTGTAGGGGTATATCCAGCTCTGTAAGGGTAACAGGGGTCTCTGGCCATATTCAGCTCATAATGGTTGGGATGCACTTTAGACTGGCTGCCATTCATAGCAATATACACATTTACTCTCTAACAACACGAGTCAAAAGTTGATCTGAATTGCATGGCTTTGAATGTGAAAAGAAGCCTGAGAGCCCAAAGGAAATCCATGCTGGCACTGAGAGAACATGCAGATGTCTGGAATAAACCAGGATTCTTTTAGCTGAGATTTTACTCAAATACTTCCTGTTTTTTGTTGTTTAACAGCGGACTAACTAAATATTAAAATACTTTGTTGCTTTTGCTTGAGCAAACTCAAGAAAACATTTAGGTACATTTGATAGCATTCACTAGTAAAAGGGTTGTCATGTAAAAGGTTATTAAGATTTTACATCTCTGGGGTCATCACAAACAATTATTGAGAAACCAAAAATAGTTAGTCACTAAGTCAATGCTGTCAAACTCAATTCCTGGATGACAAACAAAACTGAAGGACACTATAAGCTGCAAAAAAAGTTGCTTCATTAAGCTTTTATTTGAATGTGCATAGCTGTAGTCCTGCAGGAATATAACTTACACACCTGCTCTAATCTTTCGACGGATTGTTAGGTTTACGTATCCATAAACGTTATTGTAAGTTCTACATAAGTAGAATAAAAACACTTTTGATAAAACAAAGTGAAAACTTTTGTTGTTGTTGTTGTTGTTCATTAGAAGTTGCAACTAACTACTCAATGATTTTTTTTTTTTTTTGATAAATGCAATCTTAATCTTAGGCATTATTATAGCTCTGTAACACACAAGGCTGATTCTTTTACTGGAGCCAATATTTTCAGAAGGCTGATAGCCAGAACACAGGCTAATAATTGGTAACATATTCAAGTATTTTATCTCAATTTTAAACATTTAATAGTGTTAATGTAGCTAAACATTAAGACAATTAGAATAAATATTTATATTTTTAAGCTAGATATTTGAAACATTATAGTGTCACATCCTACAACACAGATATTATTTGAGGTATAGAAAATGATCTTGTACAAGGGTCATTTGGCTTAAATAAATAAATAATTATTTTGTCAATGACTAAACCAAAATGCAATTTTGCATGGCACAATGATTTCTAATGATACTGGATGCTGTGATGCAGAGATAACAAGAAGCCCCATCCCTGTGTTTTCTAGAAAGAAATACGTGAAGGAGGAAAGCAGAGTACAGTACATCACGTACAGCTCCAAAATCAAGAGCTCTAGATCTCAACAAAATGAACATCTACTATACGCTCCAGAGACAGAGACATGGGGGGGTGAAAAAAAGCGCTTATTAACAGGATGTGGTTGCCATGGCTACTGATGTGAGGTTGAGTGGATGACCATGGCAGGCCTGCATTTCTTATGCAAAAAAAAAAAAAAATCGGCGAGCAAAAGAGAAGAGACAGGCAGCCTACCAAAGATGCTGGTGTGATGATGATGATGGCAAAGCGTTGGCGGATGCTGCTGCTGCGATGAAGGCGAGCCCGGCTCTCGTGGAAAGAAGAAGGCCGCAGCTCTGGCCTGATGTCCCTGTCTCCCGCCTCATCCCTCACGCAAGCATGCTTCTGCAGGGGCGGAGGAAACGGCCAAGTGACCGGGGGTGGGCACTAACCGAGCGCCCCGCTGCTGAGGATGCTGAGGATGAGGATTGTGCCGCTGCTGCCCGCGTACAGTCTCCTGCCTCCAGCGCATCCTCTTCACCCTTCATCGGCTATTGGCGTGCGTCGGTCGCAGGTGCCCGCGGAAGCAGGCAGGGCATCGCGATGGATGGCGCGCCAGTCGCTCTGTACAGTGGCTACGGCGAGAGAGAGAAAGAGCGCGGGGGTCCAGAGGCTCTCTTTGGAATACAGCGGCTGCACTTCCTGAGAAGAAAAAGGAGGAGGAGGAGGAGGAGGAAGGCAACGAGTCCTGTGGGATAGAGTGAATTACGCAATGCCTTCCACGGGCAATCAGCGGGAATGAGCGCGCACGCGTCTTCAGCTCGAAACGCTTCCAGTACTACGAGCTTAAAGGTGCACTCACGTGATTTGTAGTGGCATATGATAAAAGATGCACGAGGAGACGGCATCTCGAAGGAACAAATGTAGGAATGCAAGTGTTTATGCCCTTTTTTGTCGTTTTTTATTTCCAATTGCCAGTTCTCGGTGTCCTGAATCTGTTCACTCAGTGACGTGTTAATAAAGTGATTTGTGGTTTCAAATACTGTACTAAAAATGTGTAAACACATTTCTTGACACTGCTTGTAAGAAGTACACTATACTGCAAAAGATGTCGACTTGTGTCTACGTTTGGTAAACAGAAACTGTCGTTGACTGGACGTTGACTACTGCCCAAGACACAATATCTTATATCTAAGAATATATCTAAGATATATTGATTTGAGATACTACCATTACTGCTGAGAAACTGTGTGTCCTAAACGGCGGTGTTGTTCAAGTTACTTACGAACTGTAATATACTACATACTACTTTTTACTGCAGTTCAAGAGTAATCCCTGCACTACAAAATTACTTTCTTAGAATTGTAATGAGTTACTTGGCTCTATATTACTTATTACTTTCAAGAAATCAACAGAAATTCATTGCACACAAATAATTTGTCCTTCATTACAGACATGTAGGGAGCTAATGACTTGTAGTGCTACTGTCTACTTGTAATAAAAAGATAATACATGATAATACTGCATCAAAATGAATGGCACACAGAATAGTTGTTGCAAGATTCATAACACATAGGTGTGTATATATATATATATATATATATATATATATATATATATAGGTGTATACAAAGCATTTACACAGTAGTAAGGATTTAGTACGGTTGGATATCTAATTTGCCCTTTCCTTGTGTTTTTGCAATCATGGTCGTCATCTGATGCGTTTTCCTCATCAGGAGTAGCAGCCCCCAAGAGCATTGAGACGCTCTTAATTTGGTATCTAATCTAGTCTGTTGAATCCCTTTTCAAATATTTTAGAGTTTACTTGTGCTTTACTCCTTAGTGGGCATCTGAAGGATAGGTTTGGCCAATAGACTCTAAGCATCTTTTTTTTCTTAGCATCTTTTTTTTTATCTGTACCAGAGGGAGTGAGGCTACAGCAAGTTTAAGTTCTTGCCTGGGCAAAATTAATAAAGTAGACTGGTACTTTGATTCAGGGCCTTCTGTTCTGACTTACTTATAAGTGTAAATAATTTTCTTTAAATTCAAAGATAGATGACCAAATAAAACCTTTTGTAAAGCTGTAGTAACAGTTGTGTAAACTACATTTTTAGTTCCTTGATGTAAAAAGATAGAACAAAATAGCTAACCTCAAGTGAGAACGCAGGCAAAGGTGAGCCTAGTTTGGGCGGCCCAGCAACAAATAAAATGCATCCTCTGAGGTGGGGATGCGACAGGTGATGCAACATGGGGGAGAGCTGCTTTACACAGTATGTTTACTTGTCGTATGGCTTCACTCATTCAGTACCCTTTAAAATTGTGGATCTCTCAGTCTTGTTGTCATACCAGTAGAAAGGTTCATGTAAGAAATTCTGAAATGAACACAACATTTTGCAGATTGGTTGTATTGTTTCTGTGAATACAAATCAAGACACAAAACTTAGCTGAAATGTTGTTGACTACAACAAAATAACATAAATCATCTTTATGAAAGTCAAAATACTTTTTCTTATTGTGTTTCCTTTCTTTGTAACTTGTATGTACAAATATGGGTGAGTTTATGGTGAAAGCTTAAAAGGTAATTATGAGAAATATATAAAGCACTTTTAATGGGGATTTCACTCGCTCTTTCAAGTAAAGCATTTCCTGTGTGGCTTAGAGGTTATGAGAGGCTGCCTTTGATCTTTTTGTCTCAAATATGAATTGCACTCTGCATAAGTGCTGTTGAATTAACACGCTCATCATTCCAAGGAGTTGTTGAAGTTGACGAACATTAAGTGGGCGCCTGACTCCGCCCAGTCTTGAAAAGCCATGCCTCAAAAAATTAAGACAGACACAAACAAAACCAAAAAGAATTAAAAACTAACCATTATCTATTCAAAAGTTAACATTTGTCAATACCTGGATCATCTTGTTGACATCTCTTTTTACCTGCGGACAAAGGTTTTGTTAAGAATTACTGTACGGAATCTATCTCCTACCTACAATATTTCTTCTGTAGCACATGACACTGCATCCATTTCTACTTACTGTATGAATGAACAAAACAAACATAAGCTGTGATTTATGTGTGCCATTTGTGCATGATGTTCACATAAGTAGCTGTAATAAACATCTGCTCTTTGTGGAGGGCTATTTTGTGCAAGTTCTGGATTTTGGTCCGGAGTTTCCCTGAGTCATAAAGTGTCAAAATAAAGCTTAACTCAGATTACATCAGAAGTGTGCTTTAACTGTGTATGCTAAGAATAGACATTAGTGTCCTGAAGGAGAAGTTAACAATATCTGACATCATTATTTAATCCTATTTTGACATCATTGTTTCTTGAAGCTGCAGGTGGCTGAAATTCATGACTTTGAGGAATGCATTGACATAGACACAGCTAAATAGCTAATGTTGGGAAACCATCCTTAGTTTAACTAACTACATTCAGGAGAAGCTTGTCACTTAATTAGCCAACTCATCATAGCTGGCTCCACTAAAACCTGAGTTATGGTTTTGTTTCGAGGCTATGCATAGCAAATATGACATTACTCTATGCACAGCTCTCAGAAATTATAACCACACATCTTAGAGATGCATACCATATGCAACTTAGTTAGCAGTGGTAGCGGAATTGATATGTGCAGTTGTGAACACAAAATGCTTACACATACCAAAATCAATGAGCAATAGATCTAATGAGTGCAGCAATACAAACATCTGCAGTGTTTTTCAACTCCATTATGGTCCACTCAGGTTATGTTCAAAACATGAGTACAGAGCTCTAAAAGCTGACGTTTTTACAGTAAAAGTAAGAAAACTAGCAACTGCTTTTTAGGAGTGTAAATGCTGAGCTATGCAGGCAGAGCGCAAAAGTAAATATCTATAAATGTTCTTGTTGTCAAAGGTTTAGTGCATTGATACCTTGAGGCCTCTTCGTAACCTTGAAGCATAAACGGTCTTAAAAGGCCCAGTGCAGCACTACGAGATTGACTTCTTCGCAACCTCAACATAGAAGAATAAATGCTCTTATAGGCAAAGACCTTGGGTATTGCTGTTACTTTGACCTCTTTTGTAACCTCAACATAGAAATATAAATGCTCCTTTTGGCAAGTGCCCAGGCCATATTGCTATCAAATTGCGACTTACACATTGCTCTTATTAGCAAAAGCCCAGTTCATTGCCACCAAATCGACTTTATCGCAACCTCAACATAGAAGTATAAATGCACTTATTGGCAGGTGCCCTAGCCATATTGCTACCAAATGTGACTTCACCACAACATAAAAGTATAAATACTCTTTTTGGCAGGTGCCCTAGCCATATTGCTAACAAATGCGACATCACCACAACCTCAACATAGAAGTATAAATGCTCTTTTTGGCAAAGACCTTTAGGGTATTGCTGCCACATTGACCTCTTTGAACCTCAACATAGAGGTATAAATGCTCTTACTGGTGAAGGCCCAGTGCATTGCTACCACATCGACTTTATAGCAAGCTAAACATAGTAGTATAAATGCTCTTATTGGTGAAGAAATAGGGTATTGCTGCCACATTGACATATGTATAATCTCGACATAGAGGTATAAATGCTTTTATTGGCCTAGACTTGGCCTAGATTAATTGCTTCCAAGCCGGCCTCTCAGTAACCTTAACATAGAAGTATAAATGCTATTTTTGATGAAAACTCAAAGCATTGCAACCACATTGATCTTTCCATAACCTCAAAACAGAAGAAGTATAAATGTTCTCGTTAGCGAATGCTTAATTGATTGCTACCAAGTCACCCTCTCTTTAACCTCTAACCTTGTAAATTATCTTGTGGGCAAAGACTCAAAGCAATGCTACAATGTTTGCATCTCCATAACCTTGACATAGAAGTATAAACCAGGCTCCAAGCTCTTTATATCAGTGTATAAGTTCTAACAGCAATTAACTTGTTAATGATTGATCAAGCAATACTAGACGCCACCGCTTCTGCTCCTGTACTATGGTTGGTTCCTGTAATCTCTCTCCTCGAACATATCATCCATACTTCTTCAAGCTTGGCAAGTACGCTTGCGATACTAAGAGTATTATCTGCACAAAAAAAACTTTGAAAAAATATTCACCTTTGCGTGAAGGACTAACTTTGAGATGCAAGACAACCGCATGAAAATATGTCAAAACTTGGAAATTTCAACACCCTGCACATTCAAACAAGAAACGAGGATATCACTACCTCTGACCATTTACATACTGTAGAAAGGTATAACCAAAAATCTAGTGTTGAGAAACCACCTTCCTTATGACAAGAGCACTTCCTGTTGAACAAATGGGCATAAAGTTCAGAGCATAGCTTGTAGAAGCATGTGCTGGCGCGTTTCCTTTTCTAATTTGGATTGCTACAGGCAGGACATTAAGAAATGAACAAGCACGGTCCTTGCTGGTGATGAAATAGATCTTTATAATCTACTCATCTCAAACAAATGAACAAAAAGAGAGCTGCCCAAAAATTTTGAAAGATGTGAAAGTGACAGAAGAATATATTTAAGGTAATCAGAACTCTCAGCTCAACCTACTCAGCATTGGATAAAAATCTACATAAGGGTATGCGCTCACACGAAAACTGGGCGGCATCTAAAAAGAAGTCTGCATTACACATAGTGCATGTGATGATGAAGACGTAAAGAAAAAAAATTCTGGGAACTCTTGTTGCCACAGAAAGCTGGCAGCGTCATTTCCTTTCTATGACAAGTGTGTGGTTTCAGTCTTTAAAAAGTTTTGAGAGTTGTGATCATGACCAGTTTGAATCTTTGTCTCTGAACGGAGAATGATTTGCCATGTTTGGAACATGCTCTGCCTGTCTGAGGTGAAAAATAGTAAGTATTACTCTCCAACCCTACTAGTATTCTTATAAGCTTATGGGAATCAGAAATGGAGTTTATTCCTTGATTTCATGCATAACCTAAAATGCATGATATGTTCGTATCTGTGACATTAACTTGATCAACATTTTAAAATGAGTTAAAGATCTAAATTGTCTACTAACAGATTCACCATAAAGATATACTCCATGGTTTAACTTGAGTCAAATGTAGGTTTTTGAATTCTAACGGTTCTGTTCTTTACTATTCAGGAAGAACATTTCCTATCCTGATCTTGTTTGTTGTTGGGTTAGCACAGCAAACAGAGTCATGCAAGAATGAAAACTGCCACCAGCTTCTTCGCCAAACACGGAAGCTCATTAAGCTGACAAACAACAAGACAGATAAGCTCCTGGAAATATATGTAAGTAGCTTAACAATTTAAGGTCCAATAGAAAACCTGAACGCTAGGTTAGTCAGGTCAGTGATCCTGTATCAGATGTGATTGGTACCTGAGAGTAGAGATGCTCTGACAGCGGAAGTCATGTATGGTCAAGAGCTGTGTGAAGGCTTTCCACATTTAATGAGGTGACTTCATCCATCAATGAGGGGATAAAACATTGTGAATGGTAAATATAGTTCTTCACAGTATCAAAATATTTTTATACACTTTTTTGCATTTGGGAGACATTTTTGTCCAAAGCGACTTACAGGGGAGAGACAGTATGCAATTTGTCCCAAAGCCAAAGTCTAACTAGAAGTCGTATCAGCTGATCAATCAACCATTGAAAGAAGAAAAATAAAAGGGAAGAAAAAAACATGGATGAAGGACCTAAAAGCATACTTAGTAGAATTTATCTCATACATACAAGTATACAAGGACCTGAAAAGGCAAAAAAACATTCTGAATTAAGCAGAAAGTTTGTAAAAAGTATGTCATTTTAAGGAGGAAAAAATAAGTGCAGCAAATCTCTATCATTTTGAGATTTTGATTATTTTGAGCTTGTAAATATATGATATAATAAAAAAGGTTGTTTTCTGCTTTTGTTGTTGTTTTTACATAATAACAAAAGTTTTATCTTTTTAAATTAAATATTGAATGTAAATTACTCTATAAATGCCTTAGAACCAAATATTTGATCCAAAGTTATTGTTCAAATCATTTGCGAGTTTAGAAAAGTTTACATGTTCTCTTGTATAGACAATATTTTTGTGATTTAATGTTAACTTGGGAAGCAGTATTATGGTGCCATGGATGGAACCTTTCAGAAGATTGCTAGCCTGAGGTCTACCTCGGAGGCATTTTTATGTTCTTGTGCCTGCTTGAATTTCCTCCAGGTGCTATGCTTTCCTACTCCAACGTCTCTAAATTGCCTGCAGGATTGAATTTTGGATTGAATGGGGTGTCCCTTTAATTGGCCACTAACCTGTTCATGGCGTCCCCTGCCTTTCACCCGATGTAACCCAAACCTGAATTTTGATTAAAACAGACAAAGTATAAATGGATAGACTGATATTAATTAAATGATTAAAATGGTAACAAATCCCTCAGTTGTCAACTAAGAGGTTCATAAGAATAAATGGAGCAACTCTACATTGATATGTTTTGTTGCACTTAACAAAAACATCCGGTAAACCAAAATGTGTTTTTGCATACATTTCTCTTCAGTGTTTTAAGAAATGTTTGACCTGGTTTTCCCTGGTGTAGAAATGCATGTACATACTGTGCATCACTCCCTAACTATTTGGGTGTAAAGCATGTATATACTAAATCACTCCCGATTGGTGTGTGATCAAGAACAGAGATGCACATCTCTTGATTGGTTCACATCAACAGTTCATTGCAGAGCATACCATATTCTTGCATACAGAAAGGCATTGTTCACACTCACTCTAACACCTGTGCATTTATTCACTCCTTCAGAAAGCCAGTCAGGGAGACTCTTCAGACCTGATGTGTGATATGCAAATGGACGATGTTCCAGCATGGATAGTGTCAGGTCGCACCCAAGAAGAGCGCATCGCAAGCGTTTACATGCTCCTGAAAGAGTTCCTGCCTCACCTGAGGAGAGTGATGGAACAGCAGAAAGACTTGGATCCTCCAGCAAACCCTGTCACAAAGGAACTCGGCAGAGTGATTACACATGTTCGCCACATTATTCTGAGATTGAGCTGTCTCCTACAAACCCTGCAGCCAAACATACACATCCCTGAACCTGATGAGAGGCCGACAGAAATTCCCCCCGCACAGAATATTTTCCAGCAGAAGGCCTACGGATGCATCATCCTGTCACGGCTCCAGCAGCTCCTGAGTCAAACCATTCAAGAACAGAAGTCTCTAAAGGGAAAAGTTTGCAGAGGAAGGACAAAATCGCCTCTCAATAAACTTTAAAGTTTAGCTTTTGGAGAACTACTTTGATGAGATTTATAGATATTTATTTGTGTATTTATTTAGTTGTATATATGACCTATAATTCTGTGCTTGTCTATTTATTGTTATAATAATGTAATTTATTGCAGCCCTAAATTATAGAAATGAAATCATTCACAATGTTCTACCCATAAATGTGTCTTCTGACCAAACATGAGAATCCATATTGAGCCAATCTGGAACTGAATGCTAAATGTTTCCTGCTCAAAGAAAGGATACGGAACAGCAACTGCTCTGTTAATTTTTCAGCTTTAAGATTATACATTAAGTGTCCTAAAACACTTTTGAGCTACCATCTGCAGACACTATGTGTGCTGTCACTTGTTTTTGGAAATGAGGCTAACTTCTGGCTGGGCCAAATAACTAAGCAACACAGACATATATAACGTCTGGGACAGTATTTTAATTTGCGACCATTTCAGAAGACAGGAAGTGCAAGAGACTGATATCAGCCCATCATGACGCATTTATTTCACCACATCAGAAAAGGGAAAAAACTGACTAGCCGTCTCCTCTGTCACAAGGTATGAGTGTGTCTTTATGTCCATGTGAGGAAATCTCAAGCTTGTCTGTTTACCAGTGTGTGGCTATTGATTTCTACTGAGAAGAGCTGGTCTCTTAACTTATTTAAAAGTTTCTAAAGTATAGTGAAGGGCAAAGGCATCTGGATGCAGCGGTTTTTCTTGAATACTGTTTGATGTAGCTTGTCTAGTCCATTGATGCACTTAGTCTGGATGAACAGTGACTTGTTGACATGGCAATTGATTTGTTCAGCTTGGCAAAGACACACTTAAAGAAAATATTAACCTTTTCTGGGTTAAATAAATAAAAAAGTGTGCCTGCTTTTCTGTTTTTTATTTGAAGTGTAGAAGTACTTTATTTAAAAATATATGTTTGCATTCAGTTTGCAACTTCTCTTAAATTAAGAATCAGTCATTTGATTGTAGTTTATGTTTAGTTACTGTCATGTGTACTGTCTTAATATGTTAAATTTTTTTGTGTTACACTTTGGCCTAGTCACTCCCTTCTGCGGAAAAAGAAGTAGAAGTTTCATTGTAGGTCAAGTTCTTCAGGATAAACATAATTTAAAATATTACACAACATCTTTTTACACTTCCCTACAGAGAACTGATGAGATTGAACAAGAGGTGCCAATGCATTCTTGTATTAAATAAATGTTAACTACAGATTAAAGATTTTTTCACTCTTAAAACAATCCAAAGTCAACGTATATGTGTCTATACTGTGAATGAGGCCATTGATACTGTGAATTGGCAGTTAAAAAGGAGGAAAAACTATAAAAGCACATGTCTCACAATATTCCAGCACAACATTCCATATATAACTATAGAATTACTCGACAAAAAATGTTTTTTTTCTAGCAAAATATAAATCCAACAAATGTTGCTACCACATGCTGTTTAAGGTTCCCGTTATGTTTTATGTTATGTGTTAAGTTTGTATGTAAATGTAATTTTGATTTTGGTATGTCCCCTTAATGCCTTTATTGAAGACAACTGCAGATGAGGGCTAAACATTCCCCTTTCTCACCTGCATACGTTGATTCAGTGGCTTACATTTAAAATCTTACTTTTATTTAAATATCAGCACAATTCTAATTCTATTCTAAAGATTTACTGTTTGCCTTTCTGGCTGTAAAAACAAATCGCAATAAATACAGCATTCATCTGTTTTAACCTTAATGAGAGCTGTGGTCTGTACAATGCCCTCAGGTAAGGGGATTATTCATTTCTGGCAAACTCATTCTGTTGGGTTATGGGAAAATATTTACACAACAAATTCATTGCAACCTCTACACAGCTGCAAAAGCCATGACCACTTTTTTGGTAACCATCAACAAATGTTTTTTAAACTTCTTTGATCAAGCTTACTGAAATTGGAAAGATTTCTGCAGAATCTCAGAAGGGAGTTTTATTGTGCGCCACTGCATTGCAATGAAAGAGAGGGGTAGGCTTTTCATGAATGAGAAAAGAGGAGCGTGTGGTGAGGAAGAGCCCTGTTCTACTACTGTATAACCACATAAACTTGGTGCGTGGCTCTGGGTGTGTGAGAGAAAGTAAGAGTAACACTTCTTTCCTGCCTAGACCTGGCAACCACTTTCACACGAAATATGAAAGCCACCATTGACTGTTTACCATCAAAAACCACAGAGATCTGGGAAATGATGTTTGTTTCAGGAGAAAAACGTCAGTGCATCGAAGAAAGACTTTCAATGTTTCGTAATGTTCTTTTATTGTGGTCACTGATCGTCACTACACAGCAAGGTGCACAGACCTTTTTCTGACATCAAATCCACAGTTTGTCGTTATCTAAATTCACTGCAAACCAGCATCATTTTGAGAAGGTTCAGCCCTCTAATAAT
Organism: Danionella dracula; assembly: GCA_900490495.1. Taxonomy (NCBI): domain Eukaryota; kingdom Metazoa; phylum Chordata; class Actinopteri; order Cypriniformes; family Danionidae; genus Danionella; species Danionella dracula. The sequence goes on from UELW01000189.1 coordinate 2,842,204, forward strand.
GCAACTGCTGACTCCAGTCAAATTCAGTTCATCTGTGAGAGAGGAAACTGCAGTGGCTCATCGAAAGCCTGATTTGACATGGAAAGATGTTTCAGATCTGTTAAATGGACAGGTTTGTCTCGTCATAACAATTGTAAAGATATATAAGCCAAATACAATCAAAAACTTACAGTATGTATTTCAGTCTGTATGTTTTTATCTTCTGTATTTTGTGGTTAGAAATTTAATCTGAAGCCTGCAAGCATGGCCACAGAAAAGAACGCACCCGTCTGAGGCTTTAATGATTAGAACTAGCCAGAGGGATATTTTTTGTTGTCGTGATTTGGTTCAGAATATTATCTATTGCTTGTAAGGTAACATTTGCTTTTGCCCTTCCAGGAATTTGTAGGCCAAATAACCTGAGTATTTATAGCACGATTTAAACATTAGCACTACCTGCTGGCTGACAGGAGCTACTGCACTTCTCACGTAGACAACATAGATTCAAGTACTTAGAATTTTTGCTTTTCAAAAGAATTATATCTAGCACATAAATGCATATAGTATAATTCAAAATCACAGTGTAAGAGTTAGGTTTCGAGTCATTTTAAATATGATTAAATGATAAGACATTTTGATAATTTCATATTGCAGCCAGCATGCAATATTGTACATCAAAAAGGTATATGATAGTAGCACACACAAGAAATGAAAGAATGAATTTATGCATAGTCTACAAAACCCTAAAGTGCATTAAGTAGTCTGTACATGCAAAACAAACACAATCGTCATTATTGCTTTTTACCAATAATGCACAATAAACTCACATTCATAGTGTCTTAAAACAATCCAAACCAGATTCCTCTGATAAAGTGCTTCCTCACAATATAAACTCTGTGGAGTGTTATATAGACAAACTGTCACTTGCATAAAACTGTTGTATCCATGTTCAGGAAGCGAATGTGCATTCTGGTCTCAATGTCCACTCCTTTCAGAATCTGTCAAGCGGGACACAGACAAAAAGAGACAGTGTCAGTGTGAACATGTCTATAAAGAACCTGAATGCTTACAATATAGAGTATTACAACTTTTGAGAAAAGTTTTTGCTATAAATATATCAACACATACATTTTAAACAAAATGATTGACATAAGATTTGAATCATAACAACCATTTCAATCTATACAGACACTTTCTATAAAATTTATAACCTCCCTTTTCCAAAGGAGCACATTCAGTCACCTGCAGAAGGCTGACAAAGTTAACTACCAAACATTGTACATCATTTAATCGTATGGTCGTTAAACTGTATTGAACAAAATTGTATTCTCTTTTGTGGCAAAGAAAGTAACATACATTAGCTTAAGTATTGGTTATATTTTTGGTCGGTATGTTTTCTTTCCTGCACCGTTATCTGTTCCTTTAATGCAACGGATCTATTCTCTAAGCACTATTGAACATACATACATACATACATACATACATAAATAAATAAATAAAATAAATTACAAACCTTAAGAAAATGCTCAAATGTTATTCCTTCATAGAATTCATCAGGAGCCTGAAAGAAAAATATATAAGCTGTTTGAAAGCTGTGTGAAAGAGATAGAGAGAGTAAGACAAACAGAGAGAGAGAGATAAAAATAGAAATTCTTTACCAGGCCTTTATAGTGAGTTCATGTACAGTACTCAATACAACATACTATTCACAGTACATGTTCACGCTATATTCACTAAAGGAACAAAAAATTATTTATATTAATGAGCTACTATCATTTACTATGTAAAATACTGGTTATAAATCTTGGTTATCTGAGGTTCCACAAGAAACAGGAAGCTAAAGGCCTGGTCTGAAGGGGTCAAAGTGCAACTTTTCCTGATTTCCTGAATCATACCATGGGGCCCACAGAGATACTGGCCACTTCCAGCATGGCAGCATCTGCAATACCCTTTGCAGTTTCCCTTCCAAGAGCTCCACTGCGAGACAAGAGCTCCTCGACCACCTGAGTCAGAAACAGCATAGCTGGTGGTCAGCTGGTGAGATAAACTGAAAGGGAACCATCAGTGAGATTTCTCATACGTACATGCCTGTACTCCTCCAGAGTTATGGTCCCATCATTGTCCGTGTCATGCATGTTGAACAGAACTGTCAGGAAAGTACAGTTAGTATTCCAGTTTTCCAATCACTCATCCATGTGTGCAAGCACTTACAGCGCAGTTTGGCTCTCCTGATCTCCTCCCTCTGCTCCTCTGAGATCTGATGAGCAGGAGCTCTGAAGTACGACATGACCGTAAGGAATTCTTCAAAGCTGATCTCTTGCACAGATCCTTCATCGTCCTTCTGGAAATTTCTGAAAGAACATGCAGACAGAGATACTCAAACCAATAACTGTTATTAAGAAGTGCTTCACTATTCTTGATTCTATTCAGCCATACTCTGGTTCAGACAACACCACTTTCAGCAAAGATTTTTATTTCTTAGTACACCGCAGCTTTTGAGTTCAAAATTATCCAGTTTTTCATGTTTTAACTGACTTTTTTTCGATAAGTAATGTTAAAAAAAACCCTCTATAGTTCTGAAATTGTTATGAAAAAAGCTTGCGGTGTAACTTTGTATATGTTAACATCATAAAATGAGTATCATTTATTAATATGTATCATAAGTTATAAATATAATATTCATTTTGCATAAATTTTCATATTAAGAGTAAACATCTGTAACATAAGACAATGTGTAACACTTAACTCATTCATTCATCTTCATGTCGGCTTTATTCCCTCTCGGGGTCCCCACAGCGGAATGAACCGCCAACTCTCTGGCATATGTTTTACGTGGCGGATGCCCTTCGCAGCCGCAACCCATCGCTGGGAAACATTCACACACACATTCACACTTTAACACTATGGGCAATCGTTCTTACGAACATTCACTTATACCGCATGTCTTTGGACTTGTGGGGAAACCGGAGCACCCGGAGAAAACCCACGCGATCACGGGGAGAACATGCAAACTCCACACAGAAATGCCACCTGCCCCAGCCGAGCCTTGAACCAGCGACCTTCTTGCTGTGAGACGAATGTGCTACCCACTGCGCCACCGTGACGCTATGAAACACTTAACTATGCATTACTGATGAGTTAACATGTATTAATCTTGAATGAATACATCAACCACTGCTCTAACTAACTATTTGTTTCTGAAAGGTCATTAAATCGATAATTGAGACTTTGAGTTAAATTCAATTCAAAATGGCTATTGAACAATGAAATAATCAATAATAATCAATAATGTGCCTCCTAAGTAAAGTCATGGAATTTGCAGTTTTGTTTTTTATGTTGCCCTATTGAGGATTTCCTTAAGAAGTATCTTAAAATTATTTATTATGAATTTTTATTTATTGTCTGTACAAAAACACACATGAATAAAATAAAATAAAATAAACATATTTGTTTGTTTTATATTTTTATTTTAATTAAACTCAAAGGGGAAAACAGTGAAACAAATAACCGAGCATTGAGGGGAAACACCCATAACTCTTTACCTGCAGGCTTTTAAGATTTGGAGAGGGAGAGTGGAACACAACTTGAATAAAACAGGAAGCAGTGATACAAAATAATGTGTCATTTTGTGGGAGTGGGATGAAATCTTCGGGGAACAACTTGTGGGAGCTGAAACTGGATATTGTTACTACGAATCGGTGGTGAGACGAGGCCAGGAACCGTCACTCTAATACGAAGATTTTGAACCTGCTTTAAAGTGCTTTTAGTTTGGTGGATACTTTTTTATGGCTATAAAGAGAAACTGTCATGGTTGTAAAATAACGTTGGGAATTTATTATCAGAGTGGTCTTTTTTTATAATAGGAATGTCCAGTTATAAGTGCTGACTAGCATCTCTCAGCTTTTCATATGTTTTTGCTACATTTCAAAACACCATACAATAACTTTTAATTCTTGAGTGAATCTATGTTGTAGACAGTATTAATTAATTATATATTAATTAATTAATATAATAATAATATGATTTAATGTGATGGTTTAGGAGCATCCAAACTACTACCTTCCATCAAAGAAGGCCTCGATAATCTGCGCTCGAATGGGGTTGCTCTCCAGATCTTGGATCGTTTTAAGATCTTCTCTCCTTTAAACAAGAGCATAAAAAGATCACCACAAACTCAACAAGCAAAAAGCACCCACACTAATGTCAGCTTACTACAAGCACAACAATGTTACGAACCTAAAAGTTCTCTTCTGTTTTTTGAAAGAAAGCCAATTGGGTTGGAACACACTTTTGCTAAGTCATCTTTCACACAGAACAAACTGTTTCAGATTACCGTAACACTTCCTCATTTTGGCTGAGCTGTTTAAAACGATTGTGAAGGATTCCAATCTGCTCCAGCGAAACTGAAAGACAACAAAGAGAGCAGAAGTCAGCAGAGTCACCAGCGGTTCCCCTTGCTCTCTATGTAAAGAGCAACATATCTGCTTAAAGTGGTCTGAAAAAATCATTCACTTGTAACAGAAAATTTCAAAAGATATTTGGAATAATCATATTTCATAAGACTCAGCAGCTACAAAAATGTAACCCATCCGATATAGTTAATATATTACCCCCTGTATGTTTTTACCATTATAGATTCTTAACCGAAGTTATTGTCCATTATATTGAAACAAAAAAGCCAATTGAACATAACACCAAGTTCTCACAAGAGTTTAAAATATATATCATGAGTATCAGGCACAACATAAACTTACCTGTCCAGTTCTGAAACTTGATGCATATTTCACAATTCTCACACAAATGATGTATCACTCCTTACTTTTGAGATGTAGTATAAATTTCCAGAAAGGTTCATAGATTGTCAATAGAAGGGACCTGAGTGCCTGCACCTCTTGAGGAGTGGTGAGCAGAAGATTCATCTCGTATACAAGTATCATCATGACATTAACTACAGGTAACCACAACAAGTACTGTACTTACATCCTGTCTTCTGTGACAAGCTTCGATATTGATGGTCCTCAGGCAAAGACTGAAAGCTCCCCATCATGATATCGTAATCCTGCACCCAAACAACAGGAGAGTGTTGCTCGCTGTAGCTGGGTTTATGTTTCACAGAACAGTGTTTTCCTGCGAGAGAAACACATGCAAATTGATTTCGTTCCTATCCCCGGGGTCCTAACGCCGCATGATGTAGGCAGCATCTGTTTATGAATTCCACTCGCGCCTGGGCTAATCCACTTTCTGAACCCCTCCTCATGCAGAAACCACGCTGTTATGAAAATTTAATCAAATTGACTGCGTTAAACAAAAAAGGCTGAACCTGATCGGAGCGATCTCGTCCACCTCGCTCATGAATAATGCATGTCACCCGGACAACAGCTGTTGGTGGAAAGCTGAGAAGAACCGCTGACTCTCTGATGAAGAAGACCTCGGAGGAGAGGAAGGCTGGTTCGGCTGAGAGCTCAGAAACCTTTGAATGTTTTTGTGCATTAATAGTGCTACATGGCAGTCGTCTGAAACAACTCATAATAGAGATCAGCTTAAGCAAAAATAAGCTTGTTTTAAAATGCATTTACGAATAAAAGACATCAAAAGCCTACACAAAAATGGTTGTAAATGTAGTTAATTTTGTAATGCATGAGTTTCCCACACGATGGCAGTAAAACTCGTGAAATCACCCTTTGGTGTTGTCAATGAATTTGACCTTCTAAACGTCTTTTGAATACATGAAATTCTTCTTCTGGAGAAACACAAAATGTGAAATTGGAACTTCAACCAGAATATTTATGTATAGTGTCTGTTTTTTTTTCCTAAAATTCTTATAAATGCAACCACTTATGCTTTTAAAAATATGCTCAGTTATGAATGGAATTGTTTTATACTAATGTAAGTTTAAAATGTCTTAGTTATGAGTTATGAACCAGGTTTAATGATGTCACAACTATCTTTACTTTCGTGTCCCAGAAGTAACTTTTTATCCACGTACCACGTGAGCAGGTTTTCATTCACTCCCATGTTGAATGAACTGACCAACTTTGGAACTGAAAAAGACTGGTTTCCACCGCTGGCTCCATTAGATTTGTTGATTCTGATGGCTAGTTGTGACCTTCATGAACTGTAATTTTTGTTTTAATTTGTTTGTTTAAAACATCTTAAAATGTAAACCTTCGGAGAGTCAGATATGGCACTACAGCCATGTCTCATCTCTGTAGACCCACTTTCGTTTTTTTGGGGAAGCCCTCTCTGAGCTCTTTTAACTTTACCAGAGACCTAAGGGTGACATCACAGACACTACTTCCATGTTATATACAGTCAATGATTACTAGCCATGAAATGTTTTGCTAGTTTCAGGTGTCCACACTCTATTATAAGAATATATTTCAACCCTCCTTACCAACTGCAAATGAACTTGACTTACTGTCACTTCTGACAGGATGAAATGAAATCCAGCTAAATTCTCCATAATCAGCTTAACTTCATCGACCACATTGTTAAAAAGGATTTAAGTTATATTCTGCTTGGGCTGGATAATTGCAATGCGCTTCTGGCACTACTTAACTCTGATTATGCCGTTTGTTAGGATCACAATTGCTCTTTGGGAGCAAAGATTATGACACGCACAAAACTCTGTTCCATCAAATCTATAACATGACTACTCACTCCTATTTAAAGAACTGCTAGCTTCCATGTTATGTCTAGGTTCATCAGCTAGAGTTGAGTTTCTAATAAGGGTGTAGTTTTGTATACCTGCTGAATGGAAGATAAGAGCTACATGTTCATATTCATGAAACAAGGTCATAAATTCTTATAAATTCACTTGCAATCTTCTTTAAAATTCTGCAGCAAATCTAATGTTTTGTTGGGTTGTTTCTGTGAAAGCATACTATTCTCCTTTTGGATTTTTTTCATTACTTGCCTGAAGGAAATAAAATATGCACATAGTGTACCCATTCATTCTAAAACACATGAATTCATGACAATACAACCAGCATTCACTATTAATAGACAGGTGGAATTCACATACAAAACATGCTGAATAATTCTGGAGCAAATCGCAGCTTCAGTTTTGAATTCTCCTCACGGCTCAAATGCCGCCACCAACATCACTGAGTGTTAGCTTGTGTGTTTGAGAGTGGGAGAGAGTGTCAGGAGCCCCAGGACGCGGTTTCATTCAGAGCAGCTGTTGTCTGAGAGCCAGAGGCAGGTCTCTGACATGCATACAGACCTGCACTGCATGCCAAGCAGACGGCGTCTCCTCACCTTCTTCCTAGAATGTTTTCATTACGATCAAACATCTTCAATTAAATCACCACAGAGGTGCTTGGAATTGAGTGATGACCCCCACTGTTTGATCCGTCAGACCATATTAGACATGTGACATCTACAAATCTGAACTGCTTTTGTAAAGAGGGTGGTTATTATTCAGGAAGCAGAGTGCCATTGTCAGTTATATCAACTTTCAGAGGATAAGAATGGACATCATGTCCTTGAGCTTTATAGCAAAGCAGCAATTCAAATAAAAGAAATTCAATACACCTCTGAGCAAACAGCCACCGTCTTTGGTAAACAACCTAATGTTTTAAAGCATATGAGAGGATTCATGCATAACAGCAAGCAAAAAAGTCTGGGTTCTAGCCCTTCTAGCTTTCCTATTTTAATTTTGGTAATTTTCTCATTTTTGAGTGTTGCATGCTGTATTATTTCACTGTAAAATTCATTCCTCTACTGAAATTCTCTAATTATTTACATACTCTCTTGTTATTTACACTGTATATGAAAAGGTGCCATCATTTCAGCTTTGCTTTTCTTTCATATACTGCATCATACAGCATTAAACATTTACTTGTAGTCATTTGAGGCTTGAAAAAAAATGCATACAACAATTAAATGAATCAAATACCAAACATTTTCTCATTTTATTAAAGTTCATTTTATAACAAAATTTTTCTAACATTTCTAGCATCCCCCTAAGCAGTCAACATAACCAGGACATCAATTTTAATAATTCGGAGCAAAAAGATGTCATATAGACGTGATATAAACATCTATTTAAGGTTACTTATTTGGTGGGATGTTTTAGTTATTTTCCCTCATCACAAACATTTCTCAAGTTGTATTCAGATTCATTCATGCATGTTTGTGTAATCCTGTTTTCATTTTCTGGGAGTTTATAACAACTCACATAGCACCTCCGTTATTTAAGCTCTTCCACTGACTAATCCCTCTCAATGCGCAACAGGAATTGACTGGGCTCGTAATGCCTCGAATTGTCAATTTTACAGCTTAAAAACATGTTTAAAACTTGGGTCCTCAAGATTTTTTTTTTTCTTTCTATGATTTGTTGAAATTTTATATTTTTTATTAGTAAAGGGCTGGGTTAATTGAGTGAGAGCCACTCACCAAGCGCTGAGGTTTCGTTCTCATCATTTCTGACGCAAATTACCTCTCTTTGCCTATTTCATCTCTTTACTGCTTTGTCGGGGTGAAAGAGGACAATTTACCCAAACACTAAGCTCTATTTGCTCAGTTAAGTCCATGAAGTTACATCATACATTTATGATACATAGAGTCAATATATAGAACAGACCATTATCTGACTCCAAAGTGTAAAACTAGCAGAGCATGTATATATTCACCTGATACAGACAACAAAACCTCTGTAAGATGACATGTGCGACCGTGAGCAGCATTTCACATCGAACTGGTTTGTAAACGAGGCAGAAATCGTTGGAGGACAATTCTGGCTCTGAAAACAGAAGTTTTTCTGGCCGTCAGATGATGGGATAGGGCTAAACAGCACATTTGGTTAAACACAATCTAAAGTGATTTAAAGACATTGTTTACAATAAATACTGCTTTTTGAAGGCAATTAAATGATGTATAAAAGGGTCAAATTCTTCTTCTAAATGTTTTAAAAGAACATAATATGACACCTTTAAAGAATCAAACACAACTTTTTAAAAATCAGTTTATAATGAAACTGTGGCAGCACTTTTTGAATTTTTGTAAACCTGCTGGTTTAAATTTAATTTATGAGGGTTAGGGTTAGGGTTATTTACAATTATTTATTGTATGAGAAAAAATATTTGTTTTGGCCATTTAAAATGACAAGGTCCTAAAGATCACATACAGCACCTTAAAATCATTTAACCTGAAAAGTTAACAAACAAAACTCTAATTGAAGTGTGTGTCAATGCAATTTTGAGTTGCAAATAATGCAAATAATTATAAATAATAGAAACTGCACTGTGCTATGTCAGTGTACAATGTGTTAATTTTAAAACAGAAACGAGGAATGTGAACTATTGCAAAGACACTGTGTGCATTCTTTCCACCACTAAATTGTACACTTTTAATTCAATCTCAAACCTGCGATTAACAGAGCACCAAGGACAAAATCCCTTTTCAGCTAAATCAAATAACCTCGTTTGCAATTTCTGATGTAATCATGAGTCGATTCAGAACAAGATCAGAACAGGCACATACCCTTTCACTGTAAAATTAATTCCTCAACTAAAATTCTCTTGTCAGGAACATAAAAAAAGTGTTTAACAGCGTGACCTCACAAATAAAGAAAAGAAATCTCAAAATCTTTAAAAAGTTAATATTTTCAATGAACGTACTACATTTATCTATAAAAAGATATCCATTTCACTTTGATACATAGAGAAAACGAAAGCATTCATTTCTCAAAAGAAGTCCAGAGGAACAGAGAGTCATTGCAGGTCAGATCTAAATGAGCAGTCTCTGAGGCTGCCTACAGTGCCTGCTCAAACTTCATGAATATTTATACTACAAGGACCAAATTTATCAAATTAAGAGTACAGCATTTGAGAGTGCAATAATTAATTACATCTTAAATAATTACAACACTATGTCTACGGTATCGACTTCTACCTTCTGAAGCGAAGAGTTACATTTCATCTTATAACCAAATACGAGTTTATGTCAAGGGATGTAGTAGTCTCCAGCTCCAAATAGACACATTTTAGGAAACATAATTCCACTCAAAAAAAAAAAAAAGAAAATCTGAGCATATTCATCATGACTTCTAGCAGGAACTACAGAGGAAGTGCACATCCACTCCATTATAACATGCAAGGCCTTGATTGTGACCACTTTTCCTGAAAAAGATGACCTATGCCAAACTTCAGGTAAAAAAAAAAGTTCATTCATATGGTTTACACACAGCTAAACAAAACATAACGTATTCACTTAAGAAAATCTTGTTTTGCTTTGACATTTGTTTTGAAACCTTTGCTGAACTAAAGGTCAATAGCAGGCTTGAGAGAAGGAGATTTTTATGTGCACTGGAGTTCCAGAAAGATGTTCCTCTGTAAATTCCATTAGTTGACCACAGGGGACACACATCCACCAAATGTCATAAATTAAAAGACCATATTGTGCTGCATCATTAGAGAAGGAGAAATGTTATTAATAAGATCCAGTGGTGTGACAGAAGCTTAATGTACCAAAAAAGATTTAAAACGACTGATGGCGAACATCTGAATTAGTCATTCATTTTGCAAAAGGCTATATGCATGCTAAGAAGGTAACCCATTAGAAATAAAAATATGTAAGTAACCATGCAAGCTGTAGAATGTATTTTACAGATAAGATCCATGCCACAGTTCTCAAGGATGGAAAAAGGAGAGTCATGTTCGCCCTGTGCTACCATGGCTACAGTTGTGTAAAGTTTGTCCATGTTGTCAAGGTAACTTGTATGCCATGATATGATTACAGTTAGTCATCATCAGTACTTCAACCAGTGTGTTATCCTTTCAGTAATATCTGAAAGTAAATTATTTTTAAAAGTGTTAATTATTTATACATGTCAGTAAAATGTATCCGTTCCTATGAAGTTAGTTGGTTCGCTTGTTGTGTGTATTATTTTCTGCTGATGTAGAAACTTATGTTTTGTGTTGTGTTTCTTATAAGATTCTTATTATACCTCAGAGAAGTACATATTTTGTCTCCTGGAGTTTTTTGGGATGCGTTTTGACTGACTGGAAAGATACGCTCATGACAAGAAGAAAGGGAGGAATATCAGATCTCTGTACTTAAACAATCCACAAAAATGGAAGAAAAATCCAACAGCAGTAGCAACTATCAGGTGTCAGTAGCATACTACTGAAAGATTTGGAGACGTAAATAGGGCTGGAAGTAATGTGGGAGACAGGTGGAGGCGATGATGGGTGACGAGTGTGGGATTGACAGATGGTTGTTGACTTAATGTTAGAACTCCTGCTGAACATCAACAGCTCCTTGGTGGTGTAAGATTGAAAATTATAGGCTTTCTACTGAATATTGGGTGTTTATTTTAGCATTCCCATAATAAGACAATTGGGTGCCATCTATTTTATCTTTGTCTACAATATCAAAGGCTTGTAGCGCCCTTCTGCAGTGATCTCTCACCAGTTCAATCACATTCATAAAAGAATTTCCTGTTAGTCAGTTTATGTTTGGTATAGTTTTAAATCTTTTAGAGGACTTAGTGCAATGATGTTACTGTATATCCCAAAACTAGAAATCTAACATCTTTAACAGCTTTGACTTCTCTGATGCTCTCTGGTTCGCATTCCTAATTAAGTCACTCCTCTCTGGGAGGAGATTGCTCTGAAGAAGAGGCAGAAGGTAGACAGGGCCTTGGCCCTTTTGTGATAGAGAGACTTTTAGAGCTCTTCTCCATCATGTAATAACCTTGAAGAGAAACTTTAATGTCTGTCTTTTAGATTTATCCATTTCAGCTTAGAATTAAACACTTTACTTTTGGTTCATATATTATAAGATATATTTTGATTGAATTTGATGTACTGCTTGCTTACAATGGTAATAAGTGTTTTAACTTTCTTCAGTCATTCAGACTATGGACAGCCACCAGCATTGTGGCTGATCACACACTCACAAACATTCCTCTATCTACTGACATCAGGAAAGATGTACAGGAACATTCAGGCCCTCACGTCTAGACTTCTGACGTCCAGTGCTTTCATCAGACGATCCTGCTCCTCAAGAAGCAAGAACTGCATAAATTATTTTTAGATTTAATTATTCTGATTTGCATATGGATGATCCATTTGGGCTCAACTTTTTGAACTGTACCTTTTAGCACAGCTATATATTCTTATTTGGTTGCTTTTTTTTCACTACATGATGCACATTTACCTTTCTGTTAGCTTAGATAACTGTAATTCTGTGTCCTTTTGTTAATTTATATTGTTTTATGTAGCCCTTTAGTGAAACAAATGTTTCCTCAGGACCATTTACTCCAAGCACATGCCATTCCACTGCTTTCATCACCTCGTCTCATTCCACACTGGCTCATGCCAACACAAAGATTAATTGTGCAACAGTATCTTCTTGAATGAGATATCTAAGTGCTTGTGAAATACCCCTTTCAAGCGGGTCTTTCCTGAGGATTGCCGTATTAATCTCCGGCTCTTTTCATTCTTCGTGGAGAAGCTCATCTGCTCAGTCCTTGCATGCAATGAATCAAGAGATTGTGACTTGCATACAGAGGGGGCTTCCTCAGGCTCTTCTTTCCGGTAAATCCCTGATGAATGCCAGCATCCCTTGGAAACATTAGCCTGATTTTTTTGGCAGGCTATGTCTCTCTCACAGCTGGAGATGAGCGTCCGTGTCTGTGTTTGGGGAAGCCAAGTGAGCATCAGAGATCACGTTTGACCTTGGGGATTTCATTAGATGCATTTGAAGAGATAATAAAGAACAGGGGGATCTGTGTATTGCAGAACTCAAGGGTTTTTTACAACACCCTAGCGCCCACTGAGATGTATTTTTTTATGTAACACTTCCCAAATGCCCTCTTTGGAGAGATATGATGAATGTAACAGGACGGTGGACAGTTTAGCAGACACATAATACCACAGACAGACCTTTATTAATGTGATCAGAAGGATCATCCGCTGTTTGCAGTTTTGATGAAACCCTCTTCTTTTTCTGTTTAACTCAAGGTCAAACCCCATTAAATATCAATGCAACACTTAATTAAACGCTGTCTGATGTTTGGGGCTATAATAAGAATACAAGTGAGAAAAATGAAATAGCCAATTACTGCTTGCGTTTGGTGTAATTACTTGAACAGAGTGTAACAACCGCAAAAGCTTGGTCAAGCTTCTGAATCTGAATAAAGTATGAGCTTCGTCCAAAGGGTCACCTTGCAGGACACAGTGATGGTCAGACTGCCTGCATTAACTCCATTATAAAGCATGATGGGCTGAATCTGCTCAGAAAATGCGTCTGGTATCCTGGATCATGGCAGACAGTCAGATAAAACTTCAAGGTTGCATAACAGAATAATGCAGTGCAATGCTGAATGACCTGCATCTGAAAGACATCCATTCCAGCCTTTAAGTCAAGGTTTTCTGTTTAGTCATTGCATTGCATAACCTCCTGAAACGTAAAATAAGTGTAAAACTGAATAATATACAACAAGCTGAACAAACACAAAATTGAACATCAAAAATGACGAACTTTGCATTATCCACAACCTACGTACTTCCGCTAAATTCACGGTTGTAAATTCGCTTCTGGTTTAAGCGTTCAGATAGGAGAATCATGTTAATTTAGTCAGATTTGTAGAATTACCATTTTATTGTCATGCTTTATCTTTGATCTATATATCAAATACATTTTAGATTAATTCTAAAAATTGTAAATTACTCCATTGTGAAGGTGCAACATCACAATACTGCTGTGTTCCATTGTTTGATAAATTGTAGAGGTTTAATCTATATTTTCCTCCAGATAAGGTTACAAGTGTAAAATTCTATAGCAATAGCATACATTGAAGGGAATGGAAAAAAGAACTTCAAGCACTGAACCAGTTGTTGACGGACAATTAAGATAAGATAAGATAAGATATCTCTTTATTAATCCCGAAGGAAATTATTTTTCCAGTGCTTATTTAAAAATATAAATATACAAATACAAAGAAGAAATTTAGAAAAAATAAAATACAAATAAATACAATGTACTATAAAACTGGGATTCACTATAAAAGACAGACATACAATAGATATATAGAAAACTGACAACAGTCGAATTACAGACAGGTGTTGAATTATTGATATTAATATTCAACTAATAATTGCATGGGACTCGGAAGTAGTCATGCATAGAGTCTATCAACCTAATGGCCATATATATTTTTTAGCTGTAAAGTAGGCCACTTTTGACATTGCTGTCAATGAGAAACAACGCCCTTCAAGAGTCAGCCTCAAGTAGTCAAAGGACGAGCTGCAGTTTAGTCACTTCCTATTGCACATCGTGATGGAGGAGGAGCCAAATGCAGTAAGTACAAACGTTTATTAACTAAAAACTACAGAAGCACCTTCTTCTGGGTGTCTGGAAGGAAAACCAAAACTGGAATAACTAAAAGAGGAGAAGTTAACTGAGAAGGCAGGTAGACTGAATACTCTAAACAGCAGTACACTATTGTAGCAGTAACATGAAAATACGAAAGTAAAGAAAAGGAAATCAGGAGGAAATAAATAGTGCAGCTAATTGAAGAGAACGAGGAGCAGCTGAGAGCAAGAGAAATTAGGAGAGAGAAAACAAGTGTGACAAAAACCAAAGCGACTTGGCAGGGCAAAAACATTTGCAATACTTTTGTCTGCACTTTTAGTTTATTTAAGAAGTGGCTTGCCATACCACCAGTAAAATCATTCAACATGAAGACCCAGACCTAGAGCAAGTTGTTATTAGAGTAGTAACTAAAATATATATTTCTCAAAGTAAATGAACGTTAGAGATCATCAGCCAGTTCCATCCAATCCAACAATGGATCGCCCCTCAAAGAAAGTCAGCACTTAGGTAAGTACAGATAAAAACCATGTCACTTTAATTAAACTACTTTAATTTGTTGTAAATACATCCTAAAGCAGCAGTGTTGTTTTTGATGACATTGCTTGTACAATTGTGTAAAAACTGGTGTGTATTACTGAATTGTCAAACAAGACAAGTGGAGAGAGGCTACAGTTAGATGCACATAGGACTTTTAGGTCATAGACTGCTTAAACATCATAAATCAATCGGTTTGAAAACAGCTCTAAATTTTGAGGCCATTTTTACATTAAATTGATAAATTTAAACAACTCTAACGGAGGTGTGTTCTCAGCTGTCATGCATTGATTTATGTCCAAGCACCTTCCAAAAATTGACTTTTCAAAACAGGTGCCTTTTAAGAGTAAAGAGCTAAAGAATGCCAAGAACATTACATTATAAAATTAAAAATTAAAAAGGTGTCAAATCAGGTGTCACGAGTAGTCCATGAATTAAACAAGTAATTTATATATATATAATCATTTCAGACAGACTTATCTCTTTGTAGAATCTGTTTAAGCTTTGGTAATGGTGGGTCGCCTTTAATGGTAAATATTTTCCAGGCATTAAGAATCAGTTGAATTATATGCAGCTAGGTTCAAAGAAAACCCCTACAGCTGCATGCAGGTATTACATTCAGTCAGCTTGATGGGAAAATCAATGATTATAAATCTAAACTAAGAACAATGCTCGTTTACAGTTATTTAAGTTAGCTGTTGACTGCTGTGTAGTGAGTGCCGGCACTGTGAGACAGCAGGGTAAAGACCTGTTCCCCTTTGTTTGGAGGTTCAAGATCAAAGAAATGTGAAAGAGGACATATTGTCAGGTCAGTTCTACAACACTGTTCCCATGGGTGAGCAGATGAATCTCTCTTCTCACTGGATGAGAGGCTCGGGAGAAGCACCCGTCAGCTTCATGATACCCTAGGCAGGCATGAGAGCAGAATGTCAATGGCTTCTTTGCTCTGACAGGTGAGGGTTTTCCTTGACAGCAGGGAGCCAAAAACTCATCGTCAAAGATGTCTGAAAGAGCAAAGAAAGTGAAGACAGATGCTGCCGAGCTCTTACTACAGACGGACGCTCAATAACTTCTGATTTATTTCTTGAGGGCAGCACTCGACAACACACATAACACGGTTGTGCTCTGTCCTGGGGTGAAAGATGTAAAAATAAACCATCTATATTTTGGCAAAATTTATATGCAAGTGATTATGAAACTACATCATTTAATCCTTTATGAATCACGCAGAAAACTAATGGGACACGACCCAAAAAAAACCCACAGCGTTCCCAATAAATTTAAGCGTCTGTAAATAGGATCAGAAAACAACTTTTATTTTTATTCACACAGTTTTAAAAATATAACCATGTCATTGCAGTGATAATCGTTTTTTTGTTTGTTTGTTTTTTGCCAAATCTTTTGAAAAGAATTTGGTAAAGTCAGACTAGTTTTTCTATAGAAGGCAGTTTGCCAGGCAGTGATTTCTAAAGTCAAGAAAACACCTTGTACTCTAGCTAGAAGGAATGGCAGGAGCACAGAAACATATGGCATACAGAGGATCCAAGTTGCAGCAGGTGTATCAAAGAGTTTCTTCTAGACTACACCAAAAAACAAACAAAATCAACAGGGAAAAATATGTGTGTCTAATTATGAGAAGATGCCAGCTTCTCCTTGAATTAGTTGAAAGCTTTTCTTAAAAGATGTGTATTAAACCTATTTTAGACATAGAGAGTGTTTATTCAACTTTCTGTATAGCTGTCAATAAGTTATATCCAAATCCCAAACAATTTTTTCTGTTTTGTTATCTCTGAATCAATTAATATGAACCTAAAGTGAGTAGTAAAATGTTTTGAAGATTTAGGCACCTATTATTGCCTTTTACATTTTGTAACATCAATCTTCCGGGTCTCTGAAATTTCAGTCCAAATAACAAATCTGAATTTTTATTGTGATGTCTTAAATCGTGTCATTTTGGGGGCATGCCCAAGCAGCAGGGAATAGCATCTAATTTCTTCAGAATGCTTGTATAATACATTTAGACATTAAATGTAATAGATACTCTGTGGAGAAAAGCAGAACCAGAAATAAATGAATTATTTGAGGAGAATCACAATTCTGCTGGTAAATCCATTACATACAGTCACCTTAAAAATTATGATTCAAACTGTTTTTGTTTTTGCTAAATAATTAAAACAGAAGATAATATTAAAATGTCTTAAGTTCAGGAACTGCTATTTGTTTCCCTTGACATTCAGACTGAAGAGGATCTGAGCTTCACTTGATTCAAATATATGTGTTTTTTTTAGCTCACCTTAGGAGTGGTTTCCTGATTTATATATAAACACTTTGCGTTGTTTAAAAAAATCTTTTGTGAGTTGTCCTCTTGTTTTGTGCATGTTAACCATATTATTTGGATATTGCTTGAAGAACAGATGCACCTGTCAATCATTAGTGGAGGGAATGCCTGTCAGAGGAGAACAGTTTGTGACATCTTAAGCCGTCGCAAAACGGCTCAGAATTTTCTATTCTATTTTATTTTTTATCTATTTTTTTATGTACACAAATGGATAGACAAATTTAAACCACTCTATAATTAGATTATGCACACATTTATGCCCAAACAATTTCCAAAATTCCTGTTTTGTGATATTTTAAATTTTTTTTTGTCTTGTATGGGTGCTTATTATATAACAGTGAAAATGGTCATAAGTTCTGTTGAAAAGCTTTTTGTTTATACGGATGATCTGCTGATTAGTCTCAATCTATATTTGGAATTGTTTAGAGCTAGGAAGTTTATTAGTATTTTTTTTTCTCTCTTTCTTTGTCAAAGTGTGGAAATTACATGATTGTGAAGCTTACAATGCAGCCAATGCTGGAAAAAGATAGGTGAGACATGGTCATGTGATCCCCATTCTAGAATCTAGAATCTACAATTTAATGTCATCTTTTGATTTATCTCGTTTTTCAATTCAGAATGCATCAAAGATTATTGTGTCAGAGAAAACCAATTAAACCAGTCAAGTTTTTCTTGAACTGTTACTTTACAAATTTGGACACAATTGACACAACCGTCTTCAGCAGAGCTTAATGTCACCACAGAGAATCCTCCTGACCTTTAATAAAAGGCAGCAGTTATGTGGAAAAATATATTACTCTCTTTTTCTCATCCTTTTTGTCCTCAATAAATATTCATCACTGACATTTCTGTGAAGCCTAAAACTTGTAGCAACCTTTTTTTATAAGGACACAGAATATAATATTCCATCATAAAGTTGATTCCTTTTGGGGTTTATCAAAACTGCTGGCAAAAAACCTTGAGAATGACCCTATTTCTTTTTTACTCTTCTTTGAACCAATCGTCTGCCACTTGAGAGGAGCGTGACCATCAGGGTCAATCTGCAGTTGTCCTCTCAATGTGATATCGCTCCACGAGAGAAGGATCAGCATCCCTCTCTCCTCAGACGACAGGCATAGCGCCACTTCTCTTAAATGCTATTAGCAGACAAACAGGCTGGGGCTGATACGATTATTCAGGCTGTCCGCTCTGTTGGCCTTGAATGTTCATGGGTCAGAATCTGATCCACACACAGACACAGCACCAAAGAGATTTTAAATGTACTATTTGCATGCCTTATTAAAACATACGTGCAGTCGTCTCTGGGATGGAGCATACTGTCTACATCCGAAGCAACCCTCATCCACCATTAAATGAGCTAAGGGACAAAGAGGACTTTTGGGTCATGGTATTTCACGCTGTCCTGATAGGACAAGGAGGAGAGTATTGCTCTGAAGTGATTCATTTGAGGAGGACACAAGGACATACATCAGCAGTGCCTCATTGAGTATCCGAGTCCTTGCTTTACAAACAAAGAATGACTTCCCTGCCAGCAGCTTAGAACATCAGCCGTTCATCTTGTGCTTCCTTGATTTGTTTTATAAACTAGAATCAATCAACAGTGCATTTGGAGCAACTTAATAACAGATGATTAGATTGATTACTACATTTGTGTACTATTTAAGCAACAAAACTCAATATATAACAGTTACATTTTCTGATTTGACCACCACAAAGAAACCTCAGATAATAAAAACATGTTAATGTTTAAAAAAAAATACCTTGGCAAATTTTGGAAAAAAAAAAATTATGCAATATTGAACTATATCACCACAGCTGGATAGTGTGTTAACCTTTAACAATATCAAAGACTCATCCTCACAGAGAAAAGTCTGGACTTGAGTCCTGACAAACTTTTGAGAGTAAATATATCCAGAGGATCAAGAGAACAATGGCTTGCAATTACAAGTACAGAATTTAAAAAATGAGAGCTACCAAAAATAACAGGGATCACATTTTTGGACAACGTAATTGAAACATAAAGAATATATAAAGTATAGTTCATGTCTTCTTCACATGCTATAATTAAGTCAGAAAATACAATACATTTTTGGGTTAATATAATGTTTGATTTTGTACAAAACATAAACATGCTCAAAGAAATCACACAAAGGTCAAAAATGGACTTCCAGGCACCATTGTCTTTTTGAGCATGTGGTGCTTCTGTAATTTTTGGTGAAGCTCAGCAGTGGCAGGTAGCAGACATGGACAAACAAGCAATCACACTTTAAACCAGGTAACAAGGAGAAATAGAGGAGTTAACCTTTACTTTGTGTGTGTGACACTGAGAACAGATGAACGAAAAGAGCATAAAGGGATGTGTAGGGATTTGTGAGAAAGTGTTATAGGAAAAGGTGGACAATCTCAAGGCTACATGTCCATTTCCAGAGACTGGTCCTGTGTCCATGCACTGTGACCAATATCATATAGAGCAGGGGTGTCAAACTCAATTCCTGGAGGGCCACAGACCTGTACAGTTTTGCTTCAATTGAACACACCTCATTCCACTGATTAAGCTCTTCTGGGTATGTGTCTCCTGAAACAGAGTTGAAACAAAAACCTGCAGGGTCTGCGGCCCTCCAGGAATTGAGTTTGATGCCCCTGATCTAGAGGCTTATAGCCCATGGCACTATAGATGTCATTTGATGTAAGGAAAATTTATGACATATTACAGCAATGGAATGTTTCAATGTTGGATAAAGAACCCCAGATTAACTTCTAATTAGGATTGTGCTGATTAATTGTTTTCCCAATCGATTGGTTCCCGATTGTGAGATTTACAAAAGATCTGGATCTGTAAAAAAAAAAAAAGTCATCCTAAGGGCTCATTTTTGTTTTTAAGAACAGTACAGACTGTTTTGTAAGTTCATATTCATAAAGTAACATCCTCTTTAAATCAATTGTATTTCTTTACAGAGTCAAAACATCTTGTCGCATGACACTGACATAGAGATTTGATAGTTGACGATGACTGGAAGTGCACTATTCTGCACTTCCAGGACTATTTAATGCATTTATGCTTTTTAATATGTATTTTGTGGTGCACCAGCGCTAACAAGTTAAAATAAATAAATATGTGTTTGTATATGTCCATGAATAGATAATAAAAAAGAAACCTGGAACGACTTGATAATCAGCTTTTAGTTTTAATGCATTGTCAAACTGTATCTAATCCGTAAAAGTGATTGGAATTGTATCAGGAGCAAAAAAAGGGATATATGGGGAAATATCGGGATCGACTGATATTCAAATTCAACTGATAACGATCTGAAGCAAAAAACCTTGTTCGAGACAACTCTCTTCTAAACTGAATCTGTAGACGCAGCGTACATCAGTGTTAGCTCACACTACCCATCGCGCTGAAGGAAAAGGGACACTGTGATAGGAGACGCAGGAGGACACAAAACATAAATTACCAAGTCTGGAGAGTAAAGCATTTAAAGCTCAACTGAAACAGTTACAGGAAAGTTGGAATATTAATGCAGTGTCACTCTATTTCAAACAAAAATGCATGGATTTGTCACAGTTATTTAAAATGAATAAATAAAAACTTCTTAAGCACATCTAAATGAGAGTCGGTGATTAAGTGAAGTAGCAATACCAGAAGAGAGCGATAAACCAGACGTGCAGCGAGATCTAGGCTGAATTAAAGTTGAGAGTGCCAATCTGAACACCAGCTCAAGCATTCCAAAGTGACTCTAAATAATTGATATTAACAGCCAAAGTGTTCTAATTGCATCATGAGGGCATTTAGAGACTGTGGGGCTCCGAAACACAGAGCTGACAGTAAACAAGGACATTCAAGGACAACATCCAAGCTGTGAGATCTGCAATGAGACAGCAGAAACAATCCCACACACCAGCTCAGTCATCTTGTGTTTCCTTGATGTTGTTCAAATGAGAAATTCCCAACAGGTTCAGATTAGACCAGCCAGCAGTTTCATCTCTGGATGTTTAGAATGTCATAGGAAAGATATTTTCATTGGAAGAAAAAAACAAGTAAACAGCTGTCCTTGCATAATGATATTACTCGCTGAATGTAACAAACTCTACAGTTAAAATCTGCTACCATCATGCAGTAGCTGTCCTGTGCTGCATTCACCACCGGCAGCGCAACACAATTGAAGTTCTGACCTTAAATAAAATATTCACAAAGACGTCCTGAAGATAAATGACTTCCGGACACATGACAAAAGCTTCTTACTTCAATATGTCAGAATGATTTCATGGTTTAATTGGAGATTTATTTACCTTGTGTCATAGTTCTGCCCTCCTGGGAGGCATAAACCTCTTTAGCTTAGAACACTCGGTTCAATTTATGCATTCTGAAGGAGATTCATGAAAAATACATTGCTTCAAAAACACCTTATTTCCTCTAGCCATTTTTGAATTATTTATGCAACTCAAATGACCGTATTATTCACAATATCTGAACTGGTTTATAAATCAGGGTGAATTTTATTTCTTCTTATTTTACATGTTTTAGGGGGTAATAGATTTGTCACAAAAGATTCAAGCTAGAAGAGTCAAGCCACACTGTAGCTGTGGATTTAATTATCAGAACAATTGTCACATTTCTGAAAGCTCTTTACGAGGTTAATCATCCATTTTTCTACGTTTGACTCAACTCAAATCATTCTCGGTCTGAGTTTAATCGTTGCCTTCTACTTGGTTTAATCAATGAAAAAATCAGTTTTTTCAAGAAGCTGTTTTAGGCTATTGAATTTACGGAGATATCTTATTTTATTAAAGAGTCAATAACCAGAATGTCTCTTCTTGTAGAGGTACAGTATGAAAGAAAATGTAGCCAATGGTTACAAACATTTCGTTTGCTACAGAGTCAGTCGAGATCTGTTACGTTCAGTGAGACTTATCTTTTACAAACAATATTATTCACAACTTCCAACTTTTATTTATTCACATCTCTGAAGCTTCGAGTTGGAGTTTGTCATTTGGACAGCAATTATTGGACATGTATTTTATTCTTGAGTCTATATGGAAATATTTATGTTGAATAGAAATGTATGATCTATATATATTTATGTTTTTAAAAAGATCTTGTTCTCTATTTTTTAACGCTTAAATTTGTGAAGTTAATCTGGGTTGAGTGCTGCATTTCACCTTTTTAACCTTTTGCAAGTATGCGTACCATATTTCTCACATCTATTACTTACCACAGCTGTGTCTAAAGCTATTCTTTCTGTGGTTCAGTTTCAATTTTTCTTACTTTTTGTGTGTGTGGTTTTTTTCCAGTGCAAACAAAGTCAATAAAAATGTGAATAACAAAAAAATAGCAATTGAAACCACTTCTGTGAGAAGTGTTACAACTAACTTTCCATTTTGGTACATTTTATCTCACCTTTTTGCAGTGCACAATATAAAAATGATTATAAGATTTAAATTTTTAATATATTATGATGTATAGTATGATAAGAAACAGGCACATTTTTTGTAAGCCAAGTTGGCACGCACTGTAGCTGCATTAGCTTTGGTAGACCCTAAGCCTTTGATGAACTGATTATATTCTAAACACATGTGAATTTCTATTAAAAAGAAAAGGAGCCAATGAACAGCCATCCGTGTAAATGCTTCTCGAGGCAATTACTGAGGCAATCAATATTCCCCATACTGTTTGGGGCAGTAAACTGATACATGGCAATACAAGCTGCAGTTATGAGGTTCTGAAGTATCCCGCTCTGCTCTGTTAGCCTGACAGATTACATTTTTCATGCAGTAAAATACGCTCCTGCTTTGAATCAACAGTGAGGTTTTGGTCTGATGTGAGCAAAATTGCCAGCAGGTACTGATCTATCAGACTCAGAAACAAGCTAGTCTTTGATACCCCGCTTGATAAACTTGATACATTCTAGCTTTCCAACTTGTTCTAACAATGCTCACGGTTCAAGTGAATGGCTGAAACAGATACGACATCTAAAGAGGCCCTTGATTTAAAAACAAAACACAAATCCGGTAACAAAACAAAATCAATGCACCCATTTCCCGAAGGACTGAAGATATAATCAAGAGCTCCATGCTGCAAAAAAAAAAAAAAAAACAGAACAATAGGTATACAATAAACCAACAATCGTATTAACTGTCTTTACAATCTTGATTGCAATTCCATCCATTTTAGTTTAGGAAATGAATATACTTCATGCATGATCTAGAAGGTTTACGATCTTATAAATGAGGTTAGTTCTCTAACATATTCAAATACATGCTAACCGGTTCCAGGCTTACTCAAGGAGGATGTCAGTTGGACGTTTGAGAGAGTTGAAGAAAGACTCAGGTGCAGTAGAGAGTAACCACAAGCTGTCAAACAGCCCAACACTAGAGCTGAGAGCTGAGACAGGGAGGCACATTTTCAGCCAGAATAATGAGCTCCTGTATGCCTTCCACACATCCGGAATACTCATTCCATACAGTCATTGTGCTTCATAGAGCTGGATTTAAATATATAATAATATACCCAAACTCCCTAACGTTATTTATTACGCAAAAGAACAAGTAATGGCACATCTGTCAAATGCAGTCCTGCTAAGGAATTTTATGGTCAATTTTCACACTAGTAAGATTCACTCCTTTTTGCTGAACTTATTTCTAGTTGTAGTTCTGCTCTATAAATATGTCCTGCCTATTTTTATCATCACCTCTGGCTGTTTATTATGTGTCAGATTAAATAAAACTCATTCTTTTTGTTGAGAAATGTATCAACAAATATAGATTATTTAATGGATGTATAGCTACATTAAATACTCAGCTCTGTAAGCATAATCAGCTTATAAATAGCTGGACACCATTTTTTGTTTGTTTTTTTTTTTCAAATCAGGGCCATTAAAACACTGAAGAAAAGGTCTTTTCAACCCGCTTCAAAAATAAATGATTAGTGAAACCAAAGAGGCAACAACATGGAAGCTAACTTTAATTTCTAAACAATATAAATCCAGTTTTAATGTAATTAAATTAATTTTTTATTTTATCAAAACATTTAAAACTGTATCTTATAAAGCAGAGCCTATAGAAATCAGGTTTTTTGACAGATATGATACAATAACTACGAACTGATTCAACTGTCTAAGCAATCAATGATGAAAACCAGAGAAACCACCTTAGACAGATCTAGAGGTAGCCATCTCTCCTCAAAACCAACATCATTGGGCCAAACAATTAGAGTAAAGAATTATCAAACACCTGCTAAATAAAGTATTTTGGCTATGTCTACGTTTCAGTTAGACTAAGTTAACGTTTATTCACCACAATTGAGCTTCTCTACACCTTCAAAATATAGAACAAGAAGAACTAAAATGACATGAAAGCTAACCTGCTGCAGTAAACTCAATATGGTGGCATGAATCATCATTAGTCAATACATAAATAAATCATTATTTTATCACGAGTGGATGAAGCATTAATTATAAATTAACTGTTACATAAAACAATTATAAATTAAGTAAACCAATTACTAATTACATTTCCCCAAAAACATTTTTTTACATTTGGTTTACCTCGGTGTCAATTAAAAAACTGAAAATTTTATTAAAAATATATTAATTCATGTGTTAACTCCTTATTAACTCCTCATAAATTAAGGGTTAATGTATTACAATGATTTATGTCATCATGTTGTGAAGTGTTGATTTCTCAAAAATGTTGAAAACTGTTTTCATCTATTTTCTGTTAACAATTTATCTAACAACGTCTTGTCTGATTCAAACGTTTTAGGTGAAAATTTCACCTGCGTACAGAGTTGAAAAAAGAACTGAAAGCCAGAGAGGACATATCACCATGTGTTTTAAAAACAACTGTAAAAAAACAAGATAAAACAACTGAGAATAAAATAACTTTTTCAAGCCTATAGTTGTGTAACAGTGTACAACAGTTGCAGAACTTCTTGATTTTTGTGAGTGTTCTGTCTGAGTAACTATGCCATCCTAGAACATATGGTTTCATTTTCAATATTGCAAATTTGTAAACACTTCAAAAATGTTGCTACTGTGTGAAAATGCTACTAGTCTAAATCTCATTAAATGATTTCGCTAAGCTACAAAGCCATCGTGAGAATGGTGGTGAAACTCTGGAGAGCATAAAAACGAGGAAATGTTCAATAAAGGGTCAAAACAGAGGACAATGGTTCCGCAAAGTTATTGAAAACTTTCTGACCCTAAATCACTTGTCTGGGAAAATCAAAGAGATACAATCTAAAGAAGAAAATAAAAAAGTATAGGTTTGGTGTTTACTAGACCCTGAAAGTGATTGATAGAGTTGCCTTTGTTCCCTGACGCGTGCGAGCGCGCGCGCGCTCTTAAGAGGCTTGAGGAGTGACTCTGGTTGAAGGGACGCGCATCAGGCGCATTCACGGATCAGGGCACAGCAGAAGCTGATTCTCTGGATTTCTGTCCGGCAGCTGGGGCTCAAACACCAGCCATTTCTAAAAAAAAATGATAACAATAAATAAATAAATAAATAAAGAAGGCAGCCATCATTTTATCACAGACTGTGTTCCTCGATCGCGCGCTTTATCGGTAATCTTAAAACTAAATTCTATTTCTTTGATTAATTTAGTTATCAGTAATATTATTTTAAACTCCCTCTTTGCTCGACTACCTGTAGGATTGCATCCAGCGCGCCGCGCCGCGCGAGGAGGCGGTGGTGCCCGGAGCTAATGCGCATTAGAGCGCCGTGACGATCCGGGGGTTTTGGGCATTTGATAGGAGGTATCAGTCTCCCCATCGTGTACACTAGCAGCAGGAGAGTCTCATGGAACCACCGTAATCCCAACAAGAATTACCGCGCGGGGGTTTGAAGCAGACGTTGAACCCTGCCTCCTCTACATCCAGCGGAAGATGCTCAGAACTGAGGGACATTTCCAGCATCCCTCGCGCACCCGGCAGAACGCGGCATCCTGAAATCTTCAGCTGCTTCCAGTCGATCTAGCGTTCGTGCAGGCACGCGGTATAGTGAGGGATCACACCTGGTTCCACCGAGGCAGGATGGAGATGAACCAGACACGCGTTTTGATGGCGGGCTCCGGACTTTCAGAGAGCGCTCTGTGGTAAAGTTGCAGCGGCTGACCTACAGGTGCTATATGAAGATCAGACTTCGCAGAGATGCCAGTGCGTGCTGTGACTTCCAGGTTCATGTACAAGGGAATTTGCTCCATTCCAGATATCCTCTCCTACAGGGCTCCCGTCAGTCTCCCCGAGGACGAAGTGGAGGGTGAGTGGATTTTTGCTTTGTGTAAAGAGGATGGTGGTGGTGGTGCTGCTGCTGCTTGTGGAAGAAGAGGCTTTCAGAACCATGGAGAGCGTTCGGGATCAGCCTTCTTTCTCCAGATGGGTTGTTTTTTCCCTCTGGCTGTGCTTTTACAATAGACAATGTATGTGAGCTTTAATATGTTTTTAGGTCTGTTAAACATTTTGTAAGATAAAACACAAAATCTACTCGTAGTTACTCCTTCCAAGTCTTCAAGAGAGGGTTCTTGAAGGTGCATGCATTAGAATTTTCAACACAGATTCTAAGCATTGATGGAAGATCACGAGCTGATGTTCATTCATGTGACCGAATACTGATTTCTGATGTTATTTTAAAAAAGATACAAAAGCTCTTCTCATGTCTTGTCTGATTTAATTTAGAATTTAATGTGATATTTAAAATGATTCTGTAAGATGTAAAATTTGTAGTGGTTCCCTTTTATATTTAGTTTAACCTCTTCTGCACGCTTCCATTTTTTGCTATTAGCTAAGAAACTAACAATGAAAAGTTTGGACTCAGCTAGTTATTTCTGCTCAGTTTCATCCTTCATCTAGATAACTACCATACACCTCTAAAAAAAAAAAAGCTGAAGCAGGGGCACAGCAGGGTTCTGACTGCAATTCAGCGGCCAGTCTCAGATGGAACATGTCAAACTCTAGCATTGTTTCTATCAGAAAAAGAAACATGGGCACAGTAAACAAGAAGAACACTGAGCTGTTGTAAGAACTTTTGAGATTTGTAACATTTTTCTGATCAGAGGGATTG
The DNA here is from genome assembly GCA_900490495.1 of Danionella dracula. Lineage (NCBI taxonomy): Eukaryota > Metazoa > Chordata > Actinopteri > Cypriniformes > Danionidae > Danionella > Danionella dracula. The sequence continues at coordinate 2,869,436 of UELW01000189.1, forward strand.
TCTGAAACTACTATGGATGAACCTTTATTTTAGGTGGTTGTACTTCCCAGCATTTTTTAAAAAGATTTTGACAACAAAGTCTACACCTTTTTATATACTTATTTTTTCTTACAGTTGTCTGTGATTTGACTTACTGTGGCATTTTGAATCTCCTTATTTGATAGCTGAAAAGATAATGACTGCGTGAAGAAATCAGATTCCATATTTAAATAGAGTGTTATCTGACAACCGTTAATGACAGTTATAAATAATGTTTTAATGGATCGTCTCATGATATTTCCAGACCAATCAATCACAGCTCGTTTTTTTCATTCCACATGTTTTTTTCTTTTAATTACTTCACAGAAAGTTATAAAGTGTGTCAAGTGATGCTGATACAACCAGTGTTGTCGTGGTGGAAATTGCATCCATGGATTTTGTTGTGTTGTATCTGCAGAGATCCGTGAAGCGTTTAAAGTCTTTGATCGAGATGGTAACGGATACATCTCTAAGCAGGAGCTGGGGGTGGCCATGCGCTCCCTAGGGTACATGCCGAATGAAGTGGAGCTGGAGGTCATCATTCAGAGATTGGACATGGACGGTACTTCAGCCCATGAGAACATCAAATTTGCCCAACACTTACTCAGTCAAAGTGACAAAGATAAAAAAAAAACACCTGGTACAGTGAGAGAAAGATGTATTCTTAAAACAGAACAAAAAAGTAGATCAATTTAATGGTATCTCAAAAATGGACACAAAAAAACACCTATAAAAGCCAAGCAAAAACTGAAGTCAAATATGTGTTTGCCCCCTTTGAATCAGCAAAATGTCTGGCTTCAGGGCGTCTTTTACACAAGCTGAGACTAGAACCCTACCTTAAAGGTGAAAAAAAAATACATGAATGAAAGTGACACAAAGTAACAGCCAGTTTTTGCCAACAGAGTGGCACAAGAAAACACATGTAGCTAGTTTCCAGGCTTTAATCTTGAAAAGAGTTACAGATGGAGCTGCAAAGATTTAAGTTACCACAGATCAGCCTAAAGAACCTTGAAAATAATGTGGAAAAATACATCCTAAGATTTGTTCAAAGGGATCTACAAGGAACAATGGACTTTTTCATCAACCAAGTATTTCTTTTTTTGTGAAAATCTTATGTTTCAGTTATAATTTTTTAAGTTTTACAATCATCTTTAGATTTTTGTTTTGCTGTCACTGACTGTTGAAAATATGTAAGACCTGATAATTTTTCTGTCTCAGGAAAATGTTTAAAAGTGGATCAGATGGCTATTTAAGGTTTATTTAAGGTTACACACCTTTCGATACATAATTAATGGAAAGTATCAGAGAGGTGCAGTAATAACGCAAATTCAACAAAAACAGCAAAACAATTGAATGTGGTAATTGCTGTTGTGTGTCTCTGAACAAAGCACTGATGTTTGAGATAACGCCTGAAAAGGTGAGCCTGAGTCTTCAGCTGAATCAGCATAAGATGAAGATCTCTGGAACAAAAGGTTACCAAATAGCAACTCAGTGTTATTTCATCTTGCAGGTGACGGTCAGGTCGACTTTGAGGAGTTCGTAGCGCTACTCGGACCAAAACTTTCCTCAGCTGGCATGCCTGACCGGTTCCGCGGAGCAGAGTTTGACTCCATCTTCTGGAAGGTGTGCTTTCCTCTGAAGTGCTCTCAGTCATAATTCTGCCAAATGTGGTCTTGGTGATTAGTTCTGTCTGCATTTGATCCTTTTGTTCTGCAACTTTTTGCAATAACTGGTGAGAAAGATGATTGGTCATACATTATGCACACTCTGACATTTGTTTCATGGTAATAGCGTTGAATTAAAATTAATGCTGAATGCATCAATTAAAAAGCAATATCCTTTTACCAGTGCTGTTTAGCGCATTCGCTACTGAACATTGTTTCATTAATGGAAAGATCGGCTTCTGCTTTCTTCTTGTCTCATTAGTGTGACATGCAAAAGCTGACGGTGGATGAGCTGAAGAGGCTTCTGTATGACACCTTCTGTGACCATTTGACTATGAAAGACATCGAGAACATCATTATGAAAGAGGAGAGTCACTTGAACAGCCCAGAGTGTCAAGTGGATATTGACAGTAAGTCTATTTACACCTCTAAATCAGATGCAGCAACATCTAGCTGAATCTAACTGAGGCATGCATGAAGCAATGACCTTGGTAGCTAGTCCGGAGCCTCTACAAGCTGCCTATGTGTGACCGTGCATCCATTTCCCCGTGAACAGGGCATTACTGCGTCTATCAAAGTTGTCTTGGCTATTCCACTAAAAAGCCAAGTCACCGCAGTGTAGAAAATGGTCTATTTTTAGTGGAACGATTTTCCGTTGGTTAGACCAGGGGATATAAAGGAGCTCATGAATCTGTTTGAAGCAGGACAGTGGGGAGTGGATCTGCAATACTAATGAGCACCTCATGCTCTTTTACAGAAAGCATCTTTTAGCTGGCTGCCAGAAGATAACTCTTTATACACTTCTTTGAAAAAAGAATGGTGCTAAAATTAAAAAAACATAGTGAAAGAGTGGGACAGTTTGAAAAATGGCAGTCGCATTAACGTGTTTTTACTGTTTATATATAATAATATTACAGCTACTGAGACATCTTCGGAGAGTTCGGAGAGTCAATTGTGCTTTCACTGGACATAATTTAACTCCTTTTTTTATACGTTTCCAGCAATAAACTAAACATTTCTTCTATATCTGTAAGTGTACCCACCCGAGCTTACCTTCAAGAATAAAACTATTACTTAATTAAACTTTAAAACCTAAGTAGCATACTGAAGAAATTAAATAGACTAATTTCAAGAATATTTAAAAATGTAAAAAAAAAATGAAAAGAAAGAAATCACATTTTTATAATTAATCTTTTTGATATCTTTGGATGAATAATCAAGTTGCTCGTTTATTTTGGATTAATAACTTTTGAATGAATCAGATGAAATAAAGATTCGGCAGCTGCCATTCAATATATTTTTTCTACAGTATGTATGCAACTTTTTTTGTTGAAGTATTTTTCCTTTATTTGTTCATAAAGGTCCTTTCCTGCAATCTACTGGTAAATCATTCCATTTATACAGTCGTGAATCAACTAGAATTAAATTTAGTACCAAACATATGTGGTGTGCATTTTCTCAGAGACACCTGATATTTATTTCAGATTGGGTACGGGTTTCTTGAGGTTTTGACAGAACAAACCATATTAGTGTTTTTGAAAAATTGCATACCGCACCTTTAAATAAATGTTGGCATGTTGAACTGAACAGTGTATTTAATAACTTTACTATTTCATTTTCTTTAAATTGTTCCCAAAGCAAGTCCCATGCAACAAGTCAAGCACACCTGTGTGCGCAAGAGCTTGATTTGTGCCTTCGCCTTTGCATTCATCATCAGCGTCATGCTGATCGCAGCCAATCAGATGCTTCGAAGAGGGATGAAATGAACGCTTTGGATTTTAAGACTGAACGCCAAAAGGAAACCAAGGTAACAAGCAAAGAAGTCACTCATTTAGCAGTTTTACAGTCATGCTAATGTTATTGAGACCGTCAACTAAATTGATTAAATGTGTGTTGAATGATTAACTGGTTCATATCACAAAGAAACATCTTCAGCAGTCCCCTACTTAAGACCCAAGTATTGACTAGTAGTTGATGGCTGTCTGTCAAATCCTTGTCAGTCAATAAATGTTGTATAGCTTTAAGACTTTAACAAATATATTTTCCATAACATAACAATGTTGTCATGGATCAAGTTGAATGTAGCTTTAGAACCGATATATCTTTGATGACGTAAGTAGATATAATTAATGACAATATTTGGTTTAGAAATAGTTTTTCCACAACTCACCGTTACGTCAGCAGGCGTTAGTCACAGAGGGACTAAGAGGTCAAAGAATGTACAGAACTCAAGAACTGAACTGAGAGAAAATACAGTAAAGATGGTGACAATCCAAAGTGTAATCAACTGGAACCTGTGCAACTGTCTTTTGTTACTGTCCTTACCAAAATCAGTATTTCTTCCAGTCTTGACTCTCAGGATTGTTGGCAGGTCTTTTTTTTTTTTTTGTCTATTTGCTACTTGTTTTTGTAAAACATTGTGAACTGTAGCCAATATATAATAAGCTATTTGTATCATCCCCTACTTATGGCTAAATGTATGTCATATCCTGTAATATAACTGTTCTAAATGTTGATGCATACAGATACAGTAACTTATTTGCATGAGTTATATTTCTTTATGAAAGTGTCTTGGGTGTTGTTCTTGATTTCATGTCAACGTCTGTCCTGGTCAGCTGGAAATTTACTGGTTAAGATTTTTTACAAATTATTTATGCAATGAAGGCATTTCAGAGGAGGTATATTTTTGCACGTTCTTCTTATATAAAAAAAAGGTCAAACTTGACTTGACAGCTTTATGTTCAGAAGTAATGCGGTAACAAGCAATACATGATATATGCATACTCTGGATAATCTGTAATGCATCCAGCACCTAATTGTCATGCTTTCATCAGTAATCTCAGTGCCTACACGGGGAGCTGGATGGAATAGTTCTTTAGATTGGATTGGAAAGTCGCCATGTTCTCCGCACTTTCCAGTATTTAGTTCTAACTTGTACTATATCAGAGAAAACACTGACGCTACGAGTAGAGGACATTTCTTGTGTTACACTGTAATGAGCAAGCATTTAAAAAAGATCTGCAGCAGCATATGATTGTGATGAGAATGTTGTGGTGCTTAGTGAGGCTGCAGAGAGAAATGCATAAATTCATCAGGGATCTTTTAATTACGCATTACATAAGGTGCGTCCAACTGGAACATCTATGTTTTTCTTACTTGTACACGGAAAGTTCAATCAGTGTGCACCTGAAGAGAAAAACTGCAAGTATCGTAGACAGTTTGCTGTGCAGTTATTAATTAAAGGCATTATTTGACCTCCAAAATATGCAATGTAAGATTATTAGATCACAATTTACTGTGATTTCACATTGCAGTTAAATACATTAGAAGCATTTAATTTAAAGCTTACAACAACTCTGTTAGATTTCATCACAGTACATAGCAATATCTTTGTCTTTCTTACAAACAAAGGAATATTGTACTCGTAGGATTATATGAGGTATAGTTTTATTTTTATATTTTGCAACATTCATCGTATTCCACTTGGTAAGTTTCCACACGCGTCTGAATGACATAAATCCCAGCATTATTGCGGATCATAAATTGCCATTTAAAACAATATGGACGTGTATTGTTATGTAACAGTGATCACTACAGATGATGTTTGTACATTTCTAATGGATAAATGTTGCCCTAGGATTAATTCTTGAAGCTATAATGTTCAAAGATGTGCTGAAGTTAAATGTGAACTAATTAAAGTTGTGTCTCATCTTCTTTTTGTCACATTTAGTGTCTGATTTAAATGTGCTTAATTTTAGTTCATCGCAATAATTATAAAAAAAAACATCTTAGACTTCGGTGAAGTCAGCATCACAAGCTGAAATGGTTAATTCTACCTAGAGTACTTTTTATCCTGGGGCCCATTTACCACCCCCTACTGTGTGTTTGCATCAATCCCATGAAATATAGAATTATATTACATTAATTAAACAATACAGGATACACAATTAAGCTTTAAAATTAAGATCTGGAAGTTTGAAAGCTCTCCACAATATTTTCCTTAAGAGTAAAAGTTCAGATTAACTCTGTGCAAAACGGAACCCAGGGTACCAAACTCAGTTCTTACTGGGCTTTCTCACAGAGTGAACAGATCACAAAGTCAATCTTATTTTTTATTGATCCATTGCAGTCATACAAGCATTTTTTGAACAGTAAAAAAGAAGAATACAAAGGCACCTCAATATTTGATTTCAAATAACTTGCGAAAGAACGGCTATTCCTGACACTTTCGATCACGGTCTAACTTTAACTAAACCCTCCCATTTCATACCTGTAACGTTAGAGAGCAGACAAAGTTCTCTTATTCCTCACAAAGTCATTGAGCAGCCACGGACAGGAAAAAAATGGAGATCCTTTCTTAAACTGAATAAGCCACAATAAAGTAGACGAGCAGGCATGAACGGTTACACAGAGGCCTTTAGACAACTACTTTATTGTCTCTTTGCCCTAAAGCTCAGCCTGTAAGAGGTTTCATCAGCTGGCTCGTAAATGGAGAGCATCGCAGGATCGTAAAATTCATCAGCGCAGACAAGGAGAATTCACTTAGGCTGTGCAAAGCAATGGAACAAAACATTACAGCCACAAGCAATTGAGACAAACCTGAGAGCACTTCCTTCTGTTCAATCTGCATCTCTCCTTATCCTTATTGAGCTCTGGAACACTGAATAAATAAATACAACCCATCAAATACAGTCATTCCAGACATATTTATGGGAATTTGAATTCTCTTAAACGATATGTAATATACTGGGTTTATTATAGATATTTAAATAAACCACAGTGAAGTTAAACAAAACCAAATTTTTCAGCACATAACTACAATAGGCAACATAGGAAATGTTATACACTCAAATAAAAAGTATCTTTACCACCAGACTTCAACCCCACTCATTATGAACAGTTACTCTCCAGCCCCCAGCTGGTGGAGGATGGAGAGACGGAGGAAGATCTGGAATAGACAGCAAGTATGGAGGTATCTCTAAGTTTTCAGGTGGATGTTCCTCTTCGATCTTTATCACTCTGAAAAGGAAAGCAGTGGCAGGTTAAATGGCTGATCTAAATGGCACAAGAGCCTGTTCTCACCACTGGAACTTCCATGCAGGTAATTATGCAAATGACACAGCTGCAGGCGTCTCATTTCCCTGCATCAGGGTGACCTCAAAAACAAGACGTTTCATGTATTTTGAATGCTTTGAGGCACTTTTGCACCAAAAGCAGCTGGAATTCCTCCTCCAAGAGCATCAGTTACATATTCAATCATCTCATAAACCTGCATCTGCTTTCATCACAAACACTTGCTTTTGTGTGCTGTGAGGGTTAAGCTTTATCCTGAGAGTGGCTGAAACCAGGGTTACGGAAAACCCCAGAGGAGTGCAAAACACGGGGCAGGGGTTGTAAAGTTTTTTTTTTTACATATAATTTTTAAAAACTAATTTATTTTTACAGATAAAATGTGAATTCCTATGATTATAATACAAGTACATTTTGTTTAGCATTATGCATCTTCTCATATTGAAGACAACATTATTTGTAACTAAGCTCATCCTTGACATGCCAACAGTCTGCAAATAAAAAGAAATTATTTTAAACAGTATAATTGTCTTACTGTTATAAGGTGCTTGTATTATTTATTTTAACCTTTGAATATTAAGAGTGAAATGATTATAAATATAAAATATATACATTTTATGTACATACATATAAAATGATATACATGTATTATATATCATTCATTATATATAATTAATTAATGACAGAATATACCTGTTGAATACAAATGAAAGAAAAGTGCTCACTAATTGCACACTTTACAGAAACAACCATGTAAAAGAATTTCATTAAATACTGCATCTAGTCACAATACACTAAATTATTGGTCCAAACATCACAAGTTCAAATTAGTTTATAAAACGAAACAACAAAAAGATAAAAGTTGTACAGGGTGCTGGAACAAAACATCCTAAACTCTTCCACAGTAAAATACTTTTACCAACCGTCTCTCAATCCCTCCGTCTCTCAATCCCTCTGTACCCACAAGTCAGTGTAAAAAAAGTACACTTCCAACCTTTCAACCAATTTGAAGGCCTAAAGGTCCAAAGAAAATTTGTTTAAAATCTATGGGGTAACATGCTTGTCTACGCCAGGACTTTAAATGCACCTTTGGTCTATAGGAATGGAATTGGTGTGTTTGGGTGAGCTCAGTTATTATAGTCAATGAGACAAGAACAAACAGTGCCTGTTTTAAATTATCACTTCCATCATCCGTTTTAAACCTTTTCCAAGTTTTTGTAATGTTGAACACTAACAAACATTATTCACACTACACATTTAAAATATATATATATTAAGCGCATTCTAAAATAGAACGAAGGAATTGCACTTTAAAAGAGCAGACTGAGCCTGCTGCTAATGTAATGATTACTTTGTTAACGCTCATTTCCACTGTGTTAAGAGCCAAGTCTTTTACAAAACTTTATTGCACTAAAGATTGACGCTACTTCTAATGATCTCAATTTGCTTTCAATTTTATTTTGCACCAAAAAAAAAATCTAGTCAACAAAAAAAAAGACAAACAGACACAATCACCACAATATTTTATATTGATTGAATTGTGGGATCATTTCAGAACAAATTGGTTTCCATTTTTTGTGAGTTAGTGTCATTCTCCAACTACCTTCGAGATAAGCTTTTGAGTTTTATATATATATATATATATACATATATATACAAATATGTATTAGTAATTGTAAATGTTTTAAATAATAAAAACAAATATATATATATATATATATATATATATATATATATATATATATATATATATATATATATATATATATGTGTTTGTTTTTATTATTTAAAACATTTACAATTACTAAGACCAATAGAAAGTTAAAATGTGATATTTCCTGGGTAAGAAATTGTGTACTTTTTACAAAAAATTAACTTCACAATGTTTGATTGAGCCTTGAATAAAACGGCTCTTTTACCCTTGTGTGCAGTGTTCTGTTTTGAGTACCTTCCTGATGTGCCAGAATCCAGATTCTTCTCTCTTCTGGAGAGCCATTCATCAACACTGGGCTCAGGTGATCCATCTTGGGCTGGGTATTCCTTTTGTCGCCTTTCATCTGACAGGAAATTGAAACAGTGTATTTTATACTGTAAGTCTATCTCTACAGCTCTGAGCATCAAAACAAGTCTAACAGCACAACTAAACATCAGTAACAATGCTGGAAGGCTAGCAGAAATAAAGATCTAACATACTTACCATAAATTCTTTGCTCCAGGAAACTCATTTCCCTTTCTGACATGTGGGAGAACCGACAGCCGGTCCCAAACGAACACTGTCCTGGAAGAGTGAAAGGGAGTAGCGATCCATAACATATAGATTTGTTATTATATTAAACATTTCATCAATTTCCTCAATCAGGTAAACGTTACCTGTCTGAAGAAACTTCCTGCACGGCTCTTTCGCTCGCTCTTCATTTAAACGTGTAGCGGCATCTATAAATTACAAAATGACAAACATTTGCCATCGTTTCTCATTGTAATTGCTGTTAAACAGCCATGTGAACGCGGTTACCTTTAAAGTTGTCAAACCATGCTTTTTTCGCCCTGTGATGCTGGACTCCAAAAAGGTGTTTCTTTCGGTTGTGTAGAGTGTCCTGGAAGCTGCGGTCACAATAATCACAGTAATACCTTTTCCCCATCGTACTTTTGAGTTATAGTGTGTTAAAGAAGTATGTTTATCGTAGAAGCTGTGCCTTTGTGTTACATTCTACCAGTTAGTTTTAAATGGCGACGAAAACATACTGCCGCGCATGCGCTGGTGATACAAATCATTGGCTAATGTCTCCCTCTAGCGGATAAACAGCTCTCTGCAATCAAAAACAGACTCCGAGACAGCATTTGTATACATAAATAAATGTTTGGTAAAGAAATAATGTTCAAAATGTAATTTAATATATATAATTTAAACGAGCATGTCTGTTTTTATTAATTGTTTACATGTAATTTGATAGAATGGTGACGGTGCATTAATGGGGTGACCGGTCAGCAGCTCCGAGCTCCTACTCAGCAGGTGGCAGTAGTGCACAAGCTTTCCAATCGCACTTCTTGGTGTAAATACACAGACTGTGCTGACTTACTGCTACATCAAACAGCTCATGTTTTTGTGTCAGGAATTTAACCGACTTGTCTGATTTGCCCATTCATCCGTGTTTCATCTCCGTTAGGCCCACTGTAACCCCAGGCCGAAGCTGAAATCCCGCCCCTAGGCAAACGCACTGAACCGTCCGCTGAGCCACACTGGCCCCGATGGCCAAAAACACGCTCTCCTCACGATTCAGAAAGGTGGACATCGATGAATTCGACGAAAACAAATTTGTGGACGATCACGACGAGGCTCTCGATCAGCAAGGACCCGATGCGGTGGAAGTGGAAAACCTCATCAGGCAATATCCTTTGATTTGAGGGGTAACATGGGGTTTCATTCATTTTTTTTTATGGGGACACGTCTGGGGTCAAATCTTTCTCCTTTCATGTTTGAGAAACAACCTTTTATCATTACCATGAACGTATTATTTTTTTACATTTAAGCAACGTTAACTCTAGTTTACCCGATAACGTTTTGGTATCAATAAGTTTAATATAATGTGAAAATCTACCTTGAGTAACTTGGTTCAAGCAGAGTTTTTTTTACTTGTAAATTGGTCAACTTCGTCCAGCTCCAAAAAGTTTGTTGATTTTTCACAAGGGTCTGGTATATTGTCTGCAATTTTACCATATATTTAATCGAGGCGTTTAATATACGCTATTGATTTGAAGAGGAAGTCTGTCATCTTTTTGTATTCTGTGATCATAACTCGTTCAAAGACTTTGGTTGAAGGAAAAAGTATGTAGTATTTTACCATTTGAGTTTGAAAGGGAGACTTGTTTGTTATGTTTCTATTGGATAAAACTTTTTCTCTGGCCGTACCATTTAAAGATACATTAACTGTAAAATAGTAAAGTTAAATGTTGCATACTTATTTCATAATACTTACAAGTTTATTTATTTCTAAAATAGTTCATTCTGAGTTGCATGTTATGCTGTTTTGACGCAGAATGGTTCTGTTCAAATTCAACAATTAGAAAGTATCAGGATTTCAATGAAAAAAGTTTGCAAAGAACCAGAGAAAGACTCTAAGTAAAAAGTAGTCAATGAAGTAAAGATATTGTAATTATGCCTCATCAACCTCGTGATTATTGTCTGACACATAAACCTGCTTCTAAAGATGGTCTATGGATAATCAGGAGATGCTCAGTGGAATTGATAGACAGAGTGCAGTTTGAGTCTTTGATCACCAGGAAAATGTAATTTTCGTCCTGTAAGCTTATAGACAAGTGTGGTTATTTCCTCCAACTGTTGTCTCATGAAAGGTAAAGCTTGAACATGGCACTAACCATTTAGATGGCGGCCATAAAAAGGCTCATAATATTATACTTTAAAATCATGATGTTGACGTCACACTTATTGACCCTTACGAAGCTGTTTAAGTGGAGATAAAAAAAATAGATGACATGCCACGTCATGTAAACAATGAATCTGCCTAATTTGCTTAAAGAACCAAATTGCAAAGTCATCCTCTAACTGGTTGTTGTGTTGTCTGCATGACCTGAGAGATTTCCCCAAAGGAATAATATTAAGGAGGAGGAAAGGAAGCTACTAATGGTCAAACAAGAGCTGCAAGGTATAACTGTGACCTTAATCACAGATATAACTGTAATCTTAATTTCTTCTACATAAAAATCTAGTTTTTTTTTTTGTTTATTGTACATTCTTTTCAACAATTTGTCACAGTTTTCCAATTAGGTTAAACAGTGTTCATTCTGAAGGACACTTGAATCCTGCATTGTCTGAACATAATGGAGCTGTTGAAGAGGGATGTGAATCCACATGCACTTTAAGCTTCTGCTCTCATTTCCCCGTAGCGTACAGGTTGTGATTTACAATGGCAGGATTGTTTTAGAGATGTTTCGTTTGTGGTTTCTGTGGTGCTTATTGAGAGCATTTGCCTCACATTTCTGCCCTATTATTCTCAGAGACCCATGATTTGCATTAGACTTCCCTTTCCTCTCTGCTCTATCATGATACCTGTTTAAATACGTTCCTGCTGATTACAGTTTCCAGTGGCTTTGGTGATTTAAAGATGATTAAATAAATTAAATCACCTCTTTTAAAAGTTGAGAGAATTCTGATGGCTGATTTTAATATTGGGATGGCGTGTGAGCGATTGGGCTTTTATTTATTTTGCTGCACTTTTGCTCTGTGAGTCAAATTTCTCTTAACCATTGAGTGTTATTACCATGTGCTAAGCAACACTTTGAAAAACAAGAACTCCCACTGGCACTTTACACAGTCCCTGTAGACTGTGCTGGTGCTTTGAAAAAAATCTAGCAGTAAATATTACTTTACAGGGATTAAACATGCTACATTAGAACACAAAGAACAGGATTTTAGCCATTTCAAGAAGCAATGTGCGAAGTTTTTTTGGACGCTTATGTTGTCATTAATGTCATATGAAACCACCAAAGCAAAGACTCCCTTAAACGATAAGCAAACTAAACTAATCAAACGTGAGGTTTTTTTTTACTTGATCATAAATATACGACTCAGTTAAGACTTTTGATTTTGTAACTGATCTTATGACAAGAATCTCACATTTCTTTACATCATTCACATGACAATCTCAATGAAATTTCAGATTTACATAAAAAAGAACTTAGCCAGCAGTAAGTAACAGCAAAGGTCTGGTGTTATTGGCAGCTTTTTTTGGCCAATACCTAACCAGGAAGCTGTTTGACTGATATGTCAAACCCCCAATTCCATGTCGTTTAGTAGCGGAGTATGAAAATATCACAACTGATCGATATTCAACAAGTTGGTTAACAATAGAAGATGAGAGAAAATACAAAGTTACAAGAATAGAATAGCAATCTTCCATAATTGATAGGAGAAGGCACACAACTAGTGAAATTAATTTTGCTCAATCATACTACAACATTTAGTTTCCCGGCGGTACAAAAATAACATTCGCTTCTCCTGAAAATCTGGATAAATTAACCGGTCAGATCGCTTGAAGTGTTACTGGAATATAGCTAGCGTGTGCATGTCTTCATACCAAGCACCAAACACACGGACTGAACGCTTCTGCTATGCTTATCTGAACGCCTTCCAACCCGGTGTTTACTAGCTTGAAGACGGTTGCTCTGAGAATGGTGCGAGCTTGCCGGAGGAGGCACAGAAATGATGACACTTGAGATGCCTGCTGCTGCCCAACTCTTTCACTCCTATTCTTTTCTCCTCAAAACATATCCCTCAATGCTCCATCGCTTCCGGCACACTTCCTTTGATAAATACATTAACTAGCATGCTTAGCCTTAGTTAACTACAGCACTATATATATATATATATATATATATATATATATATATATATATATATATATATATATATATATATATATATATATATATATCAAGTTGATTAAAAACAAATTAATAACTTACCAGATTCAGCAACCTCCTCACTAGCTTAATTCTATGTGGATAATAATACAAGGTATTTAGTTCAAACCATGGTATTTGTCTCGTACATTATTGTTGCAAATGTTCCCACTTGATAAAAAAAAATCATATCAGCACAAGAGCAAGCCCTTTATTGTTTGACGCAAAGTTCGTCTGAGTTGAACATTTCTCAACTCAAGTGATCAGTCCGGTTTACCGTGCCTCGTCTATCTTGTCAATTGCCTCTTAGCATTGACGTCCACACATTACGTGGTCCAGAACCTTCGTGCTGCGTGGTGCATTATCATGTCATAGAAATAAGCTGCTCTTCCCGGATCGTTTGTACTTGGTGTGTAGGCACCTCGTGGCTGAGAGTTCCAACTGACTCAGAAGCTGTCCCATAGAGACCCGTAGCTACAGACCAAACCGAAAATCTTTTAAATGAAAATCTAGCGGGATAAAAATAATACTAAAGTGATCCAGCGCTGCTATTTTGATCTTTATGTGATCTTTATGTTTTTGGGTCTTTTCTTTAAATATTTTATTTTTCAAAAGTTAGGAATGACATTTTCATTATTCCTTGATTTGAAAAACCACGCTTACTTTTATGGCATTGCTTTGATTTGATGAAGAAAAATAATTAGGTTTTTGGTCTCATGCTCCAAAGTAAGCCGCACAGTTTGAGAGATGGACTAGATGTTAAAAATGTTCTTGTACTGTCTCTTGAGACTCTGGCTTTCGGTTTTGCTCATGGTTGAGGCTTTCATTTGAATAAAATGAGGTCAGAACCATTAAAACATGAGTGTGCAGCTTAAAACATGTTCTTGAAATTATATCTAATTCCTTGGCAGAAATAAAATGACTGAAATAAGTGATGTAAAAATGAAATGATGTAATAAGCTGTGTTGATCTCTATTGATGAGCGTTGTTGTGAGAAGGCAGTAGCTTGCGAATCAATAAATCCTTCCTCTTCTATAAAGTGGAGTCCTGACCTTGGTTATCTTTCAGTTTTTTATATTGCATTTTCCTCAGCTGCTAGCACTTGTCAAATTTAAAGCCTCTCATTCAATCTTCCTGATGGAACGATAACCGTTTGTACCAGTGGCTTCTTCCTTAACCAGCTTTAATGCACAGGGGACATGATGGCAGCTCTTCATATTGCTCTCCGGAACCCTCCAATCAACAGCAAAAACCCAGCAACAAAGGTTCAGACACATTTATCTACCCTGCTTTCAGCATCATCTATATAAAGCATAGTGCAAAGCTTTTTCCTGTCTTTCACTCCCTCAGGAACGTGCACAGTCTGTGGTGTTTAGGGTTCTCACTTCATTCAAGAGCAGTGATATGGAGTCCGCCGTTAAATCACTTGACAAGAATGGAGTCGATCTTCTCATGAAGTACATATATAAAGGCTTTGAAAAGCCAATGGACAACAGCAGTGCTATATTGCTTCAGTGGCATGAAAAGGTAATATTAAGTGGAATGGTGTGATTTTTTTTCACACAAAAATGCTGATTATGACTGTTTTAGAATAGTTTTAAATGATGAAAATACATACAGCCAACTGACAAAAATTTAAAAATTGGGTTTTTTTTGTTGCTGGTATGGGCTTATTTTTCAAAACCGTGTACAGTTATTGAAATCATTAGTTAAATGTGCCTCATTATGCAAATACCTTTTATGAAGATTTGTTCTATGTTTGTTTTTCCCTCATCACACAAACCTGAAGTTATTCAGACATTCTTTCTCATCTTCTTCATTAGAGGCATCATCCTCAAGGAAGCAATCACCATGTTCTTTATCAGAGGAATAATACTCATTGTACTGATCCTCATCTTCTTCATCAGAGGCATCTATCATCACTTTCAAGCTCATCTTCATTTCCCTTTGAAGTGTCTTAATTTCACCTCCTGAAGTTCCATTCTTATCTTCCTCATCTGAGGCATTATTCTCAGTTTTACCTAATCTTTATTTCACCTTCTTGAGTGAGCAGAATATGTAATATATCCCTGATACCTTACTCAGTCAGGGGTGAAATCTGTTGGATAAAATGGGGTCACAATTTGAGCTTTGAATGCACGATTGATTGATTTTTCCCATTTATCAGTGCTGTGTCAGAGTTCTGCTCATATATATATATATATATATATATATATATATATATATATATATATATATATATATATATATATATATATATATATATATATATATATATATATATATATATGCGTGTATACATTCATACATACTTGTGACATCTGAAAAATGGTGTCTTTCTGTTTTCAACCCAGGTCTTTGCTGTTGGAGGACTAGGCTCTATTGTTCGCGTGATGACAGCAAGGAAGAGTGTATGATTACCTGAGTGATCCTGGATCTAGTGTTCAGCAGAGACATAGAGGACATGGGGCATGTTTGGCTGTTACTGGACAGAAGAAACCATTGCTTTGAATGCCACTGTCTGGATGCAGAAAAAAACAGGTGTGCTTGTGTGAAAGTGAAGTTCAGATGCCAATACATCATAATTTAATCATCACAAGATATACTGGCGTCAGAGTTAAAAAAAAAATAGTGCGAAGGAAAATCATGTAGTTGAAGATAAAGCCTCAGTGTACATGCTCCAAGGAGCACGGGTGAGGTAGTACGTGTGTGGTTGATATTTAATTTGAAGTGTTTTCCTGTGTTCTGAGGTTTGATTGAATTTGTTTTATTTTATTTTATTTGACCTCTTTGGTCCTATGCACTTGATCCTGTGCATCATGGAACCAGTGATGTACACCAAAGGGGAAGAGTGAGGATCAGTGTGAAGTGCCTGCTAAAATAAACAAATCTCTTTTGTTTTAATCTCTCTCTGCTCTGATTTTTGTTTGAGATTGTGAGCATCGTTTTAACTTCGGTGATCTTGTAATAAATCATTAATACTGTATCAGACAGCTCTGGAAGTATAGTGACCTATGAGAGCAGGAAGGTCATGCTAATTAAGATGATAGATCTCAGGAAATGAAGATAAGGTGGTCTTCAAAGTATTGGGAGTGTTTTTCCTGATAACTTCCATCATTCCCAGGCTACTGTCTGTGAGACATCAGTCATGTAAGAGAGCGCTTTAATCTCGCTGCTCGGCGGCTCAAGGACTGGAGGACATTCATCTTAATGACACAGATCTGGCTCCCACGGGTTTATGGGGGTATTTACAGCACACCATCCACGATTATTTTTATTTTACATTTTTACTTGAATGTATAATGTTGTCCACTGAAGCGTTATTTTGGTTAAAAATAGAATTGAATAGAATTGTCTATATATAATCTATATAAATAGATAAGTGATTTTTAATGTAGCAATTAACAATACAGAACAATAAGAAAAAACAATACAGAAATGAATAAATGCTTTAAAATAAAAAATCTGTTTTAGATTTAAAGGAATGACTGTCTTAAAACTAAAAATGTAAACGTTTCAATCATTTTCCTCGTGTGTTAAAGTCTAAAAATAAGGAACGAGTTTGTGCAATTTTACACTTTCTGATAATTTAATTTTAAAAAGCTCAATCATGGTGTTGGAAGGGTTTATCTAAATAGTGAATAAAATAAAATAAGGATCAAAGAAAAATTATTAAATGATAATTTTTTTCAAACATTTGACTGATGTCTTTAGTCTGAATAAGCTTTAAAACAGCCACAACGCAAATAAACAGACATCACAAGTTTGGCAAAACAGTCAAAAACATTTTAATGTTCTTAAATAGCATTCTTAAAAACAAAAATCTTGCATCTTTTGGTATCATCACATTTTTTTCATATCCTTTTTTTCTGCATTTAACAACAAACATCAAGTATAATTTGGCAACAGATAAGACAAACAGTTAAGTGATTTAAAAACACATGACAATCAGACAATGCAAGTATGCTCCAATAGCAACTCTAGAACCCCTTTAACTTATAAAGAAAGAGAATTCTGACCATTCGATCCCTTGTGAACATGTTCCCTCCCACAACAGTAGGAACCGGTAGACAATCACCCACTCTCCTCCTCAGACTCAGCTCTGGAGCTACAATAGAGCACCAGAGCAGTTTCTACGGTGTCTGTTCGTTCACCATATAGCTATTCACTTATTTACAGATGCCTTTGAAATAGGGCTGGGGCAACAACAATAAACCGCATTCCAAATTAACTTACAAAATTCTGGTTAATTCATTAAAACGCACTTCAATCAAACTATTTTATATAGTATATTGCATTTCCCTTCGTTTTAAATTGATGAGTATTTGTTCCTGTGCATTTCAAGGACACAACTAGTCAGAAGTCTAGAAACACTGAGGTTTGTTAAACGAAGTACTAAAAAGTTACCTTGCAATTAAATTAGTTAAATAGTTTAATATTAAATAGTTTTAAAATATATTCTCTTATACGTTGTCCACCAGATAAGTGTGAGATCTAAAATATTTAACATCCACTTTAGACCCAATGTACATGAAAAGCTACATCCTATTTACCGTGATGGAGTTACATTATGCATTAATACTATATACAGAAGTATAAGTTTTAGACAGGTGTGAAAAATTCTGCAAACCAAGAATGCTTTCAAAAATGTAAAAGACGGAGTACAAAATTAAAAAGTTTATTTTCGTCAATTGTCAAAATGCTAAATGAATGTTAGAAAAATCTAAATCAATATTTGGTGTTAATACCACTTGCCTTAAATCCTGCATCAATTCTTTTAGGTACACTTTCACTGGTCTGGTGAGTTGTCGGGGATTATGTATTATTATTGTAGGGTGAGTTATTAAATGATTAAAGCAAACAGGTGCTGTTGATCAATGTCACAAGTAGGTAGAAACCCGGTCGTGAACTGAAATAGAAATATATGTGTAGGAGGCTTAAAACAGCTACCAAAGTGAGGTTGAGAGACTTTATCTGGTCATGGCAAGATCATGTACAGCAACAAGGCACATTACACATGGAGACGTCTGGCCAGAAGTACTGTTCACGGAAGAGTTGCAGCTAAAAAGCTATATGTCCGATGTGATCAAGGCCAGGTGGCTCAAGTATGCACAAAAACATAGGAAGTGGTGTGCAGAAAAATGGCAGCAGGTGCTCTTGACTGACGAGTCATTTGAAATATATGGCAGTAACAGAAAGCAGTTTGACTGGCAAAGGGCTAAAGAACAGTAAAATATTAAGTGTATGTAGCGTGAAGCATGGTGGAGGTTAATTGAATGTTTGGGGCTGCATTTTGAGATGGTTGGTAGGGTGCTGATGTCACGTCACTCTGGTCAGCTGTCCTGTGATATTTCTGCAGCAGGACAACTACCTCAAACAAACAGCCTAAAACATTAAGAACTTTCTTCGGTGTAAAGAAAATAAGTCCTGAAGTGCAATTATCCTCTGCCACCAAGCCCTTGAGCAAGAGTCTTGGATTACATAAAGAAAGAGAAGGATGTGAGAGTGCCTGCATTCATAGAAGATTAGTGGTTTATCGAAGATGTTAGATTAACCTATCAGCTGACTTCCTTCATAAATTGTTTGGAACTGGACCTGGAAGAATTTTAATCTTGGCAGCTTTTGACGCCATTTGACTTATATGTCAAACAACCAATCCCATGCCGTTTTGCATAGCCTTATGTTGCAGAGTTTGAAAATGTTACCACAACAGCTGACCAATATGCAACACGTTAGCCATTGAAAAAAAGCCACAGAAGATGAGAGATAATGCAAAGTTACAAAAGTTACAAAAATAGAAGACCAACCTTCTATCAAACAATAAAGTTTTTATATAGAGGTTTTTTAGCAGTTACTTTCAAAGCAGCTTCACAAAGTCCTTGTGAGAATCAGGTAGAGTAAATAGGAGTTCCCTCTGTTCTATTCTATATTCATATTGATTCTATAATCAATATGAAGAGGCACTCACTTTTCCCAGAAATCTGGATAAATTCAAATAATCAGATCACATAAAATTGCACCAAACCAATCACACGTATAGCCAACACTAGGACATCTGAGGCTGAGACTAGAAGAATTGTTACTGTTTTGTAGACAAAGGTTGGTTACATCAAATATTGATTAGATTTAGATTTTCTTTCAAAGCATTTTGTTTTTCAAATGAAGGTGATAATTTGCATGGGTGGATCAGCAAGTTAAGCTCTTCTTCATCCATTAGCTTAGCAATTGAAGTCTAGTGTAATTTAAGTCTGCCACAATTATGCTTGAGTAACTATTGCTAATCTTGACTGTGCACTCGTGAATGAAAATAAATGTTAATTTTTCACACACCTGCCTAAAACCTTTGCCTGGCGCTGTATATATTTGCTGGCACTGGTGGGCAGCAGAGCCAGCTGTAAAATCATAAACATCATCTTGTTTCCAGACTTCTGACAGGTGGCGTTAAGTGCTTAAAAGACCTGTGCTCTCAGCCCACTCGACCAAGAGCTGTGAAATCATCAGATTTCAGGGACAATCTGAGCAACAGCTCATGGGGCTTCTTCTTAGGATGCTGGGAAGCTAAAACACTTCAACACACTTACTAAACAAATAGGACAAAATGGTTTGATGCTTTATCAGTTGGTCGGTTAGCTACATAGAGAGAGAGAGAGAGAGAGAGAGAGAGAGAGAGAGAGCGCAAACAACTGCTTTCATCATAATCTTCGTCCAGCTCTCCTCTTTTTGGTGAACTTAACAGCAAAATTTAAGGAAAAGACTTGTGCAACTCTGTGTCTGCATAACTTGGGCAGTGAATAATTCATGTGAAGCTTTATTCCATTCGGCAGTGATTTGTTCGTGAGCAAACGTATCTCTTTAATTCCAAGATGATTTCTTAAGATAAAAACAAGTGGCGGAAGCAACCCTGGGATTGAAAACATGCAATAAATGAGCAAACCGGACCTTCTTCTCCCAACATGCAAAAATACCTTGGTCCCACAATGTTGTGAAATAGAGAAAAGCCGGTGATGAATTCTTCTACAACAGCAACATAACCCAATTTTACACCATGCCTCTTGCCAACAGCACAATAAATAACATCAGAAAACAAACTCAAATAGTGCAAGTAAAGTGCAAGGCTATTATTGTAATCCTTATCGACATAATGGTGACCAAATAAACACTGAGCACATGTGTAATCAGACAGACGCTGTGTGTTTTCCCTCAAGATCGACGCACATGCCGTAATGCATGTTTGCGAGTCTGTTGAGACAGTGGCATGGTCCATTCACAGATTAGACTAAAAAACACGGCCCTGTCACATGCAGAGCGCTATCTTTTCACAGAGCTTCCACGACAAACAACCCAGACTAACACAGGTCTCACACGACTTCTTATAGAACTATACATATATTTATAGAGAGATATATACACGCATTTCTATACAGGAGTAGGCCTGGATGGTGTGCTTCGTGTATGTGACTAGAAAAGAGAATTTTGTTGAATGGAGCACGTGGAATAATTCAAGATTGACTACAAGTATGGACTAACCACACTATCAAGGCATGCTGAAAAAGAAAAAAATGGCACTCAATTGTGAAAAGTGATGGATCAAATTTTTCACACTCAAAATTAATTGAATAATAAGTAGATAATTCAATTTCAAGCCATGCATGCTAGAAGTGATTTTTTTTTTCATCAAGCAGAATGTTAAAACTAAAGAAAAATTGGTCCTTGAGTAGTACAAATGACTACAAGAACACTTAAAAGCAATACTGATATATGCACTAACAGTCAAAAGTTTGGTCATTTTCATCAAATATACTGTATACATGCAGCATTTTGTTAGATTGTCATTATGAAACTGCACTCATGTGTTTTCTCGAGCAGAGGGTGCAATGATATCCAAAACGATTGTGATTTGTAGAAAAATATGTGAACCCGCATGATTGACAAGATGACAACTCAAACATCCTCACATGCAAGATTCATATTAGGAATAAAGAGGAGCCCACGAGGAAATGCATACAAGAGCAATAATTAATATTGACAGAAAACTCTGAACTTCTACAATTAATTAGCCTGGAATTATTTAATGGAAGTTGTTACTCTTCATTCTGTTTTAGTTTTCATTATCTAGATGAATATGCTTGAAAACAGGAATGTTCATGTTAAGTCACAAATTTTTAAACATACTTTTTCTCTGTACCATTAATCTCTGCTAAAATCATTACAGCTAGAAAAAAGGTGTGAAAAGGAGCAAAACAGTTCAATATCGAATAGGATGTTGCTGATTTGAGGCAGCTTATAAATAATGATTTACATAATTTGTTAAAGTTTTTATTTATTAAAAGTAAACTGCAGATTAAAAAACTAAATACTTTCTCTGAATAAAGTGTAACTGCTATTGTTAAATAGTTACTTTGCATAAATTCCTCTGTGGTCATAAAAAATCTCTTGTGTTATCTTTATGATAGAGGCCTGTATCTTTTGTGTTCGGGTTTTTCCAAATTTAAAACCCAGTAGGGGTTCCTTTTTGCCCAGGGCCCCCATAGTGCAATGTTCCTACTTGTGAGCAGTGTGCTGCCGTGTCAATTTCTTGTGGAAGATGCTTCAGGAATGTGGGATGAAATTTCAGCAGATTACCTTGAGACATAGCCAAGAGAAAACAAGCTCAGGTTTTTAGTAGAATGTTTGACTAAAACTAACCAACTTTGCTGGCATGTACAATTATTTTCTTATATTTTATATTGGGACTCTGTAAGTTGTGTTAAAACTTCCAAACTTTTGACTGCTACTGTACTTATTACATAAAATGCTATTCAATTATTTTTATTGATGGCAATTGAGTAAAATGTCAAATATGAGTTTCTTGAACAAGAGTTTCTTCTCTTGGAAAAGCCAGAGGATCAAACGCCGCAATTTAACAGAAGGCTTGTGCTCTAAATATCCAGTAATCTATTCTTGACTGCTTCCACAAAAGCAGCATACTAATATTATGCTTTTCTGAATTCTGAATTACTGTAAGCAAACTGATAACCGCTGTTAAGTTCTGAGTAAGGTCAAAAAAATTGCCTGTGTGTATATAGCGGTTAGCTCAATTTGGTACAAACTTTCAGCAATGATCTACTTCACTTTAGTTAATGGATAAAGATAAGTGTTTTCTTTATGTAGAAGTTCCACTTCAAGGCATGTCAGCTCACAGGTCTCTAACAATTCCTGTAGCCCCACAGTTTAGTGTTAATCGTGCTGGAACACACAGACCTGCAGTTTTCAAACAAGCCCGGAAGGACTCAATTATCAGGATCGGGTTTGTTTAATTAGGAATAGACATGAACTGTGCAGAGCTGCAGCACTGCAGGAAAACTGCAGTTTTACCCTTGTGTTAGCTGATGAGCATGAGGCACAGCACGGTATGAAGATAATCTACGTCTGCAGAATTCTTGCCAGACAATAACCAACGTATAAAGCAAGACAAAGGAAATGAATGCAAACATGCAAAACGTTCCCTACAAAACAAAGTTGTAAACATTGACGAGGCAAGTGTTGAGAAGAAAAACAAACATTCCTCCCTAAAATGTGTTCTGCCGAAGCCTTAGGATCATCTTCTTAGGAAGAGTCCCCAAAAAAAAAAAAATTCAAAATCACTTTCTAAAGTTTCCTTGGTTCTCAACTGATGTCTTGTGCTCTCAGTAAACACCTTGAGAAAAGGTGATAGCTGCCCCCGACAGTTAAGGATGCTCATGTTCATTGCGGTCCTCTCTGATGTCTAGTGTGAGCAAGGTTTTCCTAACTGTGTGTGATAATCTTAAATTCTAGACATACATAAGAAATGTCTGCGCAGAAAGCAATATTTGCTCTCGCAGTTATTCTCTAACTAGATCTAAATGAGATTAGGTTGAAGAACCAGCTTTTTCTGAAGAAACTATCTAATGGATTTTTGTTGTTATGTAGATGGGATTAAGCATGTGTGCATGTGTCTGAAAAATGGCATGGTGCCACCGTGTGGTCAATAGTTATCACACATGCCATCAAAGAAGAGGTTCTGCACATCCAACAAGGCTGCCAGCTCCAGAACATGTTTTTGTAGAAGGCTGCTTTCTACCATTTCCTGCTTGGGCAGCGGAGGATAGGACTCTGGAAAACTCCTTGTTTCCTGAAACACAAACACAGAACTATTAGTTGACTTAAATCAATTATCTCTAATTCAGGATGTAGTGTCACAGGGGACTGCTGAAGCCTCTCTATGTAAGTAAATGAGCATAGTAGAACAATATCAAGAGGCTTGAAGTTCAGGATGAGCACGTCCTCCTGAACTTAATTTACTCACACTCTCGGTTCCTGTTCACAGTCAGCCCTCAAACACTGAACACTGATGACGAGGCCTTTTCAAACCTAGTTAATTGAATTAATTCCTTGGTTGGCACCAAAATAAATGCATAATAAGGATAAAAAAAAATTGGTTAATTGTCAGATTAATTAATTGTTGAACGTCTGCAATAGTCTGGGCATAAAAAGGAATGATATCACCTTCAGTTGGTTCACTTTCTGTTTCAAGAAAACTGAGATTGATTCTTTTAAAATATAAAAACTACACTTCCATCCCTTGACCACTCCAAAAAGCTAAAGGGTGTTTTTGGTGTCTAATGGGCTTTAGCCACAGACTTGGGGCCCTCCTCCTGACAGCTCGCCTGCTACACACTTTCAATGCTTGCCAAATTCCCTTTGTATTGCCAGGCTAAATTCAGTGTAAGTGTGACCTTAAAATGATTCCAACTTTCTCTGAATTGAATATAAAACCTTTCCAATTTTCCCAACATCCAAAATTTCAGCTTTAAATGTAGTTGTTTTTTTTAACCAAGCTGATAGTTGGAATCTAGCTAGATGCATTTCTGAGTTTGTTAGGGAAGTTGGGAGGAATCTTTCTGGGCTGATAATAGTCTGTAAATAGAGACCAACAGACTGTTATAAGGATTGATTAACTATTATAAAAGATGAAACATTACTCATGATGGGTTCTTGGATCAGACCTATGACTATCCCTAAAATAATATCAGTATGAGTAAGCTTTATGTCTCTGTAATGGTAAATTATGTCTCGATTGTTGTCATAATATCTGTCAGTTTCATGTTTTTATTTTAGTAGCATTGTTTGCAATGCATTGTACTCTTTTTTTCAGCTTCAGTTAACCCAAGAATCATTATAGGTTAAAGTGTTTTAGTGTTTATTATATATTATATTCATATTATATATATATGAATCAGAATCAGCTTTATTGCCAAGAGAGAGAGAGAGCGAAAGAGAGAGAGACAAGCGGGTCTGGGTCTGGTTGGTACCTGGACAAGAGACTTCATGAACAACAGGTTGCGGTGGAAAGTGCTATCAGTGAGCCCAGCAGGGGGTGCTCACACTATGGTCTCTGCAGTCTAGTGCAGTGGCATGGATAGTACTGTAAAAGTACTGTAAAGCACCACTGTCCTTGGATTGACAGGTGAAACAGAGGACCTGACTCTCTAGGCTCATCAAAAATCCTAGGGTGTTGGATCTTGTCCAAAAACTAATAATTAAAAACATTAATCAAACAGGAAAGTTCAGCACAGCAAGGCTACTGTTTTCATCTCTAGGCAGACATGTGCTTTGAAAACTGACACAATATCAATTAAGTGTCTTCTGTATTTCTGTGTAAGCTCTGAGAACATTAACAACACTTTTTAATGTTTGTTTTTTAACCATTTTTAGTTTTCTACTTTAGGAGTAGATAGTGATCATTTTAGCACTTACATCTAACATTATAGCAGAAATCAGACATTTAAAGTAATTGCTGTAAATGTAAGAAAAACATAAGAGTGAAGTCAACCTTTAAGATAACTACTATCTAATTCTGACATGTTGCAAATGGTTTAATCACAGACTTCTTTTACATACAATCTCTAACATATATTGCTTTATGTACTGTGTTTTTACTAAACATTAGTGTAGATTTATTTTGTATTTCTTTGTATTTTGTAAAATAATCAGTTAGATTTGGAACATCAGTTCTTTTAACATTGTATTCATAGGATGAACATGATTCTTATATACGTCATCGCTCTATTAATCTGATAGAAATGTAACAATCCTCGAGTTGATCCTCACCCGGAAGTGCTTGTGTAATCGAAGCGTAGTGCAGCAGAAGATGAAGCGAATCATAAGCAGACGCAGGAACTCATCCCCATAAAACTGTAGATAGGCTTGATCTGAAAAACAAACAAGAGGAAACGCTAAAACATTCTGCATATTGTTCCCAACTCTTATCAAAACAGTCGATAAACATGTTCTACAACTGAGCAAGAGCATGTAAGCCATACCTATAACTCGAGAACTTGTGATCATCTGGCCAATGTCATGGAAAACCTTCCGCAGGAGTTCCTGGGCTTTGTCCCACAATCCATATCGCATGCTGCCGAGTCCACAGACAGACAGGAAGCCCATGAGGGGGTTGTAGAGGAAGAGAGTAAACACACTCCCACGCTGAGATTGGTCTGTCAGAGAGCCAAGGAAATAGAAAACATTATTGTACAGTCAATACGATATCAACTAAAAATAATCAGACTACTTTAAACACAACTAAACAGAATAAATATTAAAATATTTTGAGACCTTGCATGCTCTTGGGATAAACTGTTGGAGAAAGTAGGCAGACAAGCGGCTGGCCAAATAGGTTGGAGAAATTCTGTGAAAAGATTAAATATTGTTCAGTGAAAATGTGTTTTACTGTGCAATATTGGATTTCTGTTCTTTTATTACTATATATATATATATATATATATATATATATATATATATATATATATATATATATATATATATATATTCATTCGCCTCACATAGAAATGATACATATAGAAAAGATACATTTCACCTTTACAGTCTTTTTTATTCGGCTCAAAATCTTACTGCAACATTCATTGTAAGCAATCATCCAATCGACATTGCTTGAACGTGAAACACATTTGTGAAACAGCCTTTCACGTGACATTTTTTTTAAATAACTGTATTAATGAAATATAATGCATATACTAAACTTAAAAAAACAACCTAAAGAAGTTTTGATACATACATATACAGGCAAAGTTAGCATAATATACAACAGCTTAACTAATGAAATGTAATTCATATATTTAAAAGTGTTGGAACGTTTTAATAGCGGCAACATGCAGAGCAAAACAGTCTCATTGCATAGCATGCTAGCAGAGCGAGCACTGTGATTGTGTAATCCACAGCGAGGCTCGCTGCCGATTGTCTATTATTAGTATTAGAATGGTAAATGTGAAAATTAATCATTTTTAAAAACAATTCCAAAAATTGTGAAATTACATAAAAAAGAAGTTAACCCTAAATAAATATAGCCCTTTCATTTAATAATTTTTTGTTATAAAGTTTAAAATATTGTAATCTTTTGTTTGTCTCGTTTTTTCAACCTTTATTTATTTCATGTTTTAGCACCTAGACAGAAAGAGAATTATGTTTGAAATTTTTGAAATATGTTTCAGTAATAAACTTGCCTTGACTACATTTTGAAATGAAAATAGCATTGAATTCATCCATTATCAGGTCTGTTGATGCTTGTGGCAGCACAAATTGGCCAAGAGTCAGGATCTCAAATGCTCCCACACACTCTTTAGGAAACCTGGGTCCCCGTGCACACCAAACCATGTATGTGCCATTATCCTTTCATTTTAGTTTAACCTATGTAAATTTAATTAATGAGGTTGCCCAAACTGACATTTCAGCAGTTCAGCGTTTGAACTATAGTTGTGCAGTAATGTACACAAGGTGGCGCTCCATCATTGATTAAAGTAGCGACCTGAAAGAGAAAATCAGCTCAAACCTGAAACGAAAGAAGATCAAACCGGCAGTCTAAAATGGAAACCTTTTACAGAGTTCCACTTACTTCTGAGATTCAGTCTAAAGTCAATAAATCAAACACACTTATTAATAGTACGATCACATGGCTCCGTATGAATAATTAATGAGATCAGGATGTCTCAGATTGCAGTAATAAATGTGTGATAAAGGAGAACTGATGTCTCACCCTGTAAGCTGTGCTGTTGGAGGAGTCCACAATGACAAACAGAGGTTTCCTAGTGAAGGGGAAAAGGTCTCCTGGGTGGAGACTGAAAAACACAGGAGCATGCATGCGTGTTAATGTGACATCTCGGGTCGAAATCGTAAAATAAGCACATTTTAGTTTCCCTGAACAGCATTTGAGCATGCTCAAAACAGGGAATGCTCACCAGTGCATCTCTTTTTGTGCCTGATTTTTCTTCTGCAAGGTCTCGCCATTTACAACATCTCGATTCGTGTTGGTAAGGACACCTCCAAAGTCATAAGGTCCTGCAAATCAAGATAAAGGTGTTAAATAATAAAGACGCCTCAGATCTTTCCCCTTCCTGTACAGATCATTCTTTAAGCAGCATCGATGTTTAAACACTTTTGACTAAAAGAAAACAAATGCATGTATTTTATTATAGTCACACTTTTTAAAATTATTTAGTTGAAAAAAGATGCATTTATATAACTCAATTTATACATAAATTACCCAGCCCTACTGGACTGGTCTGGAAAAAAATACACTTTAAAACAATAAAATTGTGATTACAATATCGATTCTAGCCTTAACGATGATAAAACTCCTTTCTAAAGGCAGTGTGACAGGGTCTCGAGCATATTTATGTGGCGAGCGTGCTAATTCTGGTGGGCAGAATTAACTTTGAGTCGAGACGGAAGAAAGTCACCATGTTGTTCTCTAAAAATCACATTTGATAGGGCACACTGAATGCATCATCCAATCCCAACAGACTTGTGGTCGACTACTACTTGCTGCGAGGAAAAAATACACACCAGCATTCAAACCAATGAAATGCATCCATGTTAGGTTATTCTTGACTTCGGTTATTGGTATGATTAAGACTGCCTCACCCCTTAATGAACAAAAACAAGCTGTTTTTACACCCGGGTCAAATCATGAAAAGTTAATTCCACACATACTAATAAAAGGAGATTTTGTAAATCTATAAGTGAAGTAAAATTGTGGAACAGGTTGAGTAAGGATTAAAAACTGGATAATGATAAAACAGTGTAAATTCAAGTATAAAATATGTGTATTAAAGTATTTGAGTGAAGAGGTTTTATACTTCTTACTCTCATTTTAAGTTGTGATTGGCTTTTCCTTCTCATTTGTAACGTGCTGGCACTGCCCACCTTATTTTACAGATTGTGCATGTATTATTTTTGTTTCTTTGTTTTAACTTTACATGCTTTACACTTTAGCCATGTGTTTAGGAGAGACTGATTCAGACACCAGACATTTTGTATTAAAAAGTAGATCATATTATTGGAATACATGCTCAATACATTCCAGTATAGTTCATCCAATATTCCTGAAAATGTAATCAGAAAATCATTAATAAAAAATCCATAAGATTCAGACAGAAAAGGCGTGTGCTATACTTTACCTTCAGACTCTGAGCGGCCAGTGGGGAAAACTCCAGTGGCTGAGAGATACACCAGAAGCACACTATTGGCTGGCAGCTCCTAGTGCGAAATGAGACCATCGAAATCACATTTAATGAGTCAAACAATGCTGAAAAATAAGCACATATTCATTCAGCTTGTTAAAAAAAGCATTTACAACACTGGAAATGACTGACATGTATACACAATATCTTGCCACTAATTCAAACTGGTATATATTGATAATAGCAATAATAGCAGTGAAAATATTGCTTTTATTGGTTTTAAAAAAAAGCATCTTTAATGTGGTGTGCAACATGGCTCTGAGTTTAAGGAACAATGAGTTAGTTTTTTTTTTACATCTGTGCCTAGTTACAGTTTTTCAAAAAAGAACATGTTGACTCTGAGCCGTTGAAATAATTTGTTACTCAACGTGCAAGTAAACTCAGAAACTCGTAACCCTCTGTAGATTCCACACTGCAAAAAATGAATTTTAAGCAAAGCTGAAAATGCTTAAAATTAGATTGAAAATCTTGATTTTCTTATTTTTGGAAGAATTTTCTAATTTAAACCTTTTGGGTATAGATTACTTTGCTTATTTTGAGAAAATAACACTTATATTTTCTTGAGGAGAAAAAAAATCTTATTCTGGTCATTTATGTTCTTGAATTAAGAAACTATGTGAAACAAGTTGCTGATTTTGCTGCTGATCTTAAAACAATAATCTTAAAACAAGAATTTTTGACTCAACATATTCTTATATCAAGAATGTTACTTATATTTTATTTTAAGAAATCAATATTAAATACTGGTTAAAAACATGCATCTTGGAACAAGAAAAAAAATCTTAGATCAAGTTTTAGTCTAGATCAAGTAAAGGTAAGAACATTTCATTTCTTGAAATAAGATTCAAATGCTTGTGAATAAAAATAAGAAAAAGGATCTACACTGTAAATAAATCATCAATACCCCAAAACTTAAAACCTCATCCAGTTGTGTTCTAACTTTGATGGAAGATATCTGTACTTCAAAAAAGCACTCTTGAAACAAGAAAAAAAAACTCAAATATAGATGAACTCTTCCTAGATCAAGCAAAAGATTCTGCTAATGGGGCGAGCAAATTTCAGTTGGTGAGAATTCTTAAAATTAGCAAAAACTTCTAGCTGGTTACATAAGCTGTTGGATCTTAAGAAAATACAAAAACTCTCAAAACAAGTCTTTCCAAGCTGTAAAAATGCATTGAAACTAGAATTTTCCAACTTGTATCTAGTCACTAGTGGTCTTAAAACTAGACAATCTGTCTTAAAACTAGAATGTTTTCTCTTATAGTTTTATATAGCTTATCAGAAACAAAATAATTTGTCAGCACTGATAGCGTAGCGGTCAGAGCGCTGACAGGTAAAGCTGAAACCTCTGGTGACGGGATGAGGGTTCGAATCCAGCTCTGGTCCTTCACTGATCTTCTCCCCAAAGCTCTACTAAGTGTTCTACCGCTCTCCTATCTGAACTGTAATGTCTAAAAATGCATCAATAGGCCTAAATAATATATAATATAATTATTTAAAATTAAAATTGTAAGCTAGAATTTCTAGTTTTAAGAACCCATATTCTACTTTAAGAACTAAAATTAAGCACAAACTTTCTTAATTTAAGGTCGTATATACTTATTTTAATACTACATTTTCTAAGCTAGTCTTAAATAAAAGAGAAAACATCCTAGTTTTAAGACAGATTGTCTACTTTTAAGACCACTAGAGACTAGATACAAGTTGAAATATTCTAGTTTCAGTGCAGTTTTACAATTTGTAAAGTCTTGTTTTGAGAGTTTTTGTCTATTTATCATCTAGACTTTTTTTCTAATTTTAAGAAATCTTGCCATGTCAAATTTGCTTACCCCATTGGCAGATTTTTTTGCTTGATATAGGAAGAGTTTAACTTTATTTGAGGTTTTTTTTCTTGTTCCAAGAGTGCATTTTTTGCAGTGCACTCACGAAGACGACTATGTTCAAGTGAGCCACGATTTCCCATCTGCAGTCACTCTTTTGATTTTGTGTAATTACCCACGCTAGACTTATAACAATTTAAAACGTCAGTAAAACCAGGTAATTATGAATCCATAATAAACCATCATGCTACCAAAAAACAAACTATTAACTTTTTCTGTAATGAATGGTAAGGTAAAGGCCACTTTTTCCTGTGAGTGGGAGAGCTACTGTATACAGGTGACACCTGATACGATTTGACATACTTCTCCTAAACTTTGTTTATTCAAACACTTTTTATCACACACAAGATAAATAGATGGGATCTATTGCATAGCAAGAGCAGAGCGAAGAACACTGCATGCATCCTCAACCAATGACTTGCACAATGGATGCTCAATAGAATACCACGTCACATGACCTGGATAGCGACCAGGAAGTAGCAAAAAACCAGCTGGGATTTGTTTTCATTTAAAACTGAAAATTCTCTTGTTCCATAAAACACCAGAAGATGACCAAATAATGAAAGTTCACAACTATTTCACTGATTTAATCCAACAAGCTGCAGATTTCAAAGTAAAATACTGAGAGCCAAACAGCTGCCATGGGGAAAAACACATTCAAGTATATGTTTTGTGAAAATAAAAGAAAATTAATTTTCACATAAAAGAACAGAAAGCAACACTGCTAATAGCACATGTTTAAAGCACTTCACACAGAAACAAAGCCATGCATAGATTTAAATAATGATTCATGAGCGTGGGGGCTTTCTCACCCTCCTGATGTGCTACGCTACAGTAGAGGATGTAGCAGAGCAGATAGTAACACACTAACACCCCAGCAGCATGCCATGCCAGCACATGCTACACAAACTTTCACAACACTGCTCAGTGTTTGTTAACACATCAGCACTGCAAACAAAAAACATATCAACAATCATCTAAAATTTAGTTTAGAAAACATAATTGTGTCTCTGATCTCCTGGGATGCTCTTTTTGACATACACTGGACTGAGAGGTTGATACCACCAGGTTTTCAGAAGCACTGGTTTATTAAATTATTGTACTGATATCTCTGGGGTCTCCTGTTAAGAATCCAATTTAAAACCTACATCTTACCTTCGAAAATATATAAAGCATAAAATGCTTTATTTATTTAAATACATATATTTTTTTCACATTTATACAGGTTTTCTCAAACTCTTGCAACCCAAACCATGCCTTTAACAATGTTGAGCATTTATGAGTGTTTTGTCAAACTCAAACCCCTACAATCCCTTTTATGCTTTTGAGCATTTATGCATGTTTTCTTAAAATATGTAAATGGGATTGTAAGGGTTGCCAAAGATTAACATTTATGAGTCTTATGTCAATATCTGGTAACCCTAACAATGACTTTAAAGATGTTGAGCATTTATGAGTGTTCATGAGAAAATCTGGCAACTCTAACCATCTTTTTTTGCATTCAAGAGAATTTTCTCAATCTCTGGCAACCCCAAGCAACAACAACAAACATATATCACATTAGCTTTACATGGACATCAGAAAAGGAATATCTGTGTAAAAATGTATTACCTAGAACAGTGAACTTTTTAATACTCTGATACCAGTTTTGTTTTACATTGCGAATAAACACTGTAGACCAGGGGTCTCAAACTCAATTCCTGGAGAGACTAAGCCCATGCAGGTTTTAGTTCTAACCCTGTTTCAGGAGCCACAGCAGTAGCTTCAAACAAACCCAGAGTAGCTTAAATCAGTGGAATCCAGTGTGTTCAGTTAAGGTTAAAGCAAAACTATGCAGGGTTCCGGCCCTCCAGGAATTGAGTTTGAGATCCCTGTTGTAAACTCTCACTGTACCAGAAGAGAAAACCTCTGTCAATCCTCAGGATTGCATTATGTACAACATATGTACAACACAACAATATTCTGAATTATATTAACATGTAAATCTCTATTTTACAACACTGACGCTATTCCACATTTCTGTACATCATTGACCAAAATCTAGATTTTGCTTTTTAAAAGTTCAAATATGCGAGCTGAAAAAATTGAGCTGAATTAATGTAAACAGATGGGTTCATTGAAGGCATGTAAACATATGCACAAACCACACAAGGTTATCTAAGAGGGAGAAAACTAGGGCTGTAAATTCCTATAAACATAATTGATTATAGTCAGTAATGCAATCACCAGGTGGCACATTTCAGAAGACTAGCTACACTGACAATAACAGACAGAAAAACTTCTAATTTGATCTGAGTAAACAAGAGAACTAAAAAGATTATGAAGATAAAATCTTGCCAAAAATTGATACAAAGTATTTATATATGCTATTCATGTGCACGATAAGAAGATCTGCATGAGCAGAAAACTTGATTTCGACAAGCATTTTGTCAGATTTATAATGTTATTATAGTCATCTTTATTGTTTTTGTTGTAATATTTGTAAATACAGGCTTGCCATTGTTGTTTGGTTAAATATTAATTTTATAAGTTTTTATAGTTACTATATTTGTTTGAAGAGATTTAACTTTGAATGTTAAAGCAACTGAAATTAATAACAGACAGGTGTTCAGTCGTCGATGTAGCCCAGGAAAGTAGGTCCCGCCCCATCTTGGATAAAAAAAATTGAACTCACTCGAGCGCAGGAATGGATTGAGCAAGCACAGAGAGACTGACCAAGCAAGAAAAGAGAGAATTGAGAGAGAAGAATCACGAGAGTACCTTAAGAGCGGCCCTCACTCACGAGAGTGTGTGAGTGCTCTTAGGTGCTGTGAATCATGCGCACAAAATTACAAGCCACAAGCTTTTTCTCAACCCCCACGTTTCAGTTTTCTGCTCATGTGAATATCCTTAGCATATGTAATTATCAGAAATACACGCTCCATTAAAGGCATGGATTTGCAGCTATAAAAAATGTCCCTTTTCTCTTATAGGAGGCATTGAGCCTAGGATATGGCTCTTGTTTATCGCTGTTAAATAAAATATATCCCTCTGTAGGCTGTATAAACCACGATATCAACATGGTTACAAGCTCAGAAATGCAAAACTCTTGTGAAATACTTTTTTTATGTCAAATGCAAACTGACAAGCAATAACATGATTGTCTATTTGTTTAAAAAAATTTTGATTGTGTTAAACTATCAATGTAATCCTGCATGAGGCAGGAATATTCAGAAAACAATTTTGACTAAATCAACAATGTTCAATAATGTTGACTATTGTTTCTAATGTCCAAACCGGAATGTGATTTTGAAGATGTCAGTGCAGTAAGAACAAATGGCAGAAGGAATTGTGAAAATTGAGGGGATCGTGCAAACCTTGAAGGAGGCAGACAGGAAAGTGTAGAGCTGGCTGAAGGTTGGTTTGTACAGGAGATATTTATGAGGGTTCTCTCTCTTAGCTGGCTTTTCATTGGGCTCCTGTAATGAGAGAGAT
The DNA here is from genome assembly GCA_900490495.1 of Danionella dracula. Lineage (NCBI taxonomy): Eukaryota > Metazoa > Chordata > Actinopteri > Cypriniformes > Danionidae > Danionella > Danionella dracula. The sequence goes on from UELW01000189.1 coordinate 2,903,495, forward strand.
AAATGAGTGAGAGAGGAATAAAGAGACAGGGAAAGCAGGCACAGTGAGAAAATATAACCAGAGAGAGGTGAAGTATTGAAATAGGAAGGGATGAAGGGTGAAAATCTGAGAAACACTCAACATTGAAAGCGAGAGGAAGAGTGTAAGAGTCTTCTCTTACAAGTGGCCCTGGCTTGGAGCTTTGCGTTGCCAGGTTCATGGGTTCCCTCTCAAGCGCTTGAAGCATGCGAAACATATCGATGGTCAGCTCACTAAACTTCACCTGCAATGGTACAGTTATAACCTACATGACCATTTTAATTCATTTACATAAGAAAGCAACACTCTTCAATTTGGCCAGTTATGTAACCAATTTATGCTATGCAGTGATTCGCTGTATTGTCCTCCCACCTGGCTGTTACAGTTGCCAATGATGAGTGCATCTGCCAAGCTGAGCTGGCCAACCACCATGCCCTGTTCCAAACCAGGTACACCCCCCTCCTGGAGCCGGTTGGAAAGGACCACCACACCATTGTCATCATTTAGAATCATGAGTGGGTCAGCCTGTGGAAGTAGGGAAAGTAACTTACTGAATTGTGTGTGATAAATGCTTAAACCATCAAGAGAGATTGAACAAAACAAAGATTGGTCAATAAATTACAATGTGATTAAAAGTGAAATTCAGTGGAAATAAATCCTAAACTGAACAACATCATCATTAATCAAACAGAATTTTGAAGGTTTAAACCCCAAATCATGCATATTCCAGCATCTGTTGAAACATCTGGGGGAAAAAATCAAATCCCAACAAATCAATGTTCTCTGAAAAAATGCGCTCTGTAATATCTTGATGATGTCATATGATCTCATTACTCCCCTTCTCTGTGTCTTGAGGGAACTTTAGTTTGTCATACAAGTTCTAAATCTTATCAGAATCTAAGAGCAAACATACTTTTTGTGTGTTTTCATATATCTTTTAGTTTTGACAGGTTTTTTTTGGAGAGGTGTTCTGTAGGTTCTATAAAGAACCTTCTATAGGTTGAAATCATTCCTACACTTTCCTGGCAGGTTCTTGCTAATGATTTTGGGCACCCGTTTGGAAATTAGAGGCTCCTGGCACTCATAAAAAAAGCTCTTCAGAGCATCTGAAGGGATAATGCTTGGAGATAAACTTGTTTTTGTTTGTGTGCGTGTGTGTGTGTGCATGTGTGTGTGTGCGTGCCTGCATGCCTTGTTTTGCCTTCAGTCATAGGAAATGTCATTTGTTTCGAATTTTCTGGTGTCTCACTTCCAGCTGACATGACTGTGCTTTAGCCCTGTCCTCAATGTTATTGCAGCCATTAGGGTTGTGTGAATTTCTAAATACATTAGGTATTGAGTAGTGAGTGTTGAGACTCATTACCTTCTGTCTTGTTTATTTTTTCCTCTAGTAAAAATATAAAACTAAAAATCATAAACTTGTGAGAAACAGGCATTGAATGTAAACTTCAATCTTGCACCAGTAATCTTCAGAGATACATGGGGCAATTAATTAAATCCAAGCTTATTTTGTTTGTATTTTAAACAAAACACTCACCTCTACAAAAGCAGCAACTTCCTGCAGCACCAGATTCCACTCCAACTGGTCTTCTGTATTAAAGCGCTGAGTGTAGTCCTCAATCTCCTCTGACAGCTCCTTCAAAAACAAAGATGCTCTCAAATCATCTGTATTTTCCTAAAAAAAACTAAAAATCTAAATTTAATACCTATGACATATATATTTTATGTGTAAAAGTGAGTAGCAGAGATGTGGCATTATTTATTCCTAGCCTGATTCTCTGGGATCCAGAAATCTGGAAGTAGAAATTTAAAAGTGGTCACCTGACCCACTTTCCAGGACTTACCTTGACCAACAATTTAACCAGGTCCATCTTGTTGAGCAAGAGACAAACCACAATAAACCGAGCATAATATCTCAGCTTTTTTACGACCAGCTCTGGCCTGTGCATAAAGACAGATATTTCTTTTAGTTATTTATATTTATATTCTGCTTAATATCTGTTCATAACACTGTAACAAGCAAATTCAATTAAACATAAGTTTTGTTCATCACAGTCCAGCTTATGACTTAACTACCTGTCCTCTTTGTTGACCTGATGGTAATAAGATCGTTGACGAATAGCAGAATAGAAGGAAAAGGCTTCATTTAGGTAGCTTGTTTCTGAAGTGCGGAGGCTGGATGGAGAAAAAAGGAGCAACCATAAACAAATAGAAAGAAATAACAGTTATGTTAAACAGTTATTTTAAAATTGACTCCTTACTAGTAATGGTAGTAGAGCTGGCCAATTTTTGAAGCAACTTCACCAATTTGCCACCTCTTGAGACCATACCGGTTGTCCAGTACTTGTCTTGTTCAGTTAAGGCCAATAAAAAAATGTAAGGACATTTTTTTGTTATTTTCTATTTTATAGAAAACCAGCTTTGTTTGTCTGAAAACACCCCTTTTGTTCCAGGGCAGGTTCACTATAGGTTAGAAGAGAGATCTGACCTGTGCTGCTGCTGAAACTTCCATAGCTTGGTGTAAACATCAAATGTTCGGCCAAAATATGACTGCCATTGCTTGTGTCCATACTGAGGCAGATCTCTGCAGCGACATGAGAGAACAACCAACAGACGTGAGCAAAATGAGGGTTAATGACATCCTTTTTGATGTCCTAAAATATCAATTCATGCTTAACATCATCAATGATAGTATCACCAGAAAAAGATTAGTCATGTTAGAGTCAGTTTATAGTCTATAGTATAGAGTTTACAGTTTATAGACACAAGGAGTTGGCAGAAATAGTGACACAAAATTAATCAAATCTGTTTTCTGTATATCGCTGATCTCTTCAAAGTAGTCACAAACACACTTGTTTTATATTGTACTGATTATGGATGTCAAACTATACACTTCGCTGACCAGGGAAGGTGCTAATTTCGTTCCATGCATAAAATCATAACTTAGGGGTTGTCCGGCGATATGGTCATCGATTGATCTTGAAAGAAAAAAACAGAAAACGAAAAAAAAAAACTGTGGTTAGAACAGTGTAATTTAAATGAATTTGCATTAAGGATTCCAATGAATGTAACTTTGTTTGTCATAAAAAAAGAAAATTGATCATTTTGGTCATAAGAGACACATTAGAATAAACTTTTCTCTGACTCAAAGGAGCTTTTCGCTAAATGAACCAAAACTGTGCCAGTCTCAGAGAAAGCAAGTCTCAATGAAAAATATGTAACACTCAATGTAACAAAATTAAATTTTGATTAAAGTATATGAGAAATGCTTAACTGCAAATGTAAATCTTGCAAGACATTTAAAGAGTGCTTTGCATGTCTAAGAATCTCATACTGCATCAGTAGAAATGTAAGAGCAGGATAGGTGAAGGGTCTTTTTAAATAATGGTAATTAGCCACATCCTGGCAATGGTGGGAAGAGAGTGGGGAGAGAGAGTAAAATCTGAAATCAAAAAGCAAGACACTGTGACTTTGGGCAGGGCTGTGGTGAGTCATAGCCCCAAAAATATAAAGGATCTATGGCAATCAGCTTGAGACGCAGCTCTTTTCCCTCCTTTTCTTTGTGCCTTTTCCTTTTCTCCTGATTTCACCCAAAACTCCACAAGGTCCAATTGTTATCATCAGGAGGTTGCTATGACAACAGAAACAGCGACTGCAAATGGAAGAGTGGTTGTGAATGATGCAGGTAATTCAAATAACTTATTAACATATCTTTAAAAATACAAGTCAAAAATCACCATAGAAACCCATATGAGACTTATTTTAGAGCTACCACTATATCTTTATCAAAACTATACCAACTCATTAAAAAACAAATATTTCTTTAACACTCCCACCCAGACACACATGCTTTCATTGGCGCAAAGGTCATAATTTTCGTAGTGTTCATTCAAAGCATCTATTCTGACACATCATAGTGTTATAGAGACAGATCTGTGAGATTACAGTTCCTGAAGCTGCCCTTGTAGTCTAAGAGAGACAAGGTCAGGAAGGAGATAGGTGCAAGTCATTAGACCAGGCTTTAATTTCACCCCATGCACCATTAATTTCTCATTCAAACTGACAGCATTAATACCCAGAAGACAGATTTGCCATCAGAGCAGGCAGGGACAGATCTGTAAATTGAATAAGGCAGGAAAAGAGGCAGATAGAGCTGTGCATGTACAGGTGGAGTTAGATTTAAGTAATAGTAAAAACACAACTGAATGCAACCTGTCATTCTTAACCAGCCTCCAAACATAACATTCAACAAAACAACTATAACATCTCTCAAACTTTCAGAACACATGAAAATTGGCAGTAAATGGTTTGTGAACTAAGAAGCCTGCTTGATCTTTTAGCTAATCAAACAATAATGATTTAATTGTTTTCTTTTTTTTTTTACTACGAGAAGAGTCAAACACAAAAGTGTCCCCTTGTGGCTTTCAGCCCTGAATTTACTTCTGCAACAAACATCTGCCTTCCCCATACCACCTAAATTAATCATGCTTACAAAAAATAAACACAAAGAAAACAGAAAACAAAATACAAAAAGCTATTAGGTAACGCACTGAAATACTCTTCTAAAGATGGCTAGATTTGCAAACTTTTGGATAATGTATTTGCAGTGTGTGAAAAAGATTCCTCATCCTAAAAAAGGAGGAACTAAGTAATTCTGCATATGTGGCAGTCAAAATCAGGAAACATGTCAAAAATCCAACAGCGTCAATTAATAATACTACAACAAAATCCTTATCTTAAGACTCACCAACTACTCCCAGCACCACCCAATTCCAATGTGATCTCATCAAGTGATAATTTAAAAAACTTCATCATTCCTCACTAATAAGGACTCACATATCAATCACCTTAACCATAATTCACTTCCTCTTTGAACTCCTTCACCACCTATAATCTCAAAATCTCAAACAAACTCAAAACCGAACACAAGTTATTCCTCTCTCAAACCGGATCCTTTTTTTCATACAATACAAAGTATCACAGATTTTTCTCACTTTATACATTTAGTAAAAAAGAAATATATGAATAATAATAATTATTATTATTATTGTTATATATTTTATATAATAATATAATAATATATACAATTATATAGTAATAATTATTATATATAGAAAAAAATCAAATTTATATTTGTCAATTTGTCAAACTTTATAAAGAAACCAATGTTTTGTTTATTTTTTTTTATTTTTTATTTTTAACTGCCATAGAGCAGCGGCCCTCTGTAAACTATTTTATACTGTGTAAGACCCTATAGACTTCTATATTTAATCCAAGTTCTTTGGGGTATATATGTAAGGCTTGTAACAATCTAAGTTTATTTTTCTGAATGGTTTTGTAAAAACTATTTTTTACCCTCACAAAACCACTTCCGATAAAAACCAGCTGTTTTGGACTCAGACCCAAGTTTCAGTCTCAACTTCATTGCAATTCCTGCTTTGTACTAAGCATTGTTCAAAAACTAAAATGGTTAATTAATAGGATGGTCTTAAAGTATTTGACATTAATTTTCTATAAGTTTCCCACAAGCTTGTTTTCAGAGGGTATAACGCATTTGCTGTGATTAAAATAAAACCTTAGAATGTTTTTTTTTTTTTTCATTTTAGGGAGGAATTGCACACACTTAAATGATCAACATTGATGTCTACAGACTGAGTCATGTCTTTTAAAAAAAAGTGGGAGATAGTAAGGGGCATGGAGATAAGAAAGTATTAGGTAAAAAAAAATAGACCAATTAATAATAGCTGTTTCATTACTGGGCACTTCAGGGTGTTGCTAAGCATCAAAATAAAAGTAGGTCGCTGCTGGTTGAACAGCCTAATTACCATGAAAAACAGGGCAAGGGGGCATGGTCTTATAACAAGCATCTAGCCCTGTATCTTCAGTTGACACAAGCTATCATTATATTATGAAATCTAAAATACACCCACCATTTAGACGAGAAACTCACCCCTCTTGGCAATTCTTTTAAACATAAAAATTTTTGGATTGTGGGAAGAAGCCAGTGTGTCTTGATGAATCATGGGAAGAACATACAAACAATACTTCGAAAGGTGTAGCTGGTAGTTTAACAATGAAGCCCATATTTAAGAGTTATCAGAGCAAATACAACTATGCCACTATGATGACTTTTTTGAAAGTTTTAAAACTCAAAACAGACTAAACTAAATACTGTTCTTTAAAACCAAACAATTCATTTTAAAACAGGAATTGTCACCAAGATTACTATAACTCTGGTTTTTAGCATTTAATATAATTAAATTGAAATGAATCTGTGAACAAAGCCCCTAGACAGTAACACTGTTTACTGGTTAAGCTATAAAAATGTAACAACGCGCCCCGTACACACAGACAGGGCCTGAATACTGAGATAAGAAGCGATGGAAGGAATACAGATTGTGAAGACAAGAAGAAAAATCAGAATAAAAGGATGAAGGAGAGAGAGAGACTAAAGAGGCTAAAAGCACAAGAGATAGAGCCCAAAGCTACTGACATACTTGTCCTATAAATAGTCTTTGCTAAAAATGACTGATTAACTCAAACGCAACCTACTGGCCACTGAGAAATGGTGATAAACACAGAGTGACGTGACTCTTTTTTTAAGAGCGTGTGTGTAATGCAGAGACAAATGCTGGCAGATATGAGGGGGTGGAAGGGGAGCGCTTGAGATTCATTCAGATGTAAAACTGAGCTCACTTCACCCAGACGTTGGAAAATAAAAAAGGGCTGTCACTGCCCTGCGGACGCATGGGTAAACATCAACACATAAAGAGGAGCAAAGATGAGTCATTTGAACCTGCTCATTTACAGATGTGAAAAAAATGTTAATTACTCATTCCAACTAAACCTCGAACTCAAAATACAACGGACCCATCATACAACTGCATCGCATTGATAACTTAGAAGAACGAAATGTCTTTGGTCAAGTATTTCTGACAAATTTTGCACATAAAAAATATTTCATTAAGGTCTATAAAAAAAAAACATGTCTTAAATGATTGTGGAAATTGGAATTCAATGTGAAGAACTATGAATAAAGGAAATAAATTAAATAAATCCACCCCAAACTGAATAACTAAATGCTAATAATCTTGAGATTTTAATTTGGAGAATTAAAAAAGCATCTAATGTTATCTGTCACTGTTGCTTATTTTACTAAGAAATGATTTCCTTAATTTACTAAGACATCAAGTCCTTATTTTACTAAGAAATACAATAAATAGCCAACTCACTTGAACTGGAAAAAACAAAGCATTCACAAAGTACAATTAAACAGATATAGAGCTAAAATAACAGCTACACAAGAAACTCCGGTTGCATCATGTAAAGGAGGGGCTTAGTATGAACGACTCATTAATGCATCATATGGGAGTCACTGAACAGTTCGGTAAAAATAAATGCACATTAAAAACGAAAGTGTTCTTTTATATTTTAATCAGGTCAACCTGCTGTTGGAGACCTCTAAAATCAAATAATGAACTTTTCAAAATCACAAAATGCTCACTTTAAAATTCCACCTTGTGGAATAACTTTCAGAATTTGCAGAATATATACTACCTTCAAATAAGGAACAAGTGGTCTTTAGGACGCAAAATTTAACCTAGCCTCACAATGTGCTACAAAAAGCTGGATTTTCTTTAAATACTCTGAGATTCACCACAGCCTGACACAATTTCAGACATTCTATCTGAGTGAAGCAGGGACCAGTTCAAGGCAACTAAAAAATGATTTAATTGGTTCACCTAGACTCTGTTTTTTCAACTTTGATGTCTCTATGCCAATAAGACTCCAAAATGTTTCTTAGGAAAAGTAAAACAAAAAAAATGAAAACATGAAACATGAAAATCAAACACAGAGGGACTCATATGAGCTTAATGAACCAGTGCATGAAATTTGAAAGAATCAAGCCTACCATTGAAGAAAAACATGAAAGTTTTTCTAAGAATTTAACGGACAGAGGTAGAGGTAGGCTTTGTTTCTCTAAGGCCACTATAGGAAAGGATGGAGGCCATAATCTGGATGGCAATGCAGAGCTCAGACAAACAGCAAATTCCCCTGACAGCAGAATCAACTGACCTTAAGCCATTGAAGAGCTGTTTGGACTTGTCCAACAGATAGCAGAAGTCAGTGACAGTTTTCCTCTCACAGAGAGGGATGTCATCCTCTGCCCCGATCCCTGTCATGGCTGCTGTTGAAAGGCAAACAAAAAATGTGTTTTAACAGAAATGTTCTGTTAAACAATATCAAGAGTTAAATGCACACAAACAGCACAGATAATTTTGTGAATCAAGGTTAAAAACAAGAATATAGAACTCTGACATACTGAGGGAATGATTCACAGCATGAACATTATAGCAACATGTTGAATCAGACTCGATGAAAACTGAGTCATTTCCACCTCCAAACCAACTGGCAACCTCTGACAAAAAAAAGCTTGAAACAGTTTTGGTAAGAACTTTACGAATGTTGGAAAGTATTGAAATAAAATTTATGGATCTGACACCAACAAATGTGTACTTAGAAACGCTTTAAGAAGGTCGCTCTCATGTACTGTCAATTTTTAATTTATAGCATGTAAAGTTAAATAATTTTGCAGTGAAATACTCACTACTCATGACTACTTTTTAGAAAGGCTACGTTTTACTTATACTCTTAGTTCTATTTAGAAAAGATACTTTTACTCTACTCTCTTTACTTTTTTAGCAAGTAATGGTACTTTTGTTTGATTCAAACATCTTCAAAACACATTACTGAAATCGTCATATTCTACTAATTGTTTTTAATAACAGTTGGTAACTTAAAATTGTTTAAATATTTGTTTTTCTCTACAAAATTTTCAGCTAAATCCAAAGTAGATGGCAAAATAACTGACAGCTGTGATTGCCGTACTAAGCTTACAGTTATTACTGATCCATATTCAAAGGCTATTTTAATACAGCCATAAATAATAATGTTTAAATTCACTTGGCAGCATTTTGATACTAGAATCATAAATGCATAAAATCAGTGTTCTTCTTTTCAACTTTATTATTAGCAAATATAAGTAACTCACAAAGTAAAAGATAAACGTGGCTCTAGCCAGCTAAGCTGACCATTATAGATACCACCCACTGTTCTTTTCTGTCTGAATAGTGGGGTATTTCAGAACTGTTTTCCATTCATAAACCAAGCTCAAAGATTTAATGACCTATAAAGATATCTCATCCAGTACAACTCTCTAAAGATGGAAGGTTAACTTATGTGCTACAGAGCCAATTAACGTCCAGGTTTCTATATACAAAATACTTCATTATGTGAACTGGGAAGAGTTCTGAAAATGGCTTGGAGGAGCGGCTTTAGACACCAAACCAAACAGCTTCACACATGGTCTCTCAGTGGTGGCAGATCAAATTCTCTGGTTTAGAAGTGTCATGGGGAGGACATGTGAGACCCTTCTGGCTGTATGTTTATGTGTGTGTTTGAGCGCATGCCACAAAGGAAAGGAAGAAAGGAAGATGGTAAAAGTGAGGCCTTAGCTTGAATCCTTCCGGCTCACAAAATATTTTTTTTTATTGTGCTTTAAAATACATGTGACTGCATATAAATCTTTCTTACTAGTTGCTTACGATATGCTACTGATATGCTACTGATGCAAAGATCGCAACCTTATATTTTTTAATGGATGAAAACTAATAAAATCCCAACTATAATCGTGCTACAGGGTCAACAGGGTTAAGCACCATGAGATGCCACAAACATGTAGCACATGTAGTGCCAGTGATTGGCTGATGAGACATGTACAGCTTAGATCTTAACCCTAATCCACAAGAAAGAATGGTTCCTGCTAGTTTTGAAATTGCTAATGAAAAATCTTCATATCAGTTAATGTGGGGTGCAATTATGCTTTTTAGGGCTTTTCAAACAAAGAATATATGCAAGAGAATGTATTAAACGGGTGTGTTGAAGGCCTGTTCTCACCAATAAGGCTGTATGGTGTATTATGTCGACACTAATAACCACTGCATTACTAAACATCACTTATTGCCTAAAACCATGTACAGTGTCAGCCTGTGTCTGTCTATTTGTGCAAGTGGTCAGGCATGGTGGGTAGGGAGAAAAACGTTCAGCTGTCAGTTCAAGGTGGCCTCAATGGGAAAGACCTAAGCATGCCACAACCCCTTCGTAACCTCCAGATGTTACATCATGCTTTCTAAATTGACAACTTTACACTTCTAATACAGGATAGGCTTGGAGAGTCAAAAATTACTTCATAAATCAAAACTTTATTACTTGGTGAGAGCTTTTACTTGAGTAGCTCAGTTTTTTTTACTAAACAACATGTGGAATCTTAATATATCTTGAATAAACAATTCCAGAAATATGCATTGAAAAAACTTTAAAGAACCAGGAACTCAATGAATGAACTAGAGAACCAACCATAAAAAAATTAATTACCCATGTCTGTTCCTTCTCCAAAGCAGCAATGGTAAAGGACTACAACAAAGAGATATGTGCTTGACCCATATATCTGTTCCTTCTATAAAAATGCATGAGCTATGCATCTGCAGCAGCAGAACTGCAGGATGAGGCGCTGAGGCAGTACATATGGCCTGTGTGCAACTTACTGTAGATGTGAAACTGAAAAGTCAATGCTTAATCAATATTCTATTATCTAGCACCTTTAGCAGTCAATGTATGAATATAGAGGTAGAATGGTGTATGCTGGAAACACCCAGTGCTTGATGCACTTGTCCTAAAACGGAACATTTTTCCACTTCTATTTTTCATATCAGTCCCAGTCTTGCTAGTCTCTCTAACGCAACACGGTCTCCTAGAGCTGCTCAATAGTGAGGAAAATTACTATCATTATTGATTATAATAACTGTAATCATAACTTTTTTTAAATTTATAAATATATTGTACAATTAATTTATAAGTCCATTTCAAGAGCTATTTCCAAGAATTTTAGAAATAATTGATATAACTTGATCTTATGTCTGAAATGAAAACAAGGTATAAACGCAGGGATTAAACATCCAATTTTGTTCTAGCACTGTATTTTTATCTCCACAGAAAGTAGGTAAGAAGTAAATGTAAAGGAAATAGGGACAGGTGTCCTACATAACTCAGGACAGAAACAGAACAAGCAGAAGCCTTCATTAATTATGTACTAGACTGGATTTTGGACAGGTCCTTTATCTTAGCAACAACTTTCCTCTTTATCCTGCAATTACATAGAGCCTAAACCGTTTGGTAGTCAAACAAATAGCCTACATTATCAATCCAAAGCTATTTGGCATCTGAGATACAAGAGGACTAAATGTTGCTCTAACAGGTTAAACAACATGCTCTGCTGTTTTTGCTTACTAAAGGGCCTTTGTGTTTGGAAAATTATTTTAAAAGATCCAATTTCTTTCAGCCACATGGTCTCAATGGCAGAGTACACGTTTAAAAATTTGGATTTTCCATTGAGTTGAACTGATTAAGTAATGTTCAAAAATAAATGATTTGTTTAAGTTCAGTTGGAGCAGTATTACTTAAGTTCAGTTGGAGCAGTATTACTGGGTTTAAGATGGGTTTAAAATCATCAGTGATAATAAAAATGCTGCTTCCGATTGGTTAGCCCATAATGTGTCCTGCTTGGCGTCAATGTTACATGGAGAAAAGCAGAGGGTGGATTTATGATCAAAGTTGTAAAAGCTTGTTTGTTTCAGCTTTTCTGTTTTTTCTCAGTTTTTTTTTTATCTTTCTGTCTTTCATTTAAGGAATCTCTGCAGCTTGTTTTGTACTCTTCACATTGACTAATTACCCAAGGTTTCAACAAGTTTTTTTGAAACACAGATTATTTGAATATACATATAATACAGAATATTATTGGAAAATAAGAAGAGGTGATATTGACTGACTCTGGCTCTCCTGAACATCCCAAGCTAAATTTAAATAAAAACTAAAAGACTCCCAATACAACATAGCAACAATTTGAGGGCACTGGTGTCTGATGGATAAGGAGATCGACTTGTGATTGGAAGGTTGCTGGTTCAAATCCAAGATCCACAGAGTTGAATGAAAGTGGTGTGAGTGATGAAACACTTGCACTCTCATCTTCAACATCCACAGCTGCGGTGCCCTGGAGCAAAGCACCAGTTTCCCAGCTGCTCCCCGGGCGTTGCAGCCATGGCTGCCCACTGCTCTGGGTGTGTGTTCACTGCTGTGTGTGTACACTGGGATGGGTTAAATGCAAATTCCGGGTATGGGTTACTCCATATCTGACCAACAGGTCACTTTCACACTTCCCTTTAATTTGTGTTGTTTTAGGGGCATTTTGCTGAAGATGTAAATTGGCTGTGATATCCTGTCTTCTGCTCCACTGTTGGTGAATTGATGAGAAAAAGCGAGGAGTCAAATGCTGCAATCAGTCGAAAATAGCTTGTGATTTACATCCCATTCAGCTTTTTACAAATTTTACAGAAAAGATTTAATGAAATGAACCACTCTAATATAGTTGTGTACACACCATTTGTGCACATATTTATGTTTGGATGGTGTTGTATGTCCCAACACCTTCCAAAGGTTGTGTTTCTATAATATTTGCCCTTTAATATGTTCCCAAAGAGCAAATATCTTTGCTCTGTTCAGGATGTACATCTCAGCACTGAAGTCTTCATCATCTACAGCAAGCATCTTCAGCAACATGCCCCTACAGCAGCATGAATCGTTGACACTCCTAAATTTTGAGTTTATAAATAAAAAGAATGCGCAGTGGGTAGCACGGTCGTCTCATAGCAAGAAGGTCACTGGTTCGAGCCTCGGCTGGGTCGGTTGGCATTTCTGTGTGGAGTTTGCATGTTCTCCCCGTGATTGCGTGGGTTTTCTCCGGATGCTCCGGTTTCCCCACAAGTCCAAAGACATGCAGTATAAGTGAATTGAGTAAGAACGATTGTCCATAGTGTTAAAGTGTGAATGCGTGTGTGTGTGTGTGTGTGTGTGTGAATGTTTCCCAGCGATGGGTTGCGGCTGGAAGGGCATCCGCCATGTAAAACGTATGCCAGAGAGTTGGCGGTTCATTCCGATGTGGCGACCTCGAAAGGGAAGAAAGCCGACATGAAAATGAATGAATGAATGAATGTTCAGGAGAGCCAGATCAATATCACCTCTTATTATATTCCATTAATGTTAGCCCTTTGAAAATGTAAAGAAAAAAAACTATACATTTAATGAGAAGATATGTAAACATCCTTAAAGCGTGAACAATCATATGAATCATGTTCAGAATTTACTTGTGGCTGTAAAAGTAAAGAAATTTAAAACATAACCTCTATAAAGACCCACAAGTCCAATGCATGCATCACACTGATTTTTAACACGTAAATTACATTAGATGAAAGTGATTACCCCATTGTTTTTAAATTAACAGATCACATTGAAGTGCCAATAATCACTGCATGTCAGCAGCAAAAAAACTACACATGCATAGCAATTCCCTCCACAATCACTCTTCCACAATGCTACATGACGTCACCTGAGCTAAGCAGGTGCCTCAATTCACAAATGATGTGGTGAAAGAAAGACGCATGCTTTTCCAGCACTAAATTCTATGTTGTGCATTCCCTATTAAAATCGTGCTTTCGGATATCCATTCTCTCATGCTTATCTCAAGTCCCCATCTGAACTGGAAAGCTTTACACATCAGTAATGAGCTTACTAGACAATACCCAAGGCTACAATTTGCACTTCTACAGTCAGATTACGCACGCACGGCCCTAACGCGAACAATGAAACGAACAGACAGCGAGGTCTTTGCTAGATTGAAGCCAGTGCTGTTGCAGGACAGCATGAACCTGTGCCGAGTCCTAACAGCCAATGGCGCTATCAAGACATTTGGGCGTAATATGTCGATTTCCATTCACAACAATGTTCTCATCTCGAATCAATGGATTGGTTAAAAGGAGGAAGATAAATGCCGAACCACGAAGAGAACGTGGAGCGTTTGTAAGCGTGCATTTGTGCGTAACAGCGCTCGCTCCTTCATTGAGCAAAAACGCGCTTTGACAGAACGCTCACAGCTGCTGCTGCTGCTTTACATCAATTAACCAAGCCAGGGACAATAATGCTAGTATCTGTGACACTTCATTCAGCATATCTTCGAGCACATATACAAGCCTGTCTCCGCACTATACAGACTTAACTTACCTCTAGCAGGACGTCTTTCTCTCTAACACAGGACGTGGTGCTACTATGTGAGACTATGGGTTGAATCACGCAGGGCAAATAGAGGAGACTGTATTTTCACATGATTTAATGTGTAGAGTTTAGGCGTTTAAGTCTTCTAATCGAGCATCAGAGTTGCCAACAGTGGCTTTTGGAGATGCTGTGACAGGTTTCCTGGCAACACGTTAACTGATGCAGCACTGATGAATGAACGAACTGTCCCAGTGATGCTAACAACACAGGGTTGATTACCGCTAATCCATTGGCACGCTTAGTGTAGTAGTAACGTTATTTGTTTTGCTTTACGAAACGCTTTGATGATAATGTTTGGCTCTCGTGGCAGTGTGTTAACTTCAATGCTAACCTAACGTTATTTTAACGTCGAGCCAAGCATTGCCTGTCAAAATAAAGTAGATCCAACCTGTGTGCTGATGTTCAGTGCAGCTACAGCAATCTCTTCTGTTCCTCAAGAACCGAGTTTCCCGGAGGCGCGCACTAGCAGGTATCGACGCGACACAATTTTAGACATCCAGTGTGGCGGGTCCGCACGGTCCTTTATCTCCGGTTCATTTCATATCATTCTCCCGACGTAAAGCAAAGACTATCTGCCGTTAGGCAGGCATTACGGCCAATTTTCATTGACTGTATGTGGCAAGCAAGTTGAAGCCCGCTCAAACTAACATGCTTGTCAGAATCCCACCGGTATGCGAGTGACATCAGTTGCGCTCCATTGGATAAGAGCGATGTCAATCATGCCACCGCTCACAAAGAGGCGGGAGAATTTAAGATAAAATCTTCAGACACGTGCGCCGCCTGAAGGAGTTTTACTGTAACGTCTTTAAATTTGAGTTTTGTTTAATGAAATATTTCACATTTATAATAATGACACATGGCCAAAAAGGTAACTTAATAATAAATGTGTTTATTTTTAATATTTAATGGGCTGCTGTTTTCTACAATAATAAAATACAACAAATCTGAGAAAAGATGATTAGATCAACACAAATATATCAATGTACAAAATCATTCACTACCTGCTTTGTCCTGTTGACTGGTCATTACCTACAACCTTTCCAACACACACAATTGAAAATGGTTGCTTTATCTGATTTTCACAAAAACACATTGTTCTGTCCAATCAAGATTTTACACCGCAAATGTAGGTCAACAAACAGCTCATGACTGTTAGGTCTACATTAAAAGGCCTACTAGAAAGGAGCATTTGAGCACAACCACTTTATTACAATCACATTACCAAGATATTTCTGACCATTTGATGTCAACCTTGTACTTTTCCAGGTGGTTTAGAATTATGATCCTTGTTTTTTTCCTGGAGAGCACTTCCATCTTTACAAAAATATTTGTTTAAAAAAAGCAACAGAGAAAAGCAAGAGAATAAAAGATTTCATGAAAACCATGAAAGGAAAGGGCTAGAGAGGCAAGGACGAGAGCCTCAGAGAAAGTAGGGTGTCGTCGTTCTCGGTGGTATGACCCTTTCTGAGTCAGGAACGGCTCGGAATAACTTAGGCTCCCGTGTGTTCACATCTTTGAAGACCATGATGGAGGCAATGTTACCGCAGCGGTAGCAATAGTTTGGGGCTGACCAGACGGTTACCAGCTTCTCATCAAACATGAACTTATAGCCCTCATGAACCAACTGATGTGCTCGGCAAATCAGCTTTAAGTTGTTAATGTGGACAAACTGTAAATAAGAGCAGACATACATGCAACATGTTGATTAAATATCTAGCTTTGCAAAATTCTCATGCACTCAAACATTTGAACTTAATTTTCAAAGCTCAACAACATCGAGCGACGGCGATTTATCAGCATATTCCAATGCTGTCATTGTCATCTTCTAAATGTGTCAATTTACCTTTAAAAAATAAGAAATTCAGAACGACGAAACAAATCCAAGCATGCATCAAAAAATTTCCTTTACCTCATTTGTAACCTTGGCACCAAACAGCCAGCCGGCTCCTCTTGGGCTAATGGCCCACGTGTCCACATCCTCTGGATCGGACCACACAAGATCACAAAATGCTCCCTTGTGAGGGATCTCCTGATTGCGTTCAATAGTGCGTATCTGGTCCAGAGTTTTGATGTCAGGTGAAAGGCCACCATGTACACAAAGGATTTGCTCGTCTATCAACTACAAGGCAAAATATAGATATTATTAATACAGCATCTGAAAAATTTAACTATTCATATACTTTTCAATGCTTGTTTTTCAAACCACACCAAGCGAAAAACTTTCACAAAAGCATTTTGAAATTTTCACAGGGGAGAACTTGGTCCCTTTGTTGCATTGGTGAAGTTGACTGCTCATTATCATGCTTTTTCAAAGAAGATTCATATTGGTACACATCAGTAAATGAGTCGATTCAGACTTCTCATTTTTGTTCTTAACATTAAACATGAATCACTATCATTGTTTCTTGAGCTTTGAAATGGGTCTCTCTGTAATATTTGTATTGAAACAGCTTAAACTGGTTTCTGTGGTGTACACAATAACATACACAGGAGTTACCAATAACACATTTTAAAAATTGTTGAACATTATTTTTACATAAAGAAAAAAACAGAATGATTTTGAACGAATATGTTATGAATATGGTTATGGAATACGTTATAGCATTGACTTATATAATCTAATATAAAACAAGCTAAATCAGAGCCTGCCAAATATTTACTTAATAAGCAGTTGATGCTCTAGGCATGGTTAAACAGTGGCACTTTCAAGTAAATAAAAAATATACATTTGTGGTACGTACAAATATCAATTTCCATTATTAAAACAGATTCTGCAGCTTTTTTGTTATCAAACAATTTAAGCAAAATAGAACTATTTTTAATAGGTAATTCGGCTGACTCCCTTCATTTTAATGGATGTGATTTTTTTGTTGTTGCGTTTCTACTATACTTCACAAAGTAATCTGAGGGTGAACCATATCATAGTTTGTTTGTGCTTCCAGTAAATAACAACACTATACAAATGGTGTCGCATCATGACGCATTAATACATTTTTTCCCACCACCACCAACTGTCAATGAGAACCAAATAAAATATTGGTAATGACAAAACAGCATTTGCATAAACAAACTACAAATGTTACTTACGGCAGCAACAGTGAGCATGTCAAATACTTTAGTGCAGTATCGCCAGGCATTCGCATTTCCATATTTAGTTTGGCACTCATCTGTCCACAAGAGAGAAAAAAAAAAACTATAAAATAATGGTAAACACAATACCAAAGATGTAAGGTAACCATTTTCAAGTCTCACCATAAAAGCCATACACTTGGGTGATCTGTCTGCTTTCGTGATTGCCGCGCAACAGTGTGATGCGGTCAGGCCACTTCGCTTTAAGTGCTAGCAAATATGTGAACGTTTCTAAGCTATAATACCCTCGGTCAACAAAGTCACCCTAGAAACGAGAAGAAAATAAATAGTAACATTTCTTGTTTAAGGAAACCAAATATGAGCAACGATTAATTGAATAAAAGCATACCATGAATATGTAGTTGGTGTCCGGTACTTGGCCCCCGGTTCTAAAAAGCTCACATAAGTCATAAAACTATGGAAACAAAACAGTAGAGTATGAGCAAGTGGCCAAAATAATCAGCACATTTTATGATTCAAATAAAGATGCATTATTGGGTGGCTCAGACCTGTCCGTGAATGTCCCCACATACAGTGACTGGAGTGGATACTGGCTGTACATTTGATTCCTCAAGAAGCAAGTCGCATACATAGTCGCATAATCTCTGTCAACACACAAACAAAAGAGGCCAGATTTCAACAAGCTTGCCCAAAGAATGTCACTAAATATGACTCCAGGAACAGACTCCGGTATCTAGTTTTAATAAATAACATGTGAAAACAATACACGCATGATCTTAACCTACATACGTATTAGGTAGCTTAGATATACGTACTGAAAAGGAATTTAACGAACATAAGAATGTACAACAGAACGTCAAAACATATTTAAAGACTATTTTTTATAAGACGGGCGTTTCAAAAATAGCTCCAATGATCCAAACCAGGGTGATTCGTGCTATCTAGATATATGCAGGGAGGTTTAATAACATTACGGTTAAATCAAACACACTATGTTCGATGAAACCGATTAATGTTTCATAAAATGCGTAAAATAAGCCACAGGATAATAAGATAACTGATGGGGCGCATACGCAGCGTAACGTTAAAGCTAGCCTTACGTTACAGCACTATGGACACATAGCCATTTCTCTGCTCTTTGCCACGACCGAAAGAAGTGCTGATAGCTAGCATGCATACATTTTTCATAGACACTCGCATACGTATTCAGATAAGTTACCTTTAGGTCGTTTTCAGGAAGATATTTGCACTGTCTGGCAATTTCAACATACTTATCCAGGTCCAACGGCGCCATTTTAAGAACAACAGTCGATGGAAGACGAGAAGAGGAAGTCTTGTTACGTCACGTAGTGCTTACGATTGACAGGGGCAGCGGCCAATCGCGATATAGAGTTTTGAACAGCGCTCGACTAACTTCAGTTTTCAATCAATGTTTTAACAGTATATGTTCCCAAAATATACTCTACATAAGGAGCATGAATATGTTTTCCAAAAAAAGGTGTGTCTACATTCTGACGCCGTGCTCACTACAATTACAGTCACTACATTAATTATCACTACAGTTCTGGAATTTTCCACCAGGAGATAGCAACAAAGTTTTTTAATTGAAATGTATCGATAACTCTCAAGAATGTAGCCGTTTCAATAGTAATGCACACATTGTTTTATTTGTTTGCTTCACAAGAAATAGAACAAAGTGATACAATGCATTAACTGCCAAGCCAAAAAAAAAAAAAACACTAACATCATGTATGTATATTTTAAAGTAATGACGAAAACATAGTGATTATGAAAAGCTACTAAGGACCAGGACCTTCAAGGTAAATAATATAACTACTATTTTCCCACATATATGAACAACTTTTGTCATATCACTATCAGTGTCTAACACAACTCCAAGTTGAATGAAAATATGTTTTTGTTTTTATTAAAATAAATATTAAAAAAAATGTTTGACCGTGTTCATTAAAAATTATTTGTTTAAATTCTTAGCTTCAACTGCTAGGTGCTGGTGGTAAATGGA